>CM042414.1:31654721-32344721 GCA_023634145.1 Thymallus thymallus
GACTAGTCAGGATCGAGGTAAAGATGAACGGAGCAAAGTACAGAGAGGTCCTTTATGAAAACCTGCTCCAGAGTGCTCAGGACCTCAGACTTGGGCGAAGGTTCACCTTCCAACAGGACAATGACCCTAAGCACACAGCCAAGACAATGCAGGAGTGGTTTCGGGGCAAGTCTCTGAATGCCCTTGAGTGACCCAGCCAGAGCCCGGACTTAACCTTTTCCGCCATATTGTATTTTCCACCATATTGGATTTTTAAAAAAATAAAATCTTCACAAATCTTATTTTCTTGAACCTTACACCCAATGGACTCCAAACTCAGAATTTTGTTAATCATGTCAATCATAACTAAGTTTGAAAAAAACTAAGCGATACACAGATTGGCTCATAGGTGACGGTGTAATAAGCACTCAAAGGCTAAGGCTCAGCCCCACCACCCCGTTCAACAGACAACCAAATACAGCACAGTATGAAGATAGGCAGAAACTGCTTCTCCAATAGAAATCCCAAACCGCTTGTAGGCGATGTCATGTCGACGTTGGCTAGTTAAGCTCAAGCGCAGAAACAGGTCATCGGGCCTAACACTAGTCTAGCGCCAAACTGTGCATGTGCAGGCCATCAAATCAAATGCACTCCTTCGATATAAAATTGTATTTGACCATTTAAAACATGTGAGTTTGTCACTTTCAAGAGTTGGAGTAATAACATGTTCATGTAAGGGGCCTGCTTAGGCCTTCTGCTGTAAGTAATACCTGCTTAGGCCTCTTCTTTGACTATGTTCAGTGTTTCGTTTGTTTTTATCAATATTTTGCTGACATGCATTTTGTGTCAACTTATTATTTAATAAACCTATTTTTCACCTTTTTAACTTTGCCTTCATCTGTGTAATGCCCTTAAGAAACACTGACTACCCCTTTCACTACGCCTATTCCAGCATATGATGCGATGAAAATGGCACATGCACATCAATGTCAAAGCACATTTCCAATTTGATCAGTAGCCTACATTCAAATGTTTTCACACTATTGAAGCGAAACTCCACTCATGGTACTTTTCCAGACAAAGACTGGCTCGCTCCTTATTTAATTAGTGTCTTGGCATCCACAGGATCCATCAACCCATGCATCTGCTCCTGAAGATGAATAAGTTTGTAGGGAGCGGCTTTGCCTTTCTCACTCTGGGAAGAGAGCCACATTGAGCACCACCTGACAGTTCTCTGGTTCGACCCGCACACCTTTGCAAACACCTAGCCCACGGCTGTGCCGCGCTCACAGCTTCAACAATTTCTGCAAATTGAGACGGGTAAGATGTGTGATGTAAAACTGACACCTTTCTACACTACTTTAATTTTCAGAGACAAAACATCTGCAAGCTAAATCTTTCAGGTCTCACTGTATTTGGTTTTTAATAGCTCATTAAGCTATTAACACTAATTATTGTAAAAATAATGCAAACTTAATACAATAAAACTAAGTTTGCGTTTGGAGATTCTCATAAATCTATGCTAGATTTATATTATCATACGTCTGAAATGTTTTCTTGAAAGAAACAAATACATTCATGTAAGAACCTTTTGAAAAGGTTAAACCGAAGGGGATTTCAGACACGAACCAAACTACAGGTGGGAGAGAAATCCAGTCCAAGTCCAACAGCATTAAAAATGGATGCATTCTTGAGCCATGGACACCACAGGTGATGGATATCATCCAACTTCCAGGGGCCAACTTTAAGAGAGCTTTATCAGCATGCTAATATGTTTCATGATTCAGACATCTATTCACTCACCTGTGATTTTAATTTCAAATGTTAGTTAAAGGTTATCAAAATCTTATCAAATTACAAAGAAAATAATGAAAGGTATTTACACGAACTTTGTTTGTTTCAGATGCAAGGAAATATCCTGCCAGCAGCATAATCAACATATGACCAATTCAGTACAGTAACTAATACAGGCACAGAAAGGGAAACATCCTTTCAATTAAAACTGAATAAATATATATTTTATATATATATATATAAATATATATTTTGATGCCAACTGAATGACTCAATGACTCATGGGTCAGTAATTCCATACGTTATTGAGACTGACAAGAACCCAAAGAACAGTAATGAGGTTTTATTAATTTACCTTTACGCTTCCCTACTAGCATGCACAATTCCTGTTAAGAATCACTTCAATCACAAGTCAGATGCAAACATGTCACAAATGAACAGTGGGTGTAACATTCATTGACCATTTTGATACTTTCTGGAAACAAAGCTTGTTTTATATGGAGGATGGGATCCACCCAAATCATTTGGGTTCCTGGATCCTTCACAGTATTATAAGGCTGCGTTGAGACTTATCAATGACCCAAGCCCAGCTCAGTTAATCCCTACCGTTGTGTCGCTGAGTTGTCATAATGATTCAGCAAATGTACATTATCCCAGGGGCGTTGGAAGACACAATGTAAGTAACCTAATTGATGTCCCTCTAACTGCCCTGAATGCCTCTGCTGATCCTACAGCTATTGTATGCAGTAATAATTTTTTATATTTTTTATTTAACCTTTATTTAACTAGGCAAGTCAGTTAAGCACAAATTCTTATTTACAATGACGGCCTACCCAGGCGAAACCCGGATGACGCTGGGCCAATTGTGCGCCGCCCTATGGGACTCCCAATCACGGATGGATGTGAAACAGCCTGGATTCTAACCAGGGACTGTAGTGACCCCTATTGCACTGAGATCTAGAGCCTTAGACCGCTGTGCCACTCGGGAGCCAAAATCAGGTGCCTATGAACCAGAGTGATACTGTTAGCACTGAGACAGTGTGCCCTAGTAGGAAGTCCACACTAACATAAATAACATGAGCATGTCTACTTCTGCTAAGCTTCCCAGTAAAGCAATGAAAACAATCAAGCATCCCAGAAAAGTGCTAAAAATAGCCCACATTAACATATGTAGTTTAAGAAACAAGGTTCATGAAAAAAATAATTTGCTAGTAACAGATTCATATTCTGACAATCTCTGACACTCACTTAGATAATACCTTTGATGATACAGTGGTAGTGATACATGGTTATAACATCTACAGAAAAGACAGAAATGCCAATGGTGTTGTTGTTTATATTCAGAACCACAAACTTGTAAAGCTTAGAGAGGATCTCATGTTAAACACTGTTGAAGTAATATGGCTACAGGTTCATCTGCCTCACCTAAAGCCCATTCTTGTGGGAAGCTGCTATAGACCACCAGGTACTAACAGTCAGTATCTGGATAATATGTGAAATGCTTGTAATGTATGTGATATCAACAGAGAGGTATATTTTCTGGGTGACTTAAAAATTGACTGGCTTTAATCAAGCTGCCCACTCAAGAAAAAGCATACAACTTGCTCACAATATAGTGCTCACAATATAGTAGCCATATCTATCATATTCCTATGTTGTTGATGTAAAGAATATTTGTTGGTAGGGTTGCACATTTTGGGTAATATTCAGAGGTGGAAGATTTCCGTGGGAATTAACGAGAATATATGGGAATTAACAGGAATATATGGGAATTTAACGGAAATATATGCAAACTAATATTAATACCATTTGATGTTTTTTGCATTGGATATATTTACCATATCATATGGAGACAGAAACATAAACCTTCTACCTTATGATAAGTAGACATAATTGCAAATGATTCAATTCTTCTAATAGAAATTTAAAAAACGATTGAGTAAGAAATTGAACTTTAATTAAATTAGTTGACTCTTCACATGGGATGATTTCACTGAACAACAAAAGAAAGGGAATATTGAATGATCCCCAATGATCCATCTCCCAAAAACGTTTTCAACATACATCTGTAAAATGTTAGTCTAGAAACTAAAGGTTTATTTGTCTTACTCTCAGGCTTCCACGTCTTCTCCTTGGACCTCCTCAATGTTCACCTCTTGAACATCAGACTCTGAGGCCTCATCTTCACTGTCACTTTCCAACCTTGTTGAGGATAGCTCGTTGTCAGGCTCAAAAAAACTCAAATTTGCCCAGATGGCCATTTTTCAACCTTTGTATTGGTCAGCCTGTTGCTTGCTTTGGTGTGTGTGTTCCCAAACAAGGACCAGTTTCACTCTGAGGCGGCTGATGTTGGTGGGATTTGGAGGATGATGGAGGCAACAGGGAAAAGAGCCTCAGATCAACAAAGTCCCTTCCACCAGGTGGCTGATGAGATATGTTGGCACGACTGCCATATTGCATCTACAGTGGGGAGAACAAGTATTTGATACACTGCCGATTTTGCAGGTTTTCCTACTTACAAAGCATGTAGAGGTCTGTAATTTTTATCATAGGTACACTTCAACTGTGAGAGACGGAATCTAAAACAAAAATCCAGAAAATCACATTTTATGATTTTTAAATAATTAATTTGCATTTTATTGCATGACATAAGTATTTGATCACCTACCAACCAGTAAGAATTCTGGATCTCACAGACCTGTTAGTTTTTCTTTAAGAAGCCCTCCTGTTCTCCACTCATTACCTGTATTAACTGCACCTATTTGAACTCGTTACCTGTATAAAAGACACCTGTCCACACACTCAATCAAACAGACTCCAACCTCTCCACAATGTCCAAGACCAGAGAGCTGTGTAAGGACATCAGGGATAAAATTGTAGACCAGCACAAGGCTGGGATTGGCTACAGGACAATAGGCAAGCAGCTTGGTGAGAAGGCAACAACTGTTGGCGCAATTATTAGAAAATGAAAGAAGTTCAAGATGACGGTCAATCTCCCTCGGTCTAGGGCACCATGCAAGATCTCACCTCGTGGGGCATCAATGATCATGAGAAAGGTGAGGGATCAGCCCAGAACTACACGGCAGGACCTGGTCAATGACCTGAAGAGAGCTGGGACCACAGTCTCAAAGAAAACCATTAGTAACACACTATGCCATCATGGATTAAAATCCTGCAGCGCACGCAAGGTCCCCCTGCTCAAGCCAGCGCATGTCCAGGCCCGTCTGAAGTTTGCCAATGACCATCTGGATGATCCAGAGGAGGAATGGGAGAAGGTCATGTGGTCTGATGAGACAAAAATAGAGCTTTTTGGTCTAAACTCCACTCGCCGTGTTTGGAGGAAGAAGAAGGATGAGTACAACCCCAAGAACACCATCCCAACCGTGAAGCATGGAGGTGGAAACATCATTCTTTGGGGATGCTTTTCTGCAAAGGGGACAGGACGACTGCACCGTATTAAGGGGAGGATTGATGGGGCCATGTATTGCGAGATCTTGACCAACAACCTCCTTCCCTCAGTAAGAGCATTGAAGATGGGTCGTGGCTGGGTCTTCCAGCATGACAATGACCCGAAACACACAGCCAGGGCAACTAAGGAGTGGCTCCGTAAGAAGCATCTCAAGGTCCTGGAGTGGCCTAGCCAGTCTCCAGACCTGAACCCAATAGAAAATCTTTGGAGGGAGATGAAAATCCGTATTGCCCAGCGACAGCCCCGAAACCTGAAGGATCTGTATGGAGGAGTGGGCCAAAATCCCTGCTGCAGTGTGTGCAAACCTGGTATAGAACTACAGGAAACGTATGATCTCTGTAATTGCACCAAATATTAATTGTACCAAATATTAAGTTCTGCTTTTCTGATGTATCAAATACTTCTGTCATGCAATAAAATGCAAATTAATTACTTAAAAATCATACAATGTGATTTTCTGGATTTTTGTTTTAGATTCCGTCTCTCACAGTTGAAGTGTACCTATGATAAAAATTACAGACCTCTACATGCTTTGTAAGTAGGAAAACCTGCAAAATCGGCAGTGTATCAAATACTTGTTCTCCCCACTGTACATCCTAAAGCCCTTGCTTGGAAGTGTACTTCGCCAGACTGCCAAGAACCTTGCCCTCATCCAGGCCAAGGGGGTGAGACAGTAGTGATGACACCATAGGCCTTGTTGGCTACTGCTATAGGTTTCAGGCTGCTTACCACTCTCTCCCAAAATACATCATTCAGGAGGATCCTCTTGATGGGGCTGTCCATATGGGCAGACTGTGCTATGGCTATTTCTTGGAGACTCCTTCCCTTCCAGGAGACATGATGACAACACCAACTCTACGGGTGTTGCTGGGCAGCTTCAATGTAGTGCTCTTATTCTAGATTGCTGCTATAACTTGATGACCCTTCACATACCTATCCATTTCCTTGGCTCTCTTGTAGAGTGTATCCATTGTTTTCAGTGCCATGATGCTCTTGAGGAGCAGATTCAATGCATGAGCAGCGCAGCCAATGGGTGTGATGTGAGGGTAGGACTCCTCCACTTTAGACCAAGCAGCCTTCATGTTCGCAGCATTGTATGTCATCAGTTCAAATACCTTCTGTGGTCCAAGGTCATTGATGACTGCCTTCAGCTCATCTGCAATGTAGAGACCGGTGTGTCTGTTGTCTCTTGTGTTTGTGCTCTTGTAGAATACTGGTTGAGGGATGGAGATGATGTAGTAAATTATTCCCTGCCCACGAACATTCGACCACCCATCAGAGATGATTGCAATACAGTCTGCTTTCTCTATGATTTGCGTGACCTTCACTTGAACTCTGTTGAACTCTGCATCTAGCAAATGAGTAGATAAAGCATGTCTGGTTGGAGGGTTGTATACTGGGCAAAGAACATTCAGAACACTCTGCCAATACACATTGCCTGTGAGCATCAGAGGTGAACCAGTTGCATACACAGCTCGAGCAAGACATTCATCAGCATTTCTCTGTTGCTATCAATAAGGTGTCTGATTCATCATTTTCACCTCGAATAGAAGTAGAGGGACTTTTGTCAGAGGTTGCTTGATATGAGCGCTGAGGGAACTTTATGCACTTGGCCAGATGATTCTGCATTCTTCACATACTGTATGATTTGGCACAGTATTTGCAAATGTACACAGCTTTTCCTTCTACATTAGCTGCAGTGAAATGTCTCCACACATCAGATAGTGCCTGTGGCGTAAAGATTAGAAAATATTTTGTAAAAAAAATAAAAATACAATTCCATGTACAGATAAATAGTTAAGCAGTTAGATTAAACAACTCCTTTGTAAGATAAATGTTTTAAAAAGAAACATGATTGGAAGCAGGTGAACTAACACTCCTCAGTAACAACATAGCAAAAACTAACTAGCAGAAATTGTTAACAAGTTAGAAATGATTTAAACACACTTTGCTGTAGGCTACTATTTACTAAACAAAAAATCATGTATGTCATATAAATTATATTCACCCCACCCAGTATTGTAATAAAAACTTACCAGAAAGCATGCAGTCCTTGGCTCAGACAGTGTAGTAGTGTGGGCTCAATAGCATCTCATTGGTGTGCAAGATCTTGAGAATCAGCTGTACATGTGATGAAAGAATGCACTGTGCATGCAGAAGGTTGCAATTCCATTGAATTGGGGATAGTTTAACCAAAATATGCCCCAAGACCTAGAATTGCCTTATGTGTATCCCACAAAAAAGATTCACTGTTATAAGCTAACTTTCTTGATGAATTTAAGCAAAATTCCCAAAACTTAACTTAACTTTCTGGAAATTTCCTGGAAAGTTTTCGACCCTTTGCAAACCTATTTGTTGGTCGGTGGTGTGTAATGAGGAGCAACCAGACGCAGCACTTGACACTTTTATGAAAAAAAGGAATCACCCATTAAGAAAATTACTGTAGAAACTGTTAAATCCCTGTAGATTGATGAGGAACTGAACAACTTTATGGTTGAGAGGGATGAGGCAAAAGGAATGGCAAATAAATTTGGCTGCACAACCGATTGGCAAATGTACTGCGAATTGAGAAATCACTGAATTGAATTAAAAAAAAATAGACTTTACTTTGAAACAAAGATAAATGATATAAAGAATGATAGTTAAAAGCTTTGGAGCACCTTAAAAGCTTTGGAGCACCTTAAATGAAATTTTGGGCTAAAATACAAACTCAGCTCCATCATTCATTGAATCAGATGGCTCATTCATCACAAAACCCACTGATATTTCCAATTACTTTAATGATTTTTCCATTGGCAAGATTAGCAAACTTAGGCATGACATACCAGCGACAAATGCTGACACTACACATCCAAGTATAACTGATGAATTCAGTGAGTGTGGAAGAGGTGATATATTTTTTGTTATCAATCAACAACGACAAGCCAATGGGCTCTGACAACTGGGATGGAAAATTACTGAGGATAATAGCGGACGATATTGCCACTCCTATTTGCCATATCTTAAATCTAAGCCTACTAGAAAGTGTGTGCCCTCAGGCCAGGAGGGAAGAAAACGTAATTCGGCTACCCAAGAATAGTAAAGCCCCCTTCACTGGCTCAAATAGCCGACCAATCAGCCTGTTACCAACCCTTTGCAAACTTTTGGGAAAAAATGTGTTTGAACAGATACACTGCTATTTTACTGTAAACAAATTGACAACAGACTTTCAGCATGCTTATAGGGAAGTACATTCAACAAGCACGGCACTTACACAAATGAGTGATGATTGGCTGAGAGAAATTGATGATAAAAATATTGCAGGAGCTGTTTTGTTAGACTTCAGTGCGGCTTTTGACATCATTGATCATAGTCTGCTGGTGGAAAAACGTTTGTGTTATGGCTTTACACCCCCAGCTATATTGTGGATAAACCAACAGAACACAGAGGTTGTTCTTTAATGGAAGCCTCTCCAACATAATCCAGGTAGAATCAGAAAAGTAGAATGAGTAAAGCCAGTGTGTCTATGTACGCGGATTACTCAACACTATACACGTCAGCTACTACAGCACGTGAAATCACTGTAACACTTAACAAAGAGCTGCAGTTAGTTTCAGAATGGGAGGCAAGGAATAAGTTCATCCTAAATATTTCAAAAACTAAAAGCATTGTATGTGGGATAAATTATTCACTAAATCCTAAACCTCAACAAAATATTGTAATAAATAATATGGAAATTGAGCAAGTTGAGGTGACTAAACTGCTTGGAGTAACCCTGGATTGTAAACTGTCATGGTCAAAACATATTGATACAACAGTAGCAAAGATGGGGAGAAGTCTGTCCATAATAAAGTGCTGCTCTGCCTTTTTAACAACACTATCAACAAGGCAGGTCCTACAGGCTCTAGTTTTGTCACACCTGGACTACTCTTCAGTCGTGTGGTAAGGTGCCACAAAGAGGGACCTCGGAAAATTACAATTGGCTCAGAACAGGACACCATGGCTGGCCCTTAAATGTATACGGTAAGCTAACATTTAATACTATGCATGTAAATCTCTCATGGCTCAAAGTGGAGGAGAGATTGACTTCATCACTACTTGTTTTTGTAAGAAGTGTTGACATGCTGAATGCACCGAGGTGTCTGTTTAAACTACTAGCACACAGCTCGGACACCCATGCATACCCCACAAGACATGCCACCAAAGGTCTCTTCACAATTCCCAAGTCAAGAACAGACTATGGGAGGCGCACAGTACTACATAGAGCCATGGCTACATGAAACTCTATAACACATCAGGTAACTGATGCAAGCAGTAAAATCAGATGTAAAAAAACAAACAGCTGGGGCTGTGAAGAGACACACACAAACACAGGAACAGGCACACATGATAAGACACACATGATTTATGAAGGTGGATTTATGAAGGTGGATGATAATTCCAATACATTGTGATTCTAAACTAGCAATAATAAAAGTGTTATAGTATCTCAAATGTCTATGCTATAAAATGTTTTTTTGTTTGTTGTTGTTGCAAATGTCTTATAGAAAATACCCTATAGAAAGGTGCATACAATGCCTATATGTTAACAGGGCTCATTCTCAGGATGACCCTTTTTCCCCCCACATCCCTATGGATGGCATGCAATGTGAGGAGAATATTTTGTCACATTTCTAATTGCTCTGTAATTCACCCAAAATTAGGAAATAATTAAAAGGCAAACAATATGCCACGTGTCTGCTACATGAGCTATCTATCTATCACAGCACTAATTAAAGCATTTTGCTAATGAGCTAAGAAGACATGAGCTGAAGGTGTGTGTAGGATTTCTTGGCCACTATATCACCTTAAAATCTTTCCTGTTGCTGTATTCCCAACTCAATTAACAAATTACAGCTTCCTTAACAGTCATGCTCAGGTTAGTATTGTATCGTTCACTGCAGTTCTGCAATATGCAATAGAATTGTCATGGTTTGCATTAGCCTACATTTCAGAATAAGTCAATGGTATCTTATAACAAGTAATTTATATTTAATCAAATATACAATACAATTTTCTTCATCTGATATAGATAATACGTCTGGGCTGAGATGATGCAGGCCAACCCTCATGCATGTCAAGTCTTATTTCATACAACCTAGTTGGTCATTTAGATTAATTAAATATATATTCCAATCAATTCAGCTGTTATCTATTACATATTGTATTAGCTCTAAATGCCTAATTCAAGCCTTGATTTGAGGATTTACACTCTCCATATTTGTGTTGAAAAAAACATCTAATGCACATTTTGAGAGCTTTTGAAAGCCTGGAAATAAAAAAATATGTATGAAAAGTGGCCTCATAAAAGGGTCATTCCTAAAACGTGATGCCATTTGGACATCAAAACATTTTTTGATTTTAAAAATATATATATATTTGTTTGTATTCTATCAGAAAAAGGACATGTTTGGCTTTCAGAAAAACATATTGGTCAAGCTCAGGCAAATAAACATTTTTTGGGTGCATTTCCCCATTTGTTAGGTGCATAATCATAACAGGGAAATTTAGAGACTTAGCCAAAGCTCTGTGAGTGAGCAAGATTGACAAGCCAATGGGGTCTGACAACTGGGATGGAAAATTACTGAGTATAATAGCGGACAATATTGCCACTCCTATTTGCCATATCTTCAATCTAAGCCTACTAGAAAGTGTGTTCCCTCAGGCCAGGAGGGAAGAATTCGGCTACCCAAGAATAGTAAAGCCCCCTTCACTGGCTCAAATAGCCGACCAATCAGCCTGTTACCAACCCTTTGCAAACGTTTGGGAAATAATGTGTTTGAACAGATACACTGCTATTTTACTGTAAACACATTTTCAGCATGGTTATAGGGAAGGACATTCAACAAGCACGGCACTTACACAAATGGGTGATGATTGGCTGAGAGAAATGTATGATAAAAAGATTGCGGGAGCTGTTTCCGATACCCAAGAATAGTAAAGCCCCCTTCACGGCATACTAGGAATTATATTTTTAAAAGGAGTGAGGGAGAGAGCGAGAGACAGGGGAATATTTTATGTTGAATTAAACATGAGCATGTACACTTCTTTTTATATTTCTTGAACTCAAAACAAATGCCATTTGCAGAGACATGCATTTAATTTGCATCCAAAGCTATTCCTGGTTTTCAAAATGTTTTACAACACAATGGAAAGATGGTAACTCGATGATGGAAGTTCCTTACTCCAGACTGGCTAGGCGCGTACCCTTTGTTGTTACTAGTTTCCATGGAGATCCTCTCATCCGCGTTCTTATGTCTGTGTTACAATATTTACTATTCGGGTAGAAAAAGGAAATACCCCGTTCTCTCACTGTGAATGGCTCAAACTGATTATAAATTAGTAGTTGTACAAATATAGAATTTATATGCATAATTCGTTGACTATGATCTATATTTATAATATATCATATTGTGGCGAGCTCAGCCAGAAGAAGATGGCAAGAGACAGAGATTGATTTTACCGGAGAGTTCCTGTGCCCCATACACCGCACGACTCCAGGAACGTCACACTTTTATTCTTACCTCCTTCAACTATCAACAATGAACACATCCTCCGGCCATGCAAGGCTCGGTCACGGTAGGCATTTTAACATTCCCCCTACCCCCATAACCTGAACTAAGACAACTTAAAGAAACATAAACACATAACATTAGCTTAACTACTAAAACGTAAAGACATAACACAACCATTTTAAAACCAAAACATGAGCTACCCACAATCCCCTTGCTCCCTACAGTTATCACTCAACGTGTGGCTAGCGTATGCCGGCCAGATCGCTACATAGCCCCCACCAGAGGGGTCAGTCGCCCCCGACGACCCAATCTCTAAACACAAAGTCCCTCAAATGTCCAGGACGCCTACACCGTGCAGTCTCGGCCAGGCATACACACCCTGTACCCACCCCCGACAGTCGGCCCAAAATCTCGCCGGGCCCCTGCCAATGGCTGTAGAGCTTGGGAGAAACACCCTTTTGGGGCATCGTAGGTCTGCTTCTGTCTCGCCCCGGAGTTGGCCTGGGCTGGAGCTCCCTGGTTCTCGTCACCCAAGTATGGGGGGTAGCGTGGTCACGGGCTGGGCCCCTCCTACGGGGGTACCGCCTGTAGCGGTTCCGGCTAGCGGCATACTTGCTCCTCTGGACCGAGACACCCGCTGGGCCGGTGACATTGGCTGCCTCTGCTCCCTTTGCCCCTTCAACCACATCAAACTCCACAGTTTCTCCATCTCCAACACTGCGGAGGTATTTCCTGGGGTTGTTTTTCTTTATGGCGGTCTGGTGGACAAAGACGTCTTCTTTTGTGTCATTCCTGTTGATGAAACCGTAGCCATTTCGGACGTTGAACCATTTGACCGTCCCCAAGACCTTAGTTGGTTGTGTTTCGGCCTCCTCTCGTCTTTCTGTCGTCTCGGCGGAGGGAAGGGCAGCAGACACAGTGGTTGGGGCTGAAGCGGGCTGATGCTGGTTGGGCCCATGGGCAACGGACGGCCGTTTGGGCTGTCTGGTTGCTGCTCGACGACTGGCTCGCCTGTCTTTGGGCCAGTCCTTCTTCTCTTTACCAGACTGGAGCGCCACGGTCTCTGTGCCAAGAGTGATAGATGTCCCTGACACATTAACACGGGCGCCCCAGCGTCTCAGCAGGTCCAGGCCAATGATGCATGTGTCACGGATGTCGGCAAGCCAGAACCCGTGCTCCAGCTCCTGGTCTCCAACCTGGACTTTTACTGGCTTCTTCCCTCTCATGCCAACCTTTTCTCCCGTCACTGTGACCATCTGCGTGATGGTTGGCGACCAAGCCTTGGAAGGTGGCCCGGTGGTATCCGGAAGGACGCCAGGTCGCACCAAGGAAATGGTTGACCCCGTGTCTACCAGGGCTCTACAAGGTCGGCCGTCCAGTCGACATTGCAGGTATAGTCCCTTGGTGTGGCCGAGGCGTCCGACCACAGTGCATCGGCCCTGGAGGGGGGATGGAGACCGGAGTGGTGAACCCCTCGTTAGACCACTCCTCCGTCGTTTCCCCCAAACGGAGAAGCTCTGGCTTTTGGCGCTGGTGCTGGGCAGTCGCGGGCCGCGTGCCCAGGTTCGTCGCATCTGTAACACCGGTCTGTAGACCAGGGTGGGCGTCGCCTGGGTGGTGGAGTCTGGTGCTGGAATCGTCGTAGCGGAGGCCGAACCTGACAGACCTCTTCTGTCGTTTCCCCCTCGTCGTAGTCGGTCACCCGGACACATGGTTGGCGTGATGTCACCCTCTGCTGGGTGGGCCATCTGGAGAGTACCCCTTCGGCTTGTTCGGCCTCGTGGAGTGCCTCGCCGAGAGTCTTAGGCCTGGTGAGGCAGACGTGTTGTCGCAGCTTTTCTGGTGCGAGCCCCCGCAGGAAAGCGTGGAGGGCCAGCTCCTCTTGTGCAGCTATTTGGAATTCGGGGTAGCCCTGTCGAGCGTGCAGCCGCACATCTGCAGCGAAGGTGCCCAGGTTCTCTTCTCCTTGGCGATGGCGGCTGGCCAGTTGTTCCCTGCTCTGGTCCGCGAAGAGTCTCTGCCCAAACCTCATTTCCAGCGCCCCGGTCAAGGCTTGGAGGTCCCGTTGTTCCGCTGGGGCTAGGTCGAGAAGCACCTGTAATGCGTTCCCCTCTAACGCTAGTGCCAGGTGAGTAGCGGCTTCCTCACTGCTCCAGCCGCTGTGTCGGACCGCCAGGTGGACTTGGGCGAGGTAGGGCTCTAGCTGCGTCGTCCCGTTGTACTTGGGCAGCTTGGCAGATGATCCTGGCACCCCTGCAGAACGTGGTAGGCTGGGCGTGCCGAGTAGGGGTTGTTGCAGCTCTGGACTGGTAGGTAGCCTGACGTTGCTGGTTGTAGCCACGGGTTGTGGGCGTGGTCTTGCAGTACCCTGCTGGGGTAGCCGTGGGACACTGGCACCGTCTGGGCATGCCATGTAGCCACCACCTCTGGCAGACTCCATTTTCTGCCGCAGTAGGCTCTTTAGGTGCCCCTGGGTCTGTGTGAGTGTCCTCTCCAGCTCATCAATCTCTCTCTCCATCCTCTTCTGCTCGCTAATCCCACTTCTGACACCAATGTGGCGAGCTCAGCCAGAAGAAGATGGCAAGAGACAGAGATTGATTTTACCGGAGAGTTCCTGTGCCCCATACACCGCACGACTCCAGGAACGTCACACTTTTATTCTTACCTCCTTCAACTATCAACAATGAACACATCCTCCGGCCATGCAAGGCTCAGTCACGGTAGGCATTTTAACATTCCCCCTACCCCCATAACCTGAACTAAGACAACTTAAAGAAACATAAACACATAACATTAGCTTAACTACTAAAACGTAAAGACATAACACAACCATTTTAAAACCAAAACATGAGCTACCCACAATCCCCTTGCTCCCTACAGTTATCACTCAACGTGTGGCTAGCGTATGCCGGCCAGATCGCTACAATATGTTACGCCTATAAAGCTATAGGACATGTTTCCGAGGGGCTGTAAAAACTGTTACACATGCTTACACAGGGGCGTCACATGACACGTATGGAAATTAAACGTTCAAGATATTTGTGTAATGTGCTGGTTTGAGCTTGATGGTTTGCTAGATTTGCAGTGATTTTGCATAAACTATTTTTTGAATTACGATAACTAATGCAGTTGAACAAACGAATATTTTGCTGTCATGTTTAAGAAAACGAATGTATGACAGGCTGCGACGAACACGTGGACATTGTTGCTGTCATTCATAAGGCGCAAAACTGCTATTGCGCACTATTCTGGTAATAAAACTACTTCGCTAGGCTTACATATTTCATTAGAATTTTTTTTTTTCTCAGTATGAAAAGTGAAGGCAGATCTCGGAAAGGGTGGTATTCTATACTTGAAGCCAGTCCATCAGATGGGCTACAAGATCTTAAACAGAAGTACAAAAGACTGGCTTTATTGGTATGTCTAAGCTCTTTAGCTTTACAATGGCGTTCTCCCGTGTCAGTTGTACTGATGAATAATTAGTTGCATCTTGATGAACCATGTCAAAAGAGGTCCCAGGAATTGAGTAAGAAACGGCGAGAGAAAGTTATAACGTTACTGTTGAACCATTAGCCCCTTGCTAGCAGGGCCGTAGCCAGGGTTTAGAAATTAGTGAGGTCCAGATTTTCTTCTCTTTTAATAGAGTTTATTTACATCAATTAATACCTTGAGAGCTGGATCTCTTTTTAGGCTGTGCCCTGTGAGGACAGGTTTACATATAGGCTACAATGAATACACAAACAAATGAACATAAAAAAATACAATTCAAGAGAAACAATTACATATAACACCATATTAATTTTACATAACAATACATCGGGAAAGTAACAACTTGAGTGTTTAACTTGAGTTTGGTCTGCAAAAGAAGTGCTTTGTAGATACATCGTCTTTCCACTTGGCTCACTGAAATTGCATAAAATAAGAAAGACGGATCAGACACACAAGTTATGATCAGGTAGTGCAAATGTAACAGGGAAATCTTGGTAAACTAATCTTCACAACATGCATTACCTTTTGGAAGGCTAGTTGGATCCTCCTGTGGCCGGAGGCATCCCACCGCTTGAGAACTCTCTCTTTGTCAATTTTCGCTTTCCAGTGAACATGCATCAGCATCAGTCCTGTGAGCCGTTCATTGGATATGCTAGCTCTGAGCCGTTCTGAGCCTTCGCATGGCAGAGAATGACCTTTCACAGGCACATGTTGTCACTGGAAGTGTAGAAACCGTTTCAACATACATTCTATGTTGGGAAAAAGGGCATTTGTGTTGTTTTCAGAGTTTCCAACACTGATGTAGGCATGGACTCCTCTTCCGAGTGAAACTTGTGCCTCCAGCGTTGTACCTTCTGCTCCACTGTGTCTGGGTCAGGTAGGTCTTCTCGATACCACTCTACCAGCTATTCCTCCCTTTCTTCTGTCAGCGTTTTTAGAGCTTTTGGTACCAGGTAAGCTGCTAGCATCGCAGGAGCATTCCTTTTAGAGAACCTGGCATCAAGCTCACTAGTGATGTGGTCTATAAAAGGATAAAATGCATTTACCCTGTATTGGTCTTCCACTGACTCTGTGGGTACATTGGACCTGTAGTTCTGTTTCACAGAAATTCTCCGCTTGGCTGGGACCACATCGACAGAGTTGGCCAGAACTGTGGCTTTTTGAAAACATGCACTGAATCCTTTCTCACATCTCTGTTTAGCTATGACTTCACATACATGTCTTGCCTTCTCATATGCTGTGATGATGTCCAAGTTAGTAGCCTGCAATTGTTTGGTGAGGGGCTGCATGTAACCTAGGACATGGTTTGTCATTACAGCAGTAATGATAGTCTTGAATGATTCCATACTATGCCGGAGATTACTAGCCTTTCCAGAGATGGAGGTTGGTTCTGTCTCCATGCTCATTAAAGCAGAATGTGCAGCCGTGAACTTTTCTACAAAAGCGGATAATGTGGTTGATCTGGTGCCCCATCTGGTGTCCGACATCAACGGGATCCCTGCTGTCCTTGACTGAACATCTGCTCTTCTGCTCTCTTTCTGCAATGCATCTTTCCTGGCACCTGTGGCTGAGAAGAACACAGCAATCCTTTCAATGATGGACATGGTGTTCCTCAGTAAAGTAATGTCAGAACAGCCATGCACCACTACCAAATTGAGAGCATGGCTCCTACAGTGGGTGTACACTGCCCTGGGGTACAGTTCCTGGATTCTCTTTTGCACCCCATCCACTTTTCCACTCATTGTAGAGGCCCCATCATAGCCCTGACCTCTAAGGAAGGTTGCATTAAGACTCCACTTTGCGAGCTGCCTGAGAATGGCTTCAGTTATTGTTGCTGCATCTTGTTTTTTGTAAGCGACAGAAACCCAGAAAATCCTCTCTTATCTCCGTTTTTTTCCTCACTGATGTAGCGGACACATATTGACATCTGTTCAATCCCACTTACAGTATGTCCATGGACTCATCGGCTAATACAGTAAAGTACTTGGCCTTCTTTATTTTGCTTAACAGGGTCTCTGACTTCTTCTGCACAGCATTCTATCAACTCATTCTGAGTTTGGGGGGAAAGGTACATTCCATTTTTGGGTGCTGTCTGCAAATGTTTTAGGGCTGAATCAAATTCTGCTTTCCAATAACAAAGTGCTTAAAGTTCCCATTCTCACCTGTTTCTCCGTTCCAGCTCCCCTGGAATGCCACATTTCGCTGGCCAAGACACACGATTATGTCAATGATGGATAAGAGACTCTTATGATTGGCCATAACGATTTCATTATATTTTTGGCTAATAACTGAGCTAATGTTCTTTTTATTTCCTTGGACTACAGACAGGTAGTTCTCTGCCATTTCAGTGGTTCTTTGATGACAAGCTATGTCTTGGGATAATACCTCTCTTTTCACCAACAGCATTCTTCAAATCAGTGAAACCCTTTGTAATGAAGCTAAAGTTGGAACCCTTAATCTTATTAAAGGCTAGGCAATGAGCACAATAGGCTGCAACTTGATGAGGTGAGCATTCATATTTCTTCTCCCACCGGACATTATATTTTAGATGCTTTCCTCCAAATGCCCAATGGGGATACCTATGCTGCTCTGTTGGCACCCACTTATTTAGGAGCAAACAGGTTTTTTCTGTATCTGTAAGTACCTGATTCTGTGTGACTTTATTCTTTAATTTCATAGGATCCAAAGGATGTAAAGTGACTCCTGTTTCTCTGTCCTGCTCATTTCTGTTGTCCTCCTCTCTATCCTCCTTTCCTCCTCTCTGTTCTTCTGTCTGTCCTGCTCATCTCTGTTGTCCTCCTCTCTATCCTGCTCATCTCTGTTGTTCTCCTCTCTATCCTCCTCTCTCTTCTTCTGTCTATCCTGCTCCACTCTGTCCTCCTCTTTGTTCTCGTCCTCTCTGTTCTTTTGTCTGTCCTGCAACTCTTTCTTCTCATGGTTACATTTTTCTCTAGTTTCTTCTGGTTTAGATTTTGTATTTACAAATAAATCTATAGTTTTCTGCAGTAATCTTTTTGGCATTCTTGTTTCTCTCACTGTCCTGTCTGACTTTTCAGCGGGAGGATGGATCAGGAAGGTTGATTAGACCTTAATTGAATACATCACAACATGTTGCTTAAAAATAATTTACTAAGAGTTTGAATGAATTAAATCCTGCACATATTAACAAGCTATTTGGCCATCATAGCCTCAAGACTAGCCTTGCTTGAGTCTCTATTTCTCTAGTTAATGTTGTTAATGATAACTTCTTAGGAATAACTTATCGTTTACAAAGTATTTGGTTTTAACTATACTTAAGTATCAAAAGTAAATGTAATTACTAAAATATACTTAAGTATCAAAAGTAAAAGTCTAAATCGTTTCAAATTCCTTATATTAAGAAAATATTTTGAATTTACAGATAGTCAGGTGCACACTCCAACACTCAGACATAACAAATGAAGCATTTGTGTTTCGTGAGAATGTGACCACCAGATCAGAGGCAGTATGCATGACCAGATATGTTCTCTTGATTAGTGTGTGAATTTGACAATTTTCCTGTCCTGCTAAGCATTAAACATGTAATGAGTACTTTTGGGTGTCAGTGAAAATGTATGGAGTAAAAAATACATTATTTTCTTTAGAAATGTAATGTAGTAAAATATAAATAGTAAAGTAAAGTACAGATACCCCATAAAACTACTTAAGTAGTACTTTAAAGTATTTTTACTTAAGTACTTTACACCACTGCGTTTTTCACACATGCTTTATAGAGCTGATCAGTGTACCAAACGCTGCAGAATCCAGATCATAAGGGGATATGTGAAAGCGCTCTCAGACTAATGAATACACCCCAGGAAATGATGTCAGGGAGTGTCTTCAAGATCTGTCTTCAGTCGTCAGGCTAGCTGCTATTTGCAACGCTGGTGTATTTCCAATACAGCGTTGCTCCCTATTGTTGCACTAAAACAGTCTGTGGGAAGCCAGAAGTTAAATACAATTTTATTTCAACTTACTGTGCTGGTGGGCAGGACGGTTGGTCATTATTACAGGGAATCTGCTTACCTCGTCAAAATAAAAGTCCTGCTCGTTCACCATGTGGACAAAAAAGGAATAACTTGTGGGGGACTTTTATTTTGACATGAGGTAAGCAGAGAGGAAGTGGGTCTACAACAGACCCAAGTTTGGAAAGTCTGTTTAATGATACGTTCCTTTAGATATTTTGTCTCAATTTCCCCCGTTTTAATGGCCAACCGTCCATCCCACCTGGACAGTACGTTGAAATGGAATGTTATTTAACTTCCCACAGACTGTTTTTGTGCAACCCAATACAGTAGGGAGAAACCGTAGTAGCAGCTACTTAACCTTGCAAGCTTAGATTGTCAATGTGATGACTGTATGATGTATTAACTGCATCTTGCCCTTTTACCTTGGAGTAGGATATCTGTAAATGTCTATTAAAGGGGCAGTGCACTAAAAAACGTGATTTTCCTGTGTTTAATATATATTTCCACACTTTGAGGTCGGAATAATACTGTGAAATTGTGAAAATTATGATAATGTACTTTTAGTGCAAGAGCTTTTTGAAATTTTTGCATGTTTGGCTGGGTGGTGTTTTGGACTGACACAATCAAAATGTAGTTTTTATGACTTGCGCCCCATAAAAAGTCCGCTAGTCGACCAGTATCCTTCACATGTGTAGCTTGAGGTTGGAGTGACACGTTGAAATTGTGAAAGTTATAATAATGCACTTTTAGTGTAAGAGCTGTTTGAAAAGACCGCCTGAAATTTCTGCTTTTTTGGGGTTTCTGGACCTCCTGGTGATATCATCAAGCAGTGTAAGTTAATAGACCAATAACAGAGAGTTTGCCCTCCTCTCATTTTACATTTTAGTCATTTATACAGAGCGACGTACAGGAGCAATTAGGGTTAATTGACAGCTTTTTCACCTAGTTGAATCAGAGATTCGAACCAGATACATTTTGGTTACTGGCCCAACGCTTTTAACCACTAGGCTCTCTGCCAACAGCTAGTTTTCAGTTGTGCAGTTATTTGAATATCCTAACAGGTATTAAAATACTTGTGAGTATTCAGACTGGAAGCTTTAAAAGGAGGGTGGTGCTTGAAATCATTGTTCTTTCTCTGTCAACCATGGTTACCTGCAAGGAAACACGTGCCGTCATCATTGCTTTGCACAAAAAGGGCTTCACAGGCAAGGATATTGCTGCTGGTAAGATTGCACTTAAATCAACCATTTATCGGATCATCAAGAACTTCAAGGAGATAGGTTCAATTGTTGTGAAGAAGGCGTCAGGGCGCCCAAGAAAGTCCAGCAAGCGCCAGGACCGTCTCCTAAAGTTGATTGAGCTGTGGGATCGGGGCACCACCAGTGCAGAGCTTGATCAGGAATGGCAGCAGGCAGGTGTGAGTGCATCTGCACGCACAGTGAGGCGAAGACTTTTGGAGGATGGCCTGGTGTCAATAAGGGCAGCAAAGAAGCCACTTCTCTCCAGGGAAAACATCAGTGACAGACTGATATTCTGCAAAAGGTACAGGGATTGGACTGCTGAGGACTGGGGTAGAGTCATTTTCTCTGATGAATCCCCTTTCCGATTGTTTGGGCCATCCGGAAAACACCTTATTTCACAATTCCAAACATTTAGCAGCCTGCGTAATAGGTTAATCATCTCTCTATCTGTCAACTGTATTGGACTGGCCTACTTACTCACATAGACCGCTGAATAGCTATAGCCTATTTCCCCAATCTTATGTTATGAGAAAGGAACACCAATTTGTCAACATTTTCGGGCAGTTGGCAGCTCCACGTTTTATTGACTATAAACCCTGCCTTGGAAAAGATCTTCTCTGATGGAGTGGAGGTGGCCGGGATGGAGAGGAGGTATTTCTCTGCTCTGGCCAGCTTCGGTTACCTGTCTTAGTTTTTCCCCAGCAAGCTAGCGGTCCAGCGTCGATATTCGTTCTATCTTTGAGATCATTTCTTCTTTGCTATCCCCTTGATCCTCTTTCGCTCCATCTCCAAACATGAGCATATTGATGTCACGTTTCTTGTCCATTTTCTATTTTTTTTGTGCGGTTTCCTCCTTGTCTCACTCAGCGGGCTTTGGCTGCTCAGGCTGCACCTCGCTCAAATTGTCGGCCAGCTGGGACATGTTGATGTAGGCTTCATCTCATTTTGCATCGTCTACTTGCGAAAGCAGCTTGAAGTGGGGGTCTACGACTGTTGCTTGGACATATAGACTACTCTCAGGTAGTCAGTCGTTGAGCTGCCATCTTTATTCATTTTCACCCACCCGCTTTGTCTTAGTGGTGTTGCTGTCGTCCTCCACTACGGCCAAGTGGCAGCGTTTCAGGTTGGCCAGCAGGGGTATGGTTGCAGATAAGGATGCGTTGTCCTCCTCGGACAGCAGCTCAGTCAGGGTGATTCGAAATGTCCTCTGCCATGTTCCATTGTTGTTGTTTCTGTTCCTCTTTTAGTCCCTTTCTGGCATTTGCTCCCTTCTTAAAATGAGCCACAAGGTGTCTGGCTGCAGCCACAGTGCGACAGATGGGGTCTTGTTTGAGAGCGCCGTTGATGCACAGCTGTAAGGTGTATCCAGCACATCTGCCCATTCCACTTCCTACTCCAGTATATCTGCACAAATAAAACCATGTTTGCAGCGTTGCCATGTACCACAGCGCAATGTTGGCTGCAGTGTGATTCACCAGCGCAAGACATTGCAGTTTCCAGGCCTCAGTAATTAAATCATGGTCATGCAAGACCATTCTCAGTGAGGTCCACATGACAGCTGTAAAAGTTACAGCGTGACTGTTTTTGATAACACAAAAGAGGAGGTTTTGGAGTCTATCATATTTTGCAATCAGAGCATGCGTAATAGTTTCTCTCTTGGGAACGGTGTAGCCAGGATTTTCATCATCATCTTGAACCCCACGCCCTCTGTCAGGTTAACAGGCCTCCTGTCCAGGCAATGAGGTCCACGATACCATTGGTTATCTCTCTTTCATTTTTCTGAGATGGGGGGCTTCAGGTCCAAGGTGGTTTGGGTTAAACCTGAGCTAGCAGTGGAGGCGCTTAGAACCGAAAATCTCAAATTTGGACTCCACCGGTCTAATGTCCATTGCTTGTGTTTCTTGGCCAAAGCAAGTCTCTTCTTCTTATTGGTGTCCTTTAGTAGTGGCTTCTTTGCAGCAATTTGACCATGAAGGCCTGATTCACGCAGTCTCCTCTGAACAGTTGATGTGTCTGATACTTGTAGTATGTGAAGCATTTATTTCTTTCTGAGGCTGGTAACTCTAATGAACTTATACTCTGCAGTAGAGGTAACTCTGGGTCTTCCTTTCCTGTGGCAGTTTCATCATAGCGCTTGATGTTCTTTTAGTACAAAGTATTAAATAAATATCAGTAAGTGTGTTCAATACTTTTTCCCTGTGTCATTTCACATTATTACACATAACTTATTTGTTTTGGTTTCTTTGTATGTATGTATGGATTACTTGGGTTGTTACCAACATCTGGTGAACATTTCATGTCAATAGCACCTTTGGAAATATATTTACTGAGAAAAATGGTGACGTGTTCAATACTTATTTCACTCGCTGTATATGTATAAGAAATAAGACAGAGCTTGCAACTGTTGCCTTTTTGAGTGTTTGTTTAATAGCCTACTGATTTCGTGAGCACCAAGCCTCATGCAACGGCAAAATGTTGGATAAAGCAATTTCACAGATTTGGCCATTTTTAATATTTGCAGTGCTGTAATAAAGGCTTTACAAATGTTTTTGTTAGAACAGACTGGTATTACTTATCATTTATTTTGTGTTGATCATTAATCATATTGTAATCTGTAACAGCAGTCAACATAATATGCACGCAGCTCTCGCTCCTATACCCTCCTTTTTCTTGATCATCGTCTTATTGTTATTATTACAATTATAATTATAATTGTCATTATAATAAGTTTGGCTGGGTGGGCTGTCATTGTAAATAAGAATTTGTTCTTAACTGAATTGCCTAGTTAAATAAAGGTTAAATGTAAATACCCTGGTAGGTTGACTGATGACTTGAACCAGATTGTAGGCACTGGTTACAGCTTGAAGCTTCTTATTGAGTGAGCAGGTTGATGACAACTAGTCAATATTTAGGTCACCCAGAATATATACCTCTCTGTTGATGTCAAATACATTTTCCAACATTTAACACATACAGTATAGTCCAAATACTGACTTTTAGCACTTGATCTATAGCAACTTCATATGAGAATAGTCTTTAGGTCAGGCAGATGAACCTTTAGGCCCAACAGGAATATGACTCTGGACATACATGGAAACACCTCTTCCATTTGCATTTCTATCTTTCCTATATACAGTGGGGAGAACAAGTATTTGATACACTGCCGATTTTGCAGGTTTTCCTACTTACAAAGCATGTAGAGGTCTGTAATCTTTATCATAGGTACACTTCAACTGTGAGAGACGGAATCTAAAAAATCCAGAAAATCACATTGTACGATTTTTAAATAATTAATTTGCATTTTATTGCATGACATAAGTATTTGATCACCTACCAACCAGTAAGAATTCCGGCTCTCACGGACCTGTTAGTTTTTCTTTAAGAAGCCCTCCTGTTCTCCACTCATTACCTGTATTAACTGCACCTGTTTGAACTCGTTACCTATATAAAAGACACCTGTCCACACATCAATCAAACAGACTCCAACCTCTCCACAATGGTCAAGACCAGAGAGCTGTGTAAGGACATCAGGGATAAAATTGTAGACCTGCACAAGGCTTGGATGGGCTACATGACAATAGGCAAGCAGCTTGGTGAGAAGGCAACAACTGTTGGCGCAATTATTAGAAAATGGAAGAAGTTCAAGATGACGGTCAATCTCCCTCGGTCTGGGGCACCATGCAAGATCTCACCTCGTGGGGCATCAATGATCATGAGGAAGGTGAGGGTATCAGCCCAGAACTACACGGCAGGACCTGGTCAATGACCTGAAGAGAGCTGGGACCACAGTCTCAAAGAAAACCATTAGTAACACACTACGCCGTCATGGATTAAAATCCTGCAGCGCACGCAAGGTCCCCCTGCTCAAGCCAGCGCATGTCCAGGCCCATCTGAAGTTTGCCAATGACCATCTGGATGATCCAGAGGAGGACTGGGAGAAGGTCATGTGGTCTGATTAGACCAAAAAGCTATTTTTTTCTCAACTCCACTCGCTGTGTTTGGAGGAAGAAGAAGGATGAGTACAACTCCAAGAACACCATCCCAACCGTGAAGCATGGAGGTGGAAACATCATTCTTTGGGGATGCTTTTCTGCAAAGGGGACAGGACGACTGCACCGTATTGAGGGGAGGATGGATGGGGCCATGTATCGCGAGATCTTGGCCAACAACCTCCCTCCCTCAGTAAGAGCATTGAAGATGGGTCGTGGCTGGGTCTTCCAGCATGACAACGACCCGAAACACACAGCCAGGGCAACTAAGGAGTGGCTCCGTAAGAAGCATCTCAAGGTCCTGGAGTGGCCTAGCCAGTCTCCAGACCTGAACCCAATAGAAAATCTTTGGAGGGAGCTGAAAGTCCGTATTGCCCAGCGACAGCCCCGAAACCTGAAGGATCTGTATAGAGGAGTGGGCCAAAATCCCTGCTGCAGTGTGTGCAAACCTGGTCAAGAACTACAGGAAACATATGATCTCTGTAATTGCAAACAAAGGTTTCTGTACCAAATATTAAGTTCTGCTTTTCTGATGTATCAAATACTTATGTCATGCAATAAAATACAAATTAATTATTTAAAAATCATACAATGTAATTTTCTGGATTTTTGTTTTAGATTCCGTCACTCACAGTTGAAGAGTACCTATAATAAAAATTACAGACTTCTACATGCTTTGTAAGTGGGAAAACCTGCAAAATCGGCAGTGTATCAAATACTTGTTCTCCCCACTGTATATATATATATAGCTAATACTGCATCATCAAATTAATTATCTAAGTGTGTTTCGGAGATGGCCAGAATAAGATTTTTTTTCTGACTTTAATAAGTTGTCAATTTCATGAACCTTGTTTTTTCATGCTACATATGTTAATATGGGCTATTGTTTGTCCTTTTCTGGGTTGCTTTTTAGTTTTTAGTGCTATTCATAGTGACAGGTAATTTGAGTCAATAGTACTGAGTGGGCTGCCCACAATGGGCTTCTTCCTAAGTGTGCAAACAAGTGTCCTGTTTCAGTGCAAACAGTGGAATTCAATTCTATGTGCATGTGATTATTGCAGACAATATCCTCTGAGCTAACAGTTAAATTAACATAGATTAGGTTACTTACATTTACAGCACTTCTCTTTCTCTGGGATATAATACGATTTCCATGTCCTATGTTGACAGGGAGGACTGGAACACTACCAAACTCACACTGTCAGTCTCTTAAGCAGTTCGCTATGTTGATGGAGATAATCCTGGAACCCCTGAGGTTTGGGTGAATCCCATCTCTTTTAAAGAGTGTTGGTTGCTCCCACTCCAAGTCAAAATTGTCACAAAAGGAGACATTCCTGTCTTTGCAGGGTTTCTTCAGGAACTTGTTTAGGGCAGCTAGGAGGCTGTAACGTTACCGGATCCCTTCTATAGCACGGCAGGAGGCCAGAGATGACTGTTCTCTTCCCTGTGCAAACAAGGGTGTTTAAGAGAATGTTGTAGTCCTTCTTCAGTTCCTCAGATTTCCGAAAGTGAATGTTGTTAAATCCAACGTGAGTGACAATGGTGCCAATATTAGAGTAGTTGGCTAGAACTGTGGGCAGGAGGGAGTTGATGTCTTGGACACGGGCGCCTGGTTGACAGTGGACCTTCGTCGGCCCACAGGCCGCAGGCAGGCCAAAATCTCTCATCATCGAGCTGCCCACGATGTTGTGTTCATTTATCAATTCCACCTTATTTTCCTCCTCTTGCGTAGATATCATCTAGCACCTAGCGCATTTGAGCCGAGACGTACAGTAGACACAAATACCACTTGTGTTTTAACTCTAGCACTGCTAGCATTATCTTGCTCTGTTAGCATGATAGCTAACCACTAACTGTCATGTTTTTTTTTTGCAGGAATCCGGGACAAAAACTTGCGGTCCCAGCTGAAAAAGCTAACTGCGTCGCAGAATCCTTAGCTATCAGAACTTGCAATGGTTAAAGATGTTGTTGTTGACATGATTGAAAACTATTTCATAAAAACAACAGACCGAGTGTAGACAGTACACTGATCTGTTTTTCTAAATTAAAATTACAATACCCATCTGACATTGTTACATACAGGGAAATACCATGATATTTCAAATTATTAATTTAATAAAACAACAATATATAGTTTTTATGATGTGCGCCCCATGAAAAGACCGGTAGCCTTCACGTGTGTAGCTTGTTGTTTATGTTGGCCATTCAAAGCACCAAAGAGGCTCAATGTGTAGCAAGTTCACTAATGCAATGCAAGATGTAATGATATTACAGAATTAAAAGTGAGCAAAATGAGAAGGGGTAGGCTATGACGAGCAACAAACCGGAAAGCTAGTGTTTTATCTGAATGGGGTTGGGAGAAAAGCGCAGCATGTGGCCTCAGTTAGCCTAGCTATATATAGCTAGCTAGCTTCTCTAGGCTACTCCAGTCAAGACAAGCACTGTTATATGGGATGATTATAACATTGTGGCTGCTACAAGTTAGCTAGTCTTGGCTGTAGCTAAGTTTCCTTGGCTACATCTCTCTCTCCCACCGTCTGCTCGCTCCCATGATCACACACCTCTCTGCAGCTGCAGCAATAAAGCGCCAGCCTCTCTCCCTTGCACCTCAGTGCTCAGGTTAAAAAATGTAAATAAAATAAAAAACATGTATTTAGAATATTGGGATATCCAACATAAATGTATGATACTATTCGAATAGTGCAATTATTTCAAGCCCCCATCCTTGGTGTTCAGGTTACGGAACACATCCCAACCCATTAGGCTACTCCAATTAGTCCTAGCGCAATTCTTGCTTGAGAAATTGCATTTAGATAAGAAGTGAAAACAATAACAGTAAGCTACTTAATTATTACCCAGAAATGATTTGATATTGAGATAAAAACAGCTGCATTGGGACCTTTAATACTTGGCAGAAGAGTACAACATAAGCTGGATTTGTATAATCCAAAACCCATTTTAATTACTGCAATCACCTAGCAACCGCCAAATCAATATGTGTACTCTAATCAATAGGTTATAACCGGAATACTCTTATGGTGTTGATTTTCAGAATAATGTTTGTCTGAAAGTAGCCTCACGTGTACTGTTCTATAGAGACATGGCTTTGATCAAGAGTAGGTTAGGTCTAGTAATAAGGAATGTTTATTAGATCAGTAGGGCACAGATACCACCATTAACTGATTACTGTGTATTATTTTGTCAGACTTTCTGGATTCAAGGTGTTGTAGGATTTCACATAAACCATAGACTCTGAGCTTATCAATTGTAAAAACACACATCAAACCTCAAGAAACTACTATTGATGTCAACAATAAATAAAATAAAAAGATTGTATCAATCCAGTGTAACTTTTAATCAAACAACCTAGACTTGGCTGGAGGCAGTTTGAACACAAAGCTTTCCACATCCCCCATTTAGTAATGCCCACTGGATTGTCCAGCCTCCCTCAGACATTAGGGGGCAGTATTGTGATGATGGTGGCCTTTGCTCTGCCCCCTGTTCCTCTGCTCTCCTCTCCCATCCCCTGAATGCCTGCACAGCAGATGCATCACCCGCCTGATACAGCACAGCACAGAGGCAGTGAGAGAGAAGATGTATGGTCAGAAGCGCCAAGTGCTCCAAGTTGCCAGCCGTTTATATTGTGTTCCTGACTCTCTAAGCTCCATTAGCCCCAGTAAATTAATATTTTACAATGCGTGCAAAGAGACAGCAATTAAAGCACGTAACTCCATGGGGAAAGAGGGTGGGCCATTTTATAAGAGCTGGGGTTTTTCATTGGGTTATGTATTTATGACAAAATACCTGCGCTGCATAAGGACTCAGAAGTGGGGGGAAAATAACAGGAAATAGGGTTGCTGCTGTAAAATGTCAAAATATTGTTTTTTATACAGTAAATTAAAATATTTGTTGAAATCTGAGATTCAAACATAAAAAAATACTGTGGCATTGACAAATAGTCGAAATCACCAGGCTAATGGGCGATTCCACGCCAGGATAGCCCAAAAATATTTTGGGTGTCAGACTGCTCTGGAAAGGATGTTTCGACATGTTTCTACATTTGAATCACAAACAATTTTTTTGAAATTCATGATGAAAGTATCCATTCTAGACACTTTGTAGACATCTACATGCTCTCTGTAAGACCCTATGATCCGTGAGCCATACATGATACAGACTTCTTGGTTTTGATTTAATTTATTAGCATCCCCATTAGCTGATGCCAATGGCGACATGTTGTCTTACTGGGGTCTGACACATAACGAAAAATACATTACAGACAAAAGACTTTACAATTTACATACATTTAAAAATATTAACATGTAGTGTATGTGTTTGTTTGTGTGCATCTATCAGTTACACATAGTATATGGTTGAATCATCAGCATACATGGACACACATGCTTTGTTTAATGCCCGTGGCAGGTTATTGGTAAAAATAGAAAACAGTAGAGGGCCTAGAGAGCTGCCCTGCGGTACACCACACTTGACATGTTTGACATTAGAGAAGCTTCCATTAAAGAAAACGCTCTGAGTTCTATTAGATAGATATCTCTGAATCCAAGTTATGGCAGAGGTTGAAAAGCCATAATTAGGGCTGTGGCGGTCACTAAATTTTATCAACCAGTGATTGTCAAGCAAATAACTGCCGGTCTCACGGTAATTGACCGTTAATTAACAGTTAATTAATTCCTCATTAGCATCTCCTGGCTTCCACACATAGCCTACAAGCCACTGATGCAGACTTTTGGAACATCTACATTTTAAAAAGTCTAATAAATCCATGTAGTAAAGCCTACACCTTCACAATAAATCCATTATTTAATCTAGATATAAAGAAAATGTAGTCTATTTCAGAAGAACAGAATACCATACTCGGAGTTGTCCTTAAATTATGTCCTGATCTGGCTGTGGGCTAAACTAATTCATTTAGCAGACAAGATTTGCTTAGAATTCCGTGGCATTATTTTATAGTATGAAGAATACAATTGAATAAAGCTGAATGAAATAGAAAGGATATTTTCTGCAAACAATTTTAGGGAGTGCGCACATGCGGCTATTCTGTGTTGAGCGGTTAACTTTGTTTTATTGCACAGGCTGTACACATTACATCAGTCACTCATTCACAATTTGATAAGCACTTGATAGTGCCTAGAATTTCACGGTCGGCATCCCCTTTGTGTGGCCGTGTCAGGCTCTGGCCATAGAGAAGCCTATTTGCTTATCTATGTAGCTATGGTCAGAGTCTGACAGTGTCTTTCTTTTCTGTTTCTGTGTGGGTTTTGGGTGGATCCCTAATTAGAGGCAGCTGCACCGCATTGTCTCTAATTAGGGATCTTTTATATGTTAGTCTGTCATTCACTCTGGTGTGGGTCGTTGTCGAGGTATATGTCGCAGTCACGGTGAATGTAAGTGTGCCTTTTTTACGCCCGTTCATTTCGTGTGTTTTGGTGAACGTTACGTTTAGTCGATTCGTGTTTTTTGTTTCTGTAGTTCGTGTTTTGTGGTTATTATACATAGTATAATTACATTAAAATGTCGAACTACTATCCCTGCACTGCGTCTTGGTCTGTCTCTGCACCCGAACGTGACAGAACGACCCACCACTGCGAGACCAAGCAGCGTAACTGGGGAGAGACAGAGAGAGAGAGAGTGGCGCGTAATAGACGGGGCGCGAGACGGAGAAACACCCGCAAACAACCCCAAGGTAATTTTGGGGGGGGGGTATGGGGGTGGCCTGGCTACAGGCAGGAAGAGCCAATACCACCCCCCATGTGGAGCATGGAGAGGCCTGAGTACGTGGGGGAATACCGACAGAGGGAGGAGTATGATAGGATCATGGAGCTATGTTGGCGCAATATGGAGGAGTGTGAGAGCGAGAGGAGGGAGCTGGATATAAAGGTGCCCAAGGTGAGCATCTCCAAGCCGGTTCCAGCCGTCTGCTCCGCTCCAGTGCTAGAGCAGTCCACTCCACCGGTACCCATTCCGGGTCCAGCCGTCTGCTCCGCCCCAGTGCCAGAGCAGTCCGCTCCACCGGTACCCATTCTGGGTTCAGCCGTCTGCTCCGCTCCAAAGTCAGAGCAGTGCGCTCCACCGGTGCCCATTCCGGGTTCAGCCGTCTGCTCCGCCCCAGTGCCAGAGCATTCTGCTCCACCGGTGCCCATTCCGGGTTCAGCCGTCTGCTCCGCCCCAGTGCCAGAGCAGTCCGCTCCACCGGTGCCCATTCCGGGTCCAGCCGTCTGCTCCGCCTCAGTGCCAGAGCAGTCCGCTCCACCGGTACCCAATCCGGGTCCAGCCGTCTGCTCCGCTCCAGTGCCAGAGCAGTCCACTCCACCGGTACCCATTCCGGGTCCAGCCGTCTGCTCCTCCTCAGTGCCAGAGCAGTCCGCTCCACCGGTGTCCATTCCGGGTCCAGCCGTCTGCTCCGCCTCAGTGCCAGAGCAGTCCGCTCCACCGGTACCCATTCCGGGTCCAGCCGTCTGCTCCGCTCCAGTGCCAGAGCAGTCCGCTCCACCGGTACCCATTCCGGGTCCAGCCGTCTGCTCCGCTCCAGTGCCAGAGCAGTCCGCTCCACCGGTACCCATTCCGGGTCCAGCTGTCTGCTCCGCCCCAGTGCCAGAGCAGTCCGCTCCACCGGTACCCATTCCGGGTTCAGCCGTCTGCTCCGCCCCAGTGCCAGAGCAGTCCGCTCCACCGGTACCCATTCTGGGTTCAGCCGTCTGCTCCGCTCCAAAGTCAGAGCAGTCCGCTCCACCGGTGCCCATTCCGGGTTCAGCCGTCTGCTCCGCCCCAGTGCCAGAGCATTCGGCTCCATCGGTGCCCATTCCAGGTCCGCCTCAGTGCCAGAGCAGTCCGCTCCACCGGTACCCAATCCGGGTGCCTGGCTCCAGTGCCAGAGCAGTCCGCTCCACCGGTACCCATTCCGGGTCCAGCTGTCTGCTCCGCTCCAGTGCCAGAGCAGTCCGCTCCACCGGTACCCATTCCGGGTCCAGCCGTCTGCTCCGCTCCAGTGCCAAAGCAGTCCGCTCCACCGGTACCCATTCCGGGTCCAGCCGTCTGCTCCGCCCCAGTGCCAGAGCAGTCCGCTCCACCGGTGCCCATTCCGGGTCCAGCCGTCTGCTCCGCCCCAGTGCCAGAGCAGTCCGCTCCACCGGTGCCCAGTCCGGGCCCGGTTGTTTTCCCCGCTCCATGGCCCGAGCCGTTTGCCCCACCGGTACCCAGCCCGGGCCCGGTTATAAAGAAGGGACATGGGAGAAAAATGTCCACTTCGCCGGAGCCAGAGCCGCCCCCGATGGACTAGTTTTCCCTCCCTATTAACCCCCCTTGTTTTGTGTGTTTTTTTTGGGCGTCCGGGAGTCTGCGCCTTGGGGGGGGGGGGGTACTGTCAGGCTCTGGCTATAGAGAAGCCTATTTGCTTCTCTATGTAGCTATGGTCAGAGTCTGACAGTGTCTTTCTTTTCTGTTTCTGTGTGGGTTTTGGGTGGATCCCTAATTAGAGGCAGCTGCACCGCATTGTCTCTAATTAGGGATATTTTATATGTTAGTCTGTCATTCACTCTGGTGTGGGTCGTTGTCGAGGTATATGTTGCAGTCACGGTGAATGTAAGTGTGCCTTTGTTACGTCCATTCATTTCGTGTGTTTTGGTGAACGTGACGTTTAGTCGATTCGTGTTTTTTGTTTCTGTAGTTCGTGTTTTGTGGTTATTATACATAGTATAATTACATTAAAATGTCGAACTACTATCCCTGCGCTGCGTCTTGGTCTGTCTCTGCACCCGAACGTGACAGGCCGTAATGCACCCTAAAGAAATCCTTGCCTTTTGCGGTCAGTGGCCGATGTGCGCTTCTCGTGAGTACTGCCTGCTCCATCACGTAATTGGGTCTTTCTCACAGGCTACAAGTGAAGACAGACACATCGGGGACGCAACTGCGTGAGTCCTTATCCAATTCCAAGGTGCACATTGAAGATATTGGAAGAACTGTCCACAATATGAGTAGGCCTAACGAACAGCAAAAGCACTAGCCTATGTCAATCTACTATCCCCCATAGTACAAAGGTAGACTTATTTTATTCTGTGCAAGAAATAAATATTACAAACATAGTCTGGGACAGTTGTGGGATACGATAATCACAAATTAATACAACCACTAGCATAAAAAAAAAATGTTTTACGCAATGTGGCTGACTCAACAGATCAGAACATTTAGCTTAAAATGTTAATAAACAATTAGGCTATTTCTTCACATTATAAGCGCAGCAATGCGCACATGGTAGTAGGCTATAAGCTTGAATGTTCCATTAGCGATTATTTATTATAAAGGTGCATTTCTATGGTGAAAATGATCTTCCCCAAACCTGAAACTCACACACTAGTTAGGCTCTACACCTTTTGTAAAGCGGATTAATATGCTTCATTTTAAGAAGTTATTTGGCCACTTTAGTTGTGATACAAACCTTATTAAAACATATAGGCCTATGGGCTAGGCTACATGAGATGTGCGACCATGATTCGAAAAAGTGAAGGAAAAAAAAGGCATTGTTTCCTGTGAGGGAGGCCCCGCTCTCTCGCCTGCCCATATGTTTAGTTAATTTTATTCCGATCTCTGCATTATTGTAGCCTTTTCTATAACCTGTCAACTATGTGTCTGTCTATCTCTGTTCTCTCGTCTCTGTACAGGCCATACAAACGCTTCACACCGCGTGGCTGCAACCACTCTAATCTGGAGGTCTCTGCGCACACGACCCACGTGGAGTTCCAGGTCTCCGGCAGCCTTTGGAACTGCCGTTCTGCGGCCAACAAGGCAGAGTTAATCTCAGCCTGTGCTGCCCTCCAGTCCCTTAACTTCTTGGCGCTGACGGAAACATGGATTACCACAGAAAACACTGCTACTCCTACTCCTCTTTCCTCGTCTGATCATGTGTTCTCAAATACCCTGAGAGCATCTGGTCAGCGTGGCGGTGGCACAGGAATTCTAATCTCTCCCAAGTGGACATTCTCTCTTTTCTCCCTGACCCATCTGTCTATCTCCTCATTTGAATTCCATGCTGTCACAGTCACTAGCCCATTCAAACTTAACATTCTTGTCATTTATCGCCCTCCAGGTTCCCTTGGAGAGTTCATCAATGAGCTTGACGCCTTGATAAGTTCATTTCCTGATGATGGCTCACCCCTCACAGTTCTGGGTGACTTTAACCTCCTAACGTCTGCCTTTGACTAATTTCTCTCTGCCTCCTTCTTTCCACTCCTTTCCTCTTTTGACCTCACCCTCTCAACGTTCCCCACTACTCACAAGGCAGGCAATACGCTTGACCTCATCCTTACTAGATGCTGTTCTTCTACTAATCTCACTGCAACTCCCCTCCAAGTCTCCGACCACTACTTTGTATCCTTTTCTCTCTCGCTCTCCTCCAACACTACTTACTCTGCCCCTACTCAGATGGTAATGCGCCTTCGCAACCTTCACTCTCTTTCTCCCTCTACTCTCTACTCTTCCATCATATCATCTCTTCCCTCTGCTAAGTTCTTCTCACTCCTGTCTCCTGATTCTGCCTCCTCGACCCTCCTCTCCTCCCTTTCTGCATCTTTTGACTCTCTATGTCCCCTATCCTCCCGGGCCAGCTCGGTCCTCCCCTCCTGTTCCGTGGCTAGACAACTCATTGCGAGCTCACAGAACAGGGTCCCGGGCAGCAGAGCGGAAAAACTAAACTCCCTGTGGACCTGTCATCTTTTCACTCTCTCCTCTCTACTTGTTCTTCCTCGGTTTCTGCTGCTAAAGCCACTTTCTACCACTCTAAATTTCAAGCCTCAGCCTCTAATCCTAGGAAGCTCTTTGCCACCTTCTCCTCCCTGCTGAATCCTCCTCCTTCTCCCCCTCCCTCCTCCCTCTCTGTGCATGACTTCGTCAACCATTTTGAAAAGAAGGTTGACGACATCCAATCCTCATTTACAAAACCTATTGACACCATTGGTCCTGCTCACACTGCACTACCCTATGCTTTGACTTCTTTCCCTCTTCTCTCTCCAGATGAAATCATGCGACTTGTGACGGCCGGCCACCCAACAACCTGCCCGCTTGACCATATCCCCTCCTCTCTTCTCCAGACCATTTCCGGAGACCTTCTCCCTTACCTCACCTTGCTCATCAACTCATCCTTGACCGCTGGCTGTGTCCCTTCCGTCTTCAAGAGGGCGAGAGTTGCACCTCTCCTCAAAAAACCTACACTCAATCCCTCCGATGTCAACAACTACAGACCAGTATCCCTTCTTTCTTTTCTCTCCAAAACTGTTGAGTGTGCCGTCTCTAACCAACTCTCCTGCTATCTATCTCTCTATTACCTTCTTTATCTAACCAGTCAGGTTTCAAGACTGGTCATTGAACTGAGACTGCTCTTCTCTGTGTCATGGCGGCTCTCCGTACTGCCAAATCTAACGCTCTCTCCTCTGCTCTTATCATTCTAGACCTACTGTATCTGCTGCCTTTGATACTGTGAACCATCAGATCCTCCTCTCCACCCTCTCCGAGTTAGGCATCTCCAGCGCTGCACACTCTTGGATTGAGTCCTACCTGACAGGTCGCTCCTATCAGGTGGCGTGGCGAGAATCTGTCTCCGCACAACGTGCTCTCACCACTGGTGTCCCCTCTCTATACACCAAGTCACTTGGCTCTGTCATATCCTCACATGGTCTCTCCTAGGATTGCTACGCATACGACACTCAATTTATTTTCTCCTTTCCCCTTCTGAGAACCAGGTGGCAAATTGCATCACTGCATGCCTGGCAGACATCAATTTGGATGTCGGATCACCACCTCAAGCTGAACCTCTGCAAGACGGAGCTGCTCTTCCTCCCGGGGAAGGACTGCCCGCTCCATGATCTCGCCATCACGGTTAACAACTCCATTGTGTCCTCCCAGAGTGTAAAGAACCTTGGTGTGACCCTGGACAACACCCTGTTAGATAGATGGATAGATGGATAGATAGGTACTTTATTGCTCCCCCGGGGGGGAAATTTCATTGTCAAGCAGCTACAACAAAAACACAGGGCAGGTGCAAAATGCCACAACGAAAGTACACAAAAGACAGATACACGGTACATGATACATAGAGCGGCAGTATGAAAAAGTATAGAAATACAAGAAATAAAAGCTATAAAAGGACATTGCATAGTATGAGTGGTTGGCTGAATATGTACACTATACATTGGTGGATGTTGGATGGTTAACTATACTATACAGGTCGATGGCAGAGAAATACTTCAGTAGCTAAAAATGCGTATGATATGAGCGAGGGTAATAATAGTTTACTTAATAGACAGACTGGGTAAATTAACAGGTAAGTGAAAATTTTGCATGGTTAAATTAGTTAAATTAGCTGTACAGTTAGGTATACAGTTATATTTACAGATAAGTGAATACTTGCATGTTTACACAAACTGTACAGGTAAATGACAGGAAGAGATACTTTAATAGCTAAATGTGTGTATGATATCATTTGGGGTAATAATAGTAATTCCCTTAAAATACAGTCCTTAGTGCGCAGGGTTTAATTACAGACAACTGCACTTATTGCACATTCGATATACTAAAAGCAATGAGAAAAGGTGCAACTGGCAGGATACTAATATGCATTCCTGAGTGAATGCCTACGTCCAATAATTACTTACAATATTGCATGTGATATAATATAACAACTGTACATGAGTATGTATATACAGACCTGTATGAATAAATAGGTCCTGAGTGGATGAGTGCTGACGGACCAGAGTTACTCACGGATGGATGCATAATTGTTAAACTAGGTCCTAGCACCCCAACAGTTCCAGATCTATGTTGCCGACGGCACGGCACCCCGGTGAGGCATTATATAGTCTCATAGCCGCCGGCAGGAAGGACCTCCTGTAGCGCTCTCTGGCACACCGTGGTGGGATCAGTCTGTGACTGAAAGTGCTCCTCTGCGTCATAACCATAGTGTGCAGAGGGTGGGTGACGTTGTCCATGATGGCCAGCAGTTTGGCCAGGATCCGTCTCTCCGCCACCTCCTCTAGAGTGTCAAGGCTCATCCCCAGGACAGAGCTAGCCTTCCTGATCAGCTTATTTACCCGAGAAGCATCACCAGCTTTGATGTTTGCTCCCCAGCACACCACTGCAAAAAAGATGGCACTGGCCACCACAGACTGGTAGAAGGTATGCAGTAGTTTACTGCACACGTTGAAGGACCTGAGCCTCCTCAGAAAGTAGAGTCGGCTCTGGCCCTTTTTGTACAGGGCCCCGGTGTTACCAGCCCATTCCAGTCTGTTGTCCATATGGACACCCAGGAACTTGTATGACTCAACCATTTCCACATCCGTCCCCTTTATAGGGACTGCAGTCAGTTGTGCCTTGGTTCTCCTGAAGTCCACCACCATCTCCTTAGTTTTGCTGATGTTGAGCTGAAGGTTGTTCTGCTCACACCACAACACAAAGTTACTGATTGTGCTCCTGTACTCCTCCTCCTGCCCACCCCTGATGCACCCTACAATAGCAGAGTTATCCGAGAACTTCTGTAGGTGGCATATATCTGAAGTCTGAGGTGTAGAGGGTGAACAGGAAGGGGGACAGGACCGTACCCTGGGGGGCCCCTGTGTTGCTAACAGCCCGTTCTGACACACAGCTCTGTAGTCGCACAAATTGTGGCCTACCGGTCAGGTAGTCCGTGACCCAGGAGACTAAGGTTGCTTCCACTTTCATCCTCCTCATCTTCTCACCCAGTAGCAGGGGCTGAATGGTATTGAAGGCACTGGAGAAGTCAAAAAACATGACCCTCACAGTGCAACCTGCGTTGTCCAGGTGAGAGTAGGCCCTCTGCAGAAGGTAGATGATTGCATCATCCACCCCGATTTTGCGCTGGTATGCAAACTGCAGGGGGTCCATTGATGAACACACCAGGGGTCTGAGGTGAGCGAGGACTAACCTTTCCAGGGTCTTCATGATGTGGGATGTTAGCGCTACAGGTCTGAAGTCATTCAGGACAGTGGGGTGTGCCTTCTTGGGCACTGGGACGAGGCAGGATGTTTTCCACAGCACAGGGACCCTTTCTAGGCTCAGGCTAAGGTTGAAAAGACGCTGGAGTATTCCACACAGTTGGTCAGCACAGACCCTCAGCACCCTTGGGCTGATGCCATCAGGGCCCGCCGCTTTCCACTGGTGTAGTCTCTCCAGCTCTCTCTTCACTTGGTTGGTGGTGAAAGCCAGCCCAGGTGGGGAGGTGGGGGGAAGGGGGGTGTTGAGGATCAGTCCAGGGGGGGCAGGGGCGGAGGTGGGGTCACTGATTGTCTCAGCAGAGGTGCTGTGAGCAAAGTGGGGGTGGGATAGCCGTGAGGGTGTGTGGTCTGGGGAGCTGGAGGGGAGGTGGACAGGGCCAGTATCGAACCTGTTAAAAAATTGGTTCAGCTCATTGGCTCTGTCCTGGGTCCCCTCCGTCTGCCCACTGTTTGACTTTTTGAAGCCAGTGATATTTCTCATACCCTTCCACACCTCTCTCACCTGGCTCTGCCTCAGCTTGTCCTCCATCTTCTCCTTATACACTCTCTTCCCCTCAGCAATCCGCGATCTATCTATCTAAGGCGGTGACCCGATCCTGCAGGTTCATGCTCTACAACATTTGCAGAGTACGACCCTACCTTACACAGAAAGCGGCACAGGTCCTAATCCAGGCACTTGTCATCTCCCGTCTGGATTACTTTAACTCGCTGTTGGCTGGGCTCCATGCCTGCGCCATTAAACCCCTACAATTTATCCAGAACTCTGTCTGGTGTTCAACCTTCCCAATTTCTCTCATGTCACCCCGCTCCTCCGCACACTCCGCTGGCTTCCAGTTGAAGCTTGCATCTACTACAAAACTAGGGTGCTTGCCTACTGAGCTGTGAGGGGAGCGGCACCTCCGTACCTCCAGGCTCTGATCAGACCCTACACCCAAACGAGGACACTACGTTGGCCTGCTAGCCCCCCTACCTCTACGGAAGCACAGTTCGGGCTTATCCCAGTCAAAGCTATTCGCTTCTTTGCTACCAACCCCCCCCCCCCCCTAAAGAAAAAGAAAAAGAAATGTAACAACCATAAATATTATGAGTTACCATTAAAATATAGAATATTGAATATAAATATAAAAATGTACATATATACAGAGAATAAATATAACTGATAAATATTGCACTGGAACAGGGCATAAAACTAAAAGGGATAATTGAGTCAATCATTTCAATAGATTGGGCTATCACCTTGCTTTATTTGGAACCGCCTACTTTTACCGGTAGCTTTGCAACCAGTTACAACTTAACCAGAGTCAGAGAAGACGAGCAGGTGCGTGAAATATAATAGAGACGAACACAAATAAATTACAAAAAGATGGATAAAGTGATTCAGTGAGGATACAAACTAAGAACGTTGACTGTAAAACGGTTACTAAACAACATTTGAGATAATAGTGAACGGATAGAACAGAATTTTCCCTGTTTCATATTGCTAATTGGCGCTAATTGAAGTTTATTTTCCTCATGCCTACTCCATCTTTACCTCGACGAAAGAAGTTAAATCACATAAGTATTATAAAGCTTATTTTCTTTCCTTTCATAGGAAGTTATGAATTGTAAAAATACTGTAGTAGTTGTACTGTACTGTACAAAGGGAAATGTTATGCATGTTATTTTGTGCAGATTGAATTAATGTTAGATACGATTATTTTCTGTAATGCTCATTCTAGTTATGTTTTTACCTATAGCATGATGTAAAACTAAGATAACTGGTTTTGGATATTCATGATATTTTCCCTGCCTGTTTGTTTTTTGGATTTGCTTCCTTAAACCAGATTGATTGAAGATGGCGAGCTTTCCCACCGAAATCTAGAGACTATCCTCGATAAACCCTGTTACACTCAGCGTTGTTATAGGACGGATTTGAGAAGATTCATTCACAGACATTTACATACACTCAAACATGTTACCTACCTCGTAAGGTCAAACTTACAAGTGGATTTGATTGTAACTTGTGGAATTGTTTTATTGAATGTAATGTGTTTTTATTTGATCTAACTGTAAACTGAAACTTGAATTTGCTAAGCTTATGTAGCTTTAGTGATATAAGGTGCACCCGAGAGTATATAGAGTACTAGTACTAGGTATTGAATTGTATGTTGTGGATTCATCGACTACACACTGTGATACAACATTTTATTAGCTTTTCTACAATCTTACCATATAAAGCCGGCAATATATTTAAAGTATCAAACAGTGTCCATGACTGATTTAACATTCTACTCTGCTCCAGAAGCCTAACCTACAAGCCCATAAGAGATTGTAGTTCTATATACAGATTTATCAAAATAGGTGCTACAAAAACCTTTACTAACACTTGTCTTTTGTCTAAACTATCACCTGACTTATTTCCCTGCTAGCACTGACTTTCCTCACAGCTGCTTGTTTAAAGAAATGTACTTACTGTACTGTGATCGAGATGTGTTTCCCCCACTGGTTATCTTAAGTAGAATGCAACAATTTGTGTCTGCTAAATGACTCAAAAGTAAATGTAATTAATTCACAAGTGCTAGGCTAATATTGTCACCCATCAGAATATTCTTGATTTAATCTTGTCTTTACATATACTAAATAATATATGTGTGAAATTTGTTTTGATTTAGAATGGACCATTATCATGCACCTGTATTGAAACAAGGTCAGCGGGAAAGAATACATGTCATCTATGGTTTATTTTCATGCCAGCCAAGTAGGCTATATGTAAATATAAGCAATGTGCTTAATATTAGGATAGTTGAGAAATAAATATAGTAGGCCTAGCCTATAGAAAGCTGATCCTCCTATTTTTAGTAGAGGCCATCTCGCGCAATTGCATAGCCTATTGAAATGTTGCGTAACATGAGCTCATGGGCTCTCATTAAGTTTTTGATTCGATTTTCGAATACATTTGCATTGATGTCAGAGAGTGATTAGAGAGACAATAGAGTGCTGAGTACCAGGCAGTTAGCAAGTTTGGTAGGCTACTAATGACCATCAGCAGCATCAGAGCTTGGAGAAGCCTAATTACCGTGACTAAATGGTCACATGACTTCTGACCGCCGGTGTGGCGGTAATACGGTTATCGCAACAGCCCCAGCCGTAATACAAAGTTCTAACCTGCAATGCTTTTCTTTCATTATTCATTTTTTTTTTATTAATGAGTATGATGGCTCACTGTTCATTGTTGGCATTTTCTGCCTAAGTTTGCCCACTTTGCCAATGAAGTAATCATTAAAATAATTGGCAACATCAAATGGTTTTGTGATTAATAAGCCATCTGATTTGATTATTGTCTTTCTGACAATAATGTCATTTCAAGTACTCAAAAGTTTTTTTCCATCATTCTTTATATTATTGATCGTGGCTTCATAATACAATTTATTTTTATTTTTGTTGTGTTTAGTCACATATTTTCTCAATTTGCAGTAAGTCAGCCAGTCAAATGTGCAGCCAGACTTATTAGCCACTCCTTTTGCCCCATCACTTTCAACCATACAGTTTTTAAATTCCTCATCAATCCATGGAGCCTTAACAGTTGTAACAGTCTATTTCTTAACAGGTGCATGTTTATCAAGAATTGGAAGAAGCAATTTAATAAATTCATCAAGTGCAGCGTCTGGGTGCTCCTTATTAATTACATCTGCCCAACAAATATTTGTCACATCATCCACATAAGAGTCACAGCAAAATATTTTGTATGATTTCTTATACGCTATTTTAGGCCAAGCTTTTGGAACTTTGGCTTTCCTGGATTAAGCCATTATATTGTGATCACTGCATCCAATGGTAACGGACACAGCTTTAGAACAAAGTTCTACAGTATTAATAAAAATATGATGTGGATGTTCTTGTTCCTGTAGTGTTTGTAAACACCTTGGTAGGTTGATTAATAACCTGAACCAGATTACAGGCACTGGTTACACTGAGAAGCTTCTTCTTGAGGGGACAGCTTGATGAAAACGAGTCAATATTCAGGTCCCCAAGAAAGTAGACCTCTCTGTTTACGTCACATACACTATCAAGCATTTCACACATATTATTTTGATACTGACGGTTAGTACTTGGTGGCCTATAGCAACACCCTAAAAGAAAATACTTTAGATGTGTCACGTGAACCTGCAACCACAGCACTTCAATAACACTTGACATAAGATCTTCCCTAAGCATTACAGGGATATGGCTCTAAATATATACAGCAACACCTCCCCCATAAGCATTCCTGTCTCTTCTATATATGTTATATATCTCCTTGTATTGCTAATGCTTTATCATCAAATGAATTATCTAAGTCTCTTGAAATGGCTAATATTTGAATGTTATCAGATGTTAGCAAGTTATTGATTTCATTAACCTTATTTCTAAGGCTACATATATTACTATTGGCTATTTTCAGCCCTTTCCTGGGTTGCTTATCAGAGATAGACATAATATGGAAAAGAGCAAAGAAAGCTAAAATAATATACATTCAGCAGTCCATTAATCAATTGGTGTTTGTGTGTGGGTGTGTGTGCATGGCAGGGTTGAAGCTACAAACCCATATGCTTGGCTCTCTTATCCCTTCCAGGCTTTTGGGAGGAAGGGTGGACAATGAGCCTGTCATAGCGGATGTAAGCAATGTCCCCATGCTCTGGCAGCTTTCATGGCTGGGATAAGTTCTTTCCTCTTCTGTCGCACAGCTTCAGGATAGTCCTCGTTGAGGAAGATGTACGTTCCTCTCAAGTTCTTGGCTCTTTCCAGAACAGTTATCTTGTCCTTGAACCTCAGGAACTTGACCACTATCGGCCCGGGCCTGTCACCTTAGCCGGTAATGTGTTTTCCAGTCCTGCGGGCGCACTCCACCTCAATCTTCCGGTGGTCCATCTTCAGTTTCTTCAAGATCATTTCCCTCACTTTGTCCTCAGACTCCATCCAGGTCTCATGTGGAGATTCTGCAATTCCGTCCACAACCATGTTGTTCTGCCTTGATTGTCCCTCAAGATAATCAGATTTCTCTGTCATTGTTACCATGGATTCACATACAGAACTAATATCCTCTCTCAATGACTTACAGATTGCTGTCATCTTGCCATTCTCCTTTTTAAATTAATCGAGCCGACCCTGGGAGATCTGCAAACTGTTCTTCTGGCCCTGGACCTCTCTGGTGAGGTCGTCCATTATTTTATTAGTTGACTCCAGCAGTATTTGGACACAACACTTGAAGCTATTTTCTTGTTGTAACTTTGGTCTTTGTGATGGTAGCAATGTAGATTACGCTGTTACTCCTCACAGTTCCAGACAGGGCAGGTCGCATGGAAGATTAGAAATAACAACAATAAACAGCAGGAATCTGAACAGTCACAAGCCTGGGACAATCTGCGGTCCCAGCCACAATGGCTAACCACGTCCCTCAAGAAAACCCTGCTAGCTTGATAGGCAGCTAGCTAGCAGCTAGGCTAGCTGGGCCAATTGTGTGCCGCCCTATGGGACTCCCAATCACAGCCGGTTGTGATACAGCCTGGAATCGAACCAGGGTCTGTAGTGACACCTTTAGCACTGAGATGCAGTGCCTTAGACCTATGCGCCACTCGGGAGCCCTATAAGTACATTATATTTCCAGACTGGGTGTTCTGATAGTTTGTAAGTTATGATACATTTTATGAACACCACCAACCTCTAGTGGTGATTTGCTGAATGTGCAATCCTAAAGGAGGAATGTGATTGGTTAATGACCTATAATGTCAATTTTGATGTATAAATGGTTAATATATTCTAAATTAGCAGAACATGCACTCTTGAAATGTAATATAATTGTTGAGTATATTGTTACAAATAATATGTTTTAAAATGAACAAAATCGAAAAGGGTACTTTAGAGATTCATATTCATATTTTGTATGTTGAATAAATTAATGTGAAAAATGGTATTTCAGAATCTAGACATACTCCATATTTTAGAGCACACTATACGATGTATATTGATACCAAAATGTTGTCTGTATGGTTCAAGTATCATAGGGTCTTACATGTGGCATGTATAGGTATAAAAACTACCTAAAATTGACACTTTCTAAAAAATAGTTTGTGATACAAATGTAAAAAGCATGTCAAACACCCTTCCTCCCAATGAAGCTTCTATGTGAGAATTGCCAGAACAATCTGACATACCAAAAATGATTTCAGGCTATACAGGTGTGGAATAACCCTATATCGGGTTAAAACAGTGTCTGTTCAATGTAGCAGTAGGCCTATTAGTTTCACTTTAACCTGGGTGTTGTACAGGAGGCCTCCTGGTCCTGTGTTTGACAAAAGCAGTCAGGAAGAAGTGTGATAACTAGCAGCATGGGCTAGTAGGCTATTTTCAAGGCCAAGTTCCATGGCCAGACACTTCACACTTGTAAGCATCCAGCACAGAGCACTGTCACAATCCGATCACAAAGGGGAGTTGGACATGCAAACCCTGTGGGATTCTGTCACCACTGTGGAAACAAGCAGCTTCTCCAGGTTTGTGGGATTCTGTCACCACTGTGGAAAGAAGCAGCTTCTCCAGGTTTGCTTTGATTTCCTCACGGCTTGAGAGGGCCAAAAAGCTGTTTCAATAGCGTGAAGATTTCGTAATGTTCTTTAGAAAGAGAGCAATGTCTTTTTTAATCAAAATGAGTCAGTTACTTACCCCATCCATTAGAAAGCCAGAACCATGTCTTGAGCAATGGAGTCTGATCCCATAGACTTGCATCATTTGCATGACCACTGAATGTTTTAGTAAATGACCTTCCCCTCAGTCTTCAAATCAAATTTTATTTTTCACATGCGCCGAATACAAAAGGTGTAGACCTTACATTGAGATGCTTACCTACAAGCCCTTAACCAACAATGCTTTAAGACGTTTTAAGAAAAAACAAATAGAAAATAAAAGTAACAAATAATTAAACAGCAGCAGTAAAATAACAATAGCGAGGCTATATAAAGCGGTACCGGTACAGAGTCAATGTGCTGGGGCATCGGTTAGTCGAGGTAATTGAGGTAATATGTAGGTAGAGTTAACGTGACTATGCATAGATAATAAACTGAGAGTAGCAGCAGGGGTCTGATTAGTTGTTCAGGAGTCTTTGATTAGTTGTTCAGGAGTCTTATGGCTTGGGGGTAGAAGCTGTTAAGAAGCCTTTTGGACCTAGACTTGGCGTTCCGGTTCCGCTTGCCATGCAGTAGCAGAGTGAACAGTCTATGACTAGGGTGACTGGAGTCTTTGACAATTTTTAGGGACTTCCTCTGACACCGCCTGGTATAGAGGTCTTGGATGGCAGGAAGCTTTGTCCCAGTGATGTACTGGGCCGTACACACTACCCTCTGTAGTGCCTTGCGGTCGGAGGCTGAGAAGTTGCCATACCAGGCATTGATGCAACCTGTCAGGATGCTCTCGATGGTGCAGCTGTAGAACCTTTTGAGGATCTGAGGACCCATGCCAAATCTTTTCAGTCTCCTGAGGGGGAATAGGGTTTGTCTACTACAGCCCCGTCGACGAGAATGGGGGCGTTCTCGGTCCTCCTTTTCCTATAGTCTACAGTCATCTCCTTTGTCTTGATCACGTGGCGGGAGAGGTTGTTGTCCTGGCACCACACAGCCAGGTCTCTGACCTCCTCTCTATTGGCTGTCTCATCGTTATGATGGTGTTGGAGTCGTGCCTGGCAATGCAGCCATGAGTGAACATGGAGTACAGGAGGGGACTGAGCATGCACCTCTGAGGGGCCCCCTTGTTTAGGATCAGCGTGGCGAATGTGTTCTTACCTACCCTTTCCACCTGGGGGCGGCCCGTCAGGAAGTCCAGGATCCAGTTGCAGAGGGAGGTGTTTAGTCCCAGGGTCCTTAGCTTAGTGATGAACTTTGAGGGCACTATGGTGTTGAAGGCTGAGTTGTAGTCAATGAATAGCATTCTTACATAGGTGTTCATTTTGTCCAGGTGGGAAAGGGCAGTGTTGAGTGCAATAGAGATGGCATCATCTGTGGATCTGTTGGGGCGGTATGCAAATTGGAGTGAGTCTAGGGTTTCTGGCATAATGGTTTTGATGTGAGCCATGACCAGCCTTTCAATGCACTTCATGGCTAGGTTACCTTAGTGTTCTTGAGCACAGGGACTATGGTGATCTGCTTGAAACATGTTGCTATTATTGACTCAGTCAGGGACAGAAAATGTCAGTGAAGACACTTGCCAGTTGGTCAGCGCATACTCGGAGTACATGTCTTGGTAATCCGTCTTGTGAAGGTTGAACTGTTTAAAGGTCTTACTCACTTCGGCTACGGAGAGCGTGATCACACAGTCATCAAAAACAGCTGATGCTCTCATGCATGTTTCAGTGTTACATGCCTCGAAGCGAGCAGTGAAGTAATTTAGCTCGTCTGGTATGCTCGTTTCACTGGGCAGCTCGCGGCTGTGCTTCCCTTTGTAGTCTGTAATAGTTTGCAAGCCACATCCGACGAGCGTCAGAGCCCGTGTAGTACGATTCAATCTTAGTCCTGTATTCACGCTTTGCATGTTTGATGGTTCGTCGGAGAGCATAGCAGGTTTTCTTATAAGCTTCCGGGTTGGAGTCCCGCTCATTGAAAGCGGCAGCTCTACCCTTTAGCTCAGTGCGGATGTTGCCTGTAATCCATGGCTTCTGGTTGGGGTATGTACGTACAGTTATTTTGGGGTCGACGTCATCGATGCACTTATTGATGAAGCCAGTGACTGATGTGGTGCACTCCTCAATGCCATCGGAAGAATCCCGAAACATATTCCAGTCTGTGCTAGCAAAACAGTCCTGTAGCTTAGCATCTGCTTCATCTGACCACTTTCTTATTGACCAAGTCACTGGTGCATCCTGATTTAGGTTTTGCTTGTTAGCAGGAATCAGGAGGATATAATTATGGTCAGATTTGGCAAATGGAGGGAGCTTTGTACGCGTCTCTGTGTGTGGAGTAAAGGTGGTCTAGAGTTTTTCTCACTCTGGTTGCACATTTAACATATATAAATGAGGAAGAATGGATTTGAGTTTCCCTGCATTAAAGTCCCCGGCCACTAGGAGTGCCGCCTCTGGATGAGCATTTCCCTGTTTGCTTATGGCCGTATACTGCTCATTGAGTGCGGTTTTAGTGCCAATCATAGGTTTGTGGTGTTATATAGCTAAGAAAAATATTGATGAAAACTATCTTGGTAAATAGTGTGGTCTACAGCTACCTCAGGCGAGCAAAACCTTGAGACTTCCTTAGATTTCTTGCACCAGCTGTTGTTTACAAATATACATAGACCGCAGCCACTTGTCTTGCCAGAGGCCACTGTTCTATCCTGCCAAAAAAGCTTAAAACCTGTCAGCTGTATGTTATTCATGTCGTTGTTCAGCCACTACTCTGTGAAACATAAGATATTACCGTTTTTAATGTCCGGTTGGTAGGATATTCGTGATCGTAACTTGTCTAATTTATTTTCCAATGATTGTATGTTGGCTAGTAATACTGATGGTAAAGGCAGATTACCCATTCTCCATCGGTTCATTACAAGGCCTGCGTCCCCAATATCTCTGTCTCTTTCTCCTACGAAACACAGGGATTTCGGCCTTGTCGGGTGTTTGAAGAACATCCTTCCCTTCCAACTCGTTGAAGAAAAACTAAAACAGTCCGAGGTGAGTAATCGCTGTCCTGATATCCAGAAGCTCTTTTCGGTGGCAGAAACATTCTGTACAAAATAAGTTACAAATAACGCGAAAAAACACACATAGTAGCACAATTGGTTAGGAGCCTGTAGAACGGCAGCCATCTCCACCGGTGCCATATCCCTTCTGTTAAGTCTTTGCCCTTTTAAACTGCCATTGCTCAAAAATGATTTGAAATAGACTAGCTAGACAATAAAGCAGTTGGCACTGGTGAATGCTGTCCCCTCAGTCACAAAACAAAATGCTGCTTCAGATTTCAGTGCAAAGAGCTGTTAATGATTCATAATGATTCTCTCAATCAGGAAGTTATGTTTTATCTTGTTGTAAAGTTGCTGTTTTCTCAACCCTCTGGTCCTATTCAGATTGCCCATTTACAAAGTGAAAACAAAAACACAAGCAAGAAAAATATTTGGAGCACAAACGCCCTTACATTTTAATTAATTCAGCCAGTCTTTTTTCTGTTACTTAAAATTACAAATATAATTGTGGTGGACAGTAATTGGCCTGCCCGGGACCGTTGGTTATTGTAGTTCAGTATCACCCCATGCATCATTACCCGACTTTGGAAGAGGTTCAGCTTCTGAACTACAGCGACCATACAAAAACACAAACACACACACACGCAATGGTCTGCTTGCCAGTGCCAGATTATAATCACCATCCAGGCGAATGCTTGCTAGAAAGGATCTAAGTTGTTTTCCAAAAGCCCCATCACCACCACCTCCCTCTCCCATGGGCAGATCAAGACCGTCACTAATCGGTGGCCAAAGCCTGGACTCCATAGACCTCCAGGAGGAAATCAGAGCGGTTTCATGTGCAAGGAAATGCACGCAAACAGGGATGTCAGTATCTAGTAAAGAGCAGGGACATACCTCAGGGCCAATGTGAGAATTACATGAGGATGGGATCCTTCCATATTGATATTAATCAACGGATGACATAATGCGGATATCGCTATACCCCCTCCTCCCCCTAACATCACAACAATAAAACGCATCGCTACTGCTTTTGGCTGGAGGTGTTGTGGGATGGCCTATGCCCTCTTCTCCGCCCCAAAGCTGTCTGGGAAAACAGATCTGTCCTCTGTCCCTTTCTGTGGTGCCTCAATCTATTTTTGTTTGCTGTACTCAGCCTCCTCTGGTAAATTGTCCAGAAGAAGAGCATTGGTCCATCAGCAAATTACCCAGAAAATGCTGTCAGTGCAGGTTGTGACATGGGCTTTTTTTCCACTGGCAGATTGTCGCAGACTACTGTGGTCTAATTAACCTAGCTTCTGTCTAGTGTGCCTATACCACCATCACCCCTCTTACCCCCACACCTCTCCCCTCCCACCCACCCATCTACCATCTCAAACAAAGTACAGGTTCACGGGACTGATGACTGCTGTTATTTTGGTCATTGTTTCTGTTGTGATGGCTTTTGTCAGTCTTGTCATTGTGGCTGTCTAACCTGTATTTTTCCTGTCCTCTGTCCTGGCTGACAGTATCACCCGGACAAGCAGAGCCCAGATGTGACAGTGACTGAGGCATAGGAGAACTTACACAGGTTCATTGAGGTTGACCAGGCTTGGAAGGTCCTGAGCAACCAGGAGACAAAGAGAACATATGATCTGCAGTTACGTGGTAAGTCCTCCTCCTACCATATTTCACAGAGTATTTTAGAGGAGAGCACCCTACAATCCATGAGGACTCCGTTAAGAAACGGTCACTCTCACATAATGTAAATTACATTAACACTAGCATACTGTAGTCTCACCACTCTCTTATTCTCTTCTTACAGAAACTATCTCATTCTTCTCACTTACTTTTGATAGCTCTCCTATAATTCATTTGAACATGAAACATGATTTTATTTCATTACACGTTGGAATTGTATGGCTTTATTTATTCTTACCGGTTTGTTCATGCTCAATTAATCCCATAGCAATTCCACTGTGGACCATCCCTTGCTTAATATTCAGTGATTCACAGTGAAGTATGACATTAGTCACTAAGGCCACATATAACTAGTGGGCCTATGTGGTGTCTGAAAGGTCACACTAAATGAGGCATGAACCAATCCAGTTTGCATAACTTAAAGCCCAATTCCATTTCCAAGATTTCCTTAAAACCTGTGTCCCCAGTAGCACTTTAAAAATCATAAGCAATAAAAGATGGCTTACAAATTATTGTAAATATCGAGCTGAGCTTGTCAGAGTGTAGTTTCGACCATAAAAACAACTGGCCTGTTTTACGAAGTATGTTCCCGTGATCGTTCTCACTTATCCGGACGCATGAGAAGGGCCGAGAGGGGGTTTCGCAAAGACCCACCATACACCCACCCAATAGACTACATGAATAAAACAAGCAAAAGATTGTGTCCGGCTCCAGACAATGGTTGTGTTTGCTGCCATCTCTGTCCCTCACAAAACGCCTCCTTCTGGGAGGAGGAGGAAGAGGAGAGAGGGAGGAAATGTAGGTCAGGCGCATGTCACACACGGCCTAGCGTTACATGAAGTGATAGGCTGCCTACTCTCCCCCCCCCCAGGAAAAAGGTCTCCCTAGCTAGCTCTCCATTAGGGCCTTCAATAAATGTACATCCAGGCCCTGTGTGTGTGTGTGCACCATTAGCAGGGGAGAGCTCCCATCGCCTTTAGGGAGAAGGGGGACGGCTCTGGAAGCCAAAACACACTTCAGCCATAGTATTGACGTGTAGTGAGCATCTGTAGTAGAAAGAAAACCCTGTCTGGTCCTCATAGATGGTATTGACTTTGTTTATGCTGTCATACGATAGCCAAACCCCAAAGATTCCCGCTGCAAAACCCCCTTTTAACAGGTTTTTAAATAATTATTTTTCTACTCATCCCCTGAATAGATGCGGTAAAGAGATCCGGATTATCCCCATTGCCCCGCAGCAAAATTTGCCTACATTTAGGCTATTGTTCATATGTGTATTTCACAATATGTTGAGGTAGAAATCTGAGTATAATGGCTGTATGGATGTCAACCCCAATGTACTGTATGTTCATGTCATCGTCACCAATCACCAATCAACTGCAAACGGCTTTGACTACCACCACCGATTTCTGCATGTTAGTTATGCTACCAGATCATACTAACGGGAGTTAGCATTTAGCAGTCACTTCTTCTAAACCTGAAGAGGGACAACTTCTAAATGTTATGCAGAGATGTATACCAAACAAAAAACATTGATTTAGAAGTGTAACAAACCATACAACCCTATGCAAAAGGACTATATTAACAATTTACACTGAACATTCTACACAAACACATTTACTGGAAGAGCTGTGCAGATGCAAAGTTTGGTAACAGAATTTCCATAAAAATCTGTCCACGTTTTCCAAAATACTGAGGTGTCAGCTATGACATGACACATTGACTTCTCTTTTGGTTATTGAAATACAGTAAGTGAAGTCGATTCACACCTGGTAACGGAATTGCGGTAACGGAATTTCCTCATGGGTCCCTGATCTGTATTACAAAGAAATGCATAATTATGCATATAAATATCATTATCTTCATGGTGATGCAAGCATCCTAAATAGGTACACAAATGTATAAACATGCAATATCCTCCTTTGCGGACCGGACAGTCCAAAACTGAGAGGTGCAAGGCAGAAGGCAGAACATTTTCTCCAAAACGAAATATGTGTTGATATTATTTGTCAGGGGTCTTTACTTCAACATTATTGTGTGTTTATGCATTTCTAATACCTTTTAAGACTTTTTCTGGTAGATGTTTTCCAAGATCCCTTTTCCAGGTGAAATCAAAGCTATTTTTTGAGTAAGAAAGAAGTGAAGGTTAGGTATTTTTCTTTTCTCATTATTTTTGAATTGCAGCATGAATACCATGTATCCAACTTTCCTTTTAAATAACACAGAGAATCAGAGTTTCTCTCTTGAATGTGAAAACTGAACCTTCTTTGATCGCTGGTCTGTGAGAGTGTTGATTGTCCCTCATGGCTGTTGGCAGGCTGATTGTTGTAAGCACCCAATAGGGAGGGTGGGGTAGCAGACTAGCAGCACACAGCTTCCATCTGTCTGGCTTCTATAGACCTCTGCAGTGTTCAGTCAGAGCTCCACCAGTAAACATCACCATAGTATTTGATGTTGCCCAGACATTTAGAAGGACTGGCTCATCCTCCACTGTGATCAAGTGGGGCTGTTAATTAAAGCAAACACTTGGTTTCTAAATGAAGTCAGCTCAAAGGCATGTTTCATCCTGATTTTACAGAGGAACTCAGTCCTCCACTTGTTTATTAGAGAGATGGATGGAACTCTAAATGATTGTCTTCTTGAGGAACTGTTGCTAGCTCCTTTTGAACTTCTGCATGACTGGATTGTTTTATCTTAGATTTTCTATTGTGTTATTGACTGTACGTTTGTTTATCCTATGTGTAACTCTGTGTTTTTGTTGTTTTTGTCACACTGCTTTGCTTTATCTTGGCCAGGTCACAGTTGTAAATGAGAACCTACCTGGTTAAATAAAGAACCTACCTGGTTAAAAATCTTCATTCTCATTAGAAATGAAGGGGGGTGATTATTCATTAATTACTATCCCCAAGTCTATTAGATCTGATGATATACAGTATATACCCCATGAAAGTGAGGGAATATTAGATTCTAGTATGACAAAGAAATGGTTAAAACCCGTTGGTTAAAAGTCCTCTGTTCGCTGTTAAATAGTCTATATCATAAACAACGGGCGTTGCAAATCAGCTCGGTGCTGAGACCAGGGTTGCATTTCCCCTGTGTTTAGGCAGACATGTATGGTAATTACTGGGGAAGGTAATTGTGTTGTGTGGCAGAGGGAGATGTCTGTGTGTGTGTGAGCAGGGTGGACGCGTTCTGCTCCGGGTCTCTGACACACTGTGGGGTTGTCTGAGAGCGCTGTGCAGCCAGCCCTGACTAATACTAAATCATCCTTAATGTGCACCACCTCCACCACCCCATTGCCAAACACACAGTGGCCATCTTCCCAGGCTGTTTCAGGGCACCTTGCAGCAGCAGCCCATTGGAGAGGCCTGTGAGAAGCTTGTTTCTATCTCCAACTCCACCTCCCCAACACAGACCATAGACCTCCATGGCCAAGCGTCTTGAGCCAAATGACTAATAGCGCTTTAATGATATTGTTCATGTGACCTGGCAGAGCCTCCTTGAGCTCTCTCAATAGTGACTGGCTGTCATCTTGGCCTTCTGGGCAGGGTGCATCAAGTGACTGAGTCACCCTATCATTGGGACATGGTCCCACTGACTCCCTCAACCCTAGAAAGACTACAGTATTCCAACAAGACAACAATGTTCAGAGTAGTTGATCTGCTTTTGTTTTATTTGCCAAACATTTAGAAGTCTCAGATTGGACTTGGAAATCTATTAGCCCAATAGTGTTAGCTTAACTGTTGAAGCACTGTGACAAAGGTTCCCAGCTAATATAAAGTCTATCATTTGCACCTGACCACTGGCACATTAAGAAACTATGGTCTCACAAGATTGCAATACCTAAGACACATTTTGATGGGTGTATCTGTAATTTGAGCCTCATCCATGAAATGGTAGAGTCTTACTGTACCACTTCTTAAAAACCCCATGGGAACAGCGGGTGAACATTTCTTCACCAAACCTATCAAATGATATCCATACATAGCTGTGAGCTAGGCCACTTAGGCTAGCCTCCTGACTAATTAAAGACCAACATTAAAGAGTAGCATCAAAACGTGCTAATTACCGTTTCCTCACAAAGACTTGTGAAGACACTGTACTGCTGGAGATGGAGGGAAGTGTTAATATCTATTACTTTAGCTGTCTTTCTTCTTTGTTCTTATACTAACAGTAGGCCTATGTTACTGCCAAATGTCTGATTCAGTTCGATGTACAATACAGAGACAATATCCACTACAATTTTATTCGAACCTACATTCGATCCCTCCGATGTCAACAACTACAGACCAGTATCCCTTCTTTCTTTTCTCTCCAAACCTCTTGAGCGTGCCGTCTCTAACCAACTCTCCTGCTATTTCTCTGGATAAGAGTGTCTTCTAAATCGCTAAAATCTCAAATTTAACTCGAGACCTAGCAACAGAATGCTCTGAGATGGAGTCAGACAGCTCTTTTTCTGGTTTCTTATGAAGCCTAGAGACTGAATATGGGACAGTAGCATGGATGTGTGTAACAATGCTTGCCATCTCGACTCCGCCGCCACCAACCATTGGTTGGCGGGCGTCACCTTGTGGACTGGGAGAGATTGACAACCATGTGTCTGAACGTGAAGGGACACTTTTCATCAACCTCACCTGCAGGAGAAAACACTTTTGACACCTGTGCCAAGATTTGCCTAAAGCCTGGCCCACTCTGGGTACCCGGACTCCGGCGATCAGTGACGTACTGTTGTCATAATGAGCCTCACTTGGTTTAGGCGGTAAGATGCGTTCCGGTAACCGTCTGGCACCTAGCGCTGAACCACATACATAAAAAATGTAACCAGCTGGGAATGGACAGACGGCGCTGAAAAATGTACCCCTTCTGTGGTAACAGGCAGGGGCGACTCGTAATTGAGTCTAGCTCCCAGGAATGAAAAGCATTGAGCTGGAGACAAACAGCTTATTTCGGGGGTATAATGTGGACCATAGAGTTTGTGTGTGGGATAATAGCGTGGTTGTGTCCAGCCATGCTCGTTCTCTCGACTCCGCTATCAACAACTAATCGCCTATCCCATCTGGACAAGAGGAATACCTATGAAAGAATGCTGTTCATTGACTATAGCTTAGCATTCAACACCATAGTACCCTCCAAGCTCATCATTAAGCTTGGGTCCCTGGGTCTGAACCCGGCCCTGTGCAACTGGGTCCTGGACTTCCTGACTGACCGCCCCCAGGTTGTGAAGGTAGGAAAGAACACCTCCACTTTGCTGATCCTCAACACATGGGCCCCACAAGGGTGTGTGCTCAGCCCCCTCCTGTACTCCCTGTTCACCCATGACTGCGTGGCGACGCATGCCTCCAAATCAATCGTAAAGTTTGCAGGCGACACAACAGTAGTAGGCCTGATTACCAACAATGACAAGAAAGCCTACAGGGAGGAGGTGAGGGCCCTGGGAGAGTGGTGCCAGGAAAATAACATCTCACTCAATGTCAACAAAACAAAAAAGCTGATTGTGGACTTACAGGAAATAACAGAGGGAGCACGCCCCTATCCACATCGACAGGACCGCAGTGGAGAAGGTGGAAAACTTCAAGTTCCTCAGCGAACACATCACTGACAATCTGAAATAGTCCACCCACACAGACACACGCAACAGCGACTCTTCAACCTCAGGAAATTTGTCTTGGCCCCCTAAAACCCTAACAAACTTTTACAGATGCGCAATTGAGAGCCTCCCGTCAATCTGTATCACCCCTTGTATGGCAACTGCATCGCCCGCAACCGCAGGGCTCTCCAGAGGGTGGTGTGGTCTGCCCATCGCATCACCGGGGGCAAACTACCTGCTCTCCAAGACACCTACAGCACCCGATGTCAAAGATCATCAAGGGCATCAACCACCCAAGCCTCGGCCTGTTCACCCCGCTATCATCCAGAAGGCGAGGTCAGTACAGGTGCATCAAAGCTGGGACCGAGAGATTGAAAAACAGCTTCTATCTCAAGGCCATCAGACTGTTAAATAACCATCACTTACCGACTTCCACCCGGTTACGTAACCCTTAGAGGCTGCTGCTCTATATACATAGACATGGAATCACTGGCCACTTTAATAATGGAACACTAGTCACTTTAGTAATGTTTCCGTACTGCTTTACTCATGTCATATGTATATACTATATTCTATTCTACTGTATTTTAGTCAGTGCCACTCTGACATTGCTCATCCTAATATTTATATATTTCTTAATTCCATTATTTTACTTTTAGATGTGTGAATTGTTTTGAATTGTTAGATACTACTGCACTGTTGGAGCTGGAAACACAAGCATTTCGCTACACCCGCAATAACATCTGCTAAATATGTGTATGTGACCAATACAATTTTATTTGAATTTATTTGATTTATAGAGCCCATAACCTGTATCACTAGACACCTCATAGGGACTAGTGAGCCACAGACAGGAATCATCAATGAATCTCAGTAATGAGCCAACTATGGGGGAGGGGCGCGCCCATCAGTGGCGTGTATTCATGTGTGCCAAGTGAAGCCAGGCTTCCCCAAAAAATTTACCAATTTAGTTGTTTCATAATTTTCCTTCAATTCGCAAGAGGCTGAATGTATCTCACAGGAGAAAGCATCTAAGCGAGCGAAATAACTCTCTACGTGAGCTCAACTGTGAATGGTCCTGACGCAACAAAAAAGTATCAAGGGAAGTCAGCTCGTAACGATGGTCATTATGGCCAAACAGTTCTATTTTGTTTCATCAGACCAGAGGACATTTCTCCAAAAAGTACAATCTTTGTCCCCATGTGCAGTCGCAAACCGTAGTCTGGCTTTTTTATGGCGGTTTTGGAGCAGTGGCTTCTTCCTTGCTGAGCGGTATTTCAGGTTATGTCGATATAGGACTTGTTTTACTGTGGATATAGATACTTTTGTACCTGTTTCCTCCAGCATCTTAACAAGGTCCTTTTCTGTTGTTCTGGGATTGATTTGTACTTTTCGCACCAAAGTACTCTCATCTCTAGGAGACAGAACGCGTCTCCTTCCTCAGTGGTATGATAGCTGCATGGTCCCATGGGGTTTATACTTGTGTACTATTGTTTGTACAGATGAACGTGGTACCTTCAGGCGTTTGGAAATTGCTCCTAAGGATGAACAGGACTTGAGGAGGTCTACAATTGTTTTTCTGAGGTCGTGGCTGATTTATTTAGATTTTCCTGTGATGTCGAGCAAAGAGGCACTAAGTTTGAAGGTAGGCCTTGAAATACATCCACAGGTACACTTCCAATTGTCTCAAATGATGTCAATTAGCCTATCAGAAGCCTCTAAAGCCATTACATAATTTTATGGAATTTTCCAAGCTGTTTAAAAGCACGGTCAACTTAGTGTATGTCAACTTCTGACCCACTGAAATTGTGATATAGTGAATTATATGGTGAAATAATCTGTCTGTAAACAATTGTTGGAAGAATTACTTGTGTCATGCACAAAGTAGATCCTAACTGACTTGCCAAAACTATAGTTTGTTAACATGAAATCTGTGGAGTGGTTGAAAAATGAATTTAAATGACTTCAACCTAAGTGTATGTAAGCTTCCGACTTCAGCTGTATATCACAGTCGCAAGGCATATGAATTAACGAGGGGGGGATTGGGGGGGTGTTTGGCTTCCCAAGTCATTTTACCCACGCACCGCTACTGGCTCCCTTGTGGACAGAGACCCAACTTATCACTCTTACCCTGGAGAGATTGATATACCTCTTGAACACCGTGGAATGTGGGTAAACAGAGGATGCAGCATCAAACATGGACAAGCTTCCAACATGCAGTATGTTGTGCTTCCGTGAGACTGTATAGCCTGCATGAAGCCGTCCCCTCTACGGCACAGGGTGCTCTGGAAATGGCTTTCGTAGTACCCCGTTTAGCTAAACGTGGGGGCACTGTTGTCACAGTAATGTTTTTGCGGAGGGCCGCACTGGTCACTCAGACCTGTGCCAAGGCCCCTCGCTCCGGGGGTTACCACAGCCAAGTACTCGGCAGACAAGACACTTGCTCCAACCACCCAATCCATCTCCGCTTCCTGCACCTCGGACTCAGCCGAGGTACCAGCATCCGGGAAAGGAAAGTCGCCATTGGTGATTCCAAACTTCCTCAAAAATGCTACATGTCTTTCCAGGGAGTTTGTACGCAATGTGCTCACGGACTAGTTCAAGCGAGGGTTGCCTGGGCGTACTCCAAGGTGAAACAAACTACACATAGATTGTGAGTGTCTTTCAGAGAAATGCTATAACTGCATGCATGACTGGGGACATGATCTTAACCCCGACCCTGGCTTAGCCTTCGTCGTTTTCTTAGCGACAGAATAACTGATTGTTTGTGATTAGAAAACTTTAAAAAACAAGTACAAACTTCAGCACACAACGTCCAGGGGGAGGGCATGCTCTAACCACTATGGGACAGTTTAGTTGGCGCAACGTAAGGCAGTCTCATTTTCTAATTGTTTGTTTTAGTTGCATGCATCATTCCTGTTCACACCGTGAAGTGCGGAATAATTGAAAGAATGAATCCGAGCCTCACGCTTATCACCTGTGGAAGGCGGAACTTCTAGCAAGGCTTGGATTTCTGTGTTTTGTATTGCCTACTGTCCTGTAGCCCATAAAAATAAAATGCAAATTAATTGTTTAAAAATCATACAATGTGATTTTCTGGATTTTTGTTTTGTTTTGTTTCCGTCTCTCACAGTTGAAGTGTACCTATGATAAAAATTACAGACCTCTACATGCTTTGTAAGTAGGAAAACCTGCAAAATCGGCAGTGTATCAAATACTTGTTCTCCCCACTGTATACACATACATTTAGCCTCTCATATGGACATCTGGTACAACAGAGGAGTAGTGAATGGCATGGGCTCCTAAGGGCTCGGTTAACATGATTTCTAAACATGAGATACTGTAGAAGTGGATGGATATTGCTAATGTACACTGAACAAAAATCTAAACGCAACATGTAAAGTTTTGGTCCCATGTTTCATGAGCTGAAATAAAAGATTCCAGAAATGTTCCATATGCACAAAGAGTTATTTTTCTCAAATTTTGTGCACAAATTTGTTGACATCCCTGTTAGTGGTGATTAAACAGCATGATCATTACACAGAGTATTTCTGTCTGTATTAAAGCCTTTTTTAAGGGAAAAACTCACTCTGATTGGCTGGGCCTGGCTCCCAAGTGGGTGGGCCTATGCCAAATCATGTGAAATCCATAAATTGACTGTATTCCTTATGTGAACTATAACTAAAGCAAAGTGTAGCCCTCTGCTCTTACCTGTTTGACAGTGTCTGTGTTCTCTTTAAGATAGCGAGATGTATACGTATGGCTGTCGCTGTGTAGGGGAATTCTCCATTGGAAGAGGGGGAGGATGAAAAGGCCATTGTGTTCTGTGACACCTGTTCACTCAGCATAGAAGTCAAGAGGACAACTTGACTGACTGTCTCGTTGTTCGCCAGACGCCTCTTTGAATCCTGAAGACCTGGATGATGTCAAGGAGGTTCACTGTTTTCTCTTCATCTACATCCACTGAAAACGTGTCCATATTTTAACCTTGTATTTAAATCAACACCCCATGGGGCTTGTCTAGTGGACAATGCAATGACATTTGATTTTGCTCTGTAACAGACAAGCTCCCCTGTTCTTTTAATATGATGTAATAAAAACATTGTGTAAAATTCAACTAACAGCCAATTTATTGAACTGTCTCATGATGATGCGTATGCGAGTCTCACGTGCGCAATCTTCATATAATGTCTCTGGTAGACCCTAAAGTTCTATTGAGTAGAATAATCTACTGTTTGTTTGCGCCCCCCCACCCCCCCCCCCCCCCTTGTGAAAAGCAAATGGCTCTGTAACCTCTTAGCTCTTGTTAACTTTGTTTGCATGTAAATAAATGAGTTTTTTTCTCAACTTACAATGCCGTTACAAAGGGCCTCCACACGTCACCGCAGAAGACCCCTCTAGTGAATGACAACCTTTTTTGTCTTATTGTCCCTCATCCCCCAAGTTGGCAGATAGGAGAGGTTACAGCAACGGGATGGGGTCATGTGTTCATTATACTTCAAACAGAGTCATTAGGCTGTTCCCTAAAATCTGTCCTATTTTAGCAGAAACAGCTTGAGCTGGGCGAACCACGCTTTTCATCAACGTCCCGCGGTCTGAACCAGGGCTAGACCTGCCAGTGGGCCAGCAATGGACCGAACCCTAATCGACTGTGGCATCAATTAGGAATAATCTCATCACTTTTAGAGAGTGGGCTTGTCAAAGCTCTAATGAAGTTCTATCTGTCCCCCCTACATAGTGCAGACAAGATCAACAATACATTATGGTGCCTTGATGGACATTAAGATCCCGGAGGCGATTTGTGTGGACGTCACTTTTAACCTGGTGTGAACTTAGGTCACAGTTTGGAGATTCACTTGATTATATGGAAAATGTGTATGTTCAGTATTGATTAAATTACTTTCAATATTAGTTGGAATGAACAATCGATATGATGGCATTTTGAGCTTTGTTTTGTTGTGATTTTCAAATGTGATAGATTCCAAGGAGTCTAAGAAATTTTGCTAGAAAGGATCAAAACCTAAAGGTACAGTTGAAGTCGGAAGTTTACATACACCTTAGCCAAATACATTTAAACTCAGTTTTTCACAATTCCTCACATTTAATCCTAGTAAACATACCCTGTCTTAGTTCAGTTAGGATCACCACTTTATTTTAAGAATGTGAAATGTCAGAATAATAGTAGAGAGAATTATTTATTTCAGCTTTTATTTCTTTCATCACATTCCCAGTGGGTCAGAAGTTTACATACACTCAATTAGTATTTGGTAGCATTGCCTTTAAATTGTTTAACTTGGGAAAAATGTTTTGGGTAGCCTTCCACAAGCTTCCCACATTAAGTTGGGTGAATTTTGGCCCATTCCTCCTGACAGAACTATTGTAACTCCTCCTTGCTCGCACATGCTTTTTCAGTTCTGCCCACAAATTTTCTATCGGATTGAGGTCAGGGCTTTGTGATGGCCACTCCAATATCTTGACTTTGTTGTCCTTAAGCCATTTTGCCACAATTTTGGATGTATGCTTGGGGTCATTGTCCATTTGGAAGACCAATTTGCGACCAAGCTTTAACTTCCTGACTGATGTCTTGAGATGTTTCTTGAATATATCCACATAATTTTCCTTCCTCATGATGCCATCTATTTTGTGAAGTGCACCAGTCCCTCCTGCAGAAAAGCACACCCACAACATGATGCTGCCACCCCTGTGATTCACGGTTGGGATGGTGTTCTTCGGCTTGCAAGCCTCCCCCTTTTTCCTCCAAACATAACGATGGTCATTATGGCCAAACAGTTCTATTTTTGTTTCATCAGACCAGAGGACATTTCTCCAAAAAGTACGATCTTTGTCCCCATGTGCAGTTGCAAACCGTAGTCTGGCTTTTTTATGGCGGTTTTGGAGCAGTGGCTTCTTCCTATCTGAGCGGCCTTTCAGGTTATGTCGATATAGGACTCGTTTTACTGTGGATATAGATACTTTTGTACCGGTTTCCTCCAGCATCTTCACAAGGTCCTTTGCTGTAGTTCTGGGATTGATTTGCACTTTCGCACCAAAGTACGTTCCTTTCTAGGAGACAGAACGCATCCCTTCCTGAACGGTATGATGGCTGCGTGGTCCCCATGGTGTTTATACTTACGTACTATTGTTTGTACAGATGAACATGTTAACTTCAGGCGTTTGGGAATTGCTCCCAAGGATGACCAGACTTTTTTTTCTAGGGTCTTGCCTGATTTCTTTTGATTTTCCCGTGATGTCGAGCAAAGATGCAAGTTTGAAGGTAGGCCTTGAAATTCATCCACAGGTACACCTCCAATTGACTCAAATTATGTCAATTAGCCTATCAGAAGCTTCTAAAGCCATGACATAATTTTCTGGAATTTTCCAAGCTGTTTAAAGGCACAGTCAACTTAGTGTATGTAAACTTTTGACCCACTGGAATTGTGATATAGTGAATTATAAGTGAAATAATCTGTCTGTAAACAATTGTTGGAGGAATTACTTATGTCATGCACAAAGTAGATGTCCTAACCGACTTGCCAAAACTATCTGTGGTGTGGTTGAAAAATGAGTTTTAATGACTTCAACCTAAGTGTATGTAAACTCCCGGCTTCAACTGTACTTCTACTAAATGTGTACTTTAGGAAACAAACCCTCTAACAATAAAGTGGGCCTATAAAATATGATAACATGTTTTTCCTCCGAAGAAAAAGTCTTGACAAAAGCAAGAACGAGTCTTTTCCAACTCTCTCCGCCAATTGTTGTCATGATATTGGAGGTAAAGGGAGTCCTGTAGCGCTGTGGCTTTCTGTGTGAATGGCAGCCGTAACCTGAACCCCCTGTCAAGTGTGAACTGAGCGGAGGAGAGAGTTTCACAGATCTCCTTCCAAGTTCACAGGTATCTTTGAAAAGAGTGCCTGAAAGAGAGGCTCAAACTCAAAGGGGAGGGATTTTCTTCCCTCGTTTTTCCTCTGGAACTCTGACTTAATCTCAGACGAACAAAGGAAGGACCCCCCCCCCCCCCTCCCCATCTAATTCATATCCCAACACACAGATCTGTAGAAGTAGTGCTTCCCTGTTTGAGCTAGGCCTGAAAATGGAATTGGCTCTCCCAGAGACTTGCTGTTAGCTGGACAAAAGGTGGGCTTCATAGTGAACTGCAGGTGCTACTTTGTTTGAAAATCACATGCAGTATGTAAGATTGATATTAGAAACCGCTTATCCCCTGGCACAAATAAATTATGAATAACTTTCTTAAGTACCCATGGTTGTTGGACCACTGTTAGAGAAGTAGTCATAACTAGCAGATCATCTGAATGGCAAGTCAATTGTTTGTCAATAGGTTAACTCCCTCCTTTCAGTTGGAAGTTAAAGTCTTGTGTTGTGCTATCTAATACCTCCTCAACATGGCATAATGCAGACAAGGCTACCAAGGCCTTTGCAAACAGCATTACCTCAGAGAGAACAACCCTAATAAATGCTCTGCTTGTTATTTGGAGTTTGTCTGGAGCGTCGTGTCAACACTGAGGCTTGTTTGATGGTGAGATAGACTGTGAGAGTGACGGGCTGTCAGTACCTCAACCTACCATGCTCGCCCCCATGTTTGCCATAGAGATCAGTGGGCATCCCTCTTTACACAGAGCCCCTCTTAAAGCAAAGAGTAAACAGAGGCCTTCCACAATGTGACATTGGCCCCATGCTTTATCCTAGCAGCCAGGAGGGGACAGACAGAGAATGCAGGCCAAAGCCAATACAGAGATGTATGAAACCCACCGTTGGAATCATTGAGTTTGCTTCAGGTTAGAGGAACAATACTAATGCAGAATTTCTTTCAGAAATACATTTTAATGACTAGTCAGAATCGCTAAGGTTACGTTGGTACCTGGTTTGGGGTGTTAAGATATTTATTTTTAATTACCAGAATAGGATTTTATCAGTAACGCCAGTCAGTATTGTGACAGCTACGGTATAGCAGTTTGAGACAGTCTCTTTGTTTATGTCTGCGACGGTTTCAGAGCCAGAGGTTTACTGCCCATCCCATCAGCCTGTCTACTCAGCTGGAACTAATACTAACAGCCCTCAATGCAATTGCAGACGGGTTTGTGTGTCTGTGTGTGTTTTGAAAGAGAAAGTGGAAGGGATAGCCTAATGAGAATAGGGTTCAAACATTACTGGTCTAGTTGAATAAGAGATTTCCAAAATAAAGGACGTATTGCAGTGTTGGTTGCTTTCTGGCGTAGGCAGTCTGATACAGTTTTTTTATATTGTATTAGTCTCCAGCCACAGCCGCTGTGAGTAGAGACTAATATTGTATTATTATGAAATTATAATATGGACTGAACAACAAAATCTTCCATAATTTGGAGGTCAGGGGTTTTTAATAAAAGCAATTTACTCAACCATTGTGGGAGTACTAGGGAGTCCTGTAGGGTGGCAGGTAGCCTAGTGGTCAGAAGGTTGGGCCAGTAACCGAAAAGTTGCTGGATCGAATTTCCGAGCCGACATGGTGAAAACCTGTCAATGTGTACTTGAGCAAGGCACTAATTTGCTCCAGGGGCGCCGTACTACTATGGCTGTCCCTGTATGTAGGCTGTCTTTGTAAATACAATTTTTTTCTCAACTGACTTGCCTAGTTAAATAAAGGTAAAAAATATATATATTTTTAGAAATACTGTTGAGGTTAGGAATACCTAGTTGAACTCCCCTATCTACGCTGAGGCAGAGTGAGCAACAGCCATATTGGTTAGAGAAGCCAACTAACCCTTGGGTTTTGCCTGCTACATGTCAGGACCTGCACATGAACATAACTGCAGCTTGTTAGTGACACAGCAGCCCCCACCCATGGCATCACCAGCTGATCACTATTCTCTTTAGAAATGCTCATTATACACTAACTAACCTTATACCTCAGTCTTACCACCCTAAAATCAGGAAGCCCAGTAGGCACACACAAAAGGACTTACCTCATCTTTTCAGGGGAATCCTCATACTGGTAGATCTACTGACTACTTCCCAATGTGTAGGCTATATTACAACCCATTCCCATAACACACTGTAACCTCTCCCCCCAGTTTGGGTAGGAGGATGACGCCGCATCAGCTTGTCTTTGTGGCAGGGTATTGAGTTCTGGAGTTTTCTCCACATTGCTCCTGTTGATGGCATTAACCAAAGCAAGCAGAGCGGAAACTACCGGGAGCTTTATGAATGGCATCCTACAGATGGGAACGGATTAGGCCTCGCTCTCATCCAGTTACAGCGCCAGGTGGCTTTTTTCTCCAGCAAAGGTGTTACACTTAATCCCATTACGTCGCTGCTAAATCTCACAGACATCAAAATTATCACCCACCCTCTCTCTCGCTCTCTCCCTGCCCTCCTGCCCCTCCCGCGCAACCTCCCCCCTCCTGCTCACTTTCCATCCATTCTCTTTCCGAGTGACTGGAGGTGGCTTCACCTGAAAGGAGTCAAAATCTGCAGGCAGCTGCTGTTTTTAGCCGGCGCGCCGACTCGCTGCGAATGCCAATCTTGATCCAATTTCAGCGCGCTGGTGGCCCCTTATTCCCCTGTCCAATAACGTGTCTGCTGGAAAAATCCCACTGCTACAAATCAAGTCTATAATCCTAGCAAGGGACCTCATGTTAATCTCGTCTTCCAAGCCCATGCTGCAGGATTCCCCTTCTCTCTCTCTCTCTCTCTCTCTCTCTCTCTTTCTCTCTCTCTCTCTCTCTCTCTCTCTCCCGTTCTCTCTCTTTCAGTGTATTGCTGCTTGGCCTCTGGGGAAAGTTCTTAAGTCCCATGTCTCCTCAGAAGAATAGATCAGCGATCACAAAACATGACCTCCCAAAACCTTGATATCGCAATATTGCGACCCTTGGGGCATTAGACATAGGTGAGGATTAGAACTTTGCATAATAAGATTATACGCTGACTGGATGATATCAAGGGAGGATCCATATGAGGCCGGCTGGCTCACTGTCACCTGCTCTAGGCTGAGGGATACGTGTCACAGAGGGGGGCAGCCGAGGAGCTTCTGGAAATCAAATGGGATTGGGTTCTGAATTAGCTGGCCATTCCCAGCCACTGGTGTCCCACACTCACACGGTCAGACTCCATCCTCTACAGCTACATGTGTGGGGATAGGTTGGCTTACATTTACAGTCCAGTTACTCATATGTAGGCTTCTGCCCACAACCAAAGGTCGACGTCAAGTCAGCTTCACAATAACCCACTTGAATTAGGTTTATCGATGAACGCTTTAGGAAGGCCTGAATAAAGCAAAATAGATGTGATTAAACAGTTGATCACGTTTATCGTTTAGTTATGTCTTTAGAATGTGGCATCCAGTGTATTTGCCACTGTTGTATTATCTATAAATATGTACAAAATTAATGCTTTATTGCATAAATCAGTAAGTTCCACTACCTCAAGTAAACCCACTATGAGCTGAACCTTTCTCCTCTGTGTACCGGTTTCTTTCTCCCTCACAGAAAGTTTTGTGACTGTGCTTCCTGCTCCACCCTAGGGTGACCACAGGGTGTGGGAAACGGGCTCGTCCATCCCCTTGCTGAGCAGATCAATAAGCATTGGACACAATATCGATCCGCCATCCCCCCAAATGACCAACGGAGTGAGCATTGTCCTGCAGCCCAGGGTATTCTACCACTGGTGGACACACAGGACAAGGTAAACACTCTGAGGCAAGGTGTGCAAATGGAACTGAGATCAGTTTGAGTCCAAATGTATGACATAATATAGTTGACTTTGGGTAAAATAGTTGACTTTGCTCCTTTTTTTACTGAACTATTAGACTAAGCATTCTAAAGGTGGTGTGTGGTCTAGTGTTAACAGGATACTATTTTGATTATGTTTGGGTATTTGTGTGTCAAGAATCATCAGCCCATGTGTTTGATGTTCCCCAGGCTGAGATTGAAAGAACTAGACTAGAACACAAAATCATTAAGTTGACCATAATTGCTGATCTTTATCGCTGTTTAAATAACACCGGCCTACGATCACGATGACTATCTCAGAGTAGAGATGCCCGTCTTCAGCCTTTCTGTAGGATCGCCCTTGTTCCCCTGATGTCTGAGGCGGTGATAGATAGTGATCAGGGGTAATCAGGCTGTTAGACCCACAAAAGCCAGATGTAAGGAGCTGACTGACATGCTAGAGAGGGAGAGGGCCAGGGCCAGAGAGAGCGAGGCAGGCAGGCTGCCTGCCTGCTAAAAGCTGGGGCGACATGCTCCCATTACAGTTCTAAATTAGTCAAACATGAGAGGAGAGGGTCCGGGCTAAGCAGCTGAGAGGAGGCAAAGCGGATTACAGGAACCCCCGGACCCCTCTCGCATATTAAATATGATAATGAAGCAGAGCAGAGGGATCGCAGATGGAGACTTCCATCAGACAGGAAGAACTTGGGTAGCAACAGGAGGAACATCTGGCATAAATTACGTTGAGTATTGACGTGGTGTTGAGACCATTTGTTGTTTATTTGTTGTTTAGAACAATCTTGTACAAACATTATGTTGGACATATTCAGAACTGTTCACCAATTTGTGTGAGACGTATTATCTTGGTCCATAACTCATTTGTGTCAGACATATTATCTTGGGCTAAATAGTTTTAGAAAATTATTGACTTTGAACGATTAATTCATGGATTGACTGATTAACTGAGCATGTTGTAGCTAATTGTAGCTAATCACTTATTTGTGAATTCCTGTATGATCTCCCCCTGGGGTAGTACAAGGTGTTACTCCCCCTTGGCCACAGCTCTGTGTGTGTCGAGGCTGGGATTAGATATTCCCAAACTGTAGGCAGGTTGGTCTAATCATGTGATGTGGATTTAAGGTGAGGCCCAGGCTTCCTGTGGTGTTCACACCACTTAGTGTATGAAAGGCTGTCAGGGAAGGAAAGCAGACACCTGACTTAAGTCCCCTCAGTGAAGTGTACACTACACAGTTCACCTGACGGTTAGCCCAACCTTTTTCCCTTTGGATCTGAGAGGTTTAAGGAAGGACATATTGTTCTTAGCTATTGTTTGATTGATATTTAAGTGGACAGGAACTTGCTCAAAAAAAATGTTTTGTTTTAACAATGCAGTAGCTTAGAAAGTTATTTTGTAATTCGAAAACTTAACTTATGATGATGAGATATCTGTCATTAGGTGCCAGAGTACAGGACTGACAGATGTTTTAAAGAGAATGTGAGCTAATTATTTCCCATTGATGCTATGGAATCTAAACCTGTGGGTGTCGAGAATGAGGATGCAGACCCAATATCACTAAAGTCTCTGGCCTCTGGGACTCTTTTGTAAAGCCCAACCAAGAGTTTATTCCCCAATGCAAAGGATGTGAGAGCAAAATGAGCAAATCCTTTTTCCTGAGAAAGGAGCCAGGCCACAACGGTTGAGATGACTGATCTGTGGTGGAGAATGTCATCTTTACCCCCCCCGAGAGGAGTGGCCACCCCTAAAACAATCCCGGGACGGCTAATGGCTCCTGCAGATTTCATTTGTTAGACACCATAGAAAGCCCACCACAATAGGCTCCATCTTGAGAAGGCCCATCTGGGGGCCTTTTAGATCCTTTGAACAGCACAAAGGGTCGCTGACCTAGAAACCCATCAATAAAAGACAATCCCTCCGAAGACAAATTGAAGAGCAGGGGAATCTCGTGTCTTTCTGCCTAGAGCTCTCCTCGGTTGTGTGGGTGACACAGACATTCTGAGAGTGCTTGACTGTCCCACCCATCACTCAAACCTCTCAATCCAGCATGGAATATCATTGTATGTACTGTCACTGATTGATAGTCAGTGGCATGCCCATTTGATATGTGTGTGACCCCACTTCCACTGTACGGGATGTGATGAGATGCTATGTCACTGTGTTTAGTTCCCCAGGAAATGAGGGCCAGATGACCTAACTGACACCCCTGTTCTGTCACAAGATTGTCGTGACGGCCCCGTTTGAGACATCATTCTCTCACCTCTGATGCACCTCTGGGGCTTATGCAGTATGGTGCTGAAACATGTTCACGTTCATCCTCACCTTTATCTCTCTGGGCTTGCGGTTACAAGCAGCAAGTCCCTCACACACAACCATTTATGCGATCAACACAAACTGTAGGACAGGGGTCTCAAACTCAAGGCCCGCGGACATGAGATGCTTTTTTGTGGCCCCAAACTGATTGCTTTGGAATGCCTTGTTGTGCACATGGAACTGAAAAGGGTTCTATGGGGACATAAACAACTTGTTGTACAGGTAAAACTGAACCATTGTCATGAAGCCAAGTGCCAAACAAGCCGATTCAACCGGTTTGTCTTCTTTTAGACCAATTCAAGTAACATGAGCACAGTGTTAAGTGCTTTATTATTTACCATCCATAATGTATATCAAACTAAATGTGCGTATTAGTCATTAGAAAACAGTGTCATTGCAGTGTCTAATTAAGCAATAAGGCCCGGGGGGGTGTGGTATATGGCCAATATACCATGGCTAAGGGTATACGTGCAACACGGAGTGTTGGCATCTTGTGTGGCCTTCACGGACAATATATCCCTTAGCCGTGGTATATTGTCCATATACCACAAACCCCCGAGGTGTCTTATTGCTATTATAAACTGGTTACCAACGTAATTGGAGCAGTAAAAATACACATTTTGTCATACCGTGGTATACAGTCTGATACAACACGGCTGTCAGCCAATCAGCATTCAGGGCTGGAACCACCCAGTTCATATCTGTCTATAAGATGTTCTGTCGTTGTATGATGTGATGTTGACCCCTGAAGGGCTTAGATTGATAATCAAATAATAGGCTCCCGAGGTATTTCCCTAACAGCAGAGATGAACTGCATATAAACGGCAGTTGTATGTGTCTTTTGAACATACATTGTAATCTATGGTTCAATCAGGGCTCTTAATGACCTTTTCTCTTTTTTTGGTCAGTAATCAGTAAAGGTCATCGGTGATCGCCCGCCATGTCTGTGACAATGCGAGCTGGTAACAGATGTATATTTTTGGACCATTACTGTCCCTCTCGCCCTGTTTTCCCCTGTTGGATGAGTCCTATATGAGCCATATGACACACAGAGTTGCCTCTCCCATGTGGTGAGAGAGACAATCTAACAGACTGTAATTACCCCTCTGCTATGAGACTGATGGAGACGAGCCCCATCACCATCAACTACCTTAGATATCATATTTTACTACCCACCAATTTATCCATCATGGCTGAAAGCATTCAGGGTCTCTATTGTTGTCAGAGATGAGATGACGGATAGCAGACGGTGGGATTTCAATCTTAAGAAATTACACCGTTTTGGGAGAAAGACACGTGTTCAAAGTGATAGAAGAGAGCATGCATGTTGGTGGCACATACACTCCCCTCCATATTTATTTGGACAGTGAAAATAAAATGTTTAATTTGGCTCGATACTCCAGCATTTTGGATATGAGATCAAATGTTTTATGAGGCGACAGTGCAGAATGTCACCATTTATTTGAGGGTATTTTCATACTGTTTTACCGTTTAGAAATTAATGCACTTCACGTATCGAGTCCCTCCATTTGAAGGTGTCATAAGTATTTGGACATATTCACTTATAGTGTAGTACATTTAATCAAATTTTAGTATTGGGTCCTATATTCCTAGCATGCAATGGCTACACCAAGCTTGTGACAAGCTTGGATGCATTTGGTTGTGTTTCGGATTATGTTGTGCCCAATAGACATGAATGCTAAATAATGTATTGTATCATTTTAGAGTCAATGTTATTGTAAATAACATTATAATATGTTTCTGAACACATCTACGTTAATAACACATCCATGTTATTGGTAATGGCGAGAGGTTAGCATGTTACTGTAATGTTGAGAGGTTAGCATGTTATTGGTAATGGTGAGAGGTTAGCATGTTATTGTAATGGTGAGAGGTTAGCATGTTACTGTAATGGTAAGAGGTTAGCATGTTATTGGTAATGGTGAGAGGTTAGCATGTTATTGGTAATGGTGAGAGGTTAGCATGTTATTGTTAATGGTGAGAGGTTAGCATGTTATTGGTAATGGTGAGAGGTTAGCATTTTATTGGTAATGGTGAGAGGTTAGCATGTTTTCACAGGATTATTTTCTTTTCTCACTCCAAGTACCTTCAAATGGGGGGATTAGATACATAAAGAGCATTCATTTCCAAACGGTAAAACAGATGTATGAAAACACCCTCAAAAGGCGGCATTCTGTACTGTCGCCTCATATAAAACATTTGATCTCAAATCCACAATGCTGGAGTATAGAGCCTAAAATATTGTTTTAGCTTCACTGTCCAAATAAATACGTAGGGGAGAGTATATCTTCACCTATACGACTGGCACGATGCAACACAGAGTTGTTTGTTAAGGCTCCAAAGAATGTATAGAATACTTATATATACTGTTTTAAGACTGCATGGCATATTGCAGATATTTTGACATTATATTTGGCATTCGGACGTTAGGGTCTACAGGACATTATTGAAAATATTTGCTCTCTTTTATTAGTCTATTACTACCACAATTTTTCTTACATCACAACATGATGTTATTTATCCAACCCCTTGCTCCAGACATGTTGACCTCTCTGTTCTCAGATACCTAATTGGTACTGCACTTGTGACTGTGGCGAAGCATTGAAACATAACTGCTTGTTATAGCTATTTGTCTAATTCCAACTTTAACTAGCCGTAGTTATACTCTACCACTTACCCAGAGGAATAACCTTGTTAGTCCCATAAACGGTCTCACGTAAACACCCTGGGCCTTTTACTGACACAGTGAATCAGTCAGGCTGACCTGAGGGTTCTAAAGCTCATTAATAGTGCTCTGTGATGTGGCTTCCTTTTAATGACACCCCAGAGTATAGAGTGGAGTGAGGGGGTCACACTGTGTCCGTGTTTGCCAGGACGCGGGAACAGGGTGGTGGAAGCTGGTGCACATCAGCAGACAGATGGAGGGTCATTGTGGATGGTTTGATTGATAGTGGGTGGGGTCAAAGCTTAACCTCCTGGTTCCTATATTAAGGATGGGGTAGGGCAAGTCTGGCACTGTTTGTGTGCGAGAGGTGATGTGGTATAGATGTGTATGTTTCTTTCCTTGATATGCATTTTCAAATAAGTATGTTATATTTTGTTTCATATGATAGACTCTGAAGAGTGTGAAGTTGTGTGAGTGCATGTGTCCTTGAGTGTGTGTGCGTGCAGCATTTTGGTGTAGCCTAGTAGTGTGTAATAAGAGAGAAAGGGATTTGTCAGTGTGCAGGTTGCTCAGTCCAGTGAGATGAGCAGGCCTGTTTCACCCAAGCAGATCGCTCAAGACTGACTTCGAAATTGGACCACTATCCATGTCCTAAGGACGTCATGAAAATGTCTTCAAAACCAGCCACTAGGGCTAACAGTGAGTGCTATTACCATCAAGTAGGCTTGGGTTTTGCTAGAGCATTGGTACAGGGGTGGTGGATGGGCATAATCCCATGATTTATTTTTAATCCCATGACTCTGGATCAGAAGGTTGTGTGTTTGATCCCAGTGGTGGACACTTTTTTTGTTTTAACCCTATCCCAAACCTTAACCCTTAACCTTCTAAATTTGACGTTTGGAGCAACTTCGGTATGTTACATTTGGATAAACGTGGATAAACATCTAATTCTGCAGTGACACTCAGAGCTTCTTGGTCTCACCTGGAGGTCACATTAAACCTGACCACTGTGAAGAGTGTGATCTCCTAGGGGAGCCTCTATCAGCAGGACAGCATTGGGGGTGAGGGAAGAGGTAACAGGTAAGGCCCCCTACACACACACCCACACACATGCGTGCACACACACACACACACACACACACACACACACACACACACACACACACACACACACACACACACACACACACACACACACACACACACACACACACACACACACACTCAGAGACAGCAAACTGCAACAATGTCCAGCTCTGGGATTTAGATGAGCATTTAAACAGGAATTACCTTAATGACGGGTGACAGGGCACCGGTGGCCTTCGCTGCTGATTGGCCCTGGCTCCTAGCTGGACTAATGAGGGGGAGCTGGTGTCAGGAAATGTGGCTGCACTAATTTAAGGTGTTATTTGCGAGACAATAGCTTGTTTTTGTTATTGTTATTGCATTAGAAAGGTGACGCTCCTGGGGACTTTGAAGCATCTCACATCTCTCGCTCTCTTTCTCTCACTCTCTCTCTCACTCTCTCTCACACTCTCTCTCTCTATCTCGCTGTTGCTCATCTTTTTCTCTATATCTGTGAAGGCCACACAAGATGCCTACGTGCTGCTCAGGTTTCCCCCTAATTCATGTTCACTGAGTGTCAAAATGTCTGTTGTTTTAATCAAGAGCCCCTATTTCCTGAACAAATGCAAAGCAGCAAATCAGCAGTTCTCTGTGCTATGGTGTCCTTAACTGCAGCGGGTTCCCTCAGAATTCTGTTAGTTTTACTGCCGCCGTAGATCAGCCGGGCTGATACCAGATGATTGATACGAAATTATGTCTGAATGAGGACGCGGCTAAAGTTGTTAGTGTGTTTATTTCATATTAAGATAAATGGAGTGTTGCTTCATAAGCCGCTCCCAGTCAAACACATTGAAAGCTCTGTACACACATTCATTCACGTGCTCGCTGAATTACCCATAATGACCCAGACACAAAGCGTTGCAGGCAATTGACTTTGCAATCAACACTGGAGCACTGAGTAATCCCTTTCTGTTGCTCCTCTAAGAGTCATATTTTTGTGTGAAATGTTTGCAGTTGGTGAAGGTGTGGTGTGGTGTAATTGTGTGTGGAGGGGGGGTTAGTGACATGTAGTGAGGAGCACAGAGGGGGAGAGGTCCACTGCACTGAGGACTGACAGCATGGCAGTCCCCAGTAATGGGCCACTTTCTAAAACAATTACGTATGCTTGAAGGTCCTGGCTCTGTTTTGCTACTTAATCTCACTTCACTGACCACAATTGGACAGGCATATGAGCAAGCACTATAACTCATTGTTGCATGACATGCCTTTTTATGTTTCTTGGTTTCCATACGGTTTTCTGAATGTAAAAAAAAAACTTCTGAATGGAGCTAATAAAATTGTTTATCCATGTGCTGGAGGGTGTGTGGAGAGCACTTGTGATTTGTCCCAAACCACTGCACCCTTTGTGGTTGCTCTAGTGGGTGTGATAGTCAGAGACAAAGCTTATTTAACTTGTTGCATTTATTTATTTCACTGCACAATCTGTTCACTTAGTTGTCATTACAACTTGTTCAAAGAACAATGGATACGGCTCTTGTGTCAAAAGTCAATAACTGAGTCTATTCGATTACGTAGGGGCCTGACAACTTCAGCAGAATGATAAAGTACCATTATAGCTGGACCAGTTCCATAAATGAATTACCCACCTATGTAACCAGGCGGTTAAGGCTTTCTAAATAAAATTAAAAGGTGCCGTTTTCCTTTCAATAAGTCATTGGTCTACTTGAGGCAATATATAAACTGTCACAGCATGAAATCAATTTTCTGCCTTGGTTCATTTCAAACCGTAGGTTTCTAGCACATTAGTATCGCAATTAGAGGCCTGGGCTATCGGAGTCTAGTCTCTCTGAGAGAGCCGTCTCTGCTGCTGACACTTTCATTCCTCCTTTCTTCTCCCCTCGACCGTCCCTCTAAGAAGGTGACAGGCGCGCAGCCTAATCGCCGCTGATAATAAATTTATCAACTCTTAAACTCCTGAGAGCTGAATGGGCTTCACCCCGGCCATTGAGCGCGGGCAGATTACTCACGCTTAGTTGGCTCTAGGTAGGCTTTTGCAAGCTTCCCCACCAGGCCTGGGAATCGGCTGTATTGAGGCCCATTCACAGTCCCCTGACACAGAGCATGCTTTTATTGCACACTGTTTTATTATGAGGGAATCCCAGCCGCCCACCCCGGCTTGTCCCAGCTATACTCTTTCTTCTGCTCTAAGAAAGGTTATCCCTACCTTAATCCATATTGCTATGTGGATTGGAGGGAGGGGTGCACTGCCCACCCCTCAGGATTCCCTCAGAGCCCCTCTGGGACCCCTCTCTCCCTGTTTTTTCCTGCTTTTCCTTCTTTACAAAGTGCCAATAGGCCTTGCAGAGGATTTGCATCTGAAATGGGCAACCCGGAGCTCCCCTCAATGAAGACATCAGATCAAAGTTCAGCCAGTCAAGGCCCTGCTAAAACGTTAAGGAGGCCGGCCGAACACAAAGGGAAAAGATGAGCGGTGACTAAAACACATTGGGATCCCTTATCCAGATTAAGAGTGGATTATTGCATCCACAATAGACCAGTTTTATTTGAAATCTTAGATAGAATTTTTTTTTTTTTTTTTTTCAGGCGTACTGAAATGCCCATACTCTTATGGGCACGATGCTTGATTTCGCAATCTAATGTTCGTGTGACAATATATTGAAGACTAATTCATAACTGATTATGTATTTTTGTTTTTTTGGGGGCATGTAGTATAATATGTATACTATATCGAAATAGTACTGCGTTATCTAATTATGTTGTGAGAAAGTGTGTTTATGTGACAAAGACTATATCCATGCCTCAAACCTACAGAGCATACAGCCTACCACTCACCTTTAGAGGATGGTTATGAAGTAGTATCTGTATAAGGGGAGGGGGAACACAAAGTATACAAACAAGGTTGTATTTGTATCCCATGTTTCTCTATATTTGCTTTATTCCTTAGGCACTATTTACCTAAATCATAATAACTCATATAATATAGCTATACAAGCTATATTCTTATATGCGCATCTTTCTGGAGCGGTTCAGCTAAATTACACAGAGACCCACACTTATCTGACAGTGCGAGCACTGACAGAGAGGCCCCTCATCAGCCAGACAAAATGACAGCTCATTGACTAGAAATGAATCCTTTAGCTGTTGTCTCAAACACATGGCAAATACCCCATGTTGATTCCTTGACTATTAAATTGGGTTATTTTATGATATGGTGTAATTGGTATAAATTGCTCTCCAGGTCATTTGGACCCTGTTGTTTAAATGGGTCCCTTTTTTCCTGACAATGGAGGCAGCAGCGCCGTGCCGAGCAGTACTGTACCCTGACGGCTCTCCATCTATAATCTTAATTAGCTCACACGTTTGCTCTCATGGATTTTCACATAGCCTAGCTAGCTTGTGTCATTATCTATAGGAAATACGCTCAGTGGGAAGGCCATGATACAATATATTACTCACAAAGGCAACTGTGTGAAATGTGTGCTTTTCTCCCCCAGAACACAGAGACCGGAGAAAGAAGGCAGAGCACTTTTCTCCCATTTAATTCAGGGCCACAAAGTGATGTTTAGCACAGCAGGCTCAGTGGGCACCATTGTTTGTTTGTCAAAAGTTAAAAATGCTTTTCCTTGAAGGGGTCCTCCAGTGTATGTTTGAAGTGATAAGGCCGAGTGTGATTCTAAAGGTGTATTTGTGTCACAGAATGGAGTGTTAAAATTCACTGTAATTGATGGCTTTCATACACACTAGCTGGGCGTCACAATGAAAACATGGCCTGCAATTGAACTTACGCTGGAAACATCTGGTTAAAATCAGAGAAAGGCTCTCCTCATTTGTCAAAACTAAACCCAGAGGGAAATGTTCACTTTCTGTGGCTATCTATTTGGGTGGAATATGACAGATGTTTTGAATCTGGTGGCTTGAATAGGGTTAGCTGAGATTCAATCTTTACCTGCAGCATAAGCTGAGCCCATATGTTGATGGATATATTTGACATTCAAATATACTACCTGTCAATAGAGTTGAGTATCTGCTCCAGATAAACTACAGACGTCTGATGTGGATGTTACTCATGATAAGGGTGTTGGGATAAGGTCTCTGCTTCGGACATTATTGACAATTTATAATTTACATGTAGTGTTACTGAATAATAAATAAAGTTTCTGTGGTTTGAAAACATAGGATATGAACAAAATAGAATTCTGCTGAGACTTTGATAGCGTGTATGTGTGAGTGCACCTGAATCGGTGTGTGAGCGCATGTGTGCATGTTAGTGTGTGTGTGCGGCGTGCTTGTCCTCGTGTGTGTGTGTGTGTGTGTGTGTGTGTGTGTGTGTGTGTGTGTGTGTGTGTGTGTGTGTGTGTGTGTGTGTGTGTGTGTGTGTGTGTGTGTGTGTGTGTGTGTGTGTGTGTGTGTGTGTGTGTGTGTGTGTGTGTGTGGAAGTGGAAGTGGAAAGGGAAGGTGGGTGCTGTTCAGGTGTTGAGTGGCCCTCATTAATGGCATGTTCATTATGTGTGATTTAGCACTGAAACGCGGCGGCTGTGTCATCTCTTTACATCATTAAACCATTCATTCTCCAGAAGGTAAGTGAGGCCGGCGTAATGAAGCTATCAAAGTCTCAGCAGAATTCCCCCTTTATTAAGCACTGGTGCTGAGCACGGTGAGAGAGAGAGTCGTCCCAGATGATGTTTCAGGCCATTAAATTGATTTGTTAAAATTGAGTTATCAATACCTATGATCCTTGTCAGGATAACACTACGGGCAGTTTAGGGGCCACCTTTACGGTAGCAATGCCAATATTATCCCAATGTGGCCACTTTCTCAAACATACATTATGTACAGTATGGCATATATAGTATGTTTTTTTATTTAGCTGCACTGCTCCAATGCATGATTTAGTTAAGTAATGAACAATTACCAATATGGGTTTTCTAACTCTGCAAGAGCCCTCTAAATCAGTGCGACAGGGGCCAAATCTTTCCTCCATTTAGCAGAAGTGAGAGCATCGTATTCCTCAAAAACCTCATATATTACTTCAGTAAACTGCTTGGATAATGTTTTTCAGAGAGGCCTTCTAAGTAAGCCCATTGTTGTAATAGTGTTGTAATAAAGGGTGCGAGGGTGCTCTGAGGGTCCTCACCTCTTCACCACCACCAACAGACTTCCACCTCCACTGTTATCTATTTACTAATGTTGTTTTCCCCAGACCAAGGGGAGCCTGCCATGCCTGGGCCACCAGGGCCTGCCTGCCTGCCATCAACAACAGTTAACAAACTGTTTCCAGGCAGTGCACAGGTAAACAACAAGAGCCAAGACAGAGCGCCTGTAATATGTTCTCTCTCATTAGCGTCCCCTTCCCTTTCCCAGAGACTACTGTCACCCCTACAACTCCCCGTACACAAGCAGCGAGTCTGTTTCTCTAATAGTGTCTTATTAGGTTCTGTATCTTCCTACATGTTTTCCTAGGTTTGTTTTGTTGTCGACTGGTATTTCCAGGGAAGATACATACTGTAAATGGCCTTTATTGTGAACTTTGTATGTGACTATATCGGGATATAAAGAAGTGATGAGGTATAATCTTTATTTAGAATGTACCTTAGATACCTTGTTTAAAGCACCATGTCCTTTATAGTGCAGGTTTGGACTGTTGTGATGTTCTGTTTTTGCTCTGTTATTGGGTTGGTGGTAACTAGATGGAAGGGAATGAAGACCAACCCTGACATGTGTAAAGTGGACTTTTGGTTGAGGACAACGTGTTAAACCTGACAGACAACTCAACTTGTCAGATTTGCGGAAGAATTTGCAATCTTGTTATGTCATATTGTCGCATCATGACTTGATCCTTTCCAATGCTAGGAATGTGCTCAGACTTTCTTCCCACGAAGAGCAACACTGACCAGTCCTACCATAACATGAATCACTTTTCTCCATCTTTCATCTTTATAATGGAATGTTGATGGCTCCAAGTTTGAATCTACTAGACATGTTCTTATCAAATATGATGAAAGTATAAGACATGGGAAGTTTTCTAAAGTAAACTCTCTCTAAAAAATGTATTGAATGTCAGTTGTGAAGGTTAGGGCTAACAACATTAACATGACTTTCAACAGGTCCTCTTCCATGGCCTGTAATAGTGAAATAACAGCCAACTCTCTGCTGCTTGTGGAGTTTTTTGCACTTTGACCCATTTCAGTGGCTCTGGATTCAGACATGGTGGGGATGTTTGGAGTGGGTTTAGAACAGAGTAGTGTCCTCTGCAGGGAGTACTGTACTGTAGATCCCTCTGGACGAAGAGTAAATTGGTCCTTGACAGGCCCCCCCCCCCCTCTTCCTCTCCCTTTTCCCCAGGGGTTGTCATAGAAACAGGCATGTCATAACAGTTCCCTACACTGTCACCAGGCCAAGAAAGATGTTGGTGTCTCATTTTGGAGCATTTGTATTTATTATGGATCCCCACTAGCAGCTACTCTTCCTGGGGTAAGGCAGTTTATACAATTTTCAAAACATTACAATACATTCACAGATTTTAACACACTGTGTGCCCTCAGGCACCTACTCCACCACTACCACATATCTACAATACAAAATCCATGTGTATGTGTGTGTAGTGCGTATGTAATCGTGTGTGCCTATGTTTGTGTTGCTTCACAGTCCCCCGCTGTTCCATAAGGTGCATTTTTATCTGTTTTTTAAATCAAATTTTACTTAATGTGGAATAGAGTTCCATGTAGTATTGGCTTTATGTAGTACTGTGCACCTCCCATAGTCTGTTCTGGACTTGGGGACTGTGAAGAGACCTCTTGTGGCATTACACTAACACGTGCGCACAAACTGAGACTTTACACCTTTAGCAACTTAACCAGTAAAGAACAAAAATTAGCAGGAGAAGGTTATTATGATAAGATTTGTTGGACATGCTAACTGTCAGCTCCATCTGTCCAAGCTGTGAACAGAGACCATAGACCTGTCAGACATCGACATTAAAAGGTGACACTATTTCACCTCTGTATTATATAGGTGACGCTTTGTCTACCAGTCTTAATACTGGGCTTTAGACAAGTTGTAATGGTTTGGCCATGCACTACCATGCAGAGAGGATGGGTCCAATGTGTGGAGTATTGATCTCCCCTCACGCCTGAGTCAATAGTGGAACCCAGCAGAACGTTTCGGCCCAGGACATCCAGAGGAGAGGGGCCTGCCTGCCAGCCAGCCCGTCCCCTTTTGTCTTCCCTCCCTCCCTCCGCTGATTTTTTCATCTTCCTCAGTGCTCTCATCAAGAGCCCTCAGCCGCCGCACACACTTGATGTGCCAAAAATGTGAGACTTGCTTTTGTAAGTGATCAGACATTTTGAAAGGGAGTCTAGACAGTTTTTTACACTGTCATCATGGCATTGTCTTCTGGCTCCTTGACTGAACAATTGTTCCACGTTTTGTTTTTATTCAAGTGTGCCAAAAAAAACAAAAAAAACATGCCCGACTGTCATTCTGAAGTGGAAACTTCAAATAAGTGGCATTGTTAAACAACAAGCGTAACATTGTTGATAAGACACTGATGATTTATTTTGAACCAGATGTACTTGGGCATCTGAAAAATATGAATATAAGAACAGGAAAACAATTCTTTGTTTATTCTAATGTTATATGTTGTATAATGTTGCATGCAAATGGCAAATGCCCAAGGATAGAGAAGGTCAGGGGCGAGAAAGTACTAGTTCAGAATCCTTCCTATCTTACTGTGTCTATCAAGCTTCAGACACTTTCTCTCGACCTGGCTTCAAAATACCAGTACATTTCAGAAAGAGTTGTAATAAATATGTTCTAATAAAGTTGTGATAAAATAAGTTATTTATAAGGAAGGGAAGAGGGGAAAGAGGGTGGGGGGGTGAGGAACGGTGGAGGAGGTAAAGAAGAAGCCGAGGAAATTGGAGAGTGGTGGCGCCCGGCAGTGGTCTGTGGTCCTCTTTTACCAAGACTCCTGCTGTGCTGTTGTTTAAGAGCCCAATCCCTCCCTCTTTCCCTCACTCTCTCCCCAATCCTTCCATCCTCCCTCCTCCCCCAAACCCCGCTGTCGTCGTGAGCCAGTGGGAAAACCCTCCATGTTAATAGTTAATTGGAGAGGATAGAGGGATGAAAAGATGAGTGCAAGGCCCTGTGGGTGGACAATGTCATGTGATTAAACACTTCTCTCTGGTTACCTTTAGATTATAGTTGTGAAGGAAATAGATGGACTTTCCTGGTATTATACAGTTTATCTTTGGGAAGATGAAATACTTCTAATCACTGAAAGAGGGGCTCAATACATTAACATTGGTTTTATATGCAGTGAAAACTAAATTTTGTGTGTGCATGTGCGTGTCTGTGACTATATGTCGGTATGTATTACCTATAGGCTATTATTAATGAAAAGTCACTTAGTATAAAACTTATTTGGCTCACCTCATGAAAGCTAATTACTCTCCGTTCAATACATTACTTTCCATTTTTCATTTGATATATTTAAATATTAATCTCCTACATTATTAATGCATTGGTGACTCCACTAGCAACCACTGTGAGTGGAGAAACTCACGGAAAGGACAATGTGGCAAATTTGTGATGGGCATATAGTTTCTTACTGACAACACTCTCCCACTGAATAAAATACAGCCTGATGTAGGAAACAATGTAGTAATTATATTTACTACAGGGACCTTTCCCATTACCATCACACGTTTTCTGCCATTCTGTTTACCGTTTACATGCTATAGTGTGCCCAAACATTTCATTGAGTGTGAAAGTGAGTGTGTGTGTATTGAGTGTGTATGCTCACTTGTGTGCATGCTTATTTGTGTTTGAACACAATGTAAGTGTACATTTAGTATGTCTTGTGTTTGTTTAAGTGTCTTGAGTGTGGGTCTTCCTTGGGCCTGGGCTGTGGTCAGAGTGTGGATGGAGAGGGAGTCATCTGGTAAGGCATATGGAGGTCTTGGCTGCTGGTGCAGACAGACTGTGGACAGCCCTGTGTCCAAAGTTGGGCACAACTGTTCTATAGGCAGAAGGCAGGGAACCCCTATACTCACCCCTCTCAGACAGGCCAGGAGGACCCACCCACTCCTAACAGATGCCCAGTTAGTCTCCAAAGATCTGTCCATCTGTCTAATTAGCAAAATCTTTACGTTTATTGGAGGTGAGGTGGATAGGAGTATATCTTTTTTTTTTAAGTCATTGATGAATCCATTGAGATTATGCATAATGCCAACATTAAAAAAATGAAAATATTGTGCCTGAACGGAATAAATAAGCTTCTAAAATTGCAGTTAAGTGTTGTCCAATTCTATATTTAAATCCCAAACATGAATTAACGAAACTGTGTTAATTAAACTTGTGTTGCGTGTGTTCAATTAGTTTCCCTTAAATAGGTCTTTCAATGAACACAGATAATGAAAAGTGAAACTTTAAAAACTCTTTGGCGCAAATGTAGCTCTCCACATGAATGTTTGATCAGCAGCAGCACTAAATGCTGAAAGCTTCTCACAGTGCTGCTAATGCCACAATTTACCTCAAAGTTTAATAATAACTCGCTCATGAAGCCCTACACACTCACTGCTGCTGATGGGCCCCCCTCTGCAAGGCCCTGAGAGAGCAGAGCAGGGGAACAGCCAACCAAATGGCAGGCCAGCCGCGGCGTCCTGGGCTGGGGCCTTCTGGAAGGGTGGGGGCGGGGTTGGCTAAAGGGGCGGGGTGGGGGCCTGGGCCAGAGCAGCAGCCAGGTTTCACACAGGAACAGTGGGGAAAAGAAGCTCCCTCGTCCTGCTCTGGGAGAGGCTGGGCACTAGCCAACATCCCAGCGTCAAAAGTCTGCTTACTTACTCCAACAGAAGGCACTCCTATTTAGAGGGGGTAAAGAAGTAGTCTACTAAGCCAAACACCAGAAGTGACATTGTTTTTTTTTTAGGTAACTGACAATTGGACCTCTGGTGTCAGGGATTGTTTCACATACGTAGTTACTGGAGTTTGATTTACCTGCTGTTAGTATGATGTCTACTTTCAACACTAGTTTATTCTCTATGATTATGTTAATTTGTCTTCAAGGTTATGTTGATCACCACAACAACAACAAAATGTTTCTACTTTCCTTCAACATTTCTATCATTCATAAACTAGAGAAACATTTCCATCTCTGCTGTGTATGTGTGTTAGTGAGCTTTAGTACGAGAGTCCAGATGCACAGGTGGAATGGGCATTTAATTTCATGCCTCCCGGGTACAAATTACCCAAAATACCCAAACTGCAATTGACCCAAATCTTGACAGTAGCGGTGTTCACGTTTTAAACTAGGACAAAAACATTTTGGCATGAAAATTGCATTAGGCCAGGGCAACAAACACTGAAAGGGGGGCATGTGAAATATTGAAGAGGAGTTGAATTATTCAGGTCATCCGGTCATGTGTTACAAAGTGGATTTTTGGGGGGAGGAGCAGAAGCAGAAGCAAAAGCAGGTGAGAGGATGGGCCAGCAGGGGGAGCGCTCCCCTACCACCCTCCGTGGTCTGATCCGTGCACCTGGCCCCCTGGCCCTGTGGCCCCTGGCCCACCTGCCTAGGGTAGGCCGTCTCCCATCTGGACCAGAATTGGCTTGGCTGCTGCCCCTTTCATGTCATTTCCACTGCAGGACAGGTCTAGGGAAGGCCCACTGCAGTTCATGACTGTGGGAGGCTGTCCTCACCACCACCACCAGTGAGACGGGTGGCTTTTAGGTAGACTGTGAGTGTTCTCCATCCATCTTAATGTCTCACACCTAAACCACTTCAAATGAATAGCAAAAGATTCGCCTGAACTCTCCTCTGTCCTCTCCCTGAGCCACACATACAGTAGCATCCCCCCCTTTCTCCCCTGCCAGAATGCCCCAGACCTAAAGAAAGATTGGGACTGGACTGCCACCCAGACACCAGCGTGAGCTACTTGAGTGTGAATTGTGTGATTTCCAGACTTTTAATTGCACCTAGCGATTTGCCAAAGTGCGCTAGAGCACAGATGAAACTATTATTAGTTGGATACCTTGATCTAATGAAACAGACCATGTGGATATCTTTTCCCCCCAATTATTCTCCCACCCAAAGCCTTGTTAGTATAATAATAATAATGTCCTGGCTGTTCCCTGTAGGACAGTTGATCTACAGCTACGTCCTGCTTTATTGAGTGTCTACCTGTCAGTATTTCTCTGGGCAGATCTATTACAGCAGAGTGTGTAACCAGGTTGAGTGATCCAGTCACCACTACTGAATCATTCAGATCACCAGGGAGACAAGTGCTGTGCTGTGGCGCACTCCAATACAAATACATGACACAAGAACAGAAATCTACACACAACACACAATTTAAATGTATTTATTCACAATTTCTGTATTATTATCGACATGTTTTATTTATTTCATATTTACCATCAGTGATCGGAACATGGAATAGAAGTAACCTCCAAAAAATAAGCTTTGATTGCTGTTTCAGTTCCGGATCTGTATTTTTCAGTAGACCCCCTAATCCTACACCCTGTCCCCCTGTCCCCCCCCCCCAAAACCCAAGCCTTTCTCAAGTGAATGGGAGCCGCTCTCGCACACAAAAAAGTGCATTAGGGCTAAGAGGGAAACATGACAACTGTTGTCAAGACAGATTAGTGTGACACGACTCAATCAGACGTTGGCCTCAGCAGACCGGCTCCAGGGAATTTAGATGGCGCACGAGCCCAGCACTCACTCATCCTCCCCCACCAACAGCCCCAACTCCACTCCACAGTAATGTCAGCCGATCAATATTTCTATGATATTGATGTCCCACGGATCAATATTGTAAAAATAAATACAATATTGCGCAAAATAATTGAATGGTAGTTGGGCAAGTGACCAGGGGAGTGAGGGATTCACAGGGTGTGTGAGTGAGTGTGTGTGTGTGAGCGCGCGTGTGTGTGTGCGTGAGTACAGCTTTCTCTCCCTCTCCATAAAGGTCAATTTATGAAGGCAGGATATTTTTAGAAGAGTCAAGTTTTTTCTGTCACCCTTTGCAATGTTCCTCTTTCCAGCAGAAAGGCCCATGCAGGCAGGTTGTGTGAGAGAAGTCTGCTGTGGAAGGCTGGCCCGCATCCCACTGTTTGTTTACTACTGCTGGGATCATTTTGTCATTCATGAGGACACTAAATGCTTGTCTAAGGCAAATGTGATTGTCTAAAACAGCATGAGGAATTCTATAGAACAAACTTTATTCTGTTTGTTCTATAGTCACATATGGATTTTATTTCAGTTTTTACCTTGCCTTCACAAATATGAATTCAATACTTTTTCTACAACATAATTTAAATTGTAAGCACTGTTGCATAGTCTCTCCATCATAACATTATTTGTGTATCATATTTATCGTTTAGGTCATTCTATATAAGAACATTACTACTCATACTAAATCAAACTACACAATGCATGTGAACGTTTTATTTCCAAACAGTGCTGATTCAGAACCCTTCTTGATTTAGCATGATAATATTGTCGACCGTGGTCTTGTGAACTCGTCTCTGTTTCCTTTGTGTGTCAGCAGCAGTTGTAGAGGGCTGTATGAAACATGCCAGCCTCCCTGTCAGATGATATCAGGCTGAGGGGACTCAGCCGATGCACAGGGCTGCTAGGACACAGGGTAACGTTACGTGGTGCGGTCCGAACAGGATCTCTCATACCCCCCTCCCCTCTCTGCTCGCCCCTCTCGCCGCATTCATCTCACACCAACTGCTGTTTTTGCTTTTCTAAATCGTTCTTCTTTTTGTCGGATAGAAATGGAAGTAGGAGACTGAGACTCTGGCCGTTCCCCCATCTCCTGCATAGGTTGGCCTGCTTTCCCCCTTCTCTCGGCTCTCCGCATGGTTCGCTCCGTTTGCGCTGTGTTTTGGTAGCTGCCCACTGGTGCAGTTAATAAATTAAAGAGGGCTGAGGCGTGCCCTGGGCAAGGTGCAAGGTGATAGCCAGATCTGCTTACTGTAAATAGTGCGTGTGTGTGCGAGGGAGGGAGGGGAAACACCAAAATACTGTGGGGTTGTGACAAGCTAGCAAAGCAACCATCTTTTAAGATCCAACCACTGAACACAATTAGTTTTCTTCCTCTCCAGCAAGAATTGTTGTTTATCTTGTTCTGCTTCATTACTTGAGCATAATCACAACAGTTTGCTTCATTGCTTCAAGTGTTGAACTTGCTGGGCACAAAAGAAGAAGGGGGGAGGGATGTGGCTTAGGGGTGTGCTGGGGGATTTTCTCAAATCGCCGAGTCCCCCCTCAAGTCAAGTTTACCCTTCTAGGCTTGTTCTCTCACTCGTCCCTAATTTTCTTTGGTTTCCGCGACACCTGCTACACGTGAGACAGACACCTCCACTGACTGACCTGGTGTGGGCGTTTCTACCACTGACGATCCTGCTTTTAAAATAAACATAAAGCTGACGTCCATCGAGGAAGGCTATCTGTTTGTGCAGCGAACCTTGGACATCAAAACAAACAACTGTCAAATGTATTAATTCACCCACTCCAAATTGATACTCCCTTTATGAGGAAATATCTCAATCTACATTTTAAGAATTTCCATTGCGCTCTGTTGATATTTGTTAGTAATTCATAATTATTTGAATATGCGCGCCATGTTGAATAGGTTTTTTAAAGTGCTTATAAAGTGCTTATGATTTTGTGATATGATTGATGTGTGATATTTGTATGAAAAAATAAATATTAAATGCTTTATTATGGAAAAATCTGTATTCAAATATTGTAACACAATGTTTATATTGAATGTCAGAGACAATAAATGAGGAAAAATGGAAGCATTTGTTCACACTCCAACAGTGTTTAGTTTGTGGAGACAGTGGAGGAGAACTTCTTTGGTTATAGTTAATCCATGAGGTGCTCTTTGATCAAGCGATGAAATACTATAGAACAAAAACAACTTGATGCTGGATAGTAAATAACGCTGGATAATCTTTTGTGCAACCAAACTTCCAGAAGTAATCAAGTCACTCTCATGTAGTGGAAAACTTAATATAGCCTTTATTGTTTACGACTTATGCATAGCAAGAATAAAAAACACACTAACACCTTCATCGGGGGGACAAAGAGTAATGGTGTACAGTATATCGCAACTCTCATAGGAAGTGACTCAATTCATTACCATCTGTAATTGATCAAGTAAAAAAACTTTTTAAAAAAACACCAATTATTTGAATATGCATGCCATCTAGAACAGGTTTTTACAATGGTAGCATAAAGTGTATATGATTGTGTAATATTTATTTATATCAGGAATTATCAATTTAAAAAAATATAATTAAATGATTTATTATTGAAAAAGCAGTATTACAATGTTTTAAAACAGTGTTTATATTGAATGTCGGAGACCATAAATGAGAAGAAATGGAAGCACAACATATTTTCCCACTTGTTTCCACTGCACTAGTTTGTGTTCTAATATGCACTAAAGTCTATTTCGCAACAGTGAAAGGGAGAATCCCTGAGCCTTATCTCCTTGGTTCTCACCCTATGAAGTAAGCTGTTTTTGTGGACGCACATTGCTATTGTATTTACCCCACATAGGTAAGCCTTCTTTTATTATAGCATTAAAGTCTTAAAAAAGGTACTTAAGCTCTTGTGGGTGGTCATTAATAATTAAAAGAGATGTGCCTACTTTGGAGCATCTTTTGGAATGGCAGCTCTCTCAATCTCCCGCTCTCTCACTCTCTTTTTCTTTCACTCTCTCCATCTCTCACCAGTCGCCGGTTAAATGCCGAGCTCTGGCCAGCCATGTGGAACAAAAGTGTGTGAGGACAGTGGAGGGTCTTTGGTGACGCGATAGTTATCTGTCCCAGTCAATGCAGAGAGGTAAGATAATAGAAGGCATGAAACAAGTGGGCAGCGCTGACAAGCCCATTTTCATTTGATCCCTCTATGAGAGTAAGGGCTTTAAGCCAGGCCATTTGACATAAGAATACCCACCGCTGAATTAGCATAGTCCCCCCCCCCACACACACCCCTTTTCACGTGCTTGCTGCTCAATTGGGTTGGCACTGCTTTGGTGTTTGGGACTTCACCCTCAAGTGACCACTATGCCCCCTCTGTGACCTGCTGGCCTCTTTAGCCGGCCACTTGATTAAGCAACTTAAGTGTCCTCTTCTCCCCGTCCCCTCCCCTCCGTGTCTCCCCTAGCGACTGCCCTTTAAAGGAGTCACCTTGCTTGGTCCTTTGTAGCTCAGTTGGAAGAGCATGGCGCTTGTTACGCCAGGGTAGTGGGTTTGATTCCCAGGACCACCCATATGTAAAATGTATGCAGCATGACTGTAAGTTGCTTTGGATAAAACTGTCTGTTTAATGGAGTATGTTATTTATGTATATTGCTTCTCCTCCTCTCCTCCATATATCAACATGCACTCCATACACTGACAAATTAAGTCACCCTCCACAAATGGTCATTAGAGGTTAAGGGTCATTATTAGCCATTATGACCTCCTTATATATAGACGTTGTAAATGGTTGGTCAGGAAGACCCATTGTTTCATGTTGGGTCGTTCTGTAAAGAGGAGCTGAGGTACTCAGCCAAACCCTTGGAGCCATAACCATCAGCCCTTAACAGCCACTTAATGACAGATTTATGAGCCCTTCAAAAATCCAGGTGGAGGTTTGCGATGGGCTTTAGTTGCTTATACAGTGGGGTTCTATGAGTTCTGGACCACATTGCAATTCTTTGTGCTCATTGTCGGTTAGGGCAGCTTAGCTTCCCATGTTCAAATTACTATTTTTGCCACCTGTAAATGTAAAAGTGGGGGCTTTTATATTTATTTTCTCTGTGCTTTCGCTGTGTAGTTACAGGACGAGCCAGTTCACTTTAGGTTACTAGTGTTTGTTCAGGGGATTGAATGAGTGTGCATTTGTACCCTCGTCTTGCATAGATGTTGTGTGTTTGTATGCCAGACATAATCAAAACGGTGTCAACCATTACATTATCACAGAGTTTTTTTGGGATTAAATAGAGGTAATGTCCTAATACCATTCTATGATTCAGTGGAATATCTCCACCACTCCTCACAGCGCTCCAAAAACGGTCCCCTTCTGAAGAAAAAAAAAAAACGGTCTGATCCCATTTCTTCTCAACTTAAGCATATTAATGAATGAGAGATAAAAAAGCACCATTTGACAAAAATTCTTGTCTTGAATCTGCAGCAAAGGGGTGTAATCCTCAATGGGGCCAATTAGCGCGGCCCTGGGTTAGCTGTCCAGAGACAGGCGGGCTGATTAGACCTGACACCAGTCTAGTTCCCACTACTGCCATGCCAGGTATGATGGGCCCGCTTCAAAGGCCCAGAGGCATCAGCAGGGCAAGAATTGGAGGCCAACTTTGGCCCGGCTGCTAATCTCTCGGCTAAAACCACAGCGTTCCTCGCACAAAACCAGCTTACCGCCATACAATCATGTGGTATTAAGGTTTGGGTTGAGTCATGCCAATTCTCTTTGATTTTCTGATTGTTGACCAAAAGGATGGCTAGATGGCCAGACGTATGCTGAAAAAAAAAACATCACTGATAAAGTGTAAGCTGGTGAATAATTCAAAATATTTCAGATGTTTTTTTTTGGGGGGGGTGGGGTTGGTCACAATCTCACACTTCCTGTAAACTGGGATTTATTTTGTAATGAAAGTACCCCATCATAACATGTAGGTGTGTGTGTGTGTGTGTGTGTGTGCGTGTAACACTGTTACTGAGTTTTATCAGATCTGTGATTAGCTAATGCAGTTTATTGATATATGAATATCCAGTCAGAATGGTGACATTGTCTCTCTCTCGACTCTCTCTTTGATGGGGCCTGTCTGGTTTTTAATTGATCTAGCTGGTTTATCTCAGGTCCTGTTGGGTTAGGCTTGGACTCATGCCAGGCTGGCTGACTTTGACGAGGGAGATAAAGATCAGATTCCGAACTAGATGTGTGGCCACACAAACAGACAGACAGATAGGCAGACAGATAGACAGGCTAATAATAGAAATATTCAGGTGGGAGGGCATATCAAGAGCATCTGCTCTGGGTCTCTTGTGTGACTGTGAGTTTAGAGCCTCAGCAGGGTTGGATGTTCAGTCTGACACATGATTGACAGGCTGCAGTTGACTGCGATGAGAGGTAGCTACACTCAGAAAAAAATATTCCAAAAGGGTTCTTTAGCTGTCCCCATAGAAGAACCCTTTTGGGTTACAGGTAGAATCCTTTTGGGTTCCATGTAGAACCCTCTGTAGAAAGGGTTCTACATGGAACTCAAAAGGGTTCTACCTGGAACCAAAAAGCGATCTTCAAAGGGTTCGGACAGCCAAAGAACCCTTTAAGGTTCTAGATATCACCTTTTTTTCCACGAGTGTAGGGGTTTAGAGCTAATGGCTGCTGCAGGTGGGAGGCAGTTGTACTTGGTCTCTCACTGATAGATAAACAATGAAGAAATGAAAGTAGAATTTAGGGAGTTCAATATTATTATAGTCCAATAATACACTTGCAATTCATATCATCGTTATGGGCAAGAAACCAAAACTTCAAATGGTGGCTTCCACACAGCCCCAAATGTTTAGCGTGGACAGGCAGGTACAGTAGAGTTCAGATACAGGTTGACAAGGACTCATTTCCCAGGATTCCCTGTAGTCAGCATTGGCCGGGGGGCTGTGGCTGTGGCAGTCAGGGCAGGTGAGGTATGAGGTGTAGTGAGGCTGAAGATTAAAGCTTCTTTCTTATCCGTCATTAGTTTCACAATGCAAGCTGCTCACCTGGGTTGACAAGGGTAAGAATGCAGCAGACAGGCAATTAAAGAGAACTTAAGTGGCTCTAAGTCCCAACACTAAGACTGAACATGACGACAGGTCGGGGGTTAAGGTTGAGCTTTAGGATCTGTGTCAAATTAACATGGCTTTTTTCAGGAGCGTAGATGGTTTTCTTACCTGTGCTTGAGGGGCTAGTTTTAGATTGGAAACTAGGCTACATCATCGTAACTGTACCAAAGGAAATGTAGCATTTACAAATGTAGCAATGTTTTGGCACTCTAACATCCACTCACACGCCGGCCATAACTTTGAAGCACTCTCAATTCAGATTAAAAGCGGAGTTTGATGGATCATAAAAAGCTTAATGCTTTTACACCTTTTGTGCCTAGATTACATTTTAAGTGTTTCTGGAGCTCTGCACTTTAACTATTCGTTTTTTTCACTCCCCTTGGAACAAATTGAGAACAATTCCTACTGTCAGAAGTTCTTCCCCAGATCCAAAGCCCAGGTTTACGTTTATTGGGATGAATCTTGTCCTGGAGTTTTAGCCATTTCCACTAGATCGGTCAGTGGCAAAGTCAAATTTGTTATGTATCGTGCAAATTCACAACAACAAAAATGTTTTGGTCTTAATTTAAGGTTAGGGTTAGGCATAAGGTTAGCAGTGTGATTAAGGTTAATGACTACCCTGCAGAGCTGCCACCAGTACATGAGTCAATCCAATAAATGCCAACCTGCCAACCCGAGCTGTAGGAATTTGGGTTGCCAGTTCAGGTTCTTGTCACCTGGAATACTGCTATTCTCTGAGCTGTTTGTCAGGTGCAGTCACGCCATTCCCACTCTTATTGGCTGGAATCTAATGTTAGCATCAGCCTGCTAGGTATAATAGGAGTGGTATGTGGACACCCCTTCAAATTAGTGGATTCGGCTATTTCAGTCACACCCGTTGCTGACAGGTTTATCAAACCGAGCAGACAGCCATGCAATCTCCGTAGACAAACATTGGCAGTAGAATGGCCCGTACTGAAGAGCTCAGTGACTTTCAACGTGGCACTGTCAAAGGATGCCACCTTTCCAATAAGTCAAATGTAAGTGCTGTTATTGTGAAGTGGAAACCTCTAGGAGCAATAACCGAAGTGATAGGCCACACAAGCTCACAGAACGTGTTGAATCGCGTAGTGCGTATAAATCGTCTGTCCTCGGTTGCAACACTCACTACTGACTTCCACGCTGCCTCTGGAAGCAAAATAACTGTTCGTCGGGAGCTTCATGAAATGGATTTACATGGCTGAGCAGCCGCATTCAAGCCTAAGATCACCATGTGTAATGCCAAGCAACGGCTGGAGTGGTGTAAAGCTCACCGCCATTGGACTCTGGGGCAGTGGACTGGAGTGACAAACCACGCTTCAATATCTGGCAGTCCGACAGACAAATCTGGGTTTGGTGGAAGCCAGGAGAACGCTACCTGCCTGAATGCATAGTGCCACCTGTAAAGTTTAGTGGAGGATGAATAGTCTGTGGCTGTTTTTCATGGTTCGGGCTAGGCTGCTTAGTTCCAGTGAAGGGAGACATTCTAGAAGATTCTGTGCTTCCAACTTTGTGGCAACAGTTTGGGGAAGGCCCTTTCCTGTTTCATACAGAAATGGTTTGTCGAGATCGGTGTGGAAGAACTTGACTGGCCTGCACAGAGCCCTGATCTCAACCCCATCGAACACCTTTTGAATGAATAGGAACGAACACTGCGAGCCAGACCTAATTGCCCAACATCAGTGCCCAACCTCACTAATGCTCTTGTGGCTGAATGAAAGCAAGTCTCCGCAGCAATGTTCCAACATCTAGTGGAAAGCCTTTCCCGGAGAGTGAATGCTGTTATAGCAGCAAAGGGGGGACTAACTCCATTTTAATGCTTGTGATTTTGGAATGAGATGTCAGACGAGCAAGTGTCCACATACTTTCGGCCTGGTAGTGTTTCAGATGGCAAGGAAATGGTTTTAGATTACATGTCTGTCTCTAAATGTTAAGACTGTTCAGGTAGAAAAATGGAAACAATGAAGGGATGCAATGTATATTGAAAGCAGGTGCATCCACACAGGTGTGGTTCCTGAGTTAATTAAGCAATTAACATCCTATCATGCTTATGGTCACGTATAAAAAAACTAACATTATTTTGTCTATTCCTCCTTGACAATGCCCCCATCCAAAGGGCACGAGTGGTCACTGAGTAGTTTGATGAGCATGAAAACATGTAAACCATATGCCATGGCCTTCTGTCACCAGAGCTCAACCCTATTGAACTTATGGGAGATTCTGGAACAGTGCCTGAGACAGTGTTTTCCACCACCATCAACAAAACACCAAATTATGGAATATCTCACGGAAGAATGGTGTTGCATCCCTCCAATAGAGTTCCAGACACTTGTAGAATCTGTGCCAAGCTGCATTGAAGCTGTTCTGGCTCGTGATGGCCCAGTACCCTATTAAGACACTATGTTGGTGTTTCCTTTATTTTACCTGTATCTCGCACATTTGTCCCATTTAACAATTCCAGCGCTGAGTGGATGAATGTTGATGGGCCTTTTGCACAGTTTGTTACGCAAGGCGTGGCAGGCTGCTATTTTGAGTGGTGCTTAGAGTCAGATGACTGGTTAAGTGATTTCCAGGTCATATCTAATTAGAGCCAAAGCACATCCGGGAAGGTGTGAATAGGGTAGGAGAGAGCCCTCCTCTTTACCGAGGCCATCTCTTCCCCGCTTATGCTTTTAGCTTCTGTCTAGAAGCAGCAATTAAAGAGTTCCAAGTCACCAGCATGTTCAGACCCTCACCGGTCAAATGGCTGCTGTATTGTTGAGAACAGGTGGCTGCGCGAGATGTTGCGTGCCAAGCAGATAGCCCATCATCTAGCCTTACCTGAACTACGTAGCTAGCTACGTCATCTGTCAAGAGAATGAGACTAGATCTGGCCACTGGTTCAGTTGAGTGTTCAATTAAAACCCAATCGTCTCTTCACACCACATAACCTTATTTTTAAATATCCATTGTTAATTATAGAACATCTGCCCACCCCCACTCCCCCATGATCACATTTTGCAGTGATTCTTTAAATAATATTTAACATTAATTATAGATGGCCCACCTTTCTGAAGTTATCACCCTGTTGTGTTTCAGTGGAATGCACGTTCTCAGTGTGGGCCGCGACATCTCACGCAAATGGAGCCCACACTGCACATTCAGCACATCAAATAATTTAGAACATACATCAAATAGCCATCTATTATTTAGAGGTTTTATTTCAAGTGTGACTGTGCAGCAAAGTGGAGGTAGAGAGGATGGTGGTGGGACTGGGGTGGGGGGTGGAATGGCTTTATTACATTCCCCTTCCCTGCTAAGTGGATAACTTTCAAGCTGAACCAAAACATTTCTCCCCACTTAAAATCTGTTTTCACTTCTTTATATAAGGGCTGTTGCAAGCGAAATCCATTGGAAGGCAATGTTTTTCTACTGCCTTCTCGCCATCCTTTGCAAAACATTGATTTTGTGTAACTAAACTGAATTGTCATAAGTAGAGCTATGTTGTAAATGCTATAGAAAAGATGGTCAAGGAGGTCATACACTTCATACAAGTAACTGCCAAACTAAAGGAAACACCAACATAAAGTGTCTTAATAATGCTCTTATAAAGTGTCTTAATAATGCCTCCAGTATCTATGCTGCAAGAGTCTATGTGCCGGGGGGCTAGAGTCAGTTTGTTAAATCTGATGTTATTATCTGGTGTCTTGTGTGAATTTAAGTATGCTCCCTCTAATTCTCTCTCTCCCCCACTCTACCTCCCCTCCCGGAGGACCTGAGCCATGGGACCATGCTTCAGGACTACCTGCCCTGATGACTCCTAGCTGTCCCCAGTCCACCTGGTCGTGCTGCTGCACCGGTTTCAACTCTTCTGCCTGCGGTTATGGAACCCTGACCTGTTCATCGGACCTGCTGTTTTCATCTCTCTCTCTCTCTCTCTCTCTCTCTCTCTCTCTCTCTCTCTCTCCGCTCTCTACCGCACCTGCGCTCTATCGCACCGTACCTGCGCTCTCTACCGCATCTAAATGCCTGGCTATGAAAAGCCGAGTGACATTTACTCCTGATGTACTTACCTGTTGCAACCTCTACAACCACTATGATTATTATTTGACCCTGCTGGTCATCTATGAATGTTTGAACATCTTGGAGAAAGAACTGGCCTTAATGGCAATTAATTGTTATAATCTCCACCCGGCAGAGCCAGAAGAGGACTGGCCACCCCTCAGAGCCTGGTTCCTCTCTAGGTTTCTTCCTTAGTTTTGCCTTTCTAGGGAGTTTTTCCTAGCCACCGTGCTTCTACATCTGCATTGCTTGCTGTTTGGGGTTTTAGGCTGGGTTTCTGTATAGCACTTTGTGACATCGGCTGATGTAAAAAGTGCTTTATAAATAAGTTTGATTTGAATTTACTTGATTTAATAGGGCATTGGGCCACCACGAGCCACCAGAACTGCTTCAATGCACCTTGGCATAGATTCTACAAGTGTCTGGAGAGCTCTGTTGATGGTGGTGGAAAACGCTGTCTCAGGCACCGCTCCAGAATCTCCCATAAGTGTTCAATTGGGTTGAGATCTGGTGACTGAGACAGCCATGGCATATGGCTTACATTGTTTTCATGCTCATCAAAAATTCAGTGACCACTTGTGCCCGGTGTATGGGGGCATTGTCATCCTATGGGGGCATAGCCAGGGTAGCCAAAATAACGGCCTGCCCAGCATTTTTATACATTACCCTAAGCATGATGGGATGTTAATTGCTTAATTAACTCAGGAACCACACCTGTGTGGAAGCACCTGCTTTCAATATACTTTGTATCCCTCATTTAGTAAAGTGTTTCCATTATTTTGGCAGTTACGCACAGTATAGTTTGCTTCTTATTTTGCCTTTTAGAGAGAGATTACTGAAAGAGTAATATTATGTGTATTTAGTTACTTGGATAATTAGCCATCAGAATATACTGTAAATTGAATTTGAACTGAAATAAAACAAGACAACATTTCACAGTAGTGGACTAAACTGCCCTACCAAGCAAAAATGCAGTAACTGCTCATAGAGTGGAACTGAGAAGAATGGCTTTTATTTACCTTGGTTTCACAGTAACTTTAGGGTCCAGTATTGCCCTCTGCTTGGACTCCACCACGATGATACATTGAGCTCTCAGTAATAATACCTGAGGGTTGAGGTTGAGGATTAGTGTGTATCATGGTATGTCTCGAGGCATTTTAGGAATGTTCATGTTGTTTTTAATCCTCTAACATGTTGGAATTTTGTTGCACTCCACCTTTCCTGTCTGTTGTTCTGGCTATGCAGACAGAACTAGCACCAGTTTATTCCAGTTTGTTCTTTATACGATAGTGGCTTGTCCAGAACCAATTAATGTTGTAGTGTTGATTCATGGTTATGAAATGTCTGTAAAATGGTGTCTGTTTATGAAATGGCTCCTTATTTGCGAGTGCACTCAGGACCAAGTAAAAGGGGAGGCAGCCCTCGTCACTGGAACTGCCGACTGTCAAGTCTTTATCCAGGAGTGGTTGTCCAAAGGTGGAATTTTGATCCTGCACAAAAAGTGCCATAGCCAGGAGCTATTCCTGCTTTGTCTCCACTGGCATCTGAGCTAAAAATAACTTTCCCACAGACAGCAGAGTGACAGTCTGTTGGGGTATTGGAGGGCCAGGGGCCAGAGGGGCCAGGCTGATGGGTCCATCATGTTCCCTATTTGTTTGGATTGATGCTGCTCTGCTCCATCAGGACCTCTGAAGTTGTGATGTGTGCGGTTTTAAAGGATGGTGTCAGTGACTGCAATGTGTTGCATCTAACCCTGCACAATGTAGTCCTCCGTTTGGAGTGAACTAAACAGCTCATTATTACATACACATTTATTTACCATGAACTACCATGTCTATTTTCTGCTTTGAATCAATGTGATTAAAATGTAATCCTGAAGTTCAAGTCTCAACAGGAAATAGTCCTTGTATTTGATAATGTTCTTCTGAAGCATTACAGAGAGTGTTCTATTCGGTCTTATTAAGGATGTTATTTTATGGGTACAGGTCCTGTCTTTATTTTGTTCTTGTAGAGTATCAGTACAGTATGTGTTGTGTTGTAGTTGATCTGTCTACTGATATGAATGTAGTGTCAATGGCAGAGTGCTGCTGCTCCAGGTATAGTACCATACTCTTGTGGTGGGCTCAGTAGATTCACCGTACACGCTGAATGCATGTTAAACGCAGAGTGAATTGCATGGAAGTAATTAAATTCCGTTAAGGCACTGTTCACCGTGTGAAATGCCAAATTGAGTTTTGCTCAGGGAAATGCAGGGGACTGTTGGATTCTAATGTAAACCTGCCCTCTGAGAATGGCATTCCTTTAACTAAAAAGGTAATAATAATAAAAATACATAAATGTATATGGACAAGCAACAATGGATCTTTTAGAGGCTATTGTGTGAGCGACATGTTATGAAACATAGTAAGTACCAAGTAAGTAATTAATAATGTGAAAATAACAAATGCTTAAGCCACTTCTATAAACTGTTTAGTAGGGGTAAATATTGATACAGAGAACGTTAACAACAATTATATTTGCTTATTCAACATTTCATGTGAAATGAAGCAGCAACACACTTCATTTAGCCACTGAGCATAAGGTTTGGAATATCCCTCATTGTTGTGCACAGAAAGCCACCATCAGGCCCAAAACCTCACAGGTAGCTAGCTATTCAATGGGGCTGTATAGAGATGTATCTGAGCACAGATAATGTGTATTGATCACCGAAGAATGTACTTTATTGTGGTGAATAGATTATTCACGGACTGGCATAAAGAGAAACACTACTTCAAAAAAAAGGCTTGTGTAAGTAGATCTGCCTTCTATTTTGTAGGAGATTTTTGAGCTCCATTGTAAGCAGAGGATGATTTTAAATGTGTGCCTAAGATAAACTTTCCCATTGTCATTAATGAGGACATCTAATACTGAGTGACAAGTGCATTAGGAGAGCGAAAAAAAGAACTGTTCAATTTGTCTCAGAAGATCATCTCAGCCTAGCAAACTTAAGGCCTTTTTGGTGTATTTTTATATTAGCGAGACCGTATCTTTTTAAAAACCGAAAATGTGGGAAAATTCTTTCTCCTTTATTTCTTAGCTGCTTTTTTTGTCTTGTCCAAATGTATTACTGAGCAATTAAATCAAATAGAAGCTTACTAGCACCACAGCCTCTCTGGTAGATATTGCTTTTTGATATAGTTTGTTTTAGTCCATTCATTTTATTCTATTGTTGAGATTTAACATTTCGGCAAAATTGCTATTTATATACTAGACAAAATATGATGAGTATTTAATTAATATAATAGTGTTCACTCTTCTTTTAATAAATTGCTATACCTCAATCATAGCAAGCAAGTTCTTTGAATATTATGATTTCTGTTTCTGAAAATATCAGGATTTTTTTTTTTACAGTTTAGGTTACTGTAGGCTGTATAAAAATAAATAAAAAGAACCCAAAATACAACAATTCAAGTGTTATACACCATCACAAAGCAATGCATTATTCTTTCGTTAAGGAAGGTCTTAGGACCTTTTTTCTTTTTTAAAACAAATAAATGGTATTTAAAAGAACAGAATAGTGTATTTTAAGTTATATTATGTTACTAGTCTTTGCTTAGTAGCCTATGGCTTTGCTGCCGCACGTGCACACGTGTAGAATGGAATAGTGGCTGTAATATTCTACAAAATTGTAATATTTTGAAATAGATCCTGTGCAGGAGGAAGAAATGACATGTCATCCTTGGTTTGTGATATCGAAATTCTAAAACAACAGTTTGTTGAATAGACTTATTTTTCGAAAAGTAAAGGACGGGGGGACATGACCTTGAAAATGGCAGAGTAGGCTAATTAAAATGAAAAATGTATAATTGGCTATAAAATCAACATTTTGGCCCTCTCAGTCTGAAAACCTGTGGTTTGAATTGAAGAGGGCAGTCCATAAACGCAGATGAAGGATATCAAGGATCTGTAACGATTCTGTATGGGAGAATGGTCAAAGATCCCTCCCAAAGTGTCCTCCAACTCACAAAACATTTTAGAAAAAGGCTACTCTCAAGGTGAGGTATTAAAAGGTATTGAAAACGGGGGTGTCAATAATTTGTTACCCTACCTCTTTGACAGAAAAAAAGTATTACTTGATCAACAAAATCTCTTTCTCTGATCAATTGTATTAGTATAAAATAATATAATTTGCAAAAAAATGTACGTACGATATAGCTCAGTATTTTAATTATTGATTTTATAGAGTCATTTTTGCTCATCTTTATCAAGGGTGCAAATAATTTCGGACATGGTTGTATAATAGGGATGTAGTAAGGGACTGATCTCTAAAGCCTTGTGTATCTAAATGTACGTAAGCATCAAACGTATAGAAATTATGTATTTTCCATCAATGCCGGACTGAAATAGCCTGTCTATTACTAGGCCTGTTGAGAGAAGTCATTGTCTTAACCATTTCCAGCCAGATAATTAGCTCTGTTATGATCTATAATGGACAAATGTAATGATGGTGTGCCTGCAGGTGATGCCTTGACAACCCCTCTTTAGGTCCCTGCAGGTCCCTTATTATGTTACTCAATAGTGAAGCATCGTCTCATGCAACATAGAAACATACTGAACCCGCATAAATGACTGAACATGATATCATGTGCTCACATTTAGCTCAATGAATCATCCATGTTGTTTTTAATGTGGCTCCTTTCTGGGGCAATACAACCTCAGCTCAGCCACAGCATGGGAGCTCTTGGTGGTTCTCATGTCAAGTCTATGGGCGAGACGCCTCAGGGGCACGTTTGTTCATGCATTGTGGCCGGATGTAGCCCTTGAATAAATTTGGCTGGTGAGATTGCATATTCAGTGAATAGCAAAGATTGCGTGCTGGAGCCCCTGAAACGCACTGCACTGAGCATGTGTAGCAGTGAATAAGAAAGCATCCCCAGACGTGCGAACAGCCCTACTAAGACATCCTTCAAGCACACATACTATACCCACACTCACACGCACGCAAACACACACGCATGCATGCACATGCACACTCTCCTCTACCTTCTCTAATCTTGCATTCACATTCCGAAGCTCATGTCCCTTCATTCTCCCTCTTGTCTTTTTTTCCCTCTTTTTATCTCTAGGGCAAACTTTGGCCAAGCAGTCTCACCCACACTCGTTTTTTCTCTATCCATCCTGCCTGTCTTGTCGCTTTCTATCGTCCCCCCATTTTCTTAACCCATTTCTTCTTTTCGTCCCACAATGCCCCTGGTGTCGCCTCTGCCACAGCTCGCCAGTTGAGCCTAAGTGAATGTTGAACCAAAACAGATGCTAATTTACAGGCCACTATGTCCCTCCGAGTCTGCCTCTGTCTCATCCAACACACTCTCCCCTAGCTCTCCACAGAATAAACCAACTCATTTTTAAATGAGAATTGGCATTGCCGTTGGTTCGGCTATTGGTGTGTTGGTGAAGCATAGGTCATATACTGTAAGTCCACACTGTGGTGTACATCATGCTTCTTTACAGTACATTCGAAAAGTATTCAGACCCCTTCACGATTCTACATTACAGCCTTATTCTGAAATGGATTCAATAGTTTTTTTCCCTCATCAGTCTACCCACAATACCCCATAATGACAAAGCAAAATCAGTTTTTTATTTTTGCAAATGTATTAAAAATAAAAAAATTCTAACATCACATTTACATAACTATTCAGACCATTTACTCAGTACTTTGTTTAAGCACCTTTGGCAGCGATTACAGCCTCGAGTCTTCTTGGGTATGACGCTACAAGCTTGGCACACCTGTATTTGGGGAGTTTCTCCCATTCTTCTCTGCAGATCCTCTCAAGCTCTGTCAGGTTGGATGGGGAGCGTCGCTGCACAGCTATTTTCAGGTCTCTCGAGAGATGATCGATCAGGTTTGAGTCTGGGCTCTGGCTAGGCCACTCAAGGACATTCAGAGACTTGTCCCGAAGCCACTCCTGCGTTGTCTTGGCTGTGTTCTTAGGGTTGTTGGAAGGTGAACCTTTGCCCCAGTCTGAGGTCCTGAGCACTCTGGAGCAGATTTTCATCAAGGATCTCTCTGTACTTTGCTCCGTTCATCGTTTCCTTGGTCCTGACTAGTCTCCTAGTCCCTGCCACTCTGGAGCTCTTTCAGAGTGACCATAGGATTCTTGGTCACCTCCCAGATTTTTTGGTGTACCCTTCCCCAGATCAGTGCCTAGACACAATCCTGTCTCGGAGCTCTACGGACAATTCCTTCAACCTCATGGCTTGGTTTTTGCTCTGAAATGCACTGTCAACTGTGGGACCTTATATAGACAGGTGTGTGACTTTCAAAATCATGTCCAACAGGTGGAGTCCAATCAAGTTGTAGAAACATCTCAAGGATAATCAATGGAAGCAGGATGCACCTGAGATCAATTCCGAGTCTCATAGCAAAGGGTCTGAATACTTATGGTATTTCTGTTTTTTTATTTTTAATACAGGGGTCTGAATACATTCCGAACGCACTGTATCAAGATAGATAGATAGATAGATAGATAGATAGATAGGTACTTTATTTATCCCAGAGGGTGAAATTTCTTTGGCAAGCAGCTACAACAACAAAACACAGGGCAGGTGCAAAATGCCACAACGAAAGTACACAAAAGACAGATACACGGTACATGATACATAGAGCGGCAGTATGAAAAAGTATAGAAATACAAGATATCTGGAGTGCAAAAAAAAGCTATAAAAAGACATTGCATAGTATGGGTGGTTGGCTGAATATGTACACTATGCATTGGTGGATGGTTAACTATACTATACAGGTCGATGGCAGAGAAATACTTCAGTAGCTAAAAATGCATATGATATGAGCGAGGGTAATAATAGTTTACTTAATAGACAGACTGGCTAAATGAACAGGTAAGTAAATATTTTGCATGGTTAAATTAGCTGTACAGGTAAATATACAGTTATGTTTACAGATAAGTGAATACTTGCATGGTTACACAAACTGTACAGGTAAATGACAGGAAGAGATACTTAAATAGCTAAATGTGTGTATGATATAATTTGGGGTAATAATAGTAATTCCCTTAAAATACAGTCCTTAGTGCGCAAGGTTTATTTACAGACAACTGCACGTATTGCACATTCGATATACTAAAAGCAATGAGAAAAGGTGCAACTGACAGGATACTAATATGCATTCCTGAGTGAATGCCCAGGTAAGTTAGGTCCAAGAATTACTAGCAATATTGCTCGTGATATGATAAACAACTGTACAGGAGTATGTATATACAGACCTGCATGAATAAATAGGTCCTGAGTGAATGAGTGATGACGGACCAGTATACGATAGTATTTATAACATTGTTAAAGGGGAACTGCACCCGCTGATATGGCCTTGATTTTTGGCTTACTCCTCAAGACATGCTGGTGGCCTTACATAATATTACCATAGAACCGGTGTTCTGCTAATATAACAATATTATATTGACTGATACCATTCAATTCAATAATACAAAAAGTAAAAGTAAAAGTTGTTTCTAGTAAAATTTGCATGCCGAGTGCCAGGTCTCTCTCCATTCAGAGACATCAGTATCAAGCCTGTCTGTCAGACTGGACTTCATCAAATCATCTTGCAAGTCTCCATGTGCTGGCTTCATACGTTTCTGTGAACAAATACACAAATAGTCACTGTTCTATTACCAATGGCCGTTAGGATAGGTAATATCTGACACACAAACAGGTACTATGTTGAAGATTGAACAGGTAAGCTAAAACCTACCCAATTATGGTTTACCCATCAAACAACTGAGGTTGCCGTCTGGCGAAATCATCTCCAGTCCATCTGTAGAAATAGGCAGAGTAGAGGCACAATTTATCAGTGACACATGGAATGAAAAGGGTGTTGCTATTACTGGACATTTGTGCTGTACTGTATTATTAGTAATCACCTCATTGTCGATGTGTTGAGTGGATGTTTTGAGTGCCAGGTCACTCTGCATCTCATGCATCTGTGAACACATTCACACAGTCACTGTTCTATTATCAATGGCAGTTAGGGATAGGTGATTTCTGACACACAAACATGTACTATGTTAAAGTTCAAACAAGTCAGACTAAACCTACCTAATTCTGCTCTCCCCACTGACGACCATTGGTGAGCAGGCAAGAGGTGAGGCTGGAGGTAAGGTCTTTGCTAGAAACAGTGACACATACTATGCAATGCGTTTCTCTAGCTTTTTGCACTCCAGACTATCTATCATGTATCGTGTATCTGTCTTTTGTGTATTTCGTTCTGGCATTTTTCACCTGCCCTGTGTTTTTCGTAGCTGCTTGATAAAGTAATTTCTCCACGGGGATGAATAAAGTATCTATCTATCTATCTATCTATCTATCTATCTATCTATCTATCTATCTATCTATCTATCTATCTATCTATCTATCTATCTATCTATCTATCTATCTATCTATCTATCTATCTATCTATCTATCTATCTATCTATCTATCTATCTATCTATCTATCTATCTATCTAAACAACAGAGCCCCATTCAATGAAAGGAAGTGAAGTGTGCGGAGGAGCGATTTGCACGTCGAGATTGGCAAAACGGGGCATGATTTGCTGACATAATTGTAATCCAAACCCAACCTTCATTTACTCGTTGTGACGCACTGAGGTTCCAAATTTCGTTTTAGACAAGAGAGTATTAATCTATTTACTCTTTGTAGTCACTTTTGACACTAGAATAAATGTTTCTGACTCATATTTATGCCACATAGGCCGTTTTCAAAGAGATTGGTTGGTTTTTAGGGGCAGTCACTCTTTAAGTTACATTTCTTTGCTTCAACTCATGTCAGAAGACAACACAAGATCTTGCCTGAATCCAGATTCCTCTGTCTTGCTAGCCAATAAAACGAGAAAGAGAACAGGCCTTCTACTCTACATATGCTAGACTTTGTCTGGCTCCCCTCACCACTCCATCACACTGTGCTCTCTCTCCTGTTCCGCTGAGGAAATTGATGCTTATTTTATGCCAGATGCCATGGCTCACCATAGACACATTGTGGAGAAGATACGACGTGTCTTAATTATCAGTAATGAAGCAGGGATAAGCTGCTCACTTAGATATAATATACTAAATAACCATTTTGGCTCGAAGGGATGATAAAAGGTATCTGATTCATGAATCATGCCTCATTTAGCCGCTGGTCTTTGTGTGGGTTAATGTTTGGAGGATGACTTTTAAAGTCAAGCGGAAATGGTGTTAAAGTGTATTAAATTGATTTAGCGTTTTGGGTCTGATGGTACATTATTTCTGCCATACTAAAGGAGTCTGCTGCGGCTCTTTATCTCAGGGTTCTTATTAGAGGAGATAAGGGTGGGAGTGGTCCTCTCTCCTGTCTCGCTATAGTTCATCAACAACACAGGACACCAGGACACACAGTACAGCTTGTCTGTAATAGAGTTTTCAATGTACACCATCTCCTGAAAAAAGTTCTCACTCCTCTCTCGCTCTCATCATCCTAGTGCAATGACGTAAATCATTCTTAATCCCATGTTAAAAAGCAGGGCTTTATTGAACATGTAGTATATTCCATCAGTGCTGGTGGGGTTGCATGTGAGGAGCCTCTCTCTCCAGGCCAGGGCCAGTTTAGGGTGTGGATGTAGCCGATGCTGTGGAGCAGTCCTCATGCTCGTCTCTCTCTCTCTCTCTCTCTCTCTCTCTCTCTCTCTCTCTGTCTCTCTCTCGCTCTCTTTCGCTCTCTCAGCATGTGAAGGTGCAGGAGGACTTGCCTGGAGGACCTAATTATAAAAAGCAGAGAGGCCTTGAGACAAAGCGCTACAATAATCTGTTTTGGCCTTTACAGCGCAAAAGTCCATGGGTTACAGTATCTTCAGGACATGGGGTCACATAAGTAACACAATACAACATGTTAAGGGAAAGTATCCTGTTTTCATGACTTTAAATTTTGAATATCCAGCACATTGCCATCACAAAATACATAATTCCATCATTTACCAACTCCATTTAATATGCAGCCTATATTTTATAATGGGTCGCCGTCAAAACTGTGTAAGATATTTTTTACCCCTTGAAATTCATCTGCATACATTTAAATATGGGCAAACAATATTCAAACAATTCCCAGAAGTGAATAGCCATTCAATTTCTTTCTGAAAAAGCAGAACAGTGTTGTTGTTCATTACTGTTGGAAAATACTGAACAATGAGTACTGCGGTGATTAAGAAATCCCTTTTAATTAGAATGTAAATTCTTACATTTATATGAAGACATCAACTGTCAACTTGCCATATGATATCTGTTTTTTCAATCCACTGGCTGAATGAAGGCTTCATCGTTCATTTACGGTGTTCAAACAGTTTTGCGCCCCTTTTGTCCTCCGATTGTTGCAATATTCCCTCAGCGTGTTCCCTTTTCATATTACCTCTGTTTATTTGGCCGCTTGCAGCCAACACACTTGTGCCTGGGGATTTGTAGGAAATATGGAATGAAAATGTTGTTAATTCAGTGTGCATCAATTACTTCTGCTGAATTTTCTTCAATGCAAATAAGTCAGCGCTTATAAAAGGAGCGCATGTATTCAAAATAATAAATGTTCCTCTCTTGAAAGCCGGCGAATGAGTGGTTGACATTGTTTTAGTGTTTTAGAACTCTACTGGGGGAAAAGGTGATCAGGCATTTCTTTAATAATGCCCTTGAATCATATACAGCTATTTCTGTTTTCTATTCAAAGAGAGAGAGAGACCATCTCTGTGGAGTTGTAGCCATTAGCCACACAGCAGGGCAAATTGGGCTTCACTGAGAATACCAGCATAAGCCTCTTTGGTGCGAGTGTATGAGTGTATATGAATGGTTGTGGTTCTGCCCGGTGAGGAGAGGAGAGTTGGTGTTGAGTCTATAAGTGTGAACTCTAACTGAAGTTGCTTCGGGCCAACCATGTGGCCTGGGGACCAGGGCTCTATCAGAGTTAATCCATGTACAGGCCAACCCTAGAGCAGTACGAGCTGACAGGGCCGGTCTCTCCCCTCCACTCTCCTCACACACACAGAGATGAGAGGAGAAGTGGGGATACTGAGGGTGAAATGGAAAGTCACATTGGTTTATCTAAAGTGTAGGAAATATGGAATGAAAATGTTGTTAATTCAGTGTGCATCAATTAGTACAGTTGAAGTTTCCCTGTTGTTCTTTTCATGCAGTCATGATGATACATTGTGGTAGATTCTGCTGTGTTTTATAATAGTGTTTTGTGTGTTCAACAGTCTGGATTATTCTGAATTTATAGTTTATGTGTCCTTAGATTTCTGCTTTTAGAAAGTAATACTTATACTGAATACAAATATAAACGCAACATGTAAAGTGTTGGTACGATGTTTCATGAGCTGAAATAAAAGATCCCAGACATTTTCAATGTGCACAAAACGCTTATTTCTCTCCAATTTTGTGCACAAATTTGTTTAGTGTACATATTCAACCAACCACCTATACTATGCAATGTCTTTTAATAGCTTTTTTGCACTCCAGACTTCTTGTATTTTTATACTTTTTCATGCTGCCGCTCTATGTATCATGTATCGTGTATCTGTCTTTTGTGTGTTTTCGTTCTGGCATTTTGCACCTGCCCTGTATTTTTCGTAGCTGCTTGATGAAGAAATTTCCCCTCTGGGATCAATAAAGTACCTATCTATCTATCTATCTATCTATCTATCTATCTATCTATCTATCTATCTATCTATCTATCTATCTATCTATCTATCTATCTATCTATCTATCTATCTATCTATCTATCTATCTATCTATCTATCTATCTATCTATCTATCTATCTATCTATCTATCTATCTATCTATCTATCTATCTATCTATCTATCTATCTATCTATCTATCTATCTATCTATCTATCTATCTATCTATCTATCTATCTATCTATCTATCTAAACAACAGAGCCCCATTCAATGAAAGGACACTAGAATAAATGTATCTAAAAAAAAATCTATCTATCTACATCCCTGTTAGTGAGCATTTCTCCTTTGCCAAAATAATCCATCCACCTGACAGGTGTGGCATATCAAGAAGCTGATTAAACATTATGATCATTACACAGGTCACCTTGTGCTGGGGACAGTAAAAGGCCACTCAAAAGTTTGCAGTTTTGTCACACAACACAATGCCACAGATATCTCAAGTTTTGAGGGAGCATGCAATTGGTATGCTGACTGTAGGAATGTCAACCAGAGCAGTTGTCAGAAAATTGAATGTTAATTTCTCTACCATAAGCCACCTCCAACGTCGTTTTAGATCATTTGGCAGTACGTCCAACCGGCCTCACAACCGCAGACCTTGTGTAACCACGCAAGCCCTGGACCTCCACATCAGGCTTCTTCTCCTGCAGGATCATCTGAGACCAGCCACCAGCCACCCGGACGGCTGATCAAACTGTGGGTTTGCATAACGGAATCATTTCTGCACAAACTGTCAGGGAAGCTCATCTGCATGCTTGTCGTACTCACCAGGGGTGTTGACCTGACTGCAAATGTTCACCTTCGATGGCCACTGGCATACTGGAGAAGTGTGCTCTTCATGGATGAATCCCGGTTTCATGGCGTCGTGTGGGCGAGCGGTTTGCTGATGTCAACGTTGTGAACAGAGTGCCCCATGGTGGCGGTTGTGGTATGGGCAGGCATAAGCTACGGAGAGCGAACACAATTGCATTTTATCGATGGAAATTTGAATGCACAGAGATACCTGGACGAGATCCTGAGGCTCATTGTTGTGCCATTCATCTGCCACCATCGCCCCATGTCTCAAGGACCTGTACACAATTCCTGGAAGCTAAAAATGTCCCAGTCCTTCCATGGCCTGCATACTCACAAGACATGTCACCCATGAGCATGTTTGGGATGCTCTGGCAATATCCAGCAACTTCGCACAGCCATTGACAAGGAGTGGGACAAAATTCCACAGGCCATAATCAACAGCCTGATCAACTCTATGCAGAGGAGATGTGTCGCGCTGCTTAGGCAAATGGTGGTCACACCAGATACTGACTGGTTTTCTGATCCATGTCACTACCTTTTTTTAAGGTATCTGTGACCAACAGATGCATATCTATATTCCCAGTCATGTGAAATCCATAGATTAGGGCCTAATGAATTTATTTCAATTGACTGATTTCCTTATATGAACTGTAACTCAGCAAAATCGTTGAAATTGTTGCATGTTGCAATCCTATTTTTGTTCAATATATATTTGATGACTCTGTTTTATATGGTTTATTGCTATTTCTGCTAAATCATTTTATTTTCACATTTAGAGCAACATAAAGTAAAATCTCTATCTCAATTGGGATTTTCCTATAAACTTAACAAATCTCCTGTGATGTTTTCTCACTGATAGTTATGAGACAGGGGAGGAGGTGGCCTCTTTCACTCTGGAATAGCTTGTGCAGTATGTGGACCCATAGTGGCTTTTAACTCTCCCTCTACATCTCTCCCCAGCCCCTCAGAGTTGCTGTTGACTAACAAGTTGTGGCTCTTTTCTCCTTCGGCGGTGGGTGCAAGACAACTACTTAAGACGAAAGAGGGACATTTATCCTGCAGGCCTCTTGGAGCTACTCAAGCAGAAAGATGCTGTGCGGGGAGAGAGTCTCTCTCTCTTTCTTGCTCTCTCTCCCCCCCCTCTCTCTCTTTCTCTCTCTCTCTCTCTCTGCAGCATTCCACATTTTTAATGAGCTTCCTTACAAACACTGTGGGCTAGTCTATTCTCTCTTCTCTCCTCAGAGCAGGCTCAAAAGAGACTTGTCCTAATTAAGTAGGCTAGGGCTGTGTATGATAGCCCACAGTGCAGCTCACATATTACTTTTTAATCACTTTTTGGGAGTTTTACTTTGCAAGATAAAACTTGTGATCTTGATGACCTATGTGACGTTATTAGCACTTTTTTGTTTCAAAGTTTCCTTGCCTGTGTAGTTACAAGATAGTTATCTTTTTTTTTATCACATGGAATGTTTTATTTTTATTTTGTTAGTGAGCCAGATCTCAATTCTATTTGGTTTGAAGAGCTTATGTGAATATATTTTCCAGTATCATACCATGTTTTGTCAGTCTGCTATTCTATAAAACTAAAGCTCCATCTCCTCCGCTGTGTCCCTCTCTCCCTGCAATTACCCAACAGTACTTTTAGATGCATGGCTATGGTTTAAAAATGGTATTTTCTTCCCTTTCAAGACATAGTTCATTGTTGGTGCCAGTGGGCTGTGTCTATTTATTTAGGGGTAATTGGTGAGCGAAACAAGGAGCTAGAAGTGCATCCACTTATCTCACTTCCCTTTAGAGCAAGCTGGAGCATCTTGGTGGGCAGGACAATATGCCCATAATGTCTATTTTATACCTTGGTGGACAAACACAATCAAGGCCTGGTTCCTCATTCTCCCAGTGCTGTTTGAAATGGTCTCCGACTACATCGTTTATAGCAGCGCTGGCTGTGGGCCCTCGAAGACAACCTTTGAAAAGCCTCCCTCCCCCCAACTGGCATAATCTAATGATTTCACTTACACCTCCCTTATTTAACACTGCCATGGAAAGCAAGGAATCTGCCATTCATAATTTACATGTCATTTGCTGCCTCATATTGTGTGAAATTTCATTACAGCATTCAGATTGTGGCCGGTGCTCGTTTGTCTCAGGCAGAGCTCACAATGCGTCATTGATGTGAGCTGAGCGGCGCTTGCAGTCTTCTTTTTATCACATCACCTTCTGCTGCAGCCATCAAGTCCGCTCAGTCCCCCCTTTCACTCTTTTGTTAGGAAAATGAGAGAAGTTGACCCCCATTTTCATTTAAAAATCCAGGCCATCATATAAAAGATTCAGTTTGAAAAGATTTCATTCAGAGCTTTGTCACGAAAGAATATACGGATATATTTTTTTGGGGGGAGGAAAGTGATTACTCCTCTTAACAACTCGCAAAGAGTTTTTTATAACGTCCACTGATTTGGAAAGAGAAATTAAAATGGAAGCTCTACTCCCAGGTGTTTAGCCTAGTAGGTGGTTACATGTGTACATTGTTAGTTTGTCTTGTTGTTGCCAGACGGTAATTGTAGGGCAGTCTTTGCAACGAACAGTTTAGAGTATACCGAGAAGTGGGGGGGGGGGGCTCTTTTCTGTACCGGACTTCAATGTTTTAGCCATTTTCTGAAAGTTTCCTCTAAATCAAAGGCGCCGTGCAGGGCTGGGTAATTGCAGGCTACTCGGCCTCCTGCTGAGCGCTGCGTATGACTGTAATCCTCCTGACAGCGCCAACTCTGCCCCAGCCTGGCAGACAGCCCAGTCAGCCCAATCCACAGCCAAACACTCTCAAGTCTGAATTAAGAGGATGAGGAGGATAATTATTAGATTCAGAAACAGTTTCCCAGAAAGAGAACTGTTGGTATTCGGGGCTGTGTAGTAGTGTTTATGGTGCTGGTTATGCCTGGTGTGGACAATGAGGCATCAGAGGCTTCAGAGTTGGTGGATCAGTTCAGTAAGAAGAGGGAGGGCGGTGTTTGAGAGAGGAATTGACTAGTGCAACTGACCTCACAGTACAGGGATGGTCTTGTAAAGAAAAGAGAACGTTTTGTAGTCTCAAGTTCAGACATATTCAGTTATTTGCAGCACATATGCATTCAGTAGATGTTAGAGAATTGTCTAATATAAGTAAAATATGTATTTCCTTATCTTTTATTAATTTGTTGATCTAGTCTGTTGATCTAGTCTCTTTTTTTAAAGGTTTTAGTTGGAGACCTGGGTGAGGCCAGAGTGTTTATGGTACAAACAAAGTTTATACCATAACCAGAGCAGACAGAGGAGAGGTGTATACAGACTGGTGGTAATGAGACTGGTCACAGAACAGACACAGGGGCGTGAATGAGAGAACTCTCTGTCTGCTGAAAGCTGCAGTGATAACCTGATGGTCACCTCACTCTCCATTACATTTCAAAAAGGAACGCACGTATCTGAGCTAACTTGTTGCAGGTGCATGGTAACAATGGAATAACTTCAAAGAAAAGAGAAACCCCAAAAGCTCTGATGAAGGACAAGAGGCCGACAAGTAAGAACTAAGATAATAGCAAGACCAACTTTAACGGCCTATTGGACCAATATCGATCTACTGTATATGTACATATTTTATTTAACCTTTATTTAACTAGGCAAGTCAGTAAAGAACAAATTCTTATTTACAATAAGAGCCTACATACAGGGTCAGCCCCTAGAGATAAGTGCCTTGCTCAAGGACACATCGACAGGTTTTTCACCTTGTCAGCTCAGGTATTCAAACCAGTGTCCTTTCAGTTACTGGACCAATGTTCTAACTGCTAGGCTACCTGCCACCCCATGATACTTACATGCTATGTATTAAAGCAGACTCTACACTAAATAATTGGTTCCCCGTGTGATGACAAGCCTCAATATGTACATACGCACAAAAGTGCACACACAAGCACACACACACACAGAAGTGTACACACCCCACTCACCTACAGAGCAATGTTTTCTGTCCAGCGTGATGACCATGATTCTGTCATTTCTAAAAATAGACTGGCCATTGTCCTCCCCATCAGCAGTGCCCGGGAACTGGCAGTCCTTATCCAGAGAGAGATCACCTCTGACAGGCACAGAGCACCTGAACACTGCCCCTCTCTCCAGCACCATCACACCAACACAAGGGACCTGTCCACTGATAACTAAGGCATATTGTGTCACACTCCATATATGTCTAATGTACCTACAGTCTGTCAGTGGCCTGGCCTGGTGTCTCAGGGCTAGTCCTGGTGTGGAGAGCACATACTGTAGTACTCAACGAGGTATCACTGTTTTATGTCGAAATTTGACCATTGTCCAAGTTTTCCAAACGTCCATGGGTGAAGTCAAGGTAAACGTTGGTTTTTGACATTTATGTTGAGACACTGTTACCTAACTCCGCAAAAGTGAAAACAAAACACTTGCTTGCATTGGGCTGGGTGATTCACATCTCGATAAGGGTTAAGGTTTGGGATAGGGTAAAAATAGGGTTACGTTTAGGAATTAATTCTGAGTGGTCAAGTTAAGGGATAAAGTTTGGGAAAGGCTTAAAATAGAAAAAAATAAAACTATTGCCAACACTGGGATTGAACACCCAACCGTCCACGCCACAGAATAGCTTTTACAGCCATCCACAAGCCCTGTCCACACTCTAGCTAGACGCCAGCCTATTTCAAGCTAATAGTTCTCACCGTTGGCCGGTTTTGAAGGCAAGTGTAGACATTATTGGGACCTGTATGGACGTGTAACTTTCGACTTCAAACTAGAGCGATCTCCCTGCTAATACTCCCAGGACTATTGCAGGGCAGCAGTTCTCCTTCATACCATTAAGCCCCAGTACTCCATATCTTTATTGATGATTCAGTTTAGCATTAGGTGCAACCAAGTCTGAGTTTAATTGTATTGTATTTAATTGTATTGTAAAAGTCAACCTAAGGCTACAACACACACGTAAAATAAGAAAATGCATCCAACTCAATGGATTCCAAACAACAACAGTGTGACAAAAGGCAATGCAACAGGCAACTGCATGGGTAGAGCCCATGGGAATGGCTAGACCTTGGGAATGTGCAAAAAGTGCAGGCTGTGAGTTTCTGCCAAGCTTGTTGTGGTGATGCCTCATTTGCTGTGACACCCTGTAAACCCTAAATGTGGCTGAATGAGTCCACCCAGGACTCACCTACTGGTGGCTAAACAGATAGAAGAGCTAGCCCACAGGGACAGCAACACAGGGAGGACTAACTCGGCTGAAGCAAAAGCCAAACGCTTCCCAACATTGAGTGACGTCAGTTTAGTCTGCTTACAGCAATGGGAAAGTAATAGATTGCAACATACTCAATGAATTTTAGTACTGGAAAATGTCAAGAATTCCAATAGTAAACATAGTAAACACTGCTAAATGTTAAGAAAGGAATAAGACAGAGTAGATAGGTGGCATAGTTGAATCCCGAACCAGGAAGGTGCTGTGTGCTATTGTGAAGCCCAGGCTGGTTAGAGTGAGGGAACAATAGGTACCAGTGTCCAGCATGCCTGCTAGGGTATTGGAGGTTACTATAGGCAACACCTTTTCAGCACAGGCCTGCAAAGGCCCCTAGTGTGGGTTTGCTCTCAGGAGTGCTGTCCTCTTGGCACAAGCTTTCTTTTGAAGGGTCACCAGTAGCTTGTGATGGATTATTCCCTATCCCAGTGGCCCTCTCACCCGGACCCGACTCCCTCCATCGCGACCTGCCCTCTGCTAAGCTTGATTCATGGGTCCTTCCACCTCACTGGTGCTCACCAAAAGGCCTAGTTAACATTACAGCTCCTTTATATTGGAGGGTCTTAGAAAAGAGATCCACTCCTCTTCTCAACACATGCACGCACGCACGCGCACACACACACACACCAGATAGGGCCCCTCTTTTTGGAACTGCCTGACACAGTAACCCCTAGGTGACCTTTCAGCTGTGAAATGCAGCTTCTTTAAACTGTGCCTGAACCTCATGTTGTGTGTTTGGAATCGTCTCGTCAGAAGACACAGTGCCAGTCACCACCGTGCAGAGATCTGTTTGTAAAAACTGTCACTTCCAGGCCCAGTCAAGACCTGCCTGAGAAACCTGCATGAATTAAACATTGCTCTAATGTACCACATGTACTCACATACAGTACAGGGCTATTGTAAAAGGGACAGAATGAATGGGGAAGACCAGTTCCAGACCTGGGATATTGTTACTGTTCTTATTTGGATAGCCTGTAATATCACGGTACCAAAATGTCATGATACCAACATTTTAGATTACCGTAGTATCGTTTCATATGATACTACCGAATTTTCAGCCATACCGATCTAAAGAACCTGCTGGCACCGGTTATAAAATGTTTATAAAGTTTGTTTTGCTGATAAATTCAGTTGAATTTAAGCAACAGCCACTAGTCTCTTGTATGCGCAGGTCCAATAATATCCACTTCACTTTCATGCGCATATCATGTGTGGTAGCTGTAATCAGCCAGCTGCATCCCCTACCAGCCCTCACTCGAGAAGGGTGCAACTCTAGCCGCAATTCAGGCTGTTCCTGCAGGTGGGCATTCTTGCATCTGCTATGACTCCAATACACAGGTGGGAGGCAGGGACACTCATACAGGAGCTGGTACACACCGGTAGAGTGTCCTTCGTCCCAGCCTATGCAAACTAGCTAGTTAGCGCACAGTGTCACTGCAGCCTCCCGCCTGCTGTGCTAGCGGAAGGCAGGAGCCACCGGTAGACAGTGTCCTTCTCTCCCGCCTGTCAGGCACTGTTTTAGCAATTCTGTTAACGGTGAGGCCAGGTGTTCAGCAGGCAGGAGTGAAGGACACTGTCTACCTCAGGTAATACTTTTTGACCCACTTTCAAAAGTGTCACACAAGCATGAAGATGTCATGCTCGAAGGGGGGTGTTCTTGCAGGAACCAATGGGGTGCTTGAGTGGGGGGTGTTCATGAAAGAACCAATGAGATGCTCTGGGGGTGGGGGAACACCCTGATTTCCCACCTGCTTCTCTACGTCCGCTCTATTCCTCCATCAGTTTCTAAAATATAATTAATGCAGACCCTGATGAGTCTTCTGTTGTTAGATTTGTACGTTTGTTATATTGGAGGATCGCGCAGAGCGATCAATGTTGATGCATTGTATAATTTATTTGCCTGTTATAACCAAGAACACAGGCCAGTTGGAGTAGACTTTGCAAGTTCACTGTCATGAAGCATCTGAGTGCCAGAGAGGCATGCTTGCAGCTTTGCCTCAAAGAAAATAGCTTGTCTCTAGCTTAAACAGTAAAAAAAATAGCCTTTCTTTCTTTCTATCGGAATTCGTGCACATTTTATATAATTTCACAAACCATGTCACGGGCCGTTTTAAACTAATCCCAGCCCGCTAATTAATGATTTGATAACAAACAGTCATGTTACCTAACTAGCTAAAAACCTGGTAACTTGACAGTAGGGTCTGCTACTCATGAGATGTGCTTCAAAGGTAGGATTTATATAGGCCTAATGTAAGCCTAAAGTATATAAAAAATATATTTATTATTAAATTCAGTTTGGTGCCTAACATTTTAAAAGTTGGGAGAAGTGTGTGTGTGTGTTTGTGTGTGTGTGTGTGTGTGTGTGTGTGTGTGTGTGTGTGTGTGTGTGTGTGTGTGTGTGTGTGTGTGTGTGTGTGTGTGTGTGTGTGTGTGTGTGTGTGTGTGTGTGTGTGTGTGTGTGTGTGTGTGTGTGTGTGTGTGTGTGTGTGTGTGTGTGTGTGTGTGTTTATGAGAGAGAGGGAGCCAGAGAGAGTGTGTGAGGAAGAGAGGGAGAGTGAGTGTGTGTGTGTGTTAACTGAAGAGTGAAGAAGGTTTCATGCAGTGTTTTCCCCTTACACACAATGACATTCAGATCATGATGCATATATATTCCTTCCTCCCATTCCTCCAGCCAAGGTAGGTCTTTGCAAATATGAGCAAAGCAGCCATTTTATGCAGTATTCTATTATACACTGAACAGTGAGAAGTGTGTTGTATTGAGTAGAAGTGTGAATTTCAGTGACAGGTGTTTGCGTAGCACATGCGCAGAACGTTTCGAAAACGTGAACAAGTGTCTGGGGCGAACAGGATGCTAGACCACTGATTATTTTCCCCGTGCTACTGCGGTACTACTCCGTACTATGATACTTGGCCTGGTATCGTTAGTCAAATGTTGGTATGAGACAACACTAGTTGTTATATAGTATGCTGCATTTGGCTGTGGTCATTCGATCGTGATTGATGGAAAATCACATGTATAAAGGAGATCAGAGAACTGATGTAAACAAACGTCAACATACTTTATGTATTTGATGCTATTATGCCGTGATCTATGGTTGGCGCCGCCCTGTGTGGTCGCCTGTTAAACAGCCCGCATGTTTGTGCGTTAATTGTTGTTCTAGTATGTTTTTTGTGAGTTTTTCTTTTTAACATTTGAACTATATAGTTCAGGATTATGGAGTGCTACTGTTTTACGAAGGTTTTAGCGGTCCTTTTTATCACTGAGGCACTTTTTCTTACGTTTAGCAGCGCCGAACATACACTCGAGTCCAACAGAGCCCAGCTACTGTATTTAGCACACTCAGCGCTGCTGCACCCCAGGGAAAAGTTTGTTATTCTAGACGAGTTTAAAAGGTGACGGCGTGGACGCATAGCGGGATTGAAGTGTAAAGCAATGCTTAGGAAATACAAGCTGGCTATACCGTCTATCATTATGGGCAACGCGAGATCGCTGCATAACAAGATGGAGGAACTAGAGGGTCTTGTCCATGGACAAAGGGAGTTCAGAGAAGCTAGTCTAGTGTTTTTTACCAAGACATGGCTGAATGATAACATCCCCACAGGGAACGTCACTATCGGCGGTTTCCAGACCATCAGAGCAGACAGGGATAACGCTTCTTCCGGTAAGAGTAAGGGAGGGGGGCTGGCTTTATTAGTTAACAACAGATGGTGTAATCCGAGCCATATTACTGTTAAGGAACAGTTTTGCTGCGAGGTTACAGACAACGCATCCCAGTGCTTTCTTTGCCATTTCTGGGGATTTTAACCATGCATCTCTCTCTTCAAAGCTGCCCACGTTCAAACAGTTTGTGAAGTGCCCAACTAGGAATAATGAAACTCTGGACTTGTTATATGCTAATGTGAAGGATGCATACAACTCCACTGCACTCCCTCCCCTAGGTAGAAATTGAAATGCGTCCAGAGGGAGCTGATGTTGCGGATTGCTGAGGGGAAGAGAGTGTATAAGGAGAAGATGGAGGACAAGCTGAGGCAGAGCCAGGTGAGAGAGGTGTGAAAGGGTATGAGAAATATCACTGGCTTCAAAAAGTCAAACTGTTGGCAGACAGGGGGGACCCAGGACAGAGCCAAAGAGCTGAACCAATTTTTTAACAGGTACGATATTAGCTCTGTCCACCTTCCCTCCAGCTCTCCAGGCCACACACCCTCACGGCTGTCCCACCCCCCCTTTGCACACGACACCTCCTTTGAGACAATCAGCGACCCCCTTCCCGCTCCCTCTGGACTGATCCTCAAAACCACCCTTTCCCCCACCTCCCCACCTGGGCTGGCTTTCACCACCAACCAAGTGAAGAGAGAGCTGGAGAGACTACATCAGTGGAAAGCGGCGGGCCCTGATGGCATCAGCCAAAGGGTGCTTAGGGTCAGTGCTGACCAACTGTGTGGAATACTCCAGCGATGCTTCAACCTTAGCCTGAGCCTGGAAAGGGTCCCTGTGCTGTGGAAAACATCCTGCCTAGTCCCAGTGCCCAAGAAGGCGCACCCCACTGTCCTGAATGACTTCAGACCTGTAGCGATAACATTCCACATCATGAAGACCCTGGAAAGGTTAGTCCTCGCTCACCTCAGACCCCTGGTGTGTACATCACTGGACAACCTGCAGTTCGCATACCAGCACAACTTCGGGGTGGATGATGATTTTGACTTCTCCAGTTCCTTCAACACCATTCAGACCCTGCTACTGGGTGAGAAGATGAGGAGGATGAAAGTGGAAGAACCCTTAGTCTCCTGGGTTACGGACTACCTGTAGGCCACAATTTGTGCGGCTACAGAGCTGTGTGTTAGAACGGGCAGTGAGCAACACAGGGGAACCCCCAGGGAATGGTCATGTCCCCATTCCTGTTCACCCTCTACACCTCGGACTTCAGATATAACTATGAAACATGCCACCTACAGAAGTTCTCGGATGACTCCACAATTGTAGGGTGCATCAGCGGTGGGCAGAAGGAGGAGTACAGGAGCACAATCAATGACTTTGTGGTGTGTTGTGAGCAGAACCACATTCAGCTCAACATCAGCAAAACAAAGGAGATGGTGGTGGACTTCAGGAGAAGGCCCAACTGACTGCAGTCCCTATACAGGGGATGGATGTGGAAATGGTTGGGTCATACAAGTTCCTGGGAGTCCATATGGACAACAGGCTGGAATGGGCTGGTAACACCGGGGCTCTGTACAAAAAGCTCTGTACAGCACCTTCAGTCACAGACTGATCCCACCACGGTGTGCCAGAGAGCGCTACAGGAGGTCCTTCCTGCCGGCGGCTATTAGACTATTTAATGCCTCACAGGGGTGCCATGCCGTCGGCAACATAGACCTGGAACTGTTGGGGTGTTAGGACCTAGTTTAACAATTAGGTATCCATCCATCCATGAGTAACTCTCTGGTCTGTAATCACTCATTCACTCAGGACTTATTCATTCAGCACTCATTCATTCAGGACTGTATGTACATATTCATGTACAGTTGTTATATCATATCACGTGCAAAATTGTAAGTAATTCTTGGACTGAACTTGCGTAGTCATTCAGTCAGGACTGTATACTAGTATCCTGTCAGTGGTATTTGTTTTTCATTGTATTTAGTATACCGAATGTGCAATACATGCATTCATCTGTAATTAACCATGTTCTAAGGACTGTATTTTAAAGGAATTAGTATTATTACCCTAAATGATATCATACGCACAGTCTCAGAACCTTTAAGTATGTCTTCCTGTCATTTACCTGTACCTGTATTATTACCCTCACTTATATCATATGCGCATTTAGCTATTTAAGTTTCTTTCTCAGCCATTGACCTGTATAGTTAACCATGCAAATATTAATTGTATAATTTTTTCACCTAACACTATAACAATGTATAGTGTACATAATCAGTCATTCACTCATACTATGCAATGTGTTTCTATAGCTTTTTGCACTCCAGACTTTTTATACTTTTTCATACTGCTGCACTATGTTTCATGTATCGTGTATCTGTCTTTTGTGTATTTCTTTCTGGCAATTTTCACCTGCCCTGTGTTTTTCGTAGCTGCTTGATAAAGTAATTTCCACACGGGATCAAGTATCTATCTATCTATCTATCTATCTATCTATCTGTCTGTCTGTCTGTCTGTCTGTCTGTCTGTCTGTCTGTCTGTCTGTCTGTCTGTCTGTCTGTCTGTCTGTCTGTCTGTCTGTCTGTCTGTCTGTCTGTCTGTCTGTCTGTCTGTCTGTCTGTCTGTCTGTCTGTCTGTCTGTCTATCTGATAGTGACAAATGATCTAAGAGATTGGGTTGCAATGAGATGTTATACACTAAGTGTACAAATCATTATGGACACCTGCTCTTTCCATGACATAGACTGACCAGGTGAATCCAAGTAAAAGCTAGGATCCCTTATTGATGTTACTTGTTACATCCACTTGGTGAAGGGGAGGAGACAGGTTAAAGAAGGATTTGTATCACCTTGAGACAATTGAGACATGGATTGTGTTATGTGTGCCATTCATAGAGTGAATGGGCAAGACAAAATATCAACAACTTCAACGCTGCTGGGCTTTTCACGCTCAACAGTTTCCCAAAGGACATGCAGCCAACTTGACATAACTGTGGGAAGCATTGGAGTCAAAATGGTCTAGCATCCCTGTGGAACGCTTTGGTCCTTAATGTTTGCAACTCAACATTAGGAAGGTGAGAGTTACATTAGCACACAGTTCGACAGTGCTGTTATTTTTGGGTTATGCCTGATGTATTGTGATACATGCCTGTTATTGTTGGGTTTGAGATAATGAACAGTACAGTTGATTCTAAATCACTGTCACTGAATTATCATTCTAAACACAACATTGACGACAAGGATGGCTGAACTCTCCCACCACCTCCTCCCTGAGCCCCCGATCCCATGGGCTCGCTGGTTAGAGTGCTTTGAAATGTACAATAGCGTTTGGGCTTCATGATGTCAACGCTGCACGGAAAAAGGCACTTCTATTTCACTGCTTGGGAGCGGAAGGCCAGTGTGTGCTCGGAACTTTGGGAACAGCACACACCTACACCGCGTGTATGGCACTCTTAAAATCACACTTCACTACCCCTACACAGTCAACTACTCCCCGGTGAGTTGGTACAGATCTATGTACAGTAGCTAACTTCAGGGGCTTAGCTAGCTCATGCTAGTTTGGTGCGCTTCAAAACTAGACATTTGGGATCAACTGATAGAACACACAAACAATGCTAAAGTGTCGGAAAGACTGTTGCTTGACCCAGCCGATCATACATTGACACAAGCAATTGATCTCGCTTTCCAAGTCGAGTCAGCAGCCGAGTGTGCAGCTAGGTTAACACAGAGAGTGACCAGCCCCTCCCCCGCTGATTTCTCACGCCACTTCATGCTGCTGCCTACACTCATTGACAGCTCTCCCGGCCCGACGTCAGCTCTACTGAAACTACTGAACATTCACAACCACGGCAACAGTGTGGAAACTGTGTATCCGTTCCCATGCTACCAGAGCTCAGAATTGCCCTGCGTGCGGCTAAACCATTTGGTCTTCCAGTCTGCCGCTATTCCCCTGTAACCCCACAAAACACAGAACATAATTCTCAGTCTCCAACTATCAATAAAGTACCTATCTATCTATCTTATCTATCTTATCCACAATGTGAGCGCTGGGCCAGTGGCTTTCAAATCATGCAGTCAAGTTAGTGATGTACGTATGTATTCCCCTGCTGTTGGATACTGGTGCCAGTGTATCACTGCTGAATGTGGACACATACAATCCATTTTTTAGTTCCCTACCACTCTCTGCGCCCTCCACTCCCCTCTGTGGATATGGTGATTCAAAAATCGACCTAGTGGGCTCACTCCAAATCTCTGTTCGCTACAGTACAAAAGGGTTGCCTGACTCCTGTTTCCATGTAGTGCACTGTGGCGCTAACCTAATGGGACTGGACCTCTTCACCGCTCTGGGCTTCATTGTCTTGGACACCGGTGGGTCAGAGATTCTGTATGTCACCTCACTGTGGCTACACGTATGGCCAGCGCTGTTCAATGGTTTGGGCTGTCTCACTGCCTACACCCATCAGCCTCTTATTGACCCCACTGTTCTCCTGTCATTCAGCCACTGCGTCACATTCAAATGACTATTCGTGAATAGGTTGAGGCTGATCTAAAGAACCTACTAGAACAAGACATATCTGAGCCAGTTGAGGCCTCCATTTGGATCTCAAACCTAGTGATTGCAAGGAAAACGTCTGGTGCTTTACGCATCTGCATGGACATTCAACCAGTGAATAAGGCTGTCATTCCTGACAAATATCCACTGCCCACTTCAGAGGAACTCACAGTCCTGTTCTACAGCTCCAAAGTGTTCTCAAAACTGGACCTGCGGTAGGGCTATCACCAGGTGCCCCTCCACCCCAGCAGCAGGAACCTCGTGATGGCATCTTTTGCTACAAGAGGATGCCGTTTGGACTGAGTTTTGCGCCCAGCTGCTTTCAAAAAGTATGACCTTAGCACTCGCAGGCACCTACCTGGGCCCCATTGTTGTGCACATGCCCACGACTAACACCTCCACATGGTGTTTACCACTCTGGCGAAACACAAAATCACACTCAACGGTGACAAGCGTGTTTTTGCAGTGCCAAGAGTTTGTGGGCTTCCGGTTGTCAGCTGACGGCGTCTCCCCTTACCAGTCCAACATCAACGCCATCCACAGCATTCCAAAGCCCAGCTCAACATTCCAGTTGTCTGTAGCTGTGTTGGTGGTTTTATCCCAGATACAGACTTCAGTGGAGAAACCCATCGCCTTTGCTTCCTTGGCCATCAACTGCACTGAACAGAGTTATTCTGTGTGCAACCATGAGGCGCTAGCCAGCGTCTGGGCATGTGAGCGATGGCATCTGTACCTGTATATCTGTGTTGATATCCATGGGGTTCCCACCACCAACAGTTCCTGGTGGTGGCCTACAATCTACACTCAAAATGGCCAAAGGTCATCGTGGCAGGCTCCGTCACCTCTCGGGTCATCATCCACTTCCTAGAGTCCCTCTTCTCCCACTGGGGTCTAGCAAAGACCATCACCACAGACAACATGCCCCAGCTCCTCTTTAAGCCTGTTAAATATTTTGCTCATTTTATGGCTAATTAAACCCGAGCTGATGTCTCCAGGCTAGATCTACACAAAGAGTGGACCGCCAATCAGAGGGTCTGTTCTGCACAAGGCTCTGCATGTTCTCCACTAACAGGAACTATAACATTTTAGCACAGAGAAATGTTTATCAGCGATTTCTGGTGAGACAAATAAGTGGCCTGAGATTAGTAAACGTTTTTTTGTATATCACTATCCTATCTCCAAATTGTAGATGAGATCACTACATTCCAATGTTTCTTTTTGTTTAAAGAAAAAAATATATATATACAGTGGGGAGAACAAGTATTTGATACACTGCCGGTTTTGCAGGTTTTCCCACTTACAAAGCATGTAGAAGTCTGTAATTTTTATCATAGGTACTCTTCAACTGTGAGTGACGTAATCTAAAACAATAATCCAGAAAATCACATTGTATGATTTTTAAGTAATTAGTTTGCATTTTATTGCATGATATAAGTATTTGATACATCAGAAAAGCAGAACTTAATATTTGGTACAGAAACCTTTATTTGCAATTACAGAGATCATATGTTTCCTGTAAATCTTGACCAGGTTTGCACACACTGCAGCAAGGATTTTGGCCCACTCCTCCATACAGGCCTTCTCCAGATCCTTCAGGTTTCGGGGCTGTCGCTGGGCAATACGGACTTTCAGCTCCCTCCAAAGATTTTCTATTGGGTTCAGGTCTGGAGACTGGCTAGGCCACTCCAGGACCTTGAGATGCTTCTTACGGAGCCACTCCTTAGTTGCCCTGGCTGTGTGTTTCGGGTCGTTGTCATGCTGGAAGACCCAGCCACGACCCATCTTCAATGCTCTTACTGAGGGAAGGAGGTTGTTGGCCAAGATCTCGCGATACATGGCCCCATCCATCCTCCCCTCAATACGGTGCAGTCGTCCTGTCCCCTTTGCAGAAAAGCATCCCCAAAGAATGATGTTTCCACCTCCATGCTTCACGGTTGGGATGGTGTACTCATCCTTCTTCTTCCTCCAAACATGGCGAGTGGAGTTTAGACCAAAAAGCTTTATTTTTTGTCTCATCAGACCACATGACCTTCACCCATTCCTCCTCTGGATCATCCAGATGGTCATTGGCAAACTTCAGACGGGCCTGGACATGCGCTGGCTTGAGCAGGGGGACCTTGCGTGCGCTGCAGGATTTTAATCCATGACGGCGTAGTGTGTTACTAATGGTTTTCTTTGAGACTGTGGTCCCAGCTCTCTTCAGGTCATTGACCAGGTCCTGCCGTGTAGTTCTGGGCTGATCCCTCACCTTCCTCATGATCATTGATGCCCCACGAGGTGAGATCTTGCATGGTGCCCCAGACCGAGGGAGATTGACCGTCATCTTGAACTTCTTCCATTTTCTAATAATTGCCCCAACAGTTGTTGCCTTCTCACCAAGCTGCTTGCCTATTGTCCTGTAGCCCATCCCAGCCTTGTGCAGGTCTACAATTTTATCCCTGATGTCCTTACACAGCTCTCTGGTCTTGGCCATTGTGGAGAGGTTGGAGTCTGTTTGATTGAGTGTGTGGACAGGTGTCTTTTATACAGGTAAAGAGTTCAAACAGGTGCAGTTAATACAGGTAATGAGTGGAGAACAGGAGGGCTTCTTAAAGAAAAACTAACAGGTCTGTGAGAGCCGGAATTCTTACTGGTTGGTAGGTGATCAAATACTTATGTCATGCAATAAAATGCAAATTAATTATTTAAAAATCATACAATGTGATTTTCTGGATTTTTGTTTTAGATTTCGTCTCTCACAGTTATAGTGTACCTATGATAAAAATTACAGACCTCTACATGCTTTGTAAGTAGGAAAACCTGCAAAATCGGCAGTGTATCAAATACTTGTTCTCCCCACTGTATATTAAAATCTCCACTTTTCTCTAACCTGATAGGATGGTCAAAATTGCTGATAATACTGGTCGTTTTTGAAAATTCCAAATTATGTAACAAAGCGAGACATTGTTTGTAGTGCTATTATATGGAGTGATTCTAATCTAATAAATTCCCAGTAGAGATTAATAAAAGGGAATGGATAGATGAAGAGGAGGAGGAGGAGGAGGAGGAGGAGGAGGAGGAGGGGAGTGATCACCCCTTAGATATAGTAGCTTGTCATAATGCATGGGGCTGCAGCTTTTTCAGGACAGTGTATTTAATGTGAAGGCAGCGCTTACATGTATTTTCCCCCTTCACACTGTGCAGTCTTCAAGCCTCCCCCCAGCCCCTGGGCGAGTGCTCGCTATGATCAAATATTTACTATCCTGTCCGACCCAGCTTGCCTTAGGTCTGTACCAGGCCTACATCCCAACCTACAGACAATGGACTAGGCAGACTACCAGCTAAGTAGAACATAGACCTATAAACAGTACATGGATTTACTTCTTCGGACTAACATGGAATTCTAAGAATTAGCATCGTAAATACCCACAGTTTACTGAACATTTTGACCAAGAGAAACATTTCTGTGAGAATAAAAATAAACATTTATTTTAGGTTCTTGTCATTACCATTAAAATCAAACCTCTCTGTTGTGTGCTACAGTTTTTGTAAGTAGAAGGAAAAGAGGAAAAGCCCCGGAACAGCCCCTGAACAACAAGTTGTAATTCTATATCTCTGACCAACTGTAGAGTTAAATTTAATCTCAAGCTGATTTGTCTTTGAGCAGACAGTGGGGTAGTATTGCTGTGAAACAAGTTTTCAGTGCAATCTTACCCCTGGTTTACAGTGAGGTAGGAGTTAGGGGTTTAGGTTCAGGCTAATGTTAGGGTAGGATTTGCATCTACGTATAGCTGGAGTCAAAGTTTGAATTGGAGCAAAGGAGTTCGGTTTGCACCTAGGGCTTGGATTAAGTTTGAGTTTAGTTGTCTAAACTCACTTTGTATACGCTGTGCTTTAATATAAAACATTATTTGCATGTACATGATATACAGTACATTCTATATGCTTATTTGCCTTTAAACATTTCTAGTATGGTTTGAGAATTGGAGGTGAAACTCCCAGGAAAAAGTACTGCGTTGAATTAGCACCTAATACTTCTGTCATTAGCCGTAAACCCCAGCCAAATGGAATTCCTTTGATGCTGTTCTTATAGTGAGGGTATTTTCCTAATCTCTATTTGGGGGAATTATGGCATTTAGGTCACAAACTATTCACTCACATAAGTGATATAAACACTGTTAAACCTCACAAAGTCTTTAGATTGGATCCATCCTGATCCGGGCTTCACTTACACGCACTCCCACTTGTATGTGGATAGCATGACAAAAGAACACATGCCCTTATACTAACTTTGTAAACCAACAGTGTCAGTTCAATGTGGTAAAGTATTGCAGTAAAAATATTAAATTGGAGGAAGGAACATTTATAAAAAAAAGCTGATTTGCTTTAAGTATTTAATCAGGTTTTACTGAGTTGTTTTCCATATATGCTTATAACTGTTTAACATGCACATTTGTTTATTTAGTATTGTGTCTGGAGTAGGTTCCAGCTGAGCAGACTTTCTGCTGCCTCCTCCTCCATCCACAGGTGGGAAGAACGGAACAAAGGAGGACAACTGCCATCCCGCCACCTCCCAGAGGCCCCTTGGCTGTGACGGCTGTGACAGTGGGACTCTTCCCTCAGTTCCCCATGTCCACTGCTGCCAAGCTCTGCCAGGCCCTGCCAGGCTCCAGAGATGCCCCGCTCTCTGTCTGTCTCTCTGGGCCCCAAGTCAAAAGGGCCCATGAAAGCAGGAGTGGGCGAAGAGTCGAGACCTCAAGATATTCGTCCCCCCCACCTCTCCATCTGCTACAAGTGTGTCTGTTCTCTGTGTCTCTCTCTCCATCCCTCCTCTGGTCTGGTCATCATGGCCTTGATCTGCTCCCCAGCCGGCCACCATCACTCTGCTGTCACTTTACTGTTACACCACTGTCACTTACCTAGCTGGACTGATACACAGCCTAGACCACTAGTCCACTCAAATTAATCCTTAACCCTCATACTACCGAGGCATATTGCCCAAAGGTGGTTTACTACATTATTCAAATGTTTCATTATTTTGTCAATGAACTTGTTCTTAATAAATCTAAATTATTGTTCAGTGTTTCTGTATCAATATAGACTTTTAAAAAATTCCTTTAGGGTAATTTTCACCCCAGCCAAAAACACCTAATTACACCTATAGTAATTTGAAAGATACAACCTTTATTTGAGTCTAGATTTCTCTGGAGACATAGTATTAAGTTATACATAAGTTATACGGTCGGAGGGGAACCTGTATAAGTGATTTAGGCCAGATAGAGAGATCACCTGCAGAAATCAAACCACCTTATGTACTCTTCTATACTTAAATGACCTTACATACTGTATATATACTCCTTGAAGCTAGAGGTTCCTATAGCCCACCCTACTACCTCATCTCCGGTATCTCTATTTTTATCTTCTGCTCATTTTGCACTCCAGTATCTCTATTTGCACATCATCATTTGCACATCCATCATTAATGCTAATCTGTAATTTATTTCGCCACTATGGCCTATTTATTGTCCTACCTTCTTAACTTTACTGCATTTTGCACTACATTTGCACACTCTGTATATAGATTTTCTATTGTGTTATTGACTATACGTTTGTTTATTCTCATGTGTAACTCTGTATTGTTTTTTGTCGCACTGCTTTGCTTTGTCTTGGCCAGGTCGCAGTTGTAAATGAGAACTTGTTCTCAACTGACCTACCTGGTTAAATAAAGGTGAAATAAAAATACAATAAAATAAATATGCTAAGATGCAGTCAAAACAACTCATAAAAATATGTCAGTAATATGAATAAAACAGAACACCAATTACCCTCTAAATGTACACATAGTGCTGTATTGGTGTGTATTCTTAGAAAAAATAGTTGTTCTATGGGAATCCTATAATATCCTCCAATAGTCTATACTGTATATGCGACTTGTTATGGTATTTGGGTTGGTATAAGTTTAGTTTGTTGTGATTTGGGCATGTTTTTTGAAGCTTCCCCTCCCATTGTTTCACTAGCAGTGATGCTAATGCTGGCTGTGGGGTAGATAAATAGGATCAATGGATGGATCACATTTTGTCAATCGAATTAAGTATATTTACAATTTTGCTGTGCCGGCCCTTTAAACAGCAGTCATTTTTTACAACATGAATATAACAAAATTGGTATTTACTTCAAAGTTCTAAAAACGAAATTATACTACAATCAACTGTTGGAAAAACAGTCTGTTTATTTCAGATAACATTATTTACATGTCTAATGATGTCTTGATACAAATTAAGTTGATATGTTGCTATGATCGTAGCATTTTCCAATAGATTCTTGTTGTTGTTGGTAAATCATGTATGTAAAATGTTTTGATATTATGAGGGTTAGTATATAGTACAAAAAAATAAATACAAAAAAATAATAATAGTACTCAAAGTTAAGTGTTACAGAAGTGGTTTGTCATCCAATTAGTCAAATCTCCACTTGTTCTTGTGTCAACAAAACCTGTGAATCAGACCCACCATTCAACCAGACAGTCTAGTGTGTGGAGTAGCCTTGGAGAAAGGGATCAGGAACTGAAGAGTCACTTCAGTTCCACTCCAGTGGCTGCTGTTCCATTTGGAGCTCCACTCTTCACTTGTGTCCCTGTGAACACCCACAAAGGAGGGTCATCAGGCAGTTTCATTAGCCAGGAGATAAGCATGCTCGTGTGGACAGGACAGGAGCGGTCCTTTATCTGCACGGCTGGAGGGGTGATGTGGTGGTAGGGAAGGGGACGGATGAAGTGGCTCTTACCGCAAATTACAAGTATCCTTATGAAAACCCCTCAGGAGGGCAAAAATCACCCCCCCCTCGTCGCCTTCTCATCTCCGCAGCATTGTCCATGAAGTGCCACAGGCCAGCAACCCAATCCCCACTCAGACACAACCACTCTTAACCCCTTTTAACGCATTCTACATTACCTTATGTGGATTTACACACAGAGCAGTGCTTAAACTGCCCTTTTGAGAGTTTGGGACTGTAAGGTTCTATCTGCATTTTTGTCCAAATTTAGTTATTGACATAGCGTTCTGTTTAAAGTTCTCTACCTATATAGTACTCTAAATACCGCAAATTCAAAAGAATACAAGATATAAATAGCTGACACCATTCAAACCAATGAGGGTTTGGAACTTTAAAGCCAATTATCTAAATATCCTATTTTTGCATATAGTCCTTAACTCTCACTTTATTACGACTGTTGGCACTGGCCTGCTCGGGGAAGATTAGTGCTGCTGGTGTGGAGTTACCCACCTCTACAGTCCAATGACTCTCAATCTGACTGTAGTTCCATTTGGGATTATCATTGTAAACTTTTGTATAATGTCTGTATGTCCACACACACACAGAGCCCATGCAACAGAATGTGCACCAAGCTTCATCACTGTTGGCTTCCAATTGTAATTTATTTTGATCTGTTGAGGTATTTGATTAGCACTCCTAATACTTTTTCAGACTAAATTCCTACTTCGAGAGCTGTATTCAACAGAAAGGCCTCTGTCGTATTTAAATGCACAGTGTAAAAAGAGTAGAACTTTGTTATGTTATTTCAACCTGTAAACACTGAAAACTGCAGCATTGACAAGATGGGTGGCCTACGTGTCTTCCCCTCCTCTTGCCAATTCCAGGGAATGGGTTGCTTTACATTTGGTATTTTAAGTGGCAACCTGGTTAGGGAATTACCTGTTTAGCATAAACACTGTAGCGTAACGAAACACTGGAGTGCTCCTTACCTGCCTTCACTGGATGTTAATTTGTAGTCAAATCTGGCATTTTGCTCTCTGTATTTGTGCTGAATTCCAAAATCTCTTATTTTTGTTTATTATGTTATACACATCTGCATAAACACGATGGAACAGTTTGACATTTGTTTCTCTAATGAGCTGCACCTCCAACAGTGTGGAATTACAGTGCCTTATTCAAAATGTTGTTGTGTTACAGCCTGAATTCAAAATAGATTAAAAAAAAGTCCCAATAATGACTAAGTGATAAAAAAGGTTTTAGAAATGTTTTCAAATGTAATGAAAATGAAGTATTCAACCCCTTAAGTCAATATATGTTAGAATCCCCTTTGACAGCTGTGAGTCTTTCTGGGTAAGTCTCTAAGAGCTTTGCACACCTGGATTGTACAATATTTGCACATTATTATTTTTAAAATTCTTCAAGGGCTATCAAGTTGGTTGTTGACCATTGCAAGACAGACATTTTCAAGTCTTGCCATAGATTTTCTTGCCGATTTAAGTCAAACTGTAACTAGGTCACTCAGGAACATTCAGTGTCATCTTGGTTAGCAACTCCTGTGTAGATTTGGCCTTAAGTTATTGTCCTGCTGAAAAGTGAATTTGTCTCCCAGTGTCTGTTGGAAAGCAGACTGAACCAGGTTTTCATCTCGGATTTGGCCTGTGCATAGCTCTATTCCATTTATTTTTATCCTTAAAAAACTCCTTGGTTCTTGCCGATGACAAGCATACCCATATCATGATGCAGCCACCACCATGCTTGAAAATATTAAGATTGGTACTCATTGATGTATTGTGTTGGATTTGCCCAAAACATAACAGTTTGTATTCAGGAGGTAAAGTTAATATATTTTCCAAATGTTTTGCAGTATTACTTTAATGCCTTATTGCAAACCGCATGCATGTTTTGGAATATTTTTTATTCTATACAGGCTTTTTTCTTTTTAGTCTGTCAATTAGGTTAGTTATGTGGAGTAACTACAATGTTGTTGATCCATCCTCAGTTTTCTACTATCACAGCCATTAAACTCTGTAACTGTTTTAAAGTCACCATTGGCCTCATGGTGAAATCCCTGAGCGGTTTCCGTCCTCTCTGGCAACTGAGTTAGAAAGGACGGCTGTATCTTTGTAGCGAAAGTGTAACTGAGAATTTCACCATGATCAAAGGGATATTCATTGTCTGCTTTTTAAAAAACCCATCAACCAATAGGTGCCCTTCTTTGCAAGGCATTGCAAAACCTCCCTGGTCTTCGTGGTTGAATCTGTGAAATTCATTGTATGTGTGGGGTACAGCGATGAGGTAGTAATTGAAAAATCATGCATCTTATTATGTGACTTATTAAGCAAATGTTTACTCCTGGACTTATTTAGGCTTGCCATAACAAAGGGGTTGATTACTTACTGACTCAAGGCATTTCAGATTTTCATTTTTAATTAATTTGTAAACATTTTGAAAAACATAATTACACTTTGACATTATGGGGTATTGTGTGAAGGCCAGTGATAAAACAAATTCAGGCTGTAACACAATAAAATGTGGAAAAAGTCAAGGGGTGTGAATACTTTCTGAAGGCACTGTATTTCAGCGAGCACTTCTGCAGTGGTTGACATTGCCCAGCATATTTGTGTCCTGTCATATTTAAATACTCCTTAAAAGCAAAATCTGTGACAAACTGTCTCTCTCTCTCTCTCTCTCTGTCTCTCTCTCTGTCTCTCTCTCTCTCTCTCTTTCTCTCCCTCTTCCACTATCTTCCTCAATTACTGTAGAGACATTGCCTCTAGACTTGTCATATACAGTTAGTCATTTGAGCAGAAAACTCAGTTTGGCAGAATCCAACAGGCTGAAGCAGAGGCCTATAGGCATTATTTAGCCACAAGTAAGAAGCACCCGCATTACCTCTGCCTTCTCTCTTTAACCACTTCTGCTACCATGCTAATCAGTCTTTCCAACTACACCCCCTCACTACCATACCATGCTCTCATGATCAATATGGCTCTCTGCAAGAGTACAGCAGTGGAACAACAGGAAGACCAATAACACATCGTCCAAGTCTTGGGTTAGTTCTAAGGGGTTTAGACCTGCACAATAACAAACCCATTCAGGGCATTAAGAAAAGGCCTTATTTCAGGTGACTTGCTCGCCAACAACAACAAAAGCACGAGAACGAATCAGATCAAACTCTGGCAGACGTGTACACAGCAGAGCCACATCTCCGTGCTTCATTTGGATATTTTGTGATGGCCGTGCTACCGGCTCAACATGAATGTCATCAGAGAATTCTCACAGCTCTGTGTTCCATTGAGCAGAAACATTGCTCCTGTCCTGACAGGGCCAAACCTGACTGAATCACACGCACGGCTAGGTGATATGTGTCACATTGTGGGCTCTACAAATGTAGAGTCTACCGACGTAGGTCTAGTGGGTGTGACACTATTATCATGTTGATAGGAGGCGGCTCAGCGTTGCCCCTTGTGTCACACCTTTGACTCATTCTAGCTGGTTGTCACTTGTCCACAGGTCCACTGTTGATTACATACTAATAAATGGCATTATAATGATTATGCCAGTGCTGTCAATCAGATACAGTCATTTAAGCATCATTGGACAGCTACCACCAACACTGCCTTAGGAAATTACAGAAGAGTTTTGTTCTGTTATTCAGAAAGAGAACATGATCATTGAACATTGAATGTTCCCAGCATTGTTGTTTTTATAATGATGACTGTCGGTGTGTGTTGATGCCTCACTGGTTCCAGCTTAGTGTTGTCAATGTCACGTACATCTTGCTATGGTAAAAAAAAAAATGTTCAATTGACATTGTGTTTCCGAGCATTACCTTTTGGGGTCTCCTATCCCCTCTGCCCTGTGTCATGTACTAGACAGCACAAAGGAACAGTCTGTATTCTTCATGACCCCCAACTGACTCACTTTTATAAATGTCAGGTGTCAGTGTCCAGTAGCACCTAGTTGTCTGTTGAACAGCACCACGATTGGTGACCCATTAGCCCCTCTCTGTGTCCACAGGTTTGCTTTATATAGAAATCTACCAGTAGCAATTTTAGCATGTAAATCTTGGTTGTGCAACAAATGTAAAAAGTGGGATGCATGCCAGCAAAGCCACTACACAACACAACACAACACAACACTAAACAATACACTATAACGGTGACAAACGGTGCCCACAAACTGTTAGGGCCTATATAAAGCTGTCCCAACAGCAGTCCCAACATCTTACCACTGCTACACCTGGCTATCAGCGGAGCCTTGTCTGGCAGCGAAACAGTTCATTCAGCCTCATTTACGGCATTTAAAAAAAACATAGCTGATATGGCTGACTTGTTTAAACAAATGTGGTTTCTACTGACAATTGAGATGTACAAACTATTGCATAAGGGGACGACAACGGATAAGAGGCAATCCGTAATTTCTATGAAGAAATTAATGAACGAGCTAGGACGGACGTAATCAATATAACTAATTGTTCAGCACTTTTGAAATTTGGAACATGGGCCGTTCTTACAGTATTCTCCCCGTACACCAAGTCAGAACCGTAGGATAAATAAAGGGGGCATATAAGCAGACAATGAAAGCTCTTACAATATTCAATGATTACATTTCTCTAAAACAGGTTATAGGCTACATGTGCACCACCAAGTCAGAACCATAGGCGAAATTAAGAGGGGAAAATAGACCAAATCATTAAGGTGAGGCACATGGGCTACTAACAGCTTACTACACAACATACAATTAGTAATACGTTCTTAGCTACAGTATACATATCTCCCTGGCATATTACATAATTTATGCAGCAGCATACAAGACATTCTTTGGACATTGTTGTGCTGTGCTCACTTGAACAGGAAGATGGCGCGGCAGTCCTTCGTGGGCAACTTTTGCCATCAAAGTCTGGCATTTTCTGGATTTATGGTGCTTTCAAGACAACTGGGAACTCAAGGTTGAATTATGATAGAGAACATTACCAACACCTACACTCCGTATTTTTCGCTGGCTGCCCCACCACCACAGAAATTACTGAGCTTGGCTGAAACACCTGCATTTTGGAGCTGACTTACTCAAGAAAGCAAAAAGGAGACCATGTTTGTATGAAGCTTTATTAACTAAATTATAATAAAAACATTTACAATGTTTGCTAACTGATATGTAACACGTATTAATGCAAAATAACATGCAAAACAGGCAAGCCCAACCTGAATGACGGGCCGCCACTGAAAACTACATAAGAGATTCTTCAGCAGAGACTGAACTAACTCAACCATTCAAATGGGTGAAGTGCAATGTTTCTGATAGGTTAGACACTAATGGCTGACCATCCTTCTGTAGAGCATCAGAACTTTAGGCTCCCAAGTGGCGCAGTGGTCTAAGACACTGCATCTCAGTGCTAGCGGTGTCACTACAGACAATCTGGTTTGAATCCAGGCTGTATCACAACCGGCCGTGATTGGGAGTCCCTTAGGGCGGCACACAATTGGCCCAGTGTCATCCGAGTTTGGCCGGTGTAGGCCGTCATTGTAAATAAGAATTTGTTCTTAACTGACTTACCTAGTTAAATAAAAAAAGAACTGAGGCTTGAGGCCAGGTAGCATTCTGACATGGCCTGGTTGCATTGTAGGAGAATAACAATTGAAGAGTTTGATTCCAAAACACTATATATCCTTTTTCAGAAATGTTTGTAAATTAGCTTTTTTTGTTTAAAGAAATTATGAAAGAGATTGGTGTGTTTTTTCACTATCTAATCTTGGAATGATTCAGTGACAGATGTGTTTGTTTCAAATCTATCACTTAATGGTTTCATTTCAGAGAGACAAATAATACAAATAAAAAATGCTATATATTCGCCTCACAAGCTAGGTTTCCATCCAGATTTTCTGATGGTTAAAGATCCCATCTTGTCTAGCGTATTTTGCTTTGTCGGCATTTGGAAGGTTTACTGACAAATTAGCTGTTTCCAGCAGGCCTGTTGTGACATTTTTTGATCCAAGAAGAAATAAGTAATACTGCTAGGTTTTGCACAACAGAATGTAACAAATACCTACATTTTTTATAAAGAAATGTACAAATAATACATTTGTGACATCAATATTTAAAAAGTTATAATTCAATACAGTAATATGAGATCTGTATGTAAAGCATTTACATTGTATATTTAGCAGATACTCTTATCCAGAGCAACTTAAAGTATGTGAATTCATCTTAAGATAGCTAGGTGAGACAACCACATATCACAGTCAAAAACACAGGATACGAAAATTCTATTTCAGCTAAACAATGGATATATAGCGTTTTGCAAAAAAACATTTTCATACACTAAGATCTATGAATTAAAAATCTGAGCACAGTATATTTATATTTATATTTACACACACGAATGTACCCATAAGCAATCAATGTTGATGAAATAACACAAATGTGAAAAATTGGTGTATAGCTTTTTGTAAATAAACACTTCAAGTGCCACAGTCACCTCCAAAATTATTGGCACTCTTGATAAAGATGAGCAAAACAAGACTGTATCAAATAAATAATACAAATACTCAGCTTATTGTATGCTAAAAATAATTGGGGAAATTATATTATTTTATACTAATACAATTGTTCAGAAAATGAGATTTAATACATTTTTTCCCTCAAAAAGATGTCAAAATTATTGCCGCCCCTAAATATTCTTACAAATAAAATAAAACAAAATGTCATCTGCATTAATATGTTACTTATTTTAAGTTAAGTTGAGTTCTTGGCTTCCTGTTTCACTGGGGTATAAAAATGAGGTAACACACATGTAAAATCCCTTTGTCCTCCATCACCATGGGAAATGGCAGAGAGCTCACAAATGAAAAAAGAGACAAATGGTTGTTGACCTTCAAAAATCAGGAAATGAGTACCAGGCAATAGGTACGAAAAAATACCAACAAGAAAAAGTATATATATACCACTTACCACTATTAGGGCAACAATTAAGACGTTTACAAACCACTGGAACAGTGGTAAACTTGCCTGGTATTGGACGCAAATGTATCTTGTCCCCACACACAGTGAGGAAGATGGTACGGGAAGCAAAGACAAATTCAAAGGCCAAAATTGTAGAATTACAGAACTTGGTTACATCTTTGGGCCACCAAGTCTCGAAATCTACAATTAGATACTACCTCTATGCTAATAGGCTCTTTGAAATGGTTGCCAGAGAAAATACTTTATTGAGAGAAACCAACAAATGGAAATGCCTTTAGTTTGCTAAATGGTATTGGCACTTGGATTGGAACCGGTGCTATGGTCAGATGACATAGAGCTCTTTGGCCACACACAGCAGTAGTGGGTTTAGCGTTGAAAGAAAGATGCATATGCAGAAAAGAACCTCATACCTACTGTAAAATATGGTGGTGGATCATTGTTGTTATGAGGCTGTACTGCTTCCACTGGTCCTGTGACCCTTTGTTAGGTCAACGGCATCATGAACTTTATCAAGTACCAAGACATTTGAGCCAGAAACCTGGTTGCCTTTTGAAACTTGGCCGCAATGTGGATCATCCAGCAAGACAATAACCCCAAGCACACATCAAAATCCACAAAGAAATGCTTAATTGACCACAAAATCAAAATTTTGTTATGGCCATCTCAGTCTCCAGACTTGAACCCCATTGAAAACCTGTCTTTTGAAATGAAGTGAGCAGTCCATAAGAGCAGACAAAGGATATTGAGAATCTGGAAAGATTCTGTATGGAGGAATGGTCTAAGATCAGTGCCAGAGGGGAGGGTGCCAGAGTATTCAAAGCAGGGGTGCCAATCATTTTATTACTAGTTAACCCTCTTGAGTCTAAGCCACGAGGGGATGTTCTACTAAGCTAACACATGGAATTATTTTCAGATGGTCATACCATGGATAATTTAGCTATATTCAAACCCTTTGTTTTTGGCCCATTCTACCCCGCATTCACTTTGGTTCATTTTTATCATCCAGCAATGGGTTACGTGATACTTGTGTGGGTTGAAGAGCAAAACATGTCCGTGTTCGTGAGATAGTGGGGTCCTAATAGTTTCTACCTCAAACCGTTCAGACTAGACAGGCGATTTTGTGAGAAGACCTGTTTGGAGTTGGTACGTCAGCATCACCGACTTCAGGCGACTCTCGTGAAGCTTGTCGGGGTCATAGAGCGAAACGTTTTGTGAAAAGTAACTTTTCGGCATCCTCTCATGTCTGTCAAAATAAAGGCGCTTACAAGCAATGGTCTCATCAACCTACTATAAGGACATGTCTGGTTTTCACTCATAAGTTAAAGACTAGCTCATAAACTAACATTTAAAACTCTGCACCTACGTAAAAGTCACCAAAGTCTTTATAAAATTGTCAACAGAAGACTACAAAAGGAAATGGAGGTTTGTGTAATAAATTATATACAAAGGCTTTGGTCTGTTTGTACAATCAACAATGGTTAATTCAGATATGTATAGATGCTAACCTCAAAAGGCTGTAAACTCTTGCAGGCCTTACGCTACTACGCATTGTTGCAGTGAGAGGTTTTAGTAGCACAAAATAAAGTAAAACACTTAACTACAACTATAACAAATAACTTGCACCCAATTGAATGAAATTTCATTAAAATGTGTATAAAACATACATAGAATATTCAGAGAAATATAAATGAAATTCACTTTATTATAGAAATTGTGTCCGGGAGAATGCTAGGGAAGACAAATACTCACATTTCGACATAACAAACTGAATTATATCGAAGACACAATCTACAGTTTTTAGCTACCAAAAGTTTTTTTTCACCTCTTTTTTAGCGGTTAATGCTTTCTATTTACAATGATTCTGCCAGAAAGCTTTGGAAAATAAAATAACAGAGAAATGGGCTTCTTGTACCCAGCTGGTACCTGCTGGTCCAGCTCTGCCTTGGAATGATACAAACTTGATTCACCAGAGTCCACATTCTGTACACAGACTGGGAGAGCTTCTTGATATACGTTGATAAAAACTATTCATGGCAGAAAATTCTTCACAAATGATCTTCTTTTCAGCAGAAGCAAGGAACAACTCAGTTTCACAGTCCATCCACGTTGTTCTTTTTTCATTATGACATACAAATGGCCATATACAAATACACCAAAAATGACATAAGTTGGAAACGGAGAACAGATATATTTTTTTCCCCATTCAGGATGTTACACCGGGCACTTTACAGGAAGTCCTTTCTCTTATATTTTCTTCTTCAAGTCTTTGCGTCCAAAGAATGATAGAGAATGGCACAATCCCAGTACAAAAGAGTGTCTTTCACAGTCTATTTTCTCTTGTCTGTAATTAAATACTGCTGGACAGCCTCTACTTTCAAGACAATATCCGAGGAGTCACACGTTGACGGTAGTCGTGTCTCTACTGTAGCCTGGGCCAGTACTGGGACATGTCTGCTTCACTGCCTGGGACTTGGACAGGAACAGATACTCCAGGAGAGATGAGACCTTACATAACAAACACAGAGCGATGGATCAGTTCAGGCACCATGAATACCTACTATGTTTGCATATGGTGATTCGTAATGTCTTGGATTTTGTTTATTTTGTCATGACCTGTTTCTCTGCTTACCTGTTGAGTTGACTCCTGAGCCTGCCATTGACTGGCTGTTCATATGTGCCTGCATATGAGGAGGGGTGTACGTGTCGTAGCTCCGCCCATTGACTGAGGGACTGGTGGGCAGCATGCAGGAGTAGGTCTGGCTGGGCACAGGAGCCTGGAGGGGACACACAGGACAGCACACAGGACAGTCAGATTCACCTGCCTTTCTGTCACCTAGCAACATCTCATATCTATGGTTCCAACTACTAAGGGATGGGCCACCCTAAGCCATGGGAACGTAAATAATGCACTATCATATTTAGTTTACAAATTCAACATAGTATTTACTACAGCATTGCCAGTTATTAGCATTTACTTGTGACATGTATGTGTACTTTCTATAGGTTTACATTCATCATGGTAAATAACTTGGATGCTATGCAAAGTAATAAAAAACGCCAAAATGCTACATTTATTATTGGATCTGACAGTGAGGTGAGGTACTTACTTGCATAGGCAGGTTGTTGGCCATGGTGAAGCTTGGCATAGGTGGCAGGGCACTGTATGTGTTTGTAAGGGCTGTGTCTGGTCTTCCCAACATGGATCCTGATGAGAACGATACTGCAGGGGTAGGATATTTACATTTATTTTAGAGACCAGTCAACACCTGATTGCCATTTGCAACGTTGATATGCAGGAACACATTTCTACATATATTTGTTTTACTTGCTGATGAGGCTACAATCAATGGATCATACAGGCAATACATTAAGGTGGAATGCATATGGTGTAAAAGGGCGTTTTGTTAAAGAAAAAAATCACTGACTCCAACCTGGTGTTGTGGGCTGTGGGATGGGCTGGTAGACACTGGTGCTGAAACTGCTGCTGATAGGGATGTGACTGGAGGAGTTACTGGCTTGCCGCCTTTGATTCCGGAGTTTCTCCTCTCTCCTCCACTTTGCCCTTCTATTTGAAAACCACACCTGAAACCACATTCATGTTTCAACGGTTAGTGTTGGATGTGTCACTTCTTTGAATGTGGTTACAATATCCCTAAATTCAAGGTGAAATTAATGGGCACAAGGAGAGGTCACTGTACCTGTATTCTGGCCTCTGGCAGGTCAATTTTCGCAGCAAGTCTTTCCCTTGCGAAAACATCTGGATAGTGAGTTCTTTCAAACTCTGAAAACAAATACATTAGTTAGAACTAGAAAGGAAGTAATCAAATGTGCTACACATCAAATATGCCTACAAAAGCATTCAGACTTTGAATAACTGCGGTGAAACAGTCATTAAAAGTATGTCAATGAAAACACTAATGTGTGGTGATATTCAAAATGAATAGGCCTAGTTATGAGTCAGTCTTGATGCCTTAATTATGCTTAAAATATACTAATTTAGTATCACCGGCTCATTAATGGGATTACTTTGGCCGACAGTTGGACAAGAACATGTGACAGTGGCGGTATAATTTACCTTTCTCAAGCGCTTCTATCTGTTCTTGTGTGAACGACGTGCGATTCCTTTGCAATTTTCTTTTCAGCTGAAGTCTCATTTGGGTCTCATCCGAGTCTTCTCCATTAGAACTAATTGAATTAGTGTTCTCACCTCCGCCGTCTGACTGTGGGCAACCGTCTGAAAAATAAAGAATAAATCAATCAATACAAACTATCACTCTTTATTCAGCTTTCGTGCATAGCAGGAGGTGCACCTGCTGGGATGTAAATATGATTAAGTTAGCGCAATGATTTTATTTTCTTGCATTAGAGTTTATTTTGCGTTCCTTGGAGTTTAGTGAGGCCTATGAGGATATGCCCAAAACCTGCCTGTGCCTAAAACATTCTTTTATAATATGTGAAATGTTGAGACTTGTTGCGTTCTCTGCTTCTTCCAACTGATATTGACTGGGTTTGACAATGCATTGTGTTATTTTGACCAGATATTATTAGTTCCATCAGGGAATAGAAAATGTCTATACAATGTTGTGGGAAAATGTTATTTTTGGCTTATATCTTTTATGACCATGTAACAATGCTTGTCGTGCTGAAATATAAGACAACATGGTAGAACCTATTCAGATCCCCTGAAATGGTTTAAAATCCAAACTTTCCCTTTTTAAAATGTTATATTTTTCCACATGGGCGTTTGTACACCCATTGAAATAACCCACAACACTTGAATAACAGCTGTTTTTCACGAACACAATACCAGGAGAGTAAGGGAAACTATTAAATTCACGGTCTGTGGAGGGGTTGGCAAACTTTTGTGGGCAGAATTTTGAGGACACAATTGGAGGCCACGAAAGGATTCTCTTGAGGCTCATTGTATGGAGGATTCCAGTCAACAGACTTTTCATCTCAGTATGTTAACCTTTATGCACTATTATCATCAATCACTGTCTCCTAGGATGGTCTGTTCAACGCCAGTTAGGATTTATGGCTTCTTTAGGCCATGGAAGAAAAACACCCAGCACACATTGAATGAGACATCTCTATGCTCAGACAGTGTTTGTTACATAAAGGCCACAGCGCAACCGACTGTGAGTTGAGGGGCCTCAGTCAGTGGCGCACATTATGCCTACGTAGCAAACAATATAAGTTATGTAGGTCTAGATAAATCTGCTTTGGCAGTTTATTGTGTGGGTGACAGTTCGTGTTTTTTCTACATGCACGGGCAGGTTGCTCAGTATACCTAGTCATAAGCTGTATTGGTATGCTCACAGTTAATATAGGAGAATATGTACTTGAACAACTATATATCAGCAGTGACCCATCATCATCTTTGGGTAGCTTTTTCACTCTGCTCTGAAGTTATGCAGATGCTTTTCTGACAGATTTGTTCTCTCAAATCCAAATGCATTATTCAGAACGAGCGTGTCTTATTACATTATTTTAAATATACGCGAAGATGAAGTTATCCCTTTTAAATGTCCAAAAAGAAAGCTTATCAGTAACCAGTGCGCTATAGTTTTGGAGCTAATCCGTCAAAAAGGAGTGAATGTGCGTTCCATTATCCCTCAGCCAGACCAACTGTCGCTAGATTTGGGATTTGTTTTCATTAATAAAAGACGCTGGGAAATAAAACCATTCCTTAGAATCACGTGTCGCAACCAGTCAGGCGTAAAACAAGCCAAAAGATAGAGAACCAACTGCGGCATCTTTCAGCAATAGAAACTAAAAACATTCTGGGACCCCCTGAAAGAGAAAGTGTCTAAATCCCATAGACAGCTTTAGTCCTCTATAAAGAAAAAAATATAAGAAAAACTGTCACGTTGATCCCTAAAAACACAAAATCGCAAACGAGAGCTTTCACCCTGTCCTTATGAAAGAGTTGTCTCTCTTTGGGCCCTGTCACTCTGATGAATCCGCTATTTTATTCACTGTTGCGTGGCGTTTATCAGATTGAGACCATATTTCTCCCCCTCTGAGACCTCACCCTGCCGTATGCTTCCGGAGTAATGGATTCTTAATTTCCCTGAAATCGCACTCCATGGAAGTATAGACACTTATGGCAGAACATAAGTGAACATACGATGTTGGTATAGCTGGTTGTGGTGTTTACACACATTTTGGGCATATTTTGAATAGACAGGATAACAGAGATACATTCAAAGTACAAACAACAGCAGCAGCAGCACTTATTATCATCGTTATTAACCATTTATAAGAGCCTAATAGTCTATAATTATGATAAGATTATATAATTAACACTAGTTGTATACTGTTATAGTAACACTAGGGCCTACTTAATAATAATAATATAATAATAATAATAAATAATAATAATAATTATTATTATTATTATAATTATTATAACAATTATAATTATAGTTATAAAATATCTTGGTCACCTTTCACCTTAATTTAATTGTTGGGGATACCTCATTCGAGACAGGTGTAGTTGCCAACAACAAAAAAACGCAGATATTATGAAGGAGAAAAAAAACTGTTATTTGTATTTCAATAGTGTCCATCCTTTATTGTTTAGTTCTCTTAAAACTGACGTGTCTAATTGGCAAGTGCTGCCATATCGTGTCCAGGGGTCTCCCGTGGAACATTCCTACAGCTGTCTCCTCAAACTAGACGCTTATTCATGTCGCCTTAATGAGAAACAAAACGTTCTCTAATGAGCAATTACATAGCGACAGAACTGTTCCCATAACAAATTCTTGCGTGTGACAGAAACATCCTTTGTACAGCGAGGCCTACCGCACACTGCTTCAGATTTGTTCATCCTAAACCAGGTTGGATGGGGAAAATGTGGAGTCATTGACGAATTTATCCATATATAGGCCTACAATATGGGCCTAGAAATGCATCTATCGTGCAGACTAAATCCTATAGACTAAATTGTGAAATTACAACCTTATTGTAAAAAAAAAAACTATCGAAAAACATGTCGAGAATTTGCAAGTTAATAATTAGTCAAATCATACCAAGTAGCCTAATCTTTGAATCATTTTCGGTGCATGCACAGGCCTATAGAACAGCCAATGAATTACAGTTCCATGCATATGACAAATAAGGCTAATAAAGCCGATGCATTAGTGAGAAACAACATCAGCTGAACTTAGATATACTCAAAGATTTTCAAAAAAATAATTATAATTAATAATTATTCCCATGCTACTTTCAATAACGTAGCCTAATAATGGTGTAACACAATAAAACAAAAATGAAATATTGTGTTCATATGTTGTAATAATAATAATGATGGTAATAAGATATAATGATATTTGACAACACTAATAATAATAATAACAATAATAATAATAGCTAATAATAGAAATGTATCGTTATAAAAATGACCTAATAGAGACATTCTCACTCCTCTCGTCAAATCCAGTGATTATCTTACCTGGGTTGGGCTGTCCTGGCACTGAGGTTCCGGGGTACCAGCCCGGCCGGGTTCCCCACGTCCCAGTCTGACCGTTCAGCATTCTCAACTTCTCATACATGCCATCTGCGCCCATCTGTTGCTTTTCGCTAGCCAGGTTGCGCAGTACTCTGTTTATCGATGACACCTGAAAGACAAACCCAAAATGCTTCACATTAATTAAACGCGCTTCCCTTGGTTGTGACGGCACATTGGCTTGTAAGTGATATGTCACATAACTGCATGCATACCCTCACATTCACAATATGTATTTGGGTAAGAAACTCGGTATCGAAATGGGAAATAAACAGAATGTAAATTAAATGTTTGTCGTCAATCGCAATGCGTAATTGTTCTGAAACAGGTGCATTATCATAACCAATATTGAGGACAGTTGTTCATTGTAATTTAACTCAGTTAATTTTGTTATGCTTATAAAATGGTATGGGTAGTAACTTACACTCAATGAACTTACACTGGGTATATTGTCGTTTGTGCAGACCCCCTCTGAAAGCAGTCTGTCACGAATTTCCCACGCGAAGATTGACGGGCACTCCCTCTTGTATATGGCAATTTTTCCGACCACCTCGGGAGTTGCTACTCTTGGCTTGCTACCCCCGATCGCCCTTGGTCTGATGGAGCCGGTTTCATAGTATCTGCCCAGAATCTTACTCACACAGCCGTTTGACACCTAAATAGAAAACAATAGACACAAATCACATACATTATTCAAGACTAATGCGTAATATATGTGTATACTACAAACATTGTTAAGCTTACGTTTTCATTGTCCAGCACTTGGACTTTTGCATCACCATGGGTCTATAACACAAGAAATATACCTTGAATGGTATACGGTAATTTTACTTGCACTTTGTTGAAATGCATCTGATAGTGGATCAAGACATCTACTTTGGATGGATATGTTTGCAGGTTGTGTCCTAACATATCCTGGCATCACCACAAACCATAATTCGTAATTCACCATCCAAAATCAAAACTGCAACTTAAAATGGTTTGAAAAACCATAGTTGGTTATACATAGTTGGTTATCACACATAACAAATGTTATTCTAAAGCATTTTACTCTGCAGACAGAGAGAGAGAGAAGAATGCAGTGTTATCACCTGCAGAATCCTGGATATATCGCACGGCCGCGCGCCACTGTGAGCAAGCTCGACTATTTTCTGTCTGGTTGAGTCGGGCAGCGGTCTGCCGTTGACGAACACTCCGCCAAGCTGATTCACTCCGCTGTGACCTGGGCAGAGACAGGGGTTGCACTCTCTTTAGTTAAGCCACGAGCTGTGATTAAAACAACAGCCTCTTCACTACAGATGTCTCAGATGCAAGCGTTCAGTGCTTAACTATGCAAAAATACAAGTTATCAAGCAGAACAAGAGACTAAACAAAACTGAACGTTCAGCACCAAACAATAACGCTGGACTTTGCATATGTGTAATTATTGCCATTGTTCATTTGTCATATATTTTTAAATGCTTTCCGGATATGCTCGCAATATCATTATCTTATACAATCTTGTTCTAATCACACATGCATAACATTGATTAGCCTCAGCGGTGTGGTATGAGCTCGACCAAAACATCTCCAGCCCACTGAGCCGAGTTTTGCGCATCCTTGCAAAGCTCAAATAGCGTAATGCTATTTGCGGCATAGCATTATAAAGTAGTAATTGCAGTATAATGTCAACACTTCAAACAAATCATCACCTAATCCTATGTATATTAACTTTATGTTTGTTACACAAGCCAAAACATCATAAACGCCCATGTTAACAGGTACTTTCATGCGAGTCAATTAACAATATCCAGTTTAGGATAGTCCAGAAAACCAGACCAAACCTGAAGTCAAATGAAAAAGGAGCCTCCCTGTAGTCCCCTACGTTTGCTCTAGTTCTCCGCTCCCTTCCCTTCGAAGTCTCCCGTTAAATTGACTCTAAGAGCACAAGCTCCTTAGCAATAAATAAGCTCCAAATATAGAAGAGTGGGAAAATATGATGAGACTGGCTGACATTTGTCTTTAAAATAAAGCTAGCTGCACGTCAAGTTTGAGCTTAATTTCTGGAAATAGGCGGAAGTCGCCCTGGATCATGCATGGAAGGCTAATTGAAAAGATCAGTTGGAGCACTTGTGGCAGGCATGTCACTTTATGACACTGCTCTGCTTTTGAAAATCGCATCATCACGACAAATAGTAGCATTATAAAACGACCCTTGCTGTCTGCATTTGGATATCACTCAGACTAAATTGGACCCTACTCATTTACCCTTCAAGGGAAGCTTCATTTTATCGTAGCCAGTGGGCTGTGCGCGGGCACGAGGATGGGAGCGCGCGTCACTCTTAATATATAAAAAGTGACTTTCTTTTTTTTGTTCAAGCGACAAACCAACACAGCCTATATTTACACTGTTTTTATGAGTCTGCTGGAGATGTTAGCACTCTCTCTTGTTTTATATATGTTTTGTTATTGTGTTTTCAAATAAGAATTAAATAATAGCTAAGCCCTACAATTATATTATATTGGGCCTTAAAATAGAACATTAGGCTACATGTGCTTGTGAATTTGTTGTTTACTGCCATAGGGCTAAAGTCACAAATTCTAGCCAAAATAATGGTGTAAATATAGGCTATTTGCTCATAGACTGCTGTAAGAGAAAATCCATAGCTATGTCATTTTTTTTAGGTTAATTCCAGGATTAGATTAAATCAATTGTGTTTGTGCATTTGATAGGTCAGCAGGGAAAAGCATATTGAAGATTTATTGGCTTTGAACGCGCCTCCCGTTTAGTGCTCAAATAAATCCACTTGATCACTGCGACACAGAGATAATAATATAAAACTTTCACTAGAAAGGTTAGGCCTAATTCTTTATCATTATATAATTCCCCACGGTAAGTGGTGTCGATCTCGCCGGGTGGCAATGATTATGCGCCTTGTATTCTATTGCAAGTCAATTAATAGGAAAACATATGGCGTCAATTTGGACGCTCAGTTCCATATACACCCAGGAGTTATTAGCACAAAGCCTGCAGAGCTAGCCGCGACCTTTAGACAAACTAAAGGCCTCACCCGAATCATATCTGCTCAGTATTTCGCTCAGAAGACCACCCCCTATAACATTGCGACAGTCCATTGCCATCACGTTTAAACATGTAACAAGATATGAATAATGGCATAAGCTTATACAATCTTGATTACAGGCTAATATATAGCCTAGGCCTAATATTTTGGTAGCCAGTAAGCCCATTTAAATGGTGAGGCACAATAAAATAATAAATAAAATGAATGAGCAAAGAAAAAACTCAAATTGTTTATTTCGTTTATTTGAAGGCCTCAGTTTTCTTCAAATGTTAGAGGGAATATGGGACTTCACATTACCTATGATTTCATATGGCCTACTTAAACTGACCTACATTCAAATGCTTTGTTTGGTTGGAGGTCTTTCAAGTGTAGAGCGTCACATCTTCTATCTGATCCTATGTCTAGAACTTAATACATTTAGGCCTGATATGAAAATATACATGATGTTCAAGGCTAAGCCAAGGCAATATAAGGTATTGGCATAAATATGAAAGCACACTGCAGCACAAACGTGTCGTTCAGTTATGAGAATGAGAGGTAAGCTATTCCACACACCTTCGTTACAGATGTCATACACCTCTTGTCCAGCAATAAGAAAGAAAATATACGTGTTTTATTGTCACTCTGCCAACGACACAACATTATTAATTATGAATTACTAAATAACATCTCAAATATGTAAATACTGCTCTAACGTTTATATGTCCAATGCATTCATAAAAAAGACAACGTCTCATCAAAGCATACAATTGTATCCCACACTGTGGTAATATAGAAGGGATAACGTCTTCATAAACATTACATATTCTCCATGAGATGCATGCAAGGTCCATTATTGCATATAATGTGTTTTGGCTTACCCGACAGGCTTTTTTGAAATGCTATTTTATCATATCAAGAATAACATTTTCTTCTGTCTTGCTTTCTTTCTTTCTTTCTTTCTTTCTTTCTTTCTTTCTTTCTTTCTTTCTTTCTTTCTTTCTTTCTTTCTTTCTTTCTTTCTTTCTTTCATTCTTTCTTTCTTTCTTTCTATATTTCTTTATTTGTATGCGTGTCGAAACAACTGCATTGGAAGCTGTGTAACTGGCCCATAAATAAAACCATCTAGGCCTTCTACTTCCTGCTAGACTCTTCTCTGATATGATAGTGCAGTTGCAGATATTAGGCTATATTTCAGTTCGTACACGTACAGGTTAATAGAAGCATAATAGCCAAAGTCCAATGACAGAAATACCACTGTGTGGATCAAAATACAAGAATATATATAAAGCATTTCTAATTGAGCTAATTTAAACAAGACCAAATGTATTGTCCTTATTCTACACAAACATGCAAAACAACATCTTCAGCATAAATGGCATGTGCCACCTGCCTCCTTACAGCTCAATGTATAAAGTTACTCAGAAAAAAACATGACTTACTGTTTTGCATCATGGACGCAACGCCAGATTCCCACGTGGCCCGGTTATAGTATTCTATTAGTCATGGGAAAAGAATAACAATGATCAGTATTGGCATGCTGCTAGTAATAGGCTATTACAATACTAAATGTACATACACATCGCAGACATTGATTTGGTGCAATTAGAAAATTACGGTGGGCACTATATTACTCATGAATAACTCAGGATGCATTAGGCTATTATTCATTCATATTTTATAATACGAGAGCATAATATCGTCTGTTGTTCTATAGGTTTTTGAATATATATATTCAGTGTTTAAACTTGCCTGGAAACAGTGTGGACTGTCCGCTTAAAACAATTTAAAGACTCTCTCATCTGCTTCTCACTAGTTAATATATTCTCCCTATGGACAAAGCAAAACATTTTATTAGTACACCTTAGCTTTCGTTTTTATTAGGTCAGACTTACTGCAATATTTTCCAACCCATTTTATGAGATGAATAGCATTGCAGTAATTTTAGAAAACGATAAATATAATCAGCTTTTAAATGTATTTTAGTAGGCTACCTGTAATAAATACAATTAAGGATTTTTGAATAAATGTGCATATTGTGCAAAACTGTTCAAGGCTCTTAATGTTAATATTACTGTTATTATATTGGCCATGAACAGTTTAGTCCATCCCCTTTCCATACAATTAAAAACGTGAGTAATATACGTTTAAGATGTCTTTAGATGTAGTCGTCTAGTGACATACGCTGTCTACCTCGGTTGGCTGCTCTGGAAAGTGAAATTGGGAAGGGGGTGAAGGCTCTCCAACAAAGCCTGCTGAATTTCAACAATGGCGTCCTTTCTGCTCCTACGCCAGAACCCAGAGAGTATAACTGAGGCTCCCTAACTAGATACCCAGCCTCATACTAACCGTACCAATAACTCTCAGGAAAACAAAGAGCTGAAGGGAGCAACCCCCTCCCACTGCACCCATGCCCAGCACAACAACAACCCCCTCACACCGCCACAGTTACACTGCTGCTTGTCGTGACCCGGTGCCCGTATCACTCTGCTTTTATTTTTATTTTTATCAAATAGAAACGCAATTTATTGTAATAAATATCTGGAGATAATTGTGTTACTGGTGTTTCGTTAAGGGTTGTAAAAAATATACAACAGCTCAGTGGGGTGCTCAATTGGAAAAAGACAATTGCCATAAAGAGCCCATTCAAAACATTTGCAGAAAAGGAGGCCACTAAGGAAATAGTCCATGCTTTGATTTTTTTCTCTTTTTATCTCCTCCTTTTTAAACATGCGATGGACTGTGTGTGTGTATTTACAGTGTACCTCCACAAATAAATAGCCTATACATCCAAGCATAGAGCCAAGCTGTGCAGCACGTGTTATTCCTATTTATGGAGAATATTCGAAAGAAACGGTGTAAATTCAACTAACTCATCATTACAACTCACAATTAATAATCCTTAAAAAAATAATAATTACATGCACTATAAGATTAACTCATTATATACGTTTACAATTTGATCGGTGTAGCTACAAAGGAGTTTTTTTTTTTTGCATTTTTCTAATGCTAATTATTTTGAAATATAATAATGCAATGGAAAAATGTGAAAAAGCAAAGTAAAGGGTTCCGAGTTTTTATTGATTACATGTCTAAAATAACCAAATGTATTAAGCATGAACTTAACCCAAAAGCAGTCTACTTAAGGTTAAACCTTTTTTTTACTGAGATGAGATGATGATAAGCCAATAATTTGCTTTTTGTTCAAGTCTAGCTAGAATTGTATAATTTATTTGATGCAGACCGCAAAATAATAGGGCCTCATCTGTATTTTGCCCGTTTTAACCAACAACTACTGGAATTTCAATTGAACATGCATCTTCACACTTGTAAGGCCTATATTATTCCATTCATTTATATGCAGAAAAACTCCATACAGCAACAATGTCTGGCATGGAGTTGAACACAATAACATGTTACATAGCTACCGCTAGGCCTATATAGCTACAATATTTTTTGCAACTGGAATAAAGCAATAGGCCTATTGCACCAGAACAGTCAAAAGCCTAATGCATATCCTAATGTTATAAATGCCTAATCAAAATTAACCTCTAATATTAACAATGGTTTTGATGTTGAGCTTTTTCTGTATTTTCTTCTACTTGTTTTATCTAAAAAGTAGCCTATTACGCACTCATTCTAGTCATCAATATTTTGTATGGAAAAATAGCTATAGGCTAAGCTTAGTCATGTATTATTTATTATGAATGGATTTCTGAACTTTTTTCACATAGACCTATATATCCTGCAAATGTTAAAAGCACTTTACTATTTGTGTTCAGTAAGTAGGACTACTTAAATTGTAATTGAATACATGAAAAAGGGTTAGGGTTTGTGAACTTTAGGAAAAAGTTCACAGAGCATTTTATGTGATGGTGCCCGGGTGAGTCTGACTGTATGATTCAACTTGACACCCTTGCTCATCGGATCATTGTCTCCCCATTCTCTGGACTGATTACAGGCCTAACGTGACTTTTTACTCTTTCCTGTCACAAATAAGCATTAAGCTATCCGCAAGCAACGACGGGATACAAGCAATACAAGAGTAAGAAAGGCGAACTGAAAAGTTCAAATTAGGCTGCCACTAGTCTGCGTACCGAAGTTCCTTCATTAAAGCCGATATGAACATCACTGAAAACTTTTGAGCCAATTGGACTCTCTTCCTAAATTTCAACAAAAACTTGCAAGTTATTAACTTAGTTTTAATTTGCCGTTTCAACACTTAGCCTAATTGTATTTTATGTTTCAATAATGTAATGTGTAAGCTAGGCTATGCGCATGGTTGGGTGAATAATGCGTGCTGTCTGAAATGTAGGTACAAAGTGCCAAGAAATCGGAGCTTACCTTTTTGAGGCATCCTGTGTACACTGCAGCCAAAGCCCTTGTTGATAAGTCTGAGCGCAAAAGAGACGGAGCCACAGTGCTGGATAGCCCCCACGAAGAAATGTCCTTGTATATATTTTCCAAGTGATCTTGAATAGAGATGGAAATCCCTGTGAAGGAAGCAGAGATTGACAATAAAATGGGACGTCAGGACTGCGCGAGACTGAAAATGTGCACTCGTGAGTGGGTAAGACAGAGAGAGAGAGAGAGAGAGAGAGAGAGAGAGGGTAGCGCACCTATGCTTATTGGTGATGGTACTAGTGTATTAATGTATGTGTTCCTGGTCTGTGCCTCGCCTCCACTCCTCTTCAGTGGCCCATTAGCAGTGCCTGACCTCTGTCATCATCTTCTAGCGTAACACTTCCTCCTACTTCGTGGTGCCAGAGCGGGAAACGGGGCAGAGCCAGAGCTTGCTTTTCAAACCCACTAATCACTCTGCACATGCACATTAATTTCTCCTTCTCTAACACACACACACACACGCACACGCACTCACGCTAAATATTTCCTTTAGAAATGCTATTGGATGAGGGAGGGCAAGTGCAACTCACAGGGCTCCACGATCGTGGAACGCATACAAGATTTCCTACACTAACCATGAACCTGAAGTTACAAATGGATGTACGGGCAGTGAACACATGCTGCGCAACGACCTCAAACGGATCAACATTAACCATTTGCAGTCCATCTTCATTTTTTACCGATAAAAACACATATTTACTCATTTACATAATGTGATACATTAACGTTTATATATTTTAAACATATAAAGGCTGAATTGAAATATTACGTTTATTTAATTATTTCAGTGAGGGATTCATTGGGCCATAGTTTTTGAATGCTTTGCATAGCCTACAATCGTTACGCAGCAGCCTAAAGGGCAGAGCGCAGTCACTGAAGCAAGCGCAAACTTGCACGTGTTGCTGTTGACTCATGTGATTATATTTCTTGGATCAATGATATGCAGGACGCAGCGTCGATGGTTCTAAAGGATAAATAACACAGGACGTAAATATAAGCAAATTTCTTTGCAGTCATGACCACACACCCGAACTACATTTGTAGAATGCCTGGCTATTAATTCCCACCTCAGTACACTTCAAAGCAACCCCTCCTTGACTGCATTTGAGTTTACACTTGGAGAACCAGTCTCGGCTAGGGGTGTTCCAATCATTTGTTCAAATGGAACAGATTCCGGGTCGTAGAATAAGAAACGAGGGGGGGGTTGGCGTGGTGGGGTAACCTAAAAGAGGGGTGAAAAGTGTCGCAACGCGCAGAGCATAAAATTAAGTCGTGGTCGTGGATGTGTACACTTGACTTCCTTTGAAATGTGAAAAGTGCTAAAAGTCAGAGCTCATCAATAAACTATCTTGAAACTGAATAAGAGTCCTGACAACCATTGCATTCCCAACTAAAGTACAATGCGGAGACAAACGACACTGTCAAATAGTTTGCGACACAATGAAAGGGTGGCTGAACGAGAGCGGGATAATGAGCTGCCGCGACCGTCATGCACTGTCATCTCGAGTCCCGTGCTGAAGCTCTGCAACTTCGTTTAATATTTTCACATAACTTTCATTCCACTCCTCTAAAATTATTGCTGCGAATTCTTATGACGCGGACGGTTTATTGTTGCCTAAACACTTTGGCACACACTGAAAAAATAGTACATTATGAAATGTTTGTTTTCTGATGCCAAAGTTGGCCTATCAAAACAGATTTGTATAGATAGTAGAGCAAAATGCTACTTTCAGTAGGTTGCATGAGGTTTAATGTTTGTATGTAGTAAAATATGTGTTAATAGTTAAGATGGGCCTTCTGTTATTTTAATAGTTTATGGAACTTTCCGAGCATGCACGGCATAGGTCAAACATGTTAGGCATGCAAATAAGCAAAACACGACTATGTCAACGCATGTTAAAAATACAGTTATAATTGCTTTGACGCACATCTATGGATGAAAAGGCATCGTTACAAGTTTACCCTGAAACTGCAGTAGTCTACAAAAAAAATCGCCTTTCATGTCCATAAACACTGCTAACAACGTTTGTTATATTGTAATGTACAAACCCCAATTACTTCCTTTTCACTCAATTCAGTGAGAAGATCCCAGGTCAACCTGTTGTAAGACTGCTAAACAATAGCACCAATGGATAATGTAATTATTTGGAAAGACGTAATCCGCCTTGTTCTTGTCTTGTGGTTTAGTTGTCTTGTTACTTGACTTCAGATTGAACTTGTTGAAATCAACAAGTGTAAAAAAAAATAATCAAAAAATCTATGTAAATCCATTAATTGGAACAACTCAGGCAACATTCACGAATTGCAATTGCTATGTTGAAGACTATCAATTAGCCTAACGCATTTCGGATTAACAGAAAGTACACTCTCAGGCCATGGGAGAAGACTGTAATCTTGTCGCTCTTTTTCCCTCGGGCAAAGTGGTCTTTGAGGACCGCCTATAAAGTTTTGAACAAAAAAAATCATAAGGGGAGCGCGCACAGAATACGGCTGACGTCATCCTTGGGAACACAGTGACAGAGAGTGGGGATGAAGGAAAGGAGAGAGAGCGAGGGAGAGAGAGAGGGAGCGAGAGACTAAAAATATTAACCAAAGCGAATGTGTGTTGATATACCCATTGATTTATCAGAGGTTAATGAGAGGATCGGTTCTGGGAAACGTAAGATTATTATATTATTATTCATATTATATTCAAAAGCTAACTATTAGCATAGCAATTGATCTTGGAGTATCACCGTAACAAATTATAAATTGTATCTAGGCTATACTTGACATAAATGGTATAATTCCAAATGAATACAAGTTGTGGAACAAACCATGAATAACTAATATGAGGAAGGAAGGGGTTAAAGGTTAAAACAATGTTGTGCCTTGGCTATACCTGGTCAGACTATATGTGTTTATTAATTGTGACGCTAGCCCATATTCAGAATGTTATGTATAACTAAATATCTTGTCATATTTTTAGGACATGGTTCATTGCCCGATTCAATTTAGTCATGAGGTAAGCTTCAGTGTATACTCACTGCCGTGGTGTTATACTCACATTATTTTACTAACTTACAAGGGCTTAACTAGGCAAATACTACGTTTATATCAGCTCTATAACCTAATAACACACACTAAAAATATATATTATTTGTATTAATTGCCATTACTTATATTATTAACAATAAACATGCTTGCGTAAAACTGCATTCAATCCATAAAAGGCAAGGTTTGCGTTCTTTATGTCCTATGTAGGCCTATAGCTTGTTTAAGCAATCTTTGTGGACAACATTACATACTTTAGTATCACGTGAAGACTTTCCTCGTGTTTAATAAACATGTTTCCTCGAAGCTCAGTGGGAACAATTAAGTACAGGGAAATAGGTTTGTAAAAGGCATTACTTAATAGCAAGGATAAATATATCCAAGCCACCACAACTGGAAAGCCATAGGCCTATAAAGAGTATTGGTTGACAGGGAAATATATATATAAAGTCATACCTGATAAAGATCTGCTTCACTTGCTTTTCCTGTCCGTGATGATCATAAAACAGAAGCAATAATGTATAGTATGTGATGTTTAGACTCCTTGGTTTTCATGTAACCTATTGAATTGCAATCTGTTTCCACGTCGATGAGAATATAAAATGACCATGTCTTTTCTACCACCGACTTTCGACTATCATCCACAACTTGGCAGTGATTGGCAGCAGTGCCGCTACACGTCACTTTGGACACCACTTATCACTACACTAACTAGGAAGTCGCGGCGGGAGATGTCCAAACCTACTTATTAGTGGAGGGCATTCCGAGTCTTTTCAGTGAGCCGGCTCATTTGTCTCCGTTCAGCTAAAAGAGCCGTTAATTTGGCTCCCAAACGGCTCTTCGTTCAGTAGCGCTTAAAAATGTAGGCTACCTAAAACCATGGAAAAATATGAAATATCTAATGCAAAGCTTACAATATGGCTGCCATTGTGTCAGATCGTGACGTGAGTTCAAATACGTTTTTACTGACCAAACTATTCGATGCCTGCAAAAAAAATGTAAGATAAAAATTATCACATTGCAAAAATGTGTGTGGACAAAAGTCTCTCTCATCATTATTTATTGTTCCTACAGTGAGGAATTACAATCTTCAGAGAACGTTTTTATAATTTATCTACAGATAGGCCTAATCGTTTTCTGGAGCCCAAAAAGCAGTAGTAACAGCATGCAAATCAGGGAGCAAAATGAACGGCTCTTTCACAGATGCGATTCGGTTCCTGACGTTCACCAAAAAGAGACGTTCAAAAAGAGCCGTTCATTCACGAACGACCCATCACTAACACTTTAATACTTGTCTTGGGGGGCATACAAATAATAAAACTAGTAATACTATTAATAATCATTATTAGACCTACTACTACTACCACTATTTTTTTTTGTATTATTATTATTATGTTAAAATAATAACAATAATGTTATTATTACAAAAATATTCCAATAAATCAAATATTTCCGGAAAAATATCTAATAAAAAAGGTTGGGAAAACATTTGCGCATGCAGTGCACCATTCATTTAAAGGGATCCAGTGTCGTGCTTACTCAAACTGAGAAATAAAAACAAAGACCTACATTCATTATTAGCATTGATTCCCGAGCAATGCAGAACGGTGGTAGCAATAACGTGTGACCTATATCCCCAAGCATTTGTTTGCAGCGAAGCTGATGGTAAAAGTCCAGGGACTGACCATGTTACCACATTACAGCTGTGAGATGATACAGGATTACCTCGTGGCAAAATTGGAATAACTGTTGGATGTTTTGATGGAGTGATGTTTACTTGAAAATTATTGTGTTCAATTAGGATTGGTTTTTCTTTATAGGCCTAGGGTAGATGTTTTTGTGCTTCAAGAAGTCTGTCCAAGTGGTTTGGGAGGGCAAATCTATAGGCCTATAAACTTGCAAAACTTGTTTTTGATCAAATTGCTGTAGGCTAAGGTGCATACAATATAGCATGGAACTCAAGTTCGAGGATAGGCTATCAATTATAAAATAATCATCTGGCAATCAACTCTCTTGAGCTAATAGTCTACACTGGAAATGTGCAGTCTGCATGTGTTGATTATAAATAGCACATGCCACCACACATTTATTAAAAAATATCAAGCAATTTACTTGAGGAAATACTAAAGAAAGTTATTTTAACGCCAATTGTAGGATATTTTTTTATTTGTTCCTTTTCTCTGTTTCTCTTCTCTGTGAAATATTATAGTAAACTGAGTGTTTCATTTGTTGTTCTGCGCGTCTTCCAGCCTTGACTGAAACATTAGCCGCATTCCCTCTGAAATGACAAATATGTTACTTTTTTCCCCATAGAATTTGGTTCAGTATTGTAGCTAGCATGTTGCATCAAAATCAATGTGAGTGGAGAGTAGTTGGCAGGTGTCAATCTCAGTATTTCGCTTCATCCACGTCTATTACAAGGGTCATGGCCAGATAGGACCAACACAATCTCACACTCAATCGTGCAAATATGTACAAAAAGTATTTCAGCAGATTTCGTGCGTGTCTGTGCGTTTTTGTGTGGCTTAATTCGTGTGAAAATACACTTAGTTGTGCGACTTAATTCTTAGGAAAATACACACATTTGTGTGTGACTTCATTCATAGGAAAATACATTTTTGGGGGAAAAACTTCGGAACAATCTTTTGAAAGTTATTGGAGCAATGCATTTTGGGCAATGGTGTTCTACACTGCTTTATTTTGAGTACCACATTTTTCTATAAAAATAAACAAACGTGTTAACAACCCAATATTGTTAATCAACCAGGTTGCCACCGAAATACTTATAATATAATAGTAGCCTTACATTTGTTATTATTTTTCATTAATGCCAATGCTGTTTTCTATGCTTGTTTTCACTGTAACACAACCGGCCGTGATTGGGAGTCCCATAGGAAGGCGCAAAATTGGCCCAGCGTTGTCCGAGTTTGTGTAGACCGTTATTGTAAATAAGCATTTGTTCTTAAATGACTTAACTGACTTGTCTAGTTAAATAAAGGTTCAATATATATTTTTTAATAATTATAATAATAATTGTATTGATTGATAGATTAGAGTAAAAAGCTGTAAAAATTGGAGTAAGAAAATCAAAAAGCCTACTAGGCTTTCATGTCAACAGCCTTTAGAGCTAACTTTGCCACCTATGAGGCCTGTTGCAGCTTTCACTTTGTTCCGCTACATTGGTGGCAGCGTTGGGATTACGTCCAGTTCACGTCTAGTTATGTGATCTAGCGGCGGGAAGCATTCTTTTTCAACATTGTGTTGGGTGTAATTACATTGACATATGTAGTGAACAATAGATAAGCAAAAATGGGCGTGATGGATAGAAGTAGTCACTACAGGTGTGATCAAGCTTAAATCAAAGTTGCCTGAAGGGGAATGGAAGGTGCTATGCCCTGACCAGTTATTCAGGCTCCCGAGTGGCGCAGCGGTCTAATGCACTGTATCTCAGTACAAGAGGTGTCACTACAGACCCTGGTTTGATCCCGGGCTGTATCAGAACTGGCCGTGATCTGGAGTCTCATAGAGCGGCGCACAATTGGTTAGGGTATTTAATTCATTTCAAACTCTCCTATACCACAATATATATTTTAATTGTTAATTTTTTTTGTCTACCCACCATTTTCTCCCCAATTTCGATCTTGTCTCATCGCTGCAACTTCCCAACGGGCTCGGCGAAGGTGGAGTCAGGCGTCCTCTGAAACATGATCCGCCTAACCACGCTCCTTAACCTCTACAGGATCGTGTCCTGTCCTCGGGATGCTTGAGCTAATGTGCACTAATGTGATTAGCATGACGTTGTAAGTAACAAGAACATTTCCCATGCATAGACATATCTAATATGGGCAGAAAGCTTACATTCTTGTTAATCTAACTGCACTATCCAATTTACAGTAGCTATTAGAGTGAAAGAATAACATGCTATTGTTTGAGGAGAGTGCATAGTTTTGTACTTGAACATTTTTCAATAAACCAATAGGCAGATTTGGGAAGACTTGATACAACATTTTGAACAGTAATGCAATAGTTCATTGGATATGTCTAAAACTTTACATGTACACTTCTGCTATCTAGTGGCCAAGATCTAAATTGCTTCTGGACTCCTAAGTAATATTATGTCCTTTCTCTTGCATTTCAAAGATGATGTGACAAAAAGCCCCCCAAAAACCATGTGTTTTTCTTTGTATTAGCTTTTACCAGATCTAATGTGTTATAGTCCCCTACATTAATTTCACATTTCCACAAACTTCAAAGTGTTTCCTTTCAAATGGTATCAAGAATATGCTTATCCTTGCTTCAGGTCCTGAACTACAGGCAGTTAGACTTGGGTATGTCATTTTAGGCAAAAAATAAATAAAAAGGGTCTGATTCTTAACACCCGCCAGCTTTAACCCGGAAGCCAGCTGCACCAATGTGTCAGAGGAAACCCCATTTAACTGGGAACCGGGGTCAGCCTGTATGCACCTAGCCCGCCACCAGGAGTCGCTAGGGCGCGATGAGCCAAGTAAAGCCCCCCCGGCCAAACCCTCCCGTAACCCGGACGACGCTGGGCCAATTGTGCTGCGTCCTATGGGACTCCCGGCCATGGCGAGTTGTGGCACAGCCCGGGAATGCACCTTGGTCTGTAGTAACGCCTCGCCTTAGACCGCTGCGCCACTCAGGAGGCCCTATTCCCAACATCTTATATAATTATTGCTTTCTTCAGTTAAAATACAGAATATGGATTCAAATGCCAAATATACCAAAAGCTAAATCAAGCAGAGATTTAAGACCATGTTAATCATTACTGAAACAAGTAAACTACAAACATTTAACTAGATACAAATATTTTATGAAAGATTATTCATATGAAAGTGAGTGTGTGTACAGTTGAAGTCGGAAGTTTACATACACCTTAGCCAAATACATTTAAACTCAGTTTTTCACAATTCCTGACATTTAATTCTGGTAAAAATTCCCTGTCTTAGGTCAATTAGGATCACCACTTTATTTTAAGAATGTGAAATGTCAGAATAATAGTAGAGAGAATTATTTATATATGCTTTTATTTCTTTCATCACATTCCCAGTGGGTCAGAAGTTTACATACACTCAATTAGTATTTGACTTTAAATTGTTTAACTTGGGTCAAACATTTCGGGTAGCCTTCCACAAGCTTCCCACAGTAAGTTGGGTGAATTTTGGCCCATTCCTCCTGACATAACTGGTGTAACTGAGTCAGGTTTGTAGGCCTCCTTGCTCGCACAAGCTTTTTCAGTTACGCCAATATATTTTCTATAGTATTGAGGTCAGGGCTTTGTGATGGCCACTCCAATAGCTTGAATCTGTTGTCCTTCAGCCATTTTGCCACAACTTTGCAAGTATGCTTGGGGTCATTGTCCATTTGGAAGACCCATTTGCGACCAAGCTTTAACTTCCTGACTGATGTCTTGAGATGTTGCTTCAATATATCCTCATAATTTTCCTTCCTCATGATGCAATCTATTTTGTGAAGTGCACCAGTCCCTCCCGCAGCAAAGCACCCCCACAACATGATGCTGCCACCCCCCGTCCTTCACGGTTGGGATGGTGTTCTTCGGCTTGCAAGCCTCCCCCTTTTTCCTCCAAACATAACGATGGTCATTATGGCCAAACAGTCCTATTTTTGTTTCATCAGACCAGAGGACATTTCTCCAAAAAGTATGATCTTTGTCCCCATAGTTGCATCTTTGTCCCCGCAGTTACAAACCGTAGTCTGGCTTTTTTATGGCGGTTTTGGAGCAGTGGCATCTTCCTTGCTGAGCGGCCTTTCAGGTTATGTCGATATAGGACTCATTTTACTGTGGATATAGATACTTTTGTACCTGTTTCCTCCAGCATCTTCACAAGGGCCTTGGCTGTTGTTCTGGGATTGATTTGCACTTTTCACACCAAAGCACATTAATCTCTAGGAGACAGAACACGTCTCCTTCCTGAGTGGTATGACGGCTGCGCATTCCCATGGTGTTTATACTTGCGTACTATTGTTTGTACAGATGGACGTGGTACCTTCAGGCGTTTGGAAATTGCTCCAGAGGATGAACCAGACTTGTGGAGGTCTACACATTTTTTTTTTTTTGATTTTCCCATGATAGATAGATAGATAGATAGATAGATAGATAGATAGATAGATAGATAGATAGATAGATAGATAGATAGATAGATAGATAGATAGATAGATAGATAGATACTTTGTCAAGCAGCTACGAAAAATGAATGAAAATACACAAAAGACAGATACATGATACATGATACATAGAGCGGCAGTATGAAAAAGTATAAAAATACAAGAAGTCTGGAGTGAAAAAAAGCTATAAAAAGACATTGCATAGTATGAGTGGATGGCTGAATATGTACACTATACATTGGTGGATGGTGCATGGTTAGCTATACTATACTGATCGATGGCAGAGAAATACTTAAATAGCTAAAAGTGCGTATGATATAAGTGAGGGTAATAATAGTTTACTTAATTTACAGACTGGTTAAATTTACAGGTAAGTGAATATTTGCATGGTTACATTAACTGTACAGGTAAATGACAGGTAGAGATACTTAAATAAATAAATGCAGATAAATGCACGTATTGCACATTCGATATACTAAAAGCAATGAAAAAATACACAACTGACAGGATACCAATATGCATTCCTGAGTGAATGACTACGTAAGTTAAGTCCAAGAATTATTTACAATATTGCACGTGATATGATATAACAACTGTACATGAATATGTATATACAGACTTGAATGAATAAATAAATCCTGAGTGAATGAGTGATTACAGACCAGAGTTACTCACGGATGGATGCATAATCGTTAAACTAGGTCCTAACTCCCCAACAGTTCCAGGTCTATGTTGAGGGTGGGTGACGTTGTCCATGATGGCCAGCAGTTTGGCCAGGATCCGTCTCTCCGCCACCTCCTCTAGCGTGTCAAGGCTAATCCCCAGAACAGAGCTAGCCTTCCTGATCAGCTTATTTACCTGAGAAGCATCACCGGCTTCTATGTTGGCACCCCAGCACACAATTGCAAATAAGATGGCACTGGCCAACACAGACTGGTAGGAGGTATGCAGTAGTTTACTGCACACGTTGAAGGATCTGAGCCTCCTCAGAAAGTAGAGTCGGCTCTGGACCTTTTTGTGCAGATCCCCGGTGTTACCAGCCCATTCCAGCCTGTTGTCCATATGGACTCCCAGGAACTTGTATGACCCAACCATTTCCACATCCATCCCCTGTATAGGGACTGCAGTCAGTTGGGCCTTGGTTCTCCTGAAGTCCACCACCATCTCCTTTGTTTTGCTGATGTTGAGCTGAAGGTGGTTCTGCTCACACCACAACACAATGTCATTGATTGCACTCCTGTACTCCTCCCCCTGCCCACCCCTGATGCACCCTACAATTGTGGAGTCATCTGAGAACTTCTGTAGGTGGCATGTTTCAGAGTTATAACTGAAGTCCGAGGTGTAGAGGGTGAACAGGAAGGGGGGCAGGACCATTCCCTGGGGGGCCCCTGTGTTGCTCCCTGCCCGTTCTGACACACAGCTCTGTAGACGCACAAATTGTGGCCTACTGTTCAGGTAGTCCGTGACCCAGGATGTGAAGAAATATGAAGAAAATTGTGTAACGTAGGCCCCACAAAATACGAAATGCGTTATGAAGAAGGCCTACTGTTGCCTACACGAAAAAAGGGCCTTTCTGACTAACTGTTTATTTTTTTTCTTCTGACTACTAGTGCACCAGTATCCCATAGTATTAAGCAAAAACAAGCATAGAAAACAAGCAAAGATTTTTTTTATTTTTTTATTACAAAAAGAAGGCTACAATTATATTATAATTATTTCGGTGACAATCTGGTTGATTAACAATGTTGGGTTGTTAACACGTCAGTTTTTTATATAAATAAATGTGGGATACAAAAAAAAAGGCAGTGTAGAACCTCATCGCCCATCATGCATTGCTCTAAGAACTTTCAAACGATTGTTCCAAAGTTTGCCCCCCCAAAATGTATTTTTCCTATAAATAAAGTATTTTCACACGAATTAAGCCACACAACAACGCACAAAAAAACACAATCTGCTGAAATACTTTTTGTACATACTGCCACAAATTAATTGTGAGATTGTTTCCAACAACACATGAGCTGACAAGGGGAAAATGAAGGCTAACGAGGATATCAGACATCTTGACAAGACACATGAGTAGGCTACATCTCCTTTAATAAATGAATCACTCTACCGGGACGTCTTACAATGTTCTATGTGCCCGTATGTTTAAACACACTGAGTGCACAAAACATTAGGATCACCTGTTCTTTCCATGACATTGACTGACCAGGTGAATCCAGCTAAAAGCTATGATCCCTTATTGACGTCACCTAAAAAAATCCACTTCAATCAGTGTAGATGAAGGGGAGGAGACAGGTTAAAGAAGGATTTTTAAGCCTTGAGACAATTGAGACATGGATTGTGTATGTGGGCCCTTCAGAGCGTGAATGGGCAAGACAGGTTTAATTGTGTGTCACGAACTGCTACCATGCTGGGTTTTTCACACTCACAGTTTCCCGAGTGTATCAAGAATGGTCCGCCACCCAAAGGACATCCAGCCAACTTGACACAACTGTGGCAAGCATTGGAGTCAACATGGGTCGACATCCCTGTGGAATGCTTTCAACACCTTGTAGAGTCCATGCCCCAATGAATTGAGGCTGTTCTGAGGGAAGAATGGGGTGCATCTCAAAATTAGGAAAGTGTTCTCCATGGTCCAACATTACTGGCCATAACGCGCGTAATTAATCAAGTGGATTTGTAAACGCGTTGTAGACCTATCGCTAATGGTTTGTATTGTTACATTATATTTGACAAATTACATCCCATAGGCTACTTGTCAGATAACATTTTAACTTGCTTAAATCACCTATGGTGTATGATGAGGGCTATGCCCATGCAGAGGCAAGAACAGTGTCGGTGGATAGTCTCTTCCAGCATGCTGAATTAGAGAGATGGAATTATTTGCTTCATTAAGGCCATGAGGATTGCAGTTACCTCTGTTGGTTCCCTCCTGCCACTTTAGTGAAAATGTGATTGCCATAACGCAGGTACTGTAACAGTAGCCTATGTTACAATAGGCTACTGTATACAATAAAAACTTGTGACCAAAACAATGAGGGAAACGATTGTTTTGATCCCAATAATGCTTAATCCAAAACTTGTTTGCACCCCATACCTTAGTTCTAGGTATTCAGTCCAAATTCCACTCCATAAATGGTTATTTCATTTCTCCTATCTCTACCATGATCAGTAACATCAGGCCAGCTGACCTTGATCTCATGGTTCTGATCATAAATCCATACATGGTGCTGCATTCCACTATGCCACCACCTATGAAACAGTCCAAGCTGGAGGCCAAGACTGTGCTCTCTCTCTCTCTCTCGCAATCTGTGCACTTTCACTCTCCACAAATGTCCACATACACCTACATAATCTACATGGTATGTTCTGTATTTGCCTTAACTTGACTTGACTTAACACCTGTGGCATTATGCTAATAATGTGTTATAGCATAGCTGTGGAATTTAGTTTACTCAGGAAAAAGGAGGTTTGGGACATATAGGATGGGACCTGGTCAGAACAGGCCATAAGGATCATGAGCATCTGAGTATGTAAGTTCCAAGCTGATATTATATATATGGATACTACAATGTTTCTCAGACAAACTGCTTGCCAGCCTTGTATATAAAGTAAACATTGTATGTTAGCTGACTAGGAACAAATCATTTACTCTCATGTATAACAGGCACAAAGCAAAAACCTTAAGCAGAGAATCTCATCCTCTCCTTTGCAGTGATAACATGAGTCCATTCACCTAAATTAGATTCAATGATAATATATAGCACACCAAGTTCAGCCTAGATGCATTGAGCATTGAATTCGTTTTTTTGCCCGATACACACCCACCACTCCCCATTCCCCAGCGACTCCTTCCATTAACACTGCAATCTCAGCTGGTGCTTTGCTCCATGTACACTGTATTGTTAGGGAATCAGCATGTTGAGTCCACCGAGACAGTGACCCCTGACATTTTACTGAACATGTAATTATTTGCCTGCCTCTTGCAAGGATTTAAAAGATTGCATTTTAACTAAATCCATATCAATGCTAATTTCCCCGTCCAGGCAGCTCCAGGTGCTACAGCCCAGAAGAATGCAGTGGATGCACAGTGTGAGTGCTGTGTGCCACAGCATGGGGGGAGGGCATGGCTCAAATTAAATTACACCAATATCTCTCCACAAGAAAACAGTTTTATATAAGCCACTGAACAAAGGAGACATGCTACATTAGAGTTAAACATTTCTGGTTCTCCTTTCTCTATCTTTTTAGGTAACAAATAATACTATGTACATGAGATAATCATCTAGGGAAAAATAATATAAGCATAGTATGTAAAACAACCCACTAAATCAGACAATAAGAATGACAAACTGTCTGGAAAATAGACTCACATGAGTGAGAATGACTGGTTATGTAGAATAAACATTTTGTCCCAAAGTAGATATTTTGAAGATAATTGAAGAAGATATAGAGTATATCCTGTATATAAATGTAATCCTGGTAATGCATTGGGAATCAGAATGATAAAGTTATCAGAATAACTTTTATTTGTTAACATCTAGCGCAAGGCAAGACTAAGAATAGTATTAACTGTAGTTAACAGGCAAGTCACAGTTTAGAGTTTTTCTTCTCTTTTTGAATGAACATGAATGGCCGCCTAGTGACAAGTCAGCGTAAGGCCTCACATCCTCTATTGTCGACAGAAAACCATCTGGTTATGATCTTGTTTAAGATAGACCCTTAATTAAGCTTTTAATTAAAGATGGTTCAAAGCTGTAGACCACATGAAGGGCAGTAATTACAAATTACACTACAAACCCAACAGATGTGACTGACTGCCATTATCTGCGGGAAGAAAAAGGTATACGAAATTCAATTCGACCAAAGTTTGAGTTCAATTAATCTGTTTTCTTGAGAATAAGGGCACGTTTGTCAGTAGCCATACAGGCTCGGAGGCAGGATTTAAGTTCTTCGTCATGATTGTTTTCATATTTCTTTGACATCTATTGATTTCGAGGCAGCTGTAAGACTTTGTCACAAGAGAGCGGAGCAGTCACGACGCGTTAGTTTGATGGCATAACTCGAACGTTGGGAGATAGTGTGACCACGTGACGAGCAGTGGAATATTTTCTTCTTCATAATAAAGCTCAGTAATTATTGATTTATTATACAAATTTAACAAGCAAATACAACCAACATTTTTTTTAAAACCAGAAATGTAAATAGATTTAAACTAGATTTGTCATACAATAATAGTCTTAATCACTTAATGCCGTTTATTCTACTGGCAAATGTGTGAGAAAACAAAATGTCAAAGGGAACCAAGATTAGCCCCTATATAGTAGGTTAAGTATTCCTATTATATTCATCCCTTAGCGGCCAATACACATTAATATTTCATGATACAAACTTTTAATTTTTCAGTATAGGCTTTCTGTAGCTCCATATTCAACAAACTAAAAAAAACGATCTAATGCATTGGGGTCAGGTGACTACATTCTCTATGTTGGACCAATTATAATCCAGCATGAGATCCTGGTATGGCATCACCAATGGTTGCTGCACCTGATAACCTGGTCATTGACCCATGTTAATGTTATCATAACATCTCCTCAGCTGCATGACCGCTATACTCAATGCAAATACTGACATCTATTGTGTGATACAAATAGAAACCAAAATGTCAGCCTTCTTACAGCTACTCTACACTACATCAGCTTGTTGCTCATGTATGGTAGAGGCCAAACTAATAAACATGAATAAACTGGAACTGATTTAAATAAATGTTAACCTTTTTGAATAAACTGGAACTGGTTTGAATAAATGTTAACCTTTTAACTCCATGACAGTGATTGTCTAAGACAATACAAAAAGTAAAACGCATGTGCGTAATTGCTCATAACTCATGCTGCAACTAGATATTTGCACGTAAATGTGGGTTGCTCGTGTTTCGAATATTTCCGTGGTCTGTCATGAATTGTGGTTACTTACTGATGTAACTTGGGGAAACCATGTTATTGTCTGTGGGAAATAATATGTTCTTTATTCATCTGTGTGTGCAAAACACAAAATATTCCTGACTTTACACAACTCTAAAATAAGAAATGGTTTTTGACTGGGCCAAATACAGTGGCGCCTCTGCCACACAGCATCAACACAGTGTTTTCAGATGTTTGTAGTGTTCACTTTCTGTGCCAGAATTAATGCATATAGGCCTAGTCAGGGAGATGAGTCCCGCTTTCACATGCATCGAAAAGACAGGAGAACCATGCCACTGCTTATCACGTAAAGTATCTGCAAATCAAATGTATTGTTATTTATGTATTGTCTGTAGGCATGGTGGACTTTGTGACAGGACTAAGGACTTTGATTATCTCTAATACAGACAACAGCTTGAAAGTTAGAATACCCAACAGACCTTAACGCTCACACAACACTTCCGAAAATTCTCCACAAATCAAGGGCTAAAATCACATTGTAGAGCAGTTCTGCATGGAACAAAATCTGCATAAAGGCTCACCAAAACACTTTACCAAAGAGAGATATATAAGCTCAATGGTTCAGTGTTTACATAGTACAAGTTATTTTTCTTATTGCTTCACTAAAGCTACCTGCTAAGCCTACATGGCGTTGCCCAGGAGCCCCAGTTTCAATGCATTTTTCTGAGCTTTTGCAGCCAAGGTGATTGTGTAGCGCGCCTTACAACTGCCTATGCCTCACCAAACTATTCGTATACAGGTAAATGGTAAAGTCAACGTTTGTGATTGAAGGATCGTTTTAATTCATTTGAGAGTCCGTGGCAGTATGGTAAAATGTTCAGTTGACTCCATCGTTGACAGGGTTCCTCCACCACGTATACTTTCTCACGCTCATGCTGCAGCGGTTGCCTGGCTGGTTCATAATGTTTGAATGCCCTCTAGCGGTAGAAAGATAGCATAAATCCATGGGTTGGCTTCAAATACCTATCCAGTGTTTGGTGTAGCCTATATTTAAAAAATAATCTGACATCACTTTCTTTGTCGTTTCTATTTGTGTATGGTTACATTTGGATTGGCCTATTTAATGCAACTGAGATGATATAATGAAATAAAGTTTCACGTTTTTGGCCAATGTTCAAAATTGTGATTATTTCCACAATGTTATATATAACTACCGGTTGTAGTTAAGAAAAACGAAAACTGAAATGCTATGTGCGTAAGCACACATTGTCTGTGAGGTCCCCAGTCTGTCAAGGGGTGTTATATTTCAATGAGAACCGTGGCGTGAAAAGCCATGTCCTCCTCCTACTGTCACGCAAGCACTGGTCTGAAAGTTGTCAACCCCTTCAGGTAGTGTTAGCCTACTACTGAGTAAATGCATTTGTGTTTGCTATTGAGTAGATGTATTTGTGTCAACAATATGATCTGTTGATTCCAGTGCATACTTTAGTTGTGTACCGGAGAACACATTGTGGATCTGAAATGACAGCTAATTTTACGTCGCACCAGTGGCATCCCTTTTTAGTAGCCTAGTCTACTGCAATGTATTGTAGGTTATTCTTTGTCCATTTACACCTACACAATTATGGTTGAAAGTGTTAGGCTATATAATGAGTAATGGACTGAAGAGTTAAAGCCTTGGTTCTATCTTTGGTCAGACACTTTCTTCATCAACAAAGATCGGATGTTGAGTTGGTCAGCCATCGCATCAGAAATATGTAAACATCGTGTGCTGGGAGGCCATTTGGATGGTAATGCACAGTCAATTACATTTCTTTCTAGATCATTAAGCGCAAATCTGGCTTGTATTTTAACAAGACTGGCCGTGTATTTAATGAGGGTCAGAGAAGGGTGGGAGATGTTTTAATGGACCCGGGTTTTTCCTCACCACATTACTGTCCAGCTTAAGCACTAGGGTCTACAGCTCGCTCAGAGTGGCGCGCGTGTGGTACAAACACTAAAAACATATCAAATACTTTTGACTACACAGTTGAATGGATTATGAACATGGATATAAACAAGTAAAGGCCTACCCGAAAAGCCCATGGTGGACAGACCCCATGGGACCACAGACATATTTAGAACAGTTACACATGGTAGGGATATTGTTCTGGACTACCCTTTCATTTTAAGCATTGTAATTATGCCTGAGAGAGATGGCATAAAAAACACCTCCTCCTAGAACACAGGAAGATGTGCAGACAGCCTGAAGTGACTTACTCTATAGTTGTTATGCACTGTATCTTGTTGATGAAATGAGGCTGCTTTCACGCAGAGAGATTGTTAGGTTATTGGTTGGTAACAAAGGAACATAACCTATTATCACCCTATCACTTTGGAGAAGTTAAAGGCTGACTCTTTGTTTTGCTCTGTCTGAACCATGCCTAGCTCTTATTCACTCCATTTAATCCTGTCAGCTCTCACACCAACCTGCCAATTCTTGGTTATCAGATAGCTACTAATTGCATCAAGTATATTTCTAAATTGCAGATTTTCTGCACTGATAAAAACTTTGATTGCTTGTCAGGCACACATAAGGAAAGGATGCTCTGCTAAATGAGGTGTTCCACGCTTGACTAATAATGCTTGATTAATTATTTCAAAAAGACTGCTTGAATGAGGCAAACAATCTGAGAGGATGTAACATATCCATAACAGTTCAAAAGCCAAAATAACCAAAACTATCATCCTGGAAATTAAACTAATGATTTTAAAATGTACATTAATTCTGCATTTGGAGCAAAGAGGGAAATGTCAGTTCCATTTGAAAGGTTACTCTTTATTTCACCCACTAATAAACACATTTGGTTAAAAGAAAATGCAATTAAAAGATCAATCTTTTACCGGACACACATACATAACATTTGTACAATTAGGTTTTTCATATTCCTACTCATGGACTTCGTTAATGAAATGTGTGAAATCATTGCAGAAGAAAGATTGCATTTAGACTCCATAGAAGTCAGTAGTCAACAATACAAAAGCAGATAATACAGTATAACTGCAGATACTTGATACCAATGAACCCAAGGTCACTGGCAAGGTTAAAGGTTAAAACTCTGGATGACACTGTACAACACATTGAATACTAACATAATTGGTTGGATTTTTTGGGACAACAAATGACAAAATCATGATTATGTTTACCTTGGTGAAATCTGTGTGGAGAAACATAAAGTACATTTATTTGTGTCAAATGAAAGTCAAATATGAATCAGAAGATGCTGTTTTTCTCAGCAGTAAAATGCTACCTACGTCTTCTGTCCGAGAGTGGACAGGCAGGGGCAGCACTTGACATCCATTCCCTCTTTCCTTCCATCCCGTCTGTTTTTATAGCAACAAGAACTAGTTGACATATGGGACACTTTAACAGGCAATTTCAATCTCTTAATGTCACCCATCCAAGTTAAAGTCCTTTCGCAAAACTCTGGCGAAACGTCATACCATGATTGATGCCGATCTTGATTGTCAGCGTAATGTTGCTCCGATTCTCTAGGATGCCATACGGAAATGGAAAATGAAGGAGCTTTGGTCTGGGCTTTGATACAGAGAGGGATTTTTAATGGTTGAATCAATGTGTAAGGTCAATATTTACTCTCACCTGCTACCTGTTATCTTGACATTGCGAATACAAACATTGTAGATATCACTATATGGCATTGTAGATGCCATATAGTGAATTGTTCAATGTAAAATAATGTGTTATTTGTAGGCTACGGTTATGTTGGAGTTCTATCACATAGAAATAGGTGTACATGTTTTTGTATTTACATAAAAGCAGAATGTCAGTCTCACCGACTGTGGCACAGGGTGGTGCTGGACTGGACGGACATCTCAAAGCAGCCAGTGCTGACTAGATTACTTCCTCAACCTCCTAAACTACCTAAAGCAGCATTTGAGCAGTAGACTAGGATACTCAACTAAAATACATGTTGAGTGCACTATACAGCAATGCTGCATTCAACCGCACCAGGTGATTCATGCACTGCAAAACAATTTTAAACATGTTTTGAGTTTAAATGTTACAACAACCTATAGGCTACTACGTTTTTGTTATTTGGAGTTATTAAGTACTGTTTGATTAGGGTCATAGCATATTATGCACATTTTCAAGAATAGCAGCAAAAGCTTGAAAAATATAATTTATCTCTTCTTCTATATATACAGTGGGGAGAACAAGTATTTGATACACTGCCGATTTTGCAGGTTTTCCCACTTACAAAGCATGTAGAAGTCTGTAATTTTTATCATAGGTACTCTTCAACTGTGAGTGACGGAATCTAAAACAAAAATCCAGAAAATCACATTGTATGATTTTTAAGAAATTAATTTGCATTTTATTGCATGACATAAGTATTTGATACATCAGAAAAGCAGAACTTAATATTTGGTACAGAAACCTTTGTTTGCAATTACAGAGATCAAACGTTTCCTGTAGTTCTTGACCAGGTTTGCACACACTGCAGCAGGGATTTTGGCCCACTCCTCCATACAGATTTTTCAGGTTTCGGGGCTGTCGCTGGGCAATACGGACTTTCAGCTCCCTCCAAAGATTTTTTTATTGGGTTTAGGTCTGGAGACTGGCTAGGCCACTCCAGGACCTTGAGATGCTTCTTACGGAGCCACTCCTTAATTGCCCTGGCTGTGTGTTTCGGGTCGTTGTCATGCTGGAAGACCCAGCCACGACCCATCTTCAATGCTCTTACTGAGTGAAGGAGGTTGTTGGCCAAGATCTCGCGATATATGGCCCCATCCATCCTCCCCTCAATACGGTGCAGTCGTCCTGTCCCCTTTGCAGAAAAGCATCTCCAAAGAATGATGTTTCCACCTCCATGCTTCATGGTTGGGATGGTGTTCTTGGGGTTGTACTCATCCTTCTTCTTCCTCCAAACATGGCGAGTGGAGTTTAGACCAAAAAGCTCTATTTTTGTCTCATCAGACCACATGATCTTCTCCCATTCCTCCTCTGGATCATCCAGATGGTTATTGGCAAACTTTAGACGGGCCTGGACATGCGCTGGCTTGAGCAGGGGGACCTTGCGTGCGCTGCAGGATTTTAATCCATGACGGCGTAGTGTGTTACTAATGGTTTTCTTTGAGACTGTGGTCCCAGCTCTCTTCAGGTCATTGACCAGGTCCTGCCGTGTATTTCTGGGCTGATCCCTCACCTTCCTCATGGTCATTGATGCCCCACGAGGTGAGATCTTGCATGGTGCCCCAGACCGAGGGAGATTGACCGTCATCTTGAACTTCTTCCATTTTCTAATAATTGCGGCAACAGTTGTTGCCTTCTCCCCAAGCTGCTTGCCTATTGTCCTGTAGCCCATCCCAGCCTTGTGCAGGTCTACAATTTTATCCCTGATGTCCTTACACAGCTCTCTGGTCTTGGCCATTGTGGAGAGGTTGGAGTCTGTTTGATTGAGTATGTGGAGAGGTGTCTTTTATACAGGTAACGAGTTCAAACAGGTGCAGTTAATACAGGTAATGAGTGGAGAACAGGAGGGCATCTTAAAGAAAAACTAACAGGTCTGTGAGAGACGGAATTCTTACTGGTTGGTAGGTGATCAAATACTTATGTCATGCAATAAAATGCTAATGAATTATTTAGAAATCATACAATGTGATTTTCTGGATTTTTGTTTTAGATTCCGTCTCTCACAGTTGAAGTGTACCTATGATAAAAATTACAGACCTCTACATGCTTTGTAAGTAGGAAAACCTGCAAAATCGGCAGTGTATCAAATACTTGTTCTCCCCACTGTATACAGTCATGTGAAAGTACACCCCCTGGAAAGTTCTCTTTTTTTATTTTGTACATATTTGGACAGATGGATATGTAATTTTCACTTCAACATGATTGACAGATAAAGGTTACCCAATTTAACAAACACACACACAAAGAAATACTTATGTTATGCAATTAAAATAAACAAAAATGTATTTTCCTTATGGGGAAAAAGTTAGGACACCCCTACCTTTAACATCACATAATGGCTAAAATTAGAATTAGGTGTACCAAAACAAGTGGTGTTTTCTCTTGAAAAAAAGAGAACTTCCCAGGGGGTGTACTTACTTTTTCACATGACTGTACATATATATATATATATATATATATATATATATATATATATATATATACAGTCATGCTATATACAGTATCTTATGTACAGTACCAGTCAAAAGGTTGGACACACCTACTCATTCAAGGGTTTTTCTTTATTTTTAATATTTTCTGAAATAACACATATGGTATCATGTAGTAATGCAAAAAGTGATAAACAAATCAAAATATATTTTATATTTTAGATTCTTCAAAGTAGCCACCCTTTGCCTTGATGACAGCTTTGCACACTCTTGGTATGCTCTCAAACAGCTTCACCTGGAATGCTTTTCCAACAGTCTTAAAGGAGTTCCCACATATGCTGAGCACTTGTTGGCTGCTTTTCCTTCACTCTGTGGTCCAACTCATCCCAAAACATCTCAATTGGTTTGAGGTCGGGTGATTATGTCATCTGATGCAGCACTCCATCACTCTCCTTCTTGGTCAAATAGCCCTTACACAGCCTGGAGGTGTGTTGGGTAATTGAACTGTTGAAAAATCAATGATAGTCCCACTAAGCGCAAACCAGATGGGATGGCGCATCGCTTTAGAATGCTGTGGTAGCTATGCTGGTTAAGTGTGCCTTGAATTCTAAATAAATCACTCACAGTGTCACCAGCAAAGCACCCCCCACACCATCAAACCTCCTCCATGCTTCACGATGGGAACCACACATGCGGAGATCATCCATTCACTTAGACTCATCAGACTAAAGGACAGATTTCCTCCGGTCTAATGTCCATTGCTCATATTTCTTGGCCTAAGCAAGTCTCTTATTATTATTGGTGTCCTTTAGTAGTGGTTTCTTTGCAGCAATTCGACCATGAACGCCTGATTCACACAGTCTCCTCTGAACAGTTGATGTAGAGATGTGACGCATTTATTTGGGCTGCAATTTCTGAGGCTGGTAACTCTAACGAACTTATCTTCTGCAGCAGAGGTAACTCTGGGTCTTCCTTTCCTGTGGCGGACCTCATGAGCGCCAGTTTCATCATAGCGCTTGATGGTTTTTAAGACTGCTCTTGAAGAAACGTTCACGATGGGAACCACACATGTTGTCATTAAGACAAAGGGTGGCTACTTTGAAGAATCTCAAATATAACATATATTGAGATTTGTTTAACACTTTTTTGGTTACTACATGATTCCATATGTGTTATTTCATAGTTTTGATGTCTTCACTATAATTCTACAATGTAGAAAATAGTAAAAATAAAGTAAACCCCTTGAATGAGTAGGCGTGTCCAAACGTTTGACTGGTACTGTACGTAAGTGGACATTATAAAGGGTCATATTTTTTAGAATAAAACCACGGCCAGAATGGGTCGCAGTTGGACGTTTAAAAGAACAAACATATGCTATTTACATTGCATTCGGAAAGTATTAAGACCCCTCCCATTTTTCCATATTTTGTTACATTACAGCCTTATTCTATAATTGATAAAATATTATTTTTCACTCTTACATCTACACAGAATATCCTATAATGACAAAGCGAAAACAGGTTTTTAGATATTTTGACAAATGTATATATATATATAAAAAAATGAAATACCTTATTTACATAAGTATTCAGACACTTTGCTATGAGACTCGAAATTGAGCTCAGGTCGATCCTGTTTCCATGGATCATCCTTGAGATGTTTCTACAACTTGATTGGAGTCCACCTGTGGTAAATTCAATTGATTGGACATAATTTGGAAAGGCACACACCTGTCCATATAAGGTGCATGTTGACAGTGCATGTCATAGCAAAAACCAAGCCATGAGGTCGAAGGAATTGTCCGTAGAGCTTCGAGACAGATTTGTGTCGAGGCAGAGCTCTAGGGACGGGTACCAAAAACATTTTGCAGCATTGAAGGTCCCTAAAAACACAGTGGCCTCCATCATTCTTAAATGGAAGAAGATTGGAACTTCCAAGACTCTTCCTAGAGCTGGCTGCCCGGCCAAACTGAGCAATCAGGGGAGAAGGGCCGTGACCAAGACCCCGATGGTCACCCTGACAGAGCTCCGTGGAGATGGGACAACCTTCCAGAAGGTCAACCATCTCTGCAGCACTCCACCAATCAAGCCTTTCTTGTAGAGTGGCCAGATGGAAGCCACTCCTCTGTAAAAGGCACATGACAGCCCGCTTGGAGTTTTCCAAAAGGCACCTAAAGGACTCTCAGACCATGATGAAAATGATTCTCTGGTCTGATGAAACCAAGATTGAATTCTTTGGCCTGATTGCCAAGCGTCACGTCTGGAGGAATCCTGGCACCATCCCTACGGTGAAGCATGGTGGTGGCATCATTATGCTGGCGGGATGTATTTCAGCGGCAGGGACTGGGAAACTAGTCAGGATCGGGGCAAAGATGAACAGAGCAAAGTACAGAGAGATTCTTGATGAAAACCTGCTCCAGAGTGCTCAGGACCTCAGACTTGGGCAAAGGTTCACCTTCCAACAGGACAATGACCCTAAGCACATAGCCAAGACAACGCAAGAGTGGCTTCGGGATAAGTCTCTGAATGTCCTTGAGTGGCCCAGCCAGAGCGCGAACTTGAACCCGATCGAATATCTCTGAAAAGACCTGAAAATAGCTGTGCAGTGACTCTCCCCATCCAACCTGGCAGAGCTTGAGAGGATCTGCAGAGAAGAATGGGAGAAACTCCCCAAATACAGGTGTGCCAAGCTTGTAGCGTCATACCCAAGAATACTTGAGGCTGTAATCACTGCCAAAGGTGCTTCAACACAGTACTGAGTAAAGGGTCTGAATACTTATGTAAATTTGATATTTCAGTTTTTAAATGTTTAATAAAAAACAGTTTTTACTAGTTCATTATGGGATATTTTGTGCAGATTGATGAGGGGAAAAAAAACGATTTAATACATGTTTGAATAAGGCTGTAACGTAACAAAATGTTGATAGAATCATGGGGTCTGAATACTTTACGAATGCACTGTATGTAACTAGCTATTTATTTAGCAAGCTAAAAACACGGAGCCTAACGTTAGCTAGCTAGCTGCTGGTGTCATTGGACGAGTGGGTGTCTGACCAAATACATCCCCTCAAATGTACTTGGTATTGATCAAATGAGCGGGCGGGCAGGCAAGTTCCCATTTAGTTGTCAAAATGTGGGTTGGGACAAGCATGCTACTATTCCTCATTGTTTATCAGTGCAATTTTGATGGCCAAATAGCTGAAAAAGTTTGAAAGGGTTTATCTAATGTTCCCTTGTTAGATTTTAGCTCATCTTACTCTGCCTAGCATTAGTTGTTGATCTTGTTGTTGTTGATGTGCATAGGCAACTGAGGGAGAGAGAGCCTACGTTTTCATGGTTGTTTTATCAATAGGACTGTGAAGTTCCTAAATGTAAGAGGAATCCCGTGGTATTTACATATTTACAGAAATTCATTCAGGTGTATTTTCTGGCTTTTGGCGAATGCGTTCTAATGATCTAATGATCTAGATCTAATGATTAAGCCTAATGATCTGTTGCTACTGTCTGTAAACACACAATCCAGTTCAAAGTGAATGATGGCAGGCCCTTGTGGCAAATGGCTTATTTGCATAGAGGCCTACTGTAGCTCTGATTGGTTATGGCTCACCGGTCTGTGTAGACTCCGGTCTTGGACAGGACAGATGATTTTATTAGGTTTTATTTACTGCATTGTCTATTAATTGTCCAAACGCGCTTTCCCACTCTATATTGATAAAGAACTTTCCCACTCTATATTGCTATAGAGCTTTCCCACTCTATATTGCTATAGAGCTTTCCCACTCTATATTGCTATAGAACTTTCCCACTCTATATTGATATAGAATTTTCCCACTCTATATTGATATAGAATTTTCCCAAATTCCTTAGTATACGTCATTCCCAAACATTCTATGAAATTCTGAAAACGTGAAACTGACCATATCTAAGTGCCCGCTTGTCAGAAAAAAAAAAAAGTCATATTCTTCCTGGGGGTGTATATGAACAGATTTTACTAATATTTCATGTTGCTAAAATGCTGTCAGTTCCACTTGAAGTGCTTGGAAATGTAGAATTGTCACCATTGTCACCATCCTAAGAGAATGCTTAGCAGCCCAAGGATCCTCAGCTTCATGATCAGGAATAATTTGGTTCAGAAATATAAGACAGAACAAAGTGAGAAACATTCTGATTAAATTAGATTGTAGTGTTTAATTCCATTAACTTGGACCTAATTATCCAATTATTAGGCTGACAGGGTGAGATCACTACACTACCATCCCTCCACTCACTGTTCAATTCTTGAACAGAAGAAAAGTTTTCTCATGTCAAATCAGTCCTGTGTGATCTAATGGTGCGGAAGTTTCCTCCAGTTTCCTCCAGGATACGGGGCTAAGGTCATCGTAATGTTATTGCACCCTGTGCCAGAGATGTATGCAGCCAGGGAGCGAGAGAAGGATTTGGAACAAAAGCGTATTCACCTGCTAGGCAGCAGATGCCTCACCACCGCCTGGTGCAGGAGAAGGAGACACAGGCAGATGTGCAGCCAGTTTAAAGCCATCTCTCCCTACAGAACCCCTCTCCTCTCCTCCCCCACTTCTTACATACCTGTGAACTCTGGATAAAATACTTTCACTTGCACCATATCATGCTGTTCCAGTTTTTGCTTCATATTTCAAGTGCAATTGCAGGTGCCTGTGCAAACAAGGTATTTCTGAGTGTCCATATGTTATTTTTGGTGTGTTTGTACGTACACCTGTGTGTGTGTGTGTGTGTGTGTGTGTGTGTGTGTGTGTGTGTGTGTGTGTGTGTGTGTGTGTGTGTGTGTGTGTGTGTGTGTGTGTGTGTGTGTGTGTGTGTGTGTGTGTGTGTGTGTGTGTGTGTGTGTGACAGATGGGAGAGGTTGTGGGCATAAGGGCACAGATGACTGGCACAGACCCTGTCTGGCATGGTGTTGTGGGCTGGTGCAGCTGTGGTTGGGTAGAGCTGTCACTGTGCCCTTTGCCTCTAGCAGCCTATACCCACAATGTTGTTACTAATGTTAATGCAGCATGTTCTGTAAAATCACTTTTTACCTGTTTTTATGGGTGAGATAAAGGTACATGTGCAAAATTATTTGAACTCCTTTTTGTGGATTAATAGGAGTGCTCAGTACATTTATGTACTGTACGTTCTATGCCAGGGTTCCCCAACTGGTGGCCCGTGGGCTGAATTTGGCCCGCTGGTGATTTTATTTGGCCCCCCAAGATTTCAGAGCAATTTCAATTTCTATTTTTACTTTTACAAAATATTGTTGGATATTAAAGACTGTAAAAAATACCAGCAAATTAGCTACAAATTATTTTAATGTTTGAAATTTGTTCCAAATTATTTCCATGCATAAAAGAGAGATATATGTGATCGTATACATATGTATGAAAGGATTGAAATTATGATGTTTTAGTCAAATATTATATCTATTTGGGCTTCTTGCGGTCAATTTTCAGTCTACAAATTATTTTTAATAATTTTCTGGCCCCATGACCATCTACTCAAGAAAAAATCGACCCTCTGCTGAATCTAGTTGATGATGCCTGTTCTATGCAATGACGTGGGTTCTATGGTAATTAAATACAGTATGGTTCTTGTGTCCTTATGAGTCATTTACACAACCTTAATGTGCAATTTAGTACCATTTAGTTGAGGTGCATTGTTCTGGGCCCATGCAGTGTGGAGAGGTTTGTTTTAGGCACTGTGTGGTGACAGGTCTGGTTCCAGTGCTACGGCTCTTGAGGGGAGAGGAGTAGAGGAAAGCTGCTGAGTGGGTTTTCATTTCAGGCAAGATGGGAAATGTCACAAAGAGCACCCAGCTCAACGTAGCCACAGGGACCAAGGAAGCAGTCAGGCCTCAATGACCGAGCCCACCATAGAAACCTGCCTCTCAGCACTAAAGCAAGCCATGCTTCCACGCTGCTGCTGCTGTTGCTGAGTCATGGAGATACATTGGGGACTTTGGGCTCTGTATTCATCCATTTCCTTTGTTCTTACAAACGTGTTTAAGTCATGTACCATAAGTCTTAACACTACCCTGGTTTTCATAAAAAATGTGTTCTGGAACAAAGGGGATATGTTACTATAACAGTATGGAATCGATGTGAGAGCTGATCACAGAAGGCAGTATTGCTGGCTCAGGGGCTCATTCAGCGATATTCCGTTACCGTCCTCATGATGACACTAACCTGAATACCTGACTGGTAGAAACTAAGTGTGATTTGGCCCCTGATGCTAGTCTCGGTGAGAGTGTGCACTCTCCCCAATGAGAGGTGACCTCTGGAGAGGAGGAGAACCACAGGCGCCAGGGAATCTCATTAATAATGACCATTTGCAATTAATCTTGGATGGTGTTGTGTTGTGGCTCTGGTATAGCTAGCTGGGGAGAGACTATGATGGAAGTTCCTGTCGGGAAAACAGAGAAAACAACTCTATTCAGGGGAAGAATCCCTTACTTACCTCGACCTGACATTATCTACCAGGAATGTTGACCTCAGTCCAATAGCAATTTCTGCCTCCATGCTGTCACACGTCGATACTGATCAATCTGAGGGACTGGACTGGACTAGATGATCATTTACATTTATGCAAATTACCATAGATCATCATCTGGTAGTGCATATCAAACAACAGTGACTAACTATATTTATTAAGTTTCCTTTGGACATTTGTATGCATTTATTTTGAATATCATTTAAATTTGAGTCATGACTTAAAGCAAAAATGACGTTGCCACTAGCAGCAGCGCACAGTCACACACAGTATCTGCGCCTGTGCATGGGTTCGCTTCAAGCTGTTCACAGCGTGGTATCCACGGGACCAAAATAACGGAGAAGTTGAGCCTCACGCTTCAACGCTCTTAGTTGTTGCTGAAATTGACCCACTATGCTGTTTATTTTCTGAATCTACGTCATATAGGTAGAAAAGTATTTAAGTTTATTTTGGACATTTGTCCAAACCAGGTGGTTAAGGGCTTGTAAGTACGCATTTCACCATAAGGTGTGCAGCTGTTGTATTTGGAGCAAGTAACAAATACAATTTCATTTGATTTGATTTGAATCCAGGTGAAACCTATGATCCTTTATTGATGTTAAATCCACTTCAATCAGTGTAGATGAAGTGCAGGAGACAGGTTTTAAAGCCTGAAGACAATTGAGACATGGACTGTGTATGTGTGTCATTCAGAGGGTGAATTGGCAAGACAAAAGATTGAAGTGCCATTGAACGGGGTATGGTAGTAGGTGCCAAGCAAACCGGTTTGAGTGGGTCAAGAACTTCAACGGTGCTGAGTTTTTCACACTCAACAGTTTCCTGTGTGTATCAAGAATGGTCCACCACCCAAAGGACATCCTGCCAATTTGACACAACTGTGGGAAGCATTGGAGTCAACATGGGCCAGGGTCCCTGCGGAATGCTTTTGACACCTTGTAGTCCATGTCCAGACGAATTGAGGCTATTCTGTTGGCAAAAGGGACGCAACTTAATAGTAAAAAGGGGTTCCTAATGTTTTGTACACTCAGTGTATATCTGGTGCTAATAGTGGAATGGTAGTGTTTCACAGGATTACTTACCTGCCAGTGTTGTGATTGGCTGTGATATTTGCCTATTGATTTCTCCTGCCGGAGCGGCATCTGTTGTCAAACTGTAATTTCCTGGTTGCTATGTTTATGTGGGAAAACAAGCACTGAATAGTGTACAGAATCATTTTACCATCTAAATCTCTGTGAAATATTTTTACAGCTGTTTGAAACTGGTGGACCAAATCCGAAAGGTCCACTAGCTTCAAACAGCTATCAGCGGCAAATATATTATGGACATTGTCTGAAATCCTATGTGTAGCACCTTTAACATTTAATCCAAAGCCTACATGTCATTAGGTCTTCAGAAAGTTGCAAAAAATACAATCACTGATGCATTCATTAATATTATTTATTTATTATATTATGTAGGCTTTGGATTAAACAAATCTGCGCTCACCTTTTGCTCTAGGGCACTCGGAAACGACTGTACAGTGAAGACTATTACAACCATATTTTTTCCTGGTCGCAATAACATTTTTGGTCGCACACCAAAATATCTAGGAGTATAGGCGACTAAAATGGTTGTACTTTAAAGCACTGTTTGCAAACTTTTCTCTTCTGATGAAAACAATATGTTGATGATTGTCAGGCTCTGGCCATAGGGAGTACCTTTTGGCCATGGTCAGAGCCTGACAGATCTAGATACCTAGATCTATGTTTTTCATTTTGTGTTGAATCCCCAATTGGAGACAGCTGTGAGACGTTGTCTCTGATTGGGGATTCTATTTAAGTTGCTCACACGTTTGTGTGGGTCATTATTTTATGTCATCATCAAAGTAAGTGTGTTGAGGTTCACGTTTGTTCTTACGTTGTTGTTTTGTATAGTTCGGACTGAGTTTAGTTTATTTGTGAATAAATACAATGTCGAACTATCGCTACGTTTCGCCTTGGTCTGTCTCTACACACGATCGTGACAATGATCTGTTAACAAAACACTTTACAGTGAATTCTGTATTCATTGATGACAAATGTATTTAATGTTTTGCAAAAGTGGGTTTAAGATATGCAATCCAGGTACAATATATGCCAAATAGAAATCAAAACTGGATGGTCTTCAGAGATGGATGGGAAGGGTTGAGGGTAGCTAAAGGCTGATCTACCAAATAAAAATATATATATAAATTAAGAAAAAACTAATGACCAGGCATTCTGCAAATGTATTTAAACATTCGTTGTTCTGCTTTTGCTACATTTCACCACAGTTCCCCCCAGAAAAGCGACCAGCCACCGATGATGTACTGTGATATAACTGAACCTGGGCAGAGCTGCTCTCGATACGCATTCAGGCCAAACAACAAATGGTGAGGAGGAACAAAGGAGGCTGGCCATGCTGAAAGGCGTGCGGCTGCTGAGGGTTGCTGGGGCCTTCTGGTGCGCCCGGCTATTGTGTGCTACCGTGTGCTCATCAGCACATGCCTTCTGATCGTATCACTCACATTTACCTTCAACAGTCAACACCAACAGCACAGCTGCTCCCGCCATGCTGTATCCCAGTTCTGCAGCACTGCTCACCAGCACCCAGATGTGCACGCTAGCCACACACACAGCAGCCTGTGAATATCACAAAGCTTAACCCTGGCTGGCTCTCAGGATAGAGCAGCCCCATACAGGGAAGAGACGTTGGTTGTGTGGTTGGAGACTATACCAGCTCATGAGCTCACGTGTGATGTGGGAGGAAGCTTTAATCATAGGAAAGTAATTTGCTCTTGGTACCTGCTTTTCAATTCTTTTTTACAAGTTAGAGATTGTAGACTTATGGCATACTTTTAACTATTTATTTAGGGGTAAACATATTCACTGCTCAATCCTTTGGGAATATATTTGAATGATCAGTGTTCTTTCTCATCCCACAAACAGAAGCACACAGAGGCATGCATGCACACAGGCACACAAACACACACATACATACACACACATAGGCACACACACACTCATGGCGTAACGCTCCATTGATCAGTGATCATAGGAGTTGAGCATCTGAAGACAGACATGATGGGTTTGGGATGGCACATATGGTGCCCGCGCCCGCCCGCCGTACCAGCTGCAGCCCTCTGTCTCGCTGCAAGCAGACAACCATTTACAGGTTCCTCTGTCAGGTTTCAACTGTCAGGCTAAAACCTCTGTACGAGACTGGCTGTGCTGCAAGATGAATTTCCCGTTGATTAGAGCTACATGGAAATGAGCCGTTTTTGTTACTGAGAGAAGTGTTCACAGGAGACACGACAGCTTTGGTTTCTACTTGAAGCTGACTGGATGTCTGCTCCTCCTGGTTGTGTGTCGTTATAGTAGGGCCAGGTTTATATAAGGAGCTGGCGAGCTGAGTGCTCAGTCACAAAGCGACTCTTCAGCATTCACAGCAACCACCTGCTACATGAGTCGTCTACCCACCACTCCATCTTCCATCCTTTACCATGGTTGACCAGGGGATGTTTGGGTGAGTGAGGTGGTCTTGTAGGTTAGAGCTTAAATGTTGTTGCAAAATACACATTTTCAGCATGAACACAGTGGTATGAATGAGATGTCCTTTTTATGTATGAGTCAGGTTGTACCTTTAGAACATGGAGCAGTGTCTACAGCCCAGGTTATTTCTGACTTTTAAAACCTACGTTGTTAGAAACCTTTAAGTATTTGCCCCTGTTTATATGTGCAAAAAATAACAAGTGATACATTCAACTTGATGACAAAGTAAAGAATAATTTCCTTAATCTGATCAAGGGTTCCATGTTAACGTAGGAGATGGTTAGAGTATGACATCTCCAATGACCAGGATTGAAGTAACACCAGAGTTATGGCCAGTGACACTTCTTGAAAGTCCAATATCTTGAAAACTTGACTGCTGACATGCAAAATATTTTTGGCACTGTATCAACAGTGGACTAATGAAAAAATACCAAAGGATAGTTTTTGAGTGGATTTAAGTACTCTACTGTAACTTCATTGCATTTTCTTGGTATAACACTCACAATTAGCCCGGCCAATCAAAACACTCCTCTAATTCCTCAAATGAAGTGTCTGCTACTGACAGCTTTTATTACACACATTTGCCCTGGAAGCATATTCATGCGGTCTAATGAATGTCACGTTCCCAGAGGCCACCAAAATGTTCTTCTTTCCAAAATACTATTATGCAGTATTTTAAACAATGCAACATTCAGGATTAAATAAAGCCCGGGAACACTTTCCAAATCATAACTTCCAAAGCAACCCCACAATTGGATAATCAATGTTTTCTGTGGGAATCACAGGGGTTAGTTAAATAAAATGTGAAAGCGGTATTAAGGAACCCGTGCTCCTGTTCAAAACTGTATTTAATCTTCTTTTCATGAGCTTCATAACTTAATGAGCGGGAATAAATGACTGATTAAATGGCATCATATTTTTATATATACTGTACACTAACATTAGCATTTGACTTCTCCATAAATCCGCAGCCAACAACAGATAAGCTCCGGAAATAAAGCCCTCTGTAGAACAATGATAAATTCCCCTGGTGTCCCTGGGGCCAATCATCCCACACACGTACGCACGCACGCCTGTACACATATACAAGTGCACACACACACACATGCACACACATTGCACACACACAGCAAAATCAATGGTGAACATTTAACTCGGAAAGTGTAAAAAATGTACTGTACGTTATTTTCAGTGAACATATGAGTCCCATGAACTGATGTGAAAATAACACTTTTGAAAGTGTTAAAGATTTAACTCTGTTGCAGTGTTCCCCATTCAAATATTAAAGTATTCAAATTAACTTGATTGTGGTGTTTGCATAGCTCTACTGTAGAGTATTATGCAACACCTACAGTGTCTATCCTTTATTAAAGACTAAAATTGGCAAAATAATATATAAAACATTCATATAAAAATCAAACAGTTTTATTTGAGGGTGAAAATGCTGTCAGCGGAGCCATGCAGGATGCAAAATAGTTTGGAAGAGATTTTCAGTGTGCCGATTCTTGCCACAAACAGAATGCTATATACAGTATATGGGGCATACAACCATCTCAGCTCTGTCAAAAGCTTGGGGTCACTTAGAAATCAGCCGTTTCCAGCTACAGTAGTCATTTACAACATTAACAATCTCTACACTGTATTTCTGATCAATTTGATGTTATTTTAATAGACAAAAAATGTGCTTTTCTTTCAAAAACAAGGATGTTTCTAAGTAACCCCAAACTTTTGAACGATAGTGTATATACAGTATATATACAGTATAGTACCAGTCAAAAGTTTGGACACAACTACTCATTCAAGGGTTTTTCTTTATTTTTACTATTTTCTACATTGTAGAATAAGAGTGAAGACATGAACACTATGAAAGAACACATGAAATCATGTAGTAACAAAAAAAGTGTTAAACAAATAAACAATTGTAATTGTACCTTGAATTCTAAATAAATCACTGACAATGTCACCAGAAAAGCACCCCCCCACACCATCACAACTCCTCCTCCATGCTTCATGGTGGGAACCACACATGCAGAGATCATCCGTACTCTGCGTCTCACAAAGACAGAGCGGTTGGATCCCAAAATCTCAAATTTGGACCCCATGTGTCCAAACCTTTGACTGGTACTGTATATATAAACACCTACAGTGTTAAACATTATTCTTGAGTAAACTGGACTAACATTTTAAAGTGTTGATTCTGTTACACTGTCTCAGTGGAAGAAATCAACACCTATATCGTTACAGTAAATATTTTTTATTTTCGAGTGAATTGTGAAGTTATCTCCCATGACTGTATTTGTTAGTAACAGAGACATGGTTATCGAATTGTTTCCTTTTGAAGGCCTGTGGATTTCTGTAAGTGAGTACATATGCGAATGCTATCATGAAAATGTAAGTCCAATACCATATATATATGATCAGTCCTTACTTTGATGGCCTAATTTTACCCTAACACAATAGTGTTAGGAAACTCCTGGTTTACAGGCCACATCAGGCCTGCAAGTCTATTTATTCACCAACAACCTGCATTTAGAAGGACTGTGAGGTTTAAGATAGTTAATAAGACTACCTGGACCAACCATTTCAGTAATGGGTGCAATACATCTAATTAACCGATTGGAATAGTTTAGAAACACGTATGTTATTCATCTTTGTGTAAAATAACATCAATCAATTAATCAATGTACATGAAAAAACACAGATATAAAAAAAAAAATCTACCTGCAGTAGAGCATGCTGGGAAATATGATAAATCTGGGCATGGTTTTGATGGGACTGTGCGTCGCATCAAAACCACGCCCATCATTATCATATTTCCCATCATGCTCTGGTTATTAAAACTAACACTGGGGGTTCTTTTACACCACTGAGTGTTAATTTAATAACTCTTACAGAGTGAATTTAACTCCTGAAACAACACTAGAATTGTTACACTGAAAAATCTACACTGGCCAATTTGCTGTGCACACACACACACAACAGATGAGAACGCACACGCACTCATCCAGTCATGCATACTTCCTCAAACATTATTCCCTATTTTGAAATCCATTGACTAACGCATTGACTAATTCTGGTTGTACATCACAGAGCATGAGGACCAGCACATGTGTGCGTGCGCGTGTGTGTATGTCTCTTAATGTGTATGTGTGTATATGCATGCTTGTGTGTGTGCTTAAACGCGTGCCTGCCTGCATGGGTGTGTGTTTGTGTGGCGGGGGGCTGTAATGTGGAGGCTCAGTGTGGTCACTGTGGAACAGCAGAGTAATTACCAGATCAGCTCCACTAAAAAAGCAGACAGGGTGTTCTGTGACCTATCAGCCACTAATCTGCATAGTGAAGTATGGCTTCATAACTATAAATTGCTGACTTAATTAAAAGCGGGGACCTTTCTGTCATTTAATTACAGGGGGAAAAGGTTATTGCTTAAATGCAATTTTCCAAATGTGATTTCTTAACAGTTATTAACTGCTTCGCCATCATTTATTGTTTCAGATTTTTCAATTTGGAAATGGGCGCCAGTGACAGAAGTAATGACTTGGTGAAAAAACTCAATCTTGATAGCGCCCATCACCGCCGTTTGTTTCTCACAAGTGGAGCAGACAGAGGGAAGCTTGAAAATGTCACAAGGAGGATCTTGTGATTGCCTCCATTTTACTGTAGTGATTAAAAAAAGAAGTGGAGTTTTGATGAGAAGTTCATTAACATTTCGCAAATGGCTGGGCTGGAGCAGAGATCTGTTCATTAATGGCAACAGTACAGCGAGACAGAGGCAGCGATGGAGGGAGGCAAAGAGGGTTGGAGAGAGGAATGAGGGGAGAGACCGAGAATGCAGAAAGAGAGGAGGAGAGGAGGAAAGAGGGAAGTGAACAAAAAGACGAGGGCAAACAGTGTGGCGAAGCAAGACGATGAAGAGAGAGAATGGGAAGGTAGTGTGAGCAGCCCTGCCGACTTTCTCATCTCCTGGTGTGACGGGAATGCCTGCCCTGCATTACTCTCCTGAGTGGCCTTTACTTCCTCAGAGCCCTTGTCTGCTGTTGAACCACTGTAGAAGAAATGGCCTTACTAAAAGGTCAGAGATAAAGTGGCTGGTAGGCAAGGGAAGTCTTGCTATCCTATCATCTGTCCTCACACTCTATGTTTGTCCTCGGAAAAGTGATCTGCCTGGAACGGAGGTGAATTTATACCTCGCTATAAACATGCCAGCTCACCCTTACCTCTGACCTCTACTGAATTCCTTAGCAAGCCTTATTAACACTTTTATGGCTTAAATTACATTAAATTCAGTCCATTTAATCACCACTTGTCACTCTGAAAATATTAGCTTCCCTAACTCCCTAAATTGGATTACGGTAATCTGGTTAGAGGAATAATTATTTATAGACATTTAGGACAGGTTACTGATCCTATCTGTAGAGCCTGATAGTACATAGGAAACTAGGAGTTGATCATTTTATATAATAATCTAAATTGACAACTCTGACAGAACTCCTAGCTGTATTTATTTTTGATAGTCTGTTCTGTATCAGTGAGACCTTGGGTCTGATGGTGTCTGTTTATTATATTTAGCATGTCCCTACTGGGTTTAATCCATATTGTGGAAATGAGAGACACACAAAGCAATATCAGCAATTAGATCTGTATAGCGGCCGTGTGTTTTGCTCAACTGACATAGTGTTTAACTGTCCATGTTGTGTTTACTTCACTGTGGGTTAATGAGATTAATATTATCACTGTGCAGACAAAGAGTGGTCTCTGACACCAACGTAGACACCCAGGGAGATACAATACTGTACGGTACAGGATAGGTTTAGATGGGGGACTGGACCAAACGCTGATCTGACTTTCTCTGTAGCCAGTGGAGTAAAGTGCTTAAGTAAAAATACTTTAAAGTACTTTTTACTTAAGTACATTTAAAACCAAATACTTGTTCTATTAAGTTATCCATCTCTTTGTTTGTGCATCAAAGTACATGTTCATGGTGTCAATGATAAAGCTGGTTTTAATCACTTAGTCATATTTCTAGAATTTTTCTTACGACAACACAACACAATAAACATCCTATGAACTGCCATAAGTGGCCTTGTTCCATTTCATTTGGTTAAGAGGGCAATCTAACTACTGTCGCATGTATAGTAAAATGACCCTGCGTCCCTCCAGAGTGTAACGATGCATATCTGTATGGTGTCTCAACACAAATCAGAATGGATATGGTTTGTTTGGCTTCAGGGCAGAGCTAGTGAAGGGCACAGCCAGATCCTGCTCCAAAATTAACTATGCATGGTTCGGTACATACGTTTTTTCTTTAATTAAATCAAACTCTTGCATTTCAGTCTCCGCCACGCTCACACACACACACACACACACACACACACACTCACACTCCGGCTCCGTCTGAAATATTCATGTTGAGAAGGAACACATTTATCCAGGCTGCTAACGTCATGTCAGTGAAGCTATTGTCTCATGTCAACCTCTTAATTATGGGTTCTGATAGTGATATTTCCTTCATCTCTGCTCATTGCTCACCCTAGTTTTGAACCGCTCTCCTCCACTGAGGTGATTAGCGACGTTTTATGTCATATCATTTGTCTGTTTGACAGCCAGTGCCAGTGAGCTGAATTAGATAGGAGGGAGAAATGAGATAGGTATGAATAAAATTAAAACAGTTGAGACAGTGTTTTAATTATCAGAGGATCTTTATGCTGATTCAGATGAACCATCAAAATGTTTGTTAATTTAGCTGATTATGACACTATACATGCTAAACTCTGTTTTATTGGACATTATGTAAATAAAATTCAAAACATTTCACATGTATGAATGTTTGTGGGAATGTGGTACGTTTACCAGACATTGAGCAGGTTCCTTTACATTAGTTTCATATAGTGTCTCCATTAGTTTCATGATGTAGTGTCTTACTGGCAATGTCCAAAGTTGTACCATTCAAAGTGTGAAGCACGGATGCTATTGTGCCACATCCAGGACATCTTAGGCCATCCCAGTGGACCTATTGAATGCCACCAGTAGCACAGCAAGAAAGTGGCACTGTCCAAAGGTGAGAGGAGATGTGATGGAAGTTTACAGTGGTGTGACCTTTGATATGACCTTGATGACAGGCCGGCAGCCATCCATGAAGAACCCTACCTTCACCCAGAGGGATTCAGACACAGGGAGGGTATTTAGGTCCATGTAAGGTGGAGTCGGAGCATTTAGCCTGGCCAGGTAATGGCTCTGCCCCTGGGAGGTGGGGTGGGGGGTGGGGACGTGGATGGGGATGGGGATGGGGACGGGGGACGGGCGGGGGCGACGTTGAGTGGCATGTAGTCCCTCTCCGCTCGGGGTGAGCACAGGTAGGCTCAGTCAATATTTATAGAGCTAGATAAAAGCCTCTGAGTTTCAACCATAATGGTCAGAGGAGTAAGCACACACTCTCCCAGGAGATTTCTGCACACCAAGGTCAAAGTTGGAGAACCGCAGAGAAATTTTCAGGCATTATTAAGGCAATTGAACTCTATGGGGCGGTTTAAAACATAGTACCAATTTTACCATATAGGGGGGGTTTCCTGGACACAGATTAAGCCAAATCCTGGACCAATGCATATTTGCTATTTAGTCCAGGACTAGGCTTAATATGTGTCCGAGAAACCACCCCTATATGGTCAAAATGGTACTATGTATTGGTGATATCCACATTGATAAAGTGGTGAAGACTGAGATTTTCTGAAGATTAAGCATAGATACCAGATTATATTAATGTAATACCATGTTCATAATTAATGTTTAAAAGATATGCCACAGTCACAGTAAAACCATGCTCAGATAACTTGCTTTTCAGGATTAAAACCATGTAGAAATATCTTCAAGGGAATTCAAACATGGAATAAAGAACGGAATAATAATGTTAGTAAAAGAAAGGGAAGCGATTGTAATAATGACAATCCTATTGGATCTGAAATTGGTTCAGTGTAGGCCCAAGCATTTACCCAGCCCTCTGTTGTTACCATCCGAGAGCGTCTTGAAACCCAGCGTCTGACTATGCACAGGACACATCCCTCTCATCTTCCATGTCTCCCAAACCTGCAAAAACACATGAGTTATATCCCCAGTGCCAGCTAATTAGAATTATCTTTAATTTGCAGGATTACAATTAATAGCTTACTGCAGGTCAGTGATTAAGAATCCCATGATAATAACCCTGGGCTGCTAACTACAGGAGGAGGAGAAATGATGACAACTTCTCAAATCTCCTCATCCCACGTCACATTTCTCTTTAGGCTGGCCCATTGGGATGCTCCCCATGCTCCACCAAAACAATGGAGGACTACCATTTCCCCTGTAATTAAAGTCCATTCAGGGAAATTACCGCCATCTAATTACTGGGTAGTTGTCAGCATTTGTTATAGGCTGAATAGGCGTTGTCTCCTTCTCTTTGCTTGAAGCTTGGACACAGTGGATCAGCCGCCTGCAGCTGAGAAACTGCTGCCTGTGTTGACACGCACTCTGAAAGGAGCGGCCCTCACCAGGTCAATCGTTGCTATTTTCTCCTGACCCAAGATGCACGTCATCCTTCGGAAGGGGAGAAAATAAGGGCAACACATTTGATTGAATTAGATTCCAGTGTCGGTGAATGGGTGAACCCTGACCTCTGAGACAAGCTGTAAAATTGCACCAGCTTTTTTAAAGTCATTGGATCGTGTTATGTTGTCAAAGATATGAACAGGGGCTTTCACAGGAAATACTTCTGAATACATGTTCAGACACAGTGATTTTATCACTTATATATATATATTTTTTAAATGTGGCAGATATTCAAAGCAAGTTTAATTTGGGTTAAATCTATAACACAAATGCAAATGAGTTTTTTTGGCACTTTAGCAGAGGGGTCAGAGCAGAGGATGTTTCAGGCTTTAAGTGCTATGTCCCACTGAGAGAGGAGCAGCCCTCTCAGGCTGTGACTGGGGAGAGAGTGAGAGAGAGAGAGAGAGAGAGAGAGAGTGAGAGAGTGAGAGAGAGAGAGAGAGAGAGAGAGAGAGAGAGAGAGAGAGAGAGAGAGAGAGAGAGAGAGAGAGAGAGAGAGAGAGAGAGCGAGCGAGAACGAGAGCAAGCACATGCACAGCCATTGGCTGTCAATAAAAGGTCAGTATTCAAAACATTGCACCGTAAAATGCAATGTTTTCTCTGAAAAAGTATGTTTCTGGACAACTTAGGGTGGGGATAGTGTGGGTCCTGAGCAGTTGAGCATACGGTTATCTTTTCCTCACGCTCCTCAATTGAAGATGACTATCTGATTATTCAGCCAGGGCTAATTTAATGACTGTGGACAGGTCTTCCTCCAATGTCTATGTAAATCACACCGCTCACATAAAAATTACAGAGTCGGTCTGAAGAGCGAGATAATGTAATAAATTATATTGTAATTTGAATATTAATATTTGAATGCTGCAGCCACGTCCACATAGGGCAGTTTTTCTTGTAATCAGGATACTGGGATAATTTTGTTGATGGGACTTTAAACCTTGGAGCGTGGGAGAGCAGGGGGAGAGGGGGAGAGAGGGAGGGAGAGTGGGATAATGTTGCCAGGTCTGTACTGGCACAGTCAAGGTCAATTGACTAAAATGGGAAAAGGGGGGAAAAGGCTTACATAGCAGTTTTGGGGGACTGAAATGAAACTGTTTACACACATTGATAACCAAGGTTTTGTAATTACAGAAAGGTTCACAATGTGGTCACATTAAACCCACATTTGCTGAGGATCTTAGAAATGCAATAAGAAGAAAACGCTGCCATCTGTATACGCCGGTGTGGGGCAGCAGACACTGTCAATTAACAGAGATGTTTATCACGATGGTTTAAGACGTTATGAAACTAAACAGAGCATTTATCAAAAGTCTAAAAGGCAATATCGAAATGTCTTCCAATATTTAATTCAGATCCTTTTTACAGGTCTGCAGGTCTATGTGTGTGCATGCGTATGTTTTATTTCTTTGTGTGTGCTGCAGCCCAATATGGCGACCCGAGTATGGGCAAGTAGGTGTCCAAAGGAGTGGGTGTATGGAAAGGGAATCAGCTAATTGGCAGTTGTGGAAAAGGTACCCAATTGTCATACTTGAGTAAAAGTACAGATACAGTACATTAATAGAACATTACTGAAGTAAAAGTAAAAGTCACCCAGTAAAAGTCTAAAAGTCTTTGGTTTTAAATATGCTTAAGTATCAAAAGTAAATGTAATTGCTCAAATGTGACCGACCGGCTCGATTCGGTCTTATGTATCAAAATTTGAAATTGTGTTTTTTTACATTGGATAAAAGTAGAGACTCAGAGCTAGAAAATGGTATATCATACACTACAGTTGAGGAACAATGGGGAAGTTATTCTGCTTTGAAAGTTGATAAACTTTTGAGAAAACGGCCCTTGAATGTTTTGGTAAACCTACTGGAGAACTCTTCTTTGTCTACATTCACCCATCTCTTTAAGGATTCACATGAGGCCATGTACTAAACAACCAAAGATTTCAAGACTTAAGGCTGGTTTATACTACGTCTATCGACAGTTGTCACAGTAACATCATGAACATTCTATTGTCGTCCGACATCAAACTTGTCGTTGTCATGATGAAAAAGTATAAACACAAAAACTACAGGCTGCATGACATCAGCAGCCTGGTGGTCCAAAATAGCATAACTAGTGTTTTAATACCAATAAAACCACCCATTTAAAAAAAAATGAGTTTAGTATATGTCAATCTAGTTAACTAGGCAACTAAAATCAACTTTCTAAACAATGTTTTGGTTAGTTTCTAACTTCTTAGTTAGCTAGATAATGTTAAGTTAGCTGGCTAGCCAGTTCAAATAAAGACCATATCATATAGCTGACAAGGCCTTCACTTTAGCTCACAACAAGATCGTTATTTACAAGTTAATGGCGAACCAATTACAGAAAATAGCTTACGGTTATGTGTGATGAAATAAAAGCAGGGCATTCTACCGGAGAATTCTACCGGTCTCATTAGCCTAACGTTATATCCTGATTTGACTTTGGTGCAGGTCATGTTCTTCACATTACCGTCTCTGGTAAACACATACCAAATCAGATAAAATCTAAGTTTATATATCATATGCACAGGATACAGAAGGTGTAGGGAAATGGTTACTTGCGTAGTTTAGTCTTTTGTTTAGACATGTAGCTAGTTAGCTAAAAAATGAACCATAATCCCAACTCATAACGTCACGACCCTGCATGAATCTGCAGGTAGCTAACCAACCAGGTTCAATTTGAGCTAGCTAGCTAACATTAGGCCATAACTAGCAATGCAAGTTCTGAGAAATGAATAATATTACTAAACAGATCATAAACATAATGCTAGCTAGCGAGCCAGCCAGCTAACTTTAGCAAGCTAGCTAACAGTACGTTTTAACTTGAAATGAAAATGACTTTCTGACAAAATAACATGCAATATCTGAAAATATAGCTAGCTAGATTATCTTACCCGTATACATGGATGGACACTTCTCCCTCTCTGTCACGGATGCCATGATTGTCCTTAGTTTGAAGATGTAATCCGGAGACAGGTGTTTTATACAACAACCTTCTGTGTGTTCTTTTCGACTCCCTCTGCATATTTGCAATCAAACGGCATAATTTTCTCCATCTCCTTAGCTATCATACTCTAATTCCACCGGGCATTCCACAGATTTCTAAACTCGGTCCTTCAGAAAGTGGAGAACAACACTTTTGCAGTTCTACTACGTGATATCTTTAATGTTAGAAAGGATTACCTACACATACTGACCAGCTCATGTTATTGAGAGAAGCGAGCGACCATTATCTCAGCCAATCATGGCTAGTGGAAAGGTTCCTGTCTTTTTCTGTATTTACAGATGGCATATAAATTTGTTATTAAGGCTCATAAAAGTTCACGTTGCAGAAGCCATTTCTGCCCAAAAAACAGATAATGTTCAAATGCCTCTCCTGTGAAGTAGTGACACGCGACATATGCATAGTCCTGAAACGAGTCACAAATGCATTTAAGTATCAAAAGTAAAAGTTTAAATAATTTCACATTCCTTATATTAAGCAAACCAGACATCACGATTTTTGTGTTTTTTTTATTTACGTTTAGCCAGAGGCACACTCCAACACTGAGACATAATTTACAAACAAAGCATTTGCTGTTTAGTGAGTCACCGAGATCAGAGGCAGTAGGGATGATCAGGGATAAAACCGTGAAATTGACAATAAAAGTAGTCCAAAATATAAAGTAAAGTAAATTAAAGTACAGAAACCTCCCAATAAATGACTTAAGTAGTACTATAAAATATTTGTACTTAAGTACTTAACACCACTGCTAACTGGGCAGATTTGTTGCCGTTTTTCGTGGCTGATTGGGAGCGGTGAAGCGGGAGTAGACTTGACAGCCTACTGAGAGGTACTCCCTACTCCGCAGCTTCACGGTCATGCCGCCGGTGGTAGCAAATGTTTTCCCTTCCATGATTTTATTTCCGAATCTTCCTCTCCCCCCGTCATTCCCATAATCGCCCATCGATGTGGATAGTCAAGGCGATGAGGGAATCCAGATCAACGGGCAACTCCCGAGCATTAAGCTCGTCCTTGACGTCCTCCGAGGCGCCATGAAAAAACATGTCGAAGAGTACTGCCGAAGCTGGATTAGCCTACGGGCAGCGTCTCTCCAGGAGAAACTTTCCTCACCTCTCCCACGAACCCCTCCAGACTCCCACATATGGCTGGCTGTTGTTCCCATACCGCGGTCGCCCAGGTGAGAGCCCTCCCGGACATCAGTGTGATGAGGTAGGCTATTTGGAGCGCTCCAAGGGGAAGGAGGAGAGCTGAAGCTTGAAAATGAGGGCACACTGAGCCCAAAAATTGCCCGACAGGTGCTCGGCTACCGTTCCGGCGGAGGTAAGCGGGGCTCCCGGGAAGGTGGAGTGACCGGTAGGGCCGTGCTGCTAGCCGTCGAGTTACCGAGGGGCTATGGGGCTATAACCGTGGCAAGCTGCCTCCCCGTCAACCCACGGCATTGCTCCAGCAACATGTCCAGTGTTCAGTCATGGTGCTCAGACAACGTCTGGACCCCCACCAAAAGGCCCCGAAGCAATTCCTCGTGCCTTCCAATGGAGGCTTCTTGGGAGGAGATGGCGTTGCGCAGCTGGTCCGAGTCTGCTGGGTCAGTCATGGCCAGTTCGTACTATCAGCTTACAGGTGAGACCCAGGCACAGACAACGTTGGAATAACAAATTATACCAACAGGGGCAGGCAAAAGACAGGTCAGGGGCAAGCGGAGTTCGGTAATCCAGAGTAGTGGGGCAAAGGTACAAGACGACAGGCAGGCTCATGGTCAGGGCAGGCAGAGTTCGGTAATCCAGAGTAGTGGGGCAAAGGTACAAAACAGCTGGCAGCTCAGGGTCAGGGCAGGCAGGGTAAAGGTCAAAACTGGGAACCCAAGAAAACAGGCATTTTAGAGAGACAGGACTAAAGGGGGAAAACGCTGGTAGGCTTGATGAACAAAACGAACTGGCAACAGCCAAACATAGAACACAGGGATAAATACACTGGGGATAATGAGGAAATGGGCGACACCTGGAGGGGGTTGGATACAATCACAAAGACAGGTGAAACAGATCAGCCTTTGATTGGGTGGACAACAAGTCAGTTCATGTTGCAAGACCTCTGATAGGTTGAAGGACGTCCTCCGGAAGTTGTCATAATTACTGTGTAAATCATTGGAAGAGGGTGAGAACCACGAGCCTCCTAGGTTTTGTATGGAAGGCAATGTACCCAGAGAAGGACGGAAACGATCTATCCTTCGGCTACAGCATGGTGCTAGCCTAAAGGGTACTATTGAGGCTACTGTAGACCTTCATTGCAAAACAGTGTGTTTTAATCAATTATTTGGTGATCTGTGAATATCAAATCAAAACAAACTTGATTTGTCACATGCGCCAAATACAACAGGTGTAGACCTTACAGTGAAATGCTTACTTACAAGCCCTTAAGAAACAATGCAGTTCAAGAAAGAGTAAAAATGAAATAAAAAAAACACAATAAAATGACAATAACGAGGAACCAATACAGGGGGGAACCGGTACAGAGTTGTGCAGGGGTAAAAGGTAGTTGAGGTAATTGAGGTAGTATGTACAAAGGTAGGGGTAAAAGTGACTAGGCAATCAGGATAGATAATAAACAGATTAGTAGCAGCGTATGTGAAGAGTGGGAAAGAGCGTCTATGTGTGAGTGTGTGTGGCGTCAATATGCTTGTGTGTGTGTGTGTGTGTGTGTGTGTGTGTGTGTGTGTGTGTGTGTGAGTGTATGTTGTGGTTTGTATATGAGTGTTGGAGTGTCAATGTAGTATGTGTGAGTGTGTGAGTAGAGTCCAGTGAGAGTGTGTTGGAGTGTCAGTGTAGTATGTGTGAGTGTGTGGGTAGAGTCCAGTGAGTGATTATGCATAGATAATAGACAGTGGGTGGGGTAGGGGGGTGTCAATATAAATAGTCTGGGTGGCCATTTGATTAATTTGACTAGGGTGAGTATTTGACAATTTTTTGGGCTTTCCTCTGACACCGCCTAGTATATAAGTCCTGAATGGCAGGAAGCTTGGCCCCAGTGATGTACCGGGCCACACATACTACCCTCTGTAGTGCCTTATAGTCAGATGCTGAGCAGTTGCCATACCAGGCGGTGATGCAACCTGTCAGGATGCTCTCGATGGTGCAGCTATAGAGGATCTCCTGAGTGGGAAAAGGTGATGTCGTGCCCTCTTCATGACTGTCTTGGTGTGTTTGAACCATAATAGTTTGTTGATGATGTGGACACCAAGAAACTTGAAACTCTCGACCCGCTCCGCTACAGCCCCGTCGATGTTAATGGGGTCTGTTCGGCCCACCGTTTCCTGTAGTACATGATCAGCTCCTTTGTCTTGCTCACGTTGAGGGAGAGGTTGTTATCCCGGCACCACACTGCCAGGTCTCTGACTTCCTCTCTATAGGCTGTCTCATCGTTGTCGGTGATCAGGCCTACCACTGTTGTGTCGTCAGGAAACTTAATGATGGTGTTGGAGTCGTGTTTGGCCACGCAGTCGTGGGTGAACAGGGAGTACAGGAGGGGACTAAGCACGCACCCAGTTGTAGAGGGCCCCAGTGTTGAGGATCAGCGTGGCAGATGTGTTGTTGCCTACCCTTACCATCTGGGGATGGCACGTCAGGAAGTCCAGGATCCAGTTGTAGAGGGCGGTGTTTAGTCCCAGGGTCCTTAGCTTAGTTATGAGCTTTGATGAGCTTAGTCAATGAACAGCATTCTCACATAGGTGTTCCTTTTGTCGAGGTGGGAAAGTGCGTGTGGAGTGCGATTGAGATTGCATCATCTGTGGATCTGTTGGGGCGGTATGCGAATTGGAGTGGGTCTAGGGAATCCGGGATGATGTTGTTGATGTGAGCCATGACCAGCCTTTCAAAGCATTTCATGGCTACCGATGTGAGTGCTACTGGGCGGTAATCATTTAGGCAGGTTACCTTCGCTTCCTTGGGCACAGGGAATATGGTGGTCTGCTTGAAACATGCAGGTATTACAGACTCAGTCAGGGAGAGGTTGTAAATGTCAGTGAAGACACTTGTCAATTGGTCCGTGCATGTTTTGAGTACACGTCCTGGTAATCCGTCTGGCCCTGCGGCTTTGTGAATGTTGACCTGTTTAAAGGCTCACATCAGCTACCGAGAGAGTTATCACACAGTCGTCTGAATGCTTCAATGTTGCTTGCCTCGAAGCGAGCATAAAAGGCATTTAGCTCGTCTGGTAGACTCGCGTCACTGGGCAGCTCGCGGCTGGGTTTCCCTTTGTAGTCCATAATTAAGCCCTGCCACATCAGACGAGCATCAGAGCCGGTGTAGTAGGACTCAATCTTAATCCTGTATTGACGCTTTGCGTGTTTGATAGTTTGTCTGAGGGCGTATCGGGATATCTTATAAGTGTCCGGATTAGTGTCCCGCTCATTGAAAGCGGCAGCTCTAGCCTTTAGTTCGATGTGGATGTTGCCTGTAATCCATGGCTTCTGGTTGGGATATGTACGTTCGGTCACTGTGGGGACGACGTCGTCGATGCATTTATTGATGAAGCCGATGACTGAGGTGGTATACTCCTCAATGCTATTGGATGAATCCCGGAACATATTCCAGTCTGTGCTAGCAAAACAGTCTTGTAGCGTAGACCACTTCCGTATAGAGCGAGTCACTGCTACTTCTTGCTATAGTTTTTGCTTGTAAACAGGAATCAGGAGGATAGAATTATGGTCAGATTTGGCAAATAGGGGGCGAGGGAGAGCTTTGTATGCATCTCTGTGTGTGGAGTAAAGGTGGTCTAGAGTTTTTTTCCCTTTGGTTGCACATCTGACATGCTGGTGGAAATGAGGTAAAACTGATTTAAGTTTGCCTGCATTAAAGCCCCGGCCACTAGGAGCGTCACTTCTGGATTAGCATTTTCTTAGTGCCAGCATCGGTCTGTGGTGTTAAATAGATGGCTACGAATAATATATATGAGAACTCTCTTGGTAGATATATACAGTATTTAGTATAGTTTTATCTATAAACGATAACTTTTTTAATGTATCACTACTGTCCGGCACTACTGTCCGGCAATGGCATGGGAAGTAGCTACAGTTGAAGTCGGAAGTTTACATACACCTTTAAACTATTTTTTCACAATTCCTGACATTTAATCCTAGTAAACATTCCCTGTCTTAGGTCAGTTAGGATCACCACTTCATTTTAAGAATGTGAAATGTAGTAGAGAGTAGAGAGATTATTTATTTAAGCTTTTATTTATTTCATCACATTCCCAGTGGGTCAGAAGTTTACATACTCTCAATTGGTATTTGGTAGCCTTTAAATTGTTTAACTTGTTGGGTCAAACGTTTCGGGTAGCCTTCCACAAGCTTCCCACAAGAAGTTGGGTGAATTTTGGCCCATTCCTCCTGACAGAACTGGTGTAACGGAGTCAGGTTTGTAGGCCTCCTTGTTCGCACACACATTTTCTATAGGATTGAGGTCAGGGCTTTGTGATGGCCACTCCAATACCTTGACTTTGTTGTCCTTAAGCCATTTTGACACAACTTTGGAAGTATGCTTGGGGTCACTGTCCATTTGGAAGACCCATTTGCGACCAATCTTTAACTTCCTGACTGATGTCTTGAGATGTTGCTTCAATATATCCACATAATTTTCCTTCCTCATGTTGCCATCTATTTTGTGAAGTGCACCAGTTTCACCTGCAGCAAAGCACCCCCACAACATGATGCTGCCATCCCCGTGCTTCACGGTTGGGATGGTGTTCTTCGGCTTGCAAGCCTCACCCTTTTTCTTCCAAACATATCGATGGTCATTATGGACAAAAAGTTATATTTTTGTTTCATCAGACCAGAGGACATTTCTCCAAAAAGTACAACCTTTGTCCCCATGTGCAGTTGCAAACCGTAGTCTGTTTTTTTTATGGCGGTTTTGGAGCAGTGGCTTCTTCCTTGCTGAGCGGCCTTTCAGGTTATGTCAATATAGGACTCGTTTTACTGTGGATATAGATACCTTTGTACCTGTTTCATCCAGCATCTTCACAAGGTCCTTTGCTGTTGTTCTGGGATTGATTTGCACTTTTCGCACCAAAGTACATTTTGAAGGTAGGCCTTGAAATACATCCACAGCTACACCTCCAATTGACTTAAAGGATGTCAATTAGCCTATCAGAAGCTTCTAAAGCCATGGCATAATTTTGGGGAATTTTCCAAGCTGTTTAAAGGCACAGTCAACTTGGTGTATGTAAACTTCTGACCCACTGGAATTGTGATATAGTGAATTCTAAGTGAAATAATCTGTCTATAAACAATTGTTGGAAGAATTACTTGTGTCATGCACAAAGTAGATGTCCTAACCGACTTGCCAAAACTATACTTTGTTAACATGAAATCTGTGGAGTGGATGAAAATGAGTTTTAATTACTTAAACCGAAGTGTATGTAAACTTCCGACTTCAACTGTACCTAGTAGCCAATATCAGGGTGACAGTCACAGTAAGCACATGCATACAACGCATGATGCAACAGTACACCCATCATGAGTAGGCCTACTTTTAATAATAAACCATTTTGTAACTGAACATTTTGAATTATTTGTGTCAAACTAATAGTAAAATACAACACAGACTCATCCTCTGGCTTCAAAACAGAAGTTCAAACTCTTGCAGTACCAGTGGAGGCTGGTGGGATGAGCAATAGGAGGACGGGCTCATTGTAGTGGCTGGAATGGAATGAATGGAATGTTATCAAACATATAGAAAACACATGTATGACTCCATTCCATTTATACCATTCCAGCCACTACAATGAGCCAGTCCTCCTATTGCTCATCCCACCAGCCTCCACTGCGCAATACGGTAGCTTAAATGTATGGTAAATGTGTGGTAGGAAAGTCGCCATATTGGGATGCAGCTACCCCCTTCTCCTCCATTCACTTTACACTTATACACCGGCTTACACACAGACACCTAATTTGCAAAAAAACGGTGTAAAATCAATTATGACTGAGATATCACACTATTACAGATTATATGTAAAGACATTAATAATGTTAATAGAAATGTAGCGGGACATGAATACATGAACCTTAATTTAGTTGATTTGCATTTCCTCTATCCCCCATTAAGGATGGCCAGCAATGAAGTGGTTATTTTATTTATCCAAGACTTGCCATGTAAAATATTAAAACATTCACAGCCCACAATTATAATAAGGTATTTTTTTTATAGAGAATTAGCATACGACCGTTCCTCCTCTTTTCTGCTTTGGAGAAACCCTCAAAGATCAACAGCAGAAGCTAAGAAAGCAACCACTTACAGATCTTTAGTGTAGACCATATCGATACAATGTGTAGAGGTTGCACAATTTTAAGATGGTTGATTTGTTTCTGTTGGGCAATGAGCAAAAAAAAATCTTAACCAAGGCAATTTCCAGCTCATTGCACAGAGTTGTAATTCCCCACGCGGGACAGTCATGCTGCACATTTAAAGACCATGAGGACAGGATCTGTGGTAAACTGGCTACCTCTAGTCAAGTCATATCTCCCAATGCTATTGGATTTCCTTTTGATTCAAGTTGTCTCTCATTAAATATGCCAGGGACAACGAAAGAGGATTTCAAAGTCAATTCTATTTGTACTCAGATCACAGAATGTTATTACTTTGAGTTACCTTAAAACAAACAACTGTATTTGGGCTTTATATGCAAATGAATGCATCCCCATGACATGTTTGTAACTCAAAGTCCTCATTACACAATACTGTATTGTACATAAACGTAGGCGTCTAAAATCTAATTTAATGGGCATCAGAAGTTTTCTCAAAGTTTTCACTTAATCCCTTTTATCTGTCATTTGGGAGAAGAAGGTATATCGCTTGAAAGAGAAACAAGGCTTAAAAAGTGTGTTTGTGTGTGTGTGTGCCTGCGTGCCTGTGCGGCCTGTGTGTGTGCCTGCGTGCCTGTGTGTGTGTGTGTGTGTGTGTGTGTGTGTGTGTGTGTGTGTGTGTGTGTGTGTGTGTGTGTGTGTGTGTGTGTCAGAGAGACACATGGGCACATTCCGGCATCAATCTTTTATGAAGCATTTGGAAAGGTCACAACAACAAACTCTCCTGAGCTGAGCTCATTCTCTACAGCCTGAACAGAGCTCTACTCCCCCTACTGGGCAGCAGAGGTACTATGAACATACACTATCACTACCCCTACACTGAGTGACAGGGTTAGCAGCACAAATGCCCCCCCAGTCTTACATCATGAATTTTCATACATCCATAAGCCAGCCTTGCAGCTCTCTCCTCAGATAGCTACACAAAGAGGGTGATATATTTTAATTTAAACATAAACCCGTTGAGTGCTTAATTAACTTAAACCATCTTTAGGGGAAGGAAGCCAATTTCGAGAGGGTCGCACGAAGCTGATTCTAAATCAAACGGTTTTACATACCCCATCCATTGGCCAGGCCTTTTCAGTTTCTGATTAACACAGGGAATTACTGTGTTGGTAAAATGCATATTCCCAGCCTCCAGGGAAATCACTATGCACATGCACAGAGCGTGATTAGCAAAACTATTGTTTTTGTTTAACAATATCATTTAATGGGGTTTGAACAGACAGAACAGAGGGAGGTCCATTAATTTGACTTCATTTTCCCCAGTGGCTTTGTTATTTTAGAATGGTCCGTGCAAACACGCCAAAAGTAACCAGACACAATATCCTAAAAAGACATGTCCCATAGAGAAATGTGTATTTGAAAGGATCCTAAAAGTAATTAATTTAGCAAGCATTTTCCAGGTATCGCCAAAAAATAACTAAATTTGCAATGCACTGTCACATAGACATCCTCTGTATTTGGAAGAGTAGACATGAGTAGACATGCTTGTTATTGTAGCCTAATGTTTGACTGGCTGAAAAATATTTATCTATATTTGGATTCTGTTTCCTTCTTAATGCCTCTGTTTTACTATCTCTAATCTTCGCCTATTCAGTAACTGAGTCAGTGTATTTTATTTTTTTGTTCAAGTCCAAAAAACATCAACATACTTTCATGTATCTCCCTTTTGCTATATACAGCATAGATCTATGACACAAGACGCATAGGGACTTTGCCAATCAGGCCCTAATTTGAAATTAAAACGAGCTCATGTGTGTACAGATCACAAGCTTTGGAGAACGTAAATGGGAATGATCTTTAATTAAGAGAGCAAGCCAAACATTTTCATTAGGTCTGCATGGAAATGAGCCCAGGGATCTGAGTGGTCTCTGGAGATTCGCTCTGCTCTGCTTCTATCTCTGCTCTGTTCCAAGACACAGCTTTTGTCACAAATGAGGTTAACGCCTGGAGGCTGCTTCCCTCCCTCCCTCTCTATTTCTCTCCCACATCCCTCTATCTCCTTGCCTGCGTGTCTGGTTCCTATCGGGATTGAGGGGAGTGTAGGGGGAGGTGGGGGAGAGGGGGCCTCCACATCCCCCATCATCCCCCAGGAGCACTGCCCCCCAAACTGTGATCTTATCTCACATGATGTTAACAGATGTAATCCTATTACAGACTATCTCTCTCTCTCTCTCTCTCTCTCTCTCTCTCTCTCTCTCTCTCTCTCTCTCTCTCTCTCTCTCTCTCTCTCTCTCTCTCTCTCTCTCTCTCTCTCTCTCTCTCTCTCTCTCTCTCTCTGTTCTCTGTAAAACCCTGAAGGCAAGGTGTCTGTTGCCTCTAAAAACAGGCCAGGATGAGTGTCAGATGCCCAGAGTGCTTGATGATATAGCGTAGGCTAGTAAAGGGTTATTTGTATGTGTGACTGGCAGAGCTATCTCTCGCTCTCATTCTCTCAGGCTCTTTGCTCTAACTCAAGGTGTTCCTCTGTTCCCTATTTGCTAAAAGGGAGGTGGAGGTTAGCCTGAGTAGGCCCATCTGAGGCCCTCTCTGCCCCTGGCCCCTCACACACTCACCCCCAACATTGGGGAACGACAGGGGGGCGGGGAACTGAAGTTCATTCCCTTCCGCAGGCTTGCTGCACAGCCTCCCCTCACAACAACACGTTTGACTTTGGGGGACATACCAAAGTTACAATCTATTCCTGCTAATAGTGTCTCCTTTAACACTAAAACCTTATAGTGGTTACAGTATATTCTTTACAGTATAGCACACAGTAATGACAACAGAGACTCATCTGTGGGTGATGCCTGCTTGACTGCATCTATATCTTACCCAGAGGCACACTCACTCAGTCACGCTGAGGTTCAGGCATACACAATTAACAATAAAAAATATGGAGCGAAAGATGCACTGTATGTACCCAGGCACTTTATTGCCTAAAGGATCACATAGGTGCTCAACCTTTTACACCTCATTAAGTTATGAGACAGGAGGGCTTGTGCCAAAATCCACCACGGTACACGTACACACTGAAACGCACGCACACACACACACACACACACACACACACACACACACACACCAAATCTCCTGATTATGTAAACTGTTTGAAGGGGCACCTCAACAGGTATATTTAGAGGGAAAACTCATTCAATATTGACACATTATCCTGTGGGACAGACTGGATCTACTTGACCTGAAGATTAACCACGACTGATGTCATTACACAAATGGGACACGTACAGCATACAAACCATAAGCCTCTATGTGTGTGGTGCTGTGGGAAAGCAGCACAATGTAGTCAGTCTCTATCATAGGTCTACTCAGCATCACATCGTCAGTAAAGTCAGCAAAGTTCAAGTCACAATTACATAGAATCGCAACTACTAAAAAAAAACTGGATTAAGTGATAACAACCTGCATGTTTCGATTGATGTGATGCAACAGGGTGCATTGCATTCATAAACATAGTTGTTTTGTTCATTAGTTTGAACTTTAATATGATCAGATAGGAACAGCTGGAGATCCTCCAGCCATATCTGATTAAAGGCATGTGCTCCTCTCTTCTCATCAATGCAAACACAAATCAACAACTCCGGCAGTACTGTGTCTGTCTGTTCTGTGGGCTGTGTCGGAATCAACGGCCCCGACATCTCTTCAGTAAACAATCGCACACCACACAGCCCCTTTCTTCTCTCTCAGGAGAAACTGGAGGTCTCTGGAGCCACTCTGCAACCATGAAAGAGACAAATCTGTTTGAATAAGTCATCAGTAAAACTATTGCTATTACACGGCCTCTTGTCAGAGAGGGACATACAGTTTTGCCAGACTTCTCCCACAAAGGGTGCAAAGGAATCTTTGACTTTCTCCTAATGCTTGCGATAGACATACTCACACTGTGAGTCCCTCTCAAAGGATGGTATCTTTTATCAAATACCGATGCAAAGACATACTCACTCAATTGCAGTCCTCCCCCACTTCACATCTGAAATAGAGATGAATCATGCTCCGGCCTCCAAAGTAATCAAAAATGTATTTCCATATCTTGGTAATTGAATTGTGTACAAGCTGCAAGTTAATGAGGTCATCGTCTCTGCAGCAATGACAGGAAAGCGCAAATAATTATCTCTCAATTTTTCCTTATGTAGCAATTAATTTGAACCATTGGCAGTCGACCCCCCTTCCCCTGCACTAACCCGCCCCCCCCATCCCTTGTGTTCCCCTGCCTGGGTGTGTGTGTGTGGTTGAGTGGGTCATGGTTAAGGCTGAGTGGGATTGACAGGCGATTGATGTGGCGGTGGTGCAAAGCTGTGCTGTGCGGTGCAGACAGGGGGAGGTAATCAAGGCCCTACAGCTGTTCTGGGGCTCAGAGACTTCCAGGTGACTGTCACCTGAGATTTCACATGCTGGCACTGTCTCCCAGAGTGTTGGGGCACTGGAGGAGAGGAGCTCTGATCAGGCATCTGGCTCCAGGTGGTGTGTGTATGTGTGTGTGTGTGTGTGTGTGTGTGTGTGTGTGTGTGTGTGTGTGTGTGTGTGTGTGTGTGTGTGTGTGTGTGTGTGTGTGTGTGTGTGTGTGTTGTGTAGGTGGGATTGGGGATGTTTTCAAATGCCGGCATAGGAGATGGCAGGAGAAGATGGAAGGAGCTTTGAGGCATGTAGAGAGGGGGCCCGTCAGTTGGGCACCCAGCCAGAACTGTGATACGCAGGAATAAGCCTTCAAAGCTGGGAGGGTGCCTGTCTGTTCCACGAGGGGTAACAGCAGCCTACAGAGAACCTCTGTCTACTCTACTTCCTTCTGGGATCAGTGGGATGAAACACAGTACTAAATTATAGGATCTAGGGTGTGTGTATGTGCGTGCATGTGTGTGTGTGTGTGTGTGCGTGCGTGCGTGCGTGCGTGCGTGCGTGCGTGCGTGTGTGCGTGCGTGCGTGCGTGCGTGCGTGTGTGTGTGTGTGTGTGTGTGTGTGTACGTCTGTGTGCATTTGTCCAGTTATCTATTGGTAAGGTCCAATATCATCCAAGGATTCTAATATGTCATTCCAGTGACATCATTAGGAGGAGGTAGAGGCAGCACACTGGGCCCCACTGCGTAGGGAAATTAGCTATGCTATTTAACCTGTCACTCATCCCACGTTTCCATAGCACCAGAGATGGGCATAAATTACCAAATACAATTAGAAAATATAGATAAAAAATACAGTACCATAAAGATCAGTGTATCAAAATTAACTACTATACTTGTATTTCGTAACGTATTTAATTAAAATACAAAAATACATTTGCAATTAATAATAATACTCAGCATGCTTTGCAATGGTTAACATTTACATATACATTTATATCATTTAGCAGAAACAATTAGCAGAAACATTTAGCAGAAACATTTAGCAGAAAACTTTAGCAGAAACCGCTATACTTTTATTTATAGAAAATAATTAAGTACTTAGAAAATACAAAATATGGAGTGTAGTTCAGCCCAGTGTAATTCAAATGACAAAATACTCAGAAGTAATTAAAATACGTATTTCAAATGCACGTAACAGAAATACTGCCCATCTCTGCATAGCGCCAGATTAACAGGGAGCTCACCTTCAGTCAGTTCAAAGTGGATGTCAAAGCTGGTCTCTCCTTGATGCCTTCTTTCTGCCTTTCAGAGGGCCCTCCACACTGCCGTAGGGGAAGCCTGACAGATACAGTACTGAGCATCCAGAGAATACTGGGTTAATAAGCTTGATAGTCTGCCCACCAGCATATGTGTCAGTAATTCAGATAATGTAAGAGGGGGTAGGACTTACCTAACCTCGACTTCAATTACATCCTTTGCCTTATCTATGTGATAAGCTGTGTGTCGGAGTGAAGGCCCCTGACACAACGGCTCAATGACCTCACGTCCTCCATTAGGGATAATAAGTCCCTCATTTGTTCTTATTGACAGTGAAAAAAATACCTTCATTATCCCCTGCTTCCTCGTTGTCCTCCATTCACAATGAGGTACAGTGGGGAGAACAAGTATTTGATACACTGCCGATTCTGCAGGTTTTCCCACTTACAAAGCATGTAGAGGTCTGTAATTTTTATCATAGGTACACTTCAACTGTGAGAGACGGAATCTAAAACAAAAATCCAGATAATCACATTGTATGATTTTTAAATAATTAATTTGCATTTTATTGCATGACATAAGTATTTGATCACCTACCAACCAGTAAGAATTCCGGCTCTCACAGACCTGTTAGTTTTTCTTTAAGAAGCCCTCCTGTTCTCCACTCATTACCTGTATTAACTGTACCTGTTTGAACTCGTTACCTGTATAAAAGACACCTGTCCACACACTCAATCAAACAGACTCCAACCTCTCCACAATGGCCAAGACCAGAGAGCTGTGTAAGGACATCAGTAGATTGGCACTAGCTAGCTAAGGAGTGGCTCCGTAAGAAGCATCTCAAGGTCCTGGAGTGGCTTAGCCAGTCTCCAGACCTGAACCCAATAGAAAATCTTTGGAGGGAGCTGAAAGTCCGTATTGCCCAGCGACAGCCCCGAAACCTGAAGGATCTGGAGAAGGTCTGTATGGAGGAGTGGGCCAAAATCCCTGCTGCAGTGTGTGCAAACCTGGTCAAGAACTACAGGAAACGTATGATCTCTGTAATTGCGAACAAAGGTTTCTGTACCAAATATTAAGTTCTGCTTTTCTGATGTATCAAATACTTATGTCATGCAATAAAATGCAAATTAATTACTTAAAAATCATACAATGTGATTTTCTGGATTTTTGTTTTAGATTCCGTCACTCACAGTTGAAGAGTACCTATGATAAAAATTACAGACTTCTACATGCTTTGTAAGTGGGAAAACCTGCAAAATCGGCAGTGTATCAAATACTTGTTCTCCCCACTGTAGCTAGTGCCAATCTACTGAAAGTAGCTAGCGTAACCTTTCACTTTTCCCCTCTGACAAATCCTGCTGCTCTCCCTCAGCAACGCTGACAAACCGCCCAAAAAACATGAATTATTCAGTTCCAAAATGAATTATATTTCATGCGAGAGCGTAGCGAACAAAAAGGAAATGTGTTCTTGTCCCGTGAATTAAAATAGGATTACAGAAGCTCTGTTTTAACGCTATACCATTGCTATCCCAACCAATTTACCTGCTTTACAAACATAGGGGGAGGTGCGGTATGGGGGAGATAGCTGTATGCTAATTGTTATTGTAGCAATGTGTTTAAGACGAATGCCAAAGTGGCATTCATCTGACCACGTAAACAGGAACCTTGTTATTTGTGTTAATTTAGATGTGGTGGGTTTAATGTAAAGTGACAGCCTCGAAGCCAGCTCATGACAATAAACTCTGTTTATATATTCCACCTAATCTGAGGGAATGAGAAGTCCCTCTCTGCTCTCTAACTATCATTCACCTCACCTCATCCATAAAAGATAGGGAGATGCAAACAAGCGGAGTAGGGTAAAGCCCGGCAGATATCCAGAATGGTGCAGTGTGAAGATGCTTGTGTTGGCATATTCACAATGTTTATCAAACGGAGCTTGTTCTCCTTAGACCGTAATCAGTTCCGATCACTCTAATACGGAACATAGTGCAATAACAATAAGCATGTTTCAAACGATGCCCTCAATCTTCAAGGTAGATTTAGTGAAGCTAAAAACAGTTTTCTGTGAATATGAGCGTCAAATTTGAACAAAACAGGTATACTTGAGCTGATTACACAAGGTTCACACAGCATGACGAATGGACAACAGCCTGTAAAGAGGAAATCAAAGATACAAGCTATTGATTCAATCTGCAATGATGCACACTATTGATAGACCAACGGCATACCACCCTGCATCCCAGTGCTGGCTTGCCTCTGAAGTTAAGCAGGGTTGGTCCTGGTCAGTCCCCAGATTCTGCTAGAAGTGGTGCTGCACTGACAGTAGGAGGCACTCTAAAATAAAATGTCCCAATGCACCAGGGCAGTGATTGAGGACAATGCCCTGTTTAGAGTGCTGTCTTTCGGATGGGGTGTTAAACGGGTGTCCTGACTCTCTGTGGTCACTAAAGATCCCATGACACTTTTTGTAAGAGTAGGATGTTAAGCCTGGTGTCCTGGCTAAATTCCCAATCTGCCTCTCGTACCATCATGGCCACCTACCACCCAGCTTCTGATTGGCTTGTAACTATTCCGCAGGTTGATGCTGTAAAAGAGAATGTGTTCTCAGTCAAATTACCTGGTAAAATAAGGGTTAAGTATATAGAAATTGACATTATCTAGAAACTTAATATGTCTATATTCAGTTGTGATTTTGAAGCCCTGTTTAAACCTGTTTCTAACATGAATCCTTTGTCCTGATTGGGCCCACATTGTGTCTTTTAATTTGCGTACAGGGTGGGACCAGGAAATCTGTTCACAATGCGGACACAGTGGACAATGCGGACACTGGCAACAGTCAGAATGTGGACAGGATCAGGACAAAGGACACATATTAGAGGTATTAACCCGCTTGAAAGACAACATATGAATGGCATGTGATGGCCAATGTTATATCATGTGTTTCTTGGTTACCCAAATGTCATATTATCATGTCACTCAGGCCGTGTTTACATGGGCAGCCCAATTCTGATCTGTTCTAATTGGTCTTTTGACCAATCACATCAGATCTTTTCACATCAGATCTTTTAAACACAGCCTCAATGTGACACCTCCCAGGGAAAACGCCATTACTGCTGACACCAGGAACGTCCTACACCATCTTGGTGATGGACGATCAGCAATTGGATGACTGTTGCACAATCGGAGGATTGTATTCAGACTATATGCTCTGTTTTAGCCATTGGCTGACAATCTTCAATTAACTTTGCTCTAGGAGTCAGCTTGTAAGAATGCCTTTTGACTTAGTGTGACATAGGGTAGATTGAGTCATATCTTAACTATCTGGTCTCCCCGATTATTCAACTTGGGATTCACAAAGAGAGAAATAGGATATAGGCTACTCATTAACAAAAAGTGGAAAAGGTCAGTGAGACGTTGAGGGAAGTTGTTTTGTGGGGTGATGAGCATAATCCTTCAGCTAGCCTAATGAGCTCAGTGCTGAGGTGAAAGTGTTTACATGCGGTAATGAGTGTAAATGGAGGTACATGGTATGTTTGTGAAGTCAGGGGGTTTGGCAAGGCAAGTCATCTAATGTCTTATCACATGGGCCAATTTGTTCCACGGTCTACTCTTGGGGAAAGAAACAGGCTAGCCTAGGCTAACGGGAGGGCTAGACGTGTGTGGGCTGGCAGAGTGAGACTGAGACATCATTTGGCTTCCATTTTGTGTTCTGTCCATCAAGACGTGGACTTCTCTTCATCTGCGTATCATTATTTTACACCGCATGTCACGCTTATTTTCCTTAAATGTCATTAGCATCAGCATACAGATGGAGATAATAGGCAGAGATAGTAGGGTAGGCTAATGGTTAAGCTAATGTGTGTGAGCGAAACGAATGGCTCAATGAACGATTCCTTGCGTTATGTGAGGTGACAAGACAAGGTGATGAAGGAACTATAGGAACGTTTTCTATGTTCACTGCAATTTCAGAAACAACTAATGACTCCCCCTCTGTAGATACTGTATGTGTATATGCCTTTAGTTGCAATTAAATGGACCAGGGCATGATATAAGCTGCGCAAGGCGGATTGTCCAAAAGAGAAGCAGAGTCTGAGGACTTTAATTGGGTCCGCTAAACTCACACGTAGGTTATATTATGCCTGGTTAAAAAACTAATTTATTATTTCAACTGTTATATAAGCATGTTGTATTTTCATCCGCCAGTGGTAGGAACACTATCAGCATACTTACCAATATCAGAAATAGGTAACCCGATCATGATATTTAACATGATATGGCATTAATGTGAGCCGCCCCAGAAAAGCATTGTTATCATTGTTCTACAATATGGGGCGGCAGGTAGCCTAGCGGCTAAGAGCTTTCTGACGTTCTGCCCTTGAGCAAGGCAGTTAACCCCCAACAACAACTGCTCCCCGGGCGCTGATGACGTCTATAAAGACAACGCCCCGCACCTCTTTGATTTAGAGGAGTTGGGTTAAATGCAGAAGACACATTAAGGTTGAATGTATTCAGTTATGCAACTAACTAGATATCCCTTTCCCTATAAAAAATAAACCCAATCGTAATGGAACTAGAAAGCAACTCCACTCAACAGACAAGTCTAAGGGTTCACTAATGGCTAGCTGGACTTTATGTGTTGTCAAGAGTTCATATGCACGGTGAGCTTAAAAAAGACTTGAGTATTATATAGATAGTATACGAAGCTGCTGCCTTACCATGGAACTCATCTAAAAAGGAAAAGGAGTTCCTCGTCATTATCTCTTGACAACACTAATTGAGTCAGAGCTGTACAGAGGTTCAAATGGGCTGCCAGAGGAGAGCCATTAGGTCCTTCCAGGCCTGGAGAGAGTAGGTGTTGGAAATTATAGGTGACAGAGAACATAATTACCCTTCACTGACGAACCAACCTACGAGAACCTAGATCACCGGCTTCCTGGAGAGGACAGCAGTGATTCATCCATATGAAAAGAATATAATCTAGTCATTCTAGTCATTTATGGAAAAATCTTTCTACCAAAGACGTATAAAAGAAGTGAAACAAAAGATGGACATTATAGATAATTGACTCGCATGGGACTGTCTGTGTTTTGATTGGTGATCCTGAGAAACGAAAGTGACTGTAAGAAATGATTGTTCAAGTTAGCAGATAGTGGATTTACTGATTTAGATGGATGTTTTTCTGGGCAAAGTAATTTACTACATCTAAAAGTGATTAAGAACAAGTAAATGAAAGGTTTGAATATCTATTGAGTGTAGCTATAGAGAACAGAACAGAAGCCTATACTCTAGAGAGGTGTGAAGTCAATAGGATTACATAGAACTAATTATTCTCTTATTGAGCCTTTACAGCACACTACCACCACAGTGACTTGGCCCTGCAGATCAATCAATCTGGCTTAAGCATTACTCTCTCTCTCTCTCTCTCTCTCTCTCTCTCTCTCTCTCTCTCTCTCTCTCTCTCTCTCTCTCTCTCTCTCTCTTTATCTCTCCCATTATTGTCTCCCTTCAACCTCACCCTGTCTCTCTCTCTTTCTCTCTCTCCCTCCCACCCTATATCTCTGTCTCCTTGCAAGAGAGAGAGACATAAAGGGCTGGAGGCGTTAGAAGGCTGTTGGCCTGCCCCCCGAGAGACAGGGAGCCCATCTGTTCCTCTGTGTTCCTGAACTTTAACTACCACAACGCTCCGCTCTGCCTGGCCCTCCACAGAGAGACCCTCTACACACACACACACACACACACACACACACACCACATAAACACACACAGCAGATGGAGCGCTGCGCTGCCTCCACACTCTCCACATACCCTCCGCAGCCATGATGTTTGTTTAAGACATTTAATTAATATCCCCAAACGCCTCAATCAGGACCAAAACCCCAGTCCCTCCCTCTGCCCAGTCCCTCCCTCTACCTCCCCCTCTCTCTCCCTCTCTCTCATTCTCTGTCTCCCTCGTCTCGTCCCAGTCTGATTGGCAGTATTAGCAATGGGGGTGATTATTATACATGAAGGACAGGGTGACAGTACCCAGGAGTCATGTGTAAATGAAAAGGTACCATGCAGTTCTCAATGTGGCAGATGTGTTAATCATAGCAACTCCTCCAGAGGAACAGTGGATCTCTGGGCCTCTCTATGTTGTCGCCCTCTTTTTGAAAGTGTGCATTATCTGACCCTATACACCCTCCTCTCACTCAACATACCCCTCTGGTATGAACACTGTGGAATCTGTGACTAAACACCCTATATGACTGGGCATGCCGACATGACATGAGGGATCCACCCTTGGGTGATACAAGGCCAGACGACTTCTCACAATTAGTGGTTTATATTTAAAGGCCAAATATTTAGACTGTGAATTTTCTCATTTTTCTTTTGACCAAAGGCACGGAAACAATCCTATAGTCATCAGCCGTCTCATGTTATCCTGGAGTTTAAGACCAGAGGGGGACACTGTCATTTAGACGTTTAGACAGGCAACTCGACTCGCCTCGCCTCGCGCCAAACCTGCAGTGCTTTCTAGCTGGGTGTGATGCTCTGAGTGGACTAATTGGGGAGCGTTCCTAAGAATGGAAAAGGTCAGGATCTGAGTCATAGTTGGTTTTTACTTAGATTGTCGCCTCTTCAAGACTCTATAAATGATGTTGAAAGCCTAACAGGCGTTTAGGCATAGAGTACCGTAGAACTGCATGCATGCAACTATGGTATTTGGTATATTTTGAAGATTCTTGGTTTTAACATCTACCAGATATTTTGAAGAGTACATTTCAGAGAAAAATCCAATGATAAACCGTTGTATTGTAATAGCTAGTGTATGTGTTATTTATTACATGTCTTACAGTAACACAATGTTCATTTGATCTCTGTCTCCTGTCCTACTTGTTTTCTCATTGTATCTGTGTCTCCCAGTATGTAGGGCAGATCAGTCAAGCAGAAAATATTCCATTGCATCTCTTTCTAGGATGATCAAATTCCAGCAGCTATTTCTTTTGGTGCCTATTCCCTCCCAATTCCATCTGCACACTGCCCTGCTAGCTGGAAAAACCCAATCTGTTTGCATGTCTTTATCCACTGCTCTGGCATTGCCACATGTACCTGTGTGAAAATAAGCCCTGAGCTGACCATCACATTGCAGTAATAATGGTGGATCTGGGACAAACAGGAATAAACGAGGAGAATAACATTCATTATTCTGATAGCGAGTGCAACCTTCAATCTGTAAATAGCAGCCTTCACCAATTATATGCCAAGAGGCGAGAGTCTGGGGCAGAATGGGCTGAGATATGGACTTCCCCACTTAACTAAATGCCTGGATACTATGTCCTGTTAAATTAACTGAAGTGGGGGATCAGTGATGACTACGGACCCATTTGACCCATTCACTGTTAAAAAACTCCAAAACTTCACAACAAAGAACAGGAACTACACAACAACAGCCTGTCTAATGACTGAGTCAAATATTTAGGATGCTGTATCCAGGCCAAGGCTGTGAAAAGCCTTATAGTATGTAGGTGTAACTACTTATGAATGCATGAGTTCACCCATTTAGCTAGAAGTTATGTATTCTCAGAACATATCCTTTCCATCCTCCAAATTGGAAAAAGCCGAGCCAAGTCGCAGTGAGCAGTAGAGATGAGAGAGTTAAATCTCTTGGCTCTATGCTATTTTCCCCACAGACACAGAGTACGCACATCCATCAAGCCTGTTTCATGTACCACCGTAGCACAGAGGATGCAGAGGAGTCTGAAAACATTTCAGAGGGCAAAAAAGCACAAGTCTTTAAAGTCCTTGGTGCAGTAGCAGCACGCTGATACATCACTATTATTATCTATTATGGATATTGGATTTTTCCAAGAGACTGTTCTCTGTATGTCAAAGCATATGTAATAGAGAGTCAGTTGTCACAGTGCCACTGTGCCCCATGAAAGCTTAGTAGCTTACAAGGCCCTTAGAGAGAGGTTTAGGACGGTCGCCAAAGCTGCAGGCTACACAAATGAAACACAGCAACTCCGCAGATGAACACATATTTGGGGCAGCCCACTTCTCGCTGCGACTCTCATCAGACATCACCAACAACGTAAAGAGAACACGGCATGAGCAACTCCAGCCTGTCGTTAGCATATGCACAATAGGCTCATTTGACTTGCAAACACGACAAGTATGGGTTTTGCCACCTCAGATATAGTTTAGTATCTGGTGATCGAGGTGAAGGGTACATAACATGTTCCTCTCTCTGCGCTAGGCTAGTATCCCCCAGGCCTGCTTTATTCAAATCAGCTTGATTTGACTACAATTACTGTAACATCCAAATTAAAATGTTCCATATGCCAAAACATACCTCCAACATTATGCATTGTTTGTCATGTCAATTAGATTTTTTTTTGTTTTATTCAAGACTAAAAAATATTTTGCTCGATAATGTCAGTCATTGTGATGAACAAAGAAAACATTCTCTGTTTTTTTTTTACATTTTTCTTTACAATATATATATACATATATATATTTTTTTATTATTCTTTTTTTTATAGGCATAAATACAGTGTGATCTAAAACTGTAACATTGACAGAGCTTTACAGTTTTTCTCAATTGCGTACAAGCATTTTTTTTAACAATGTTGTCGATTTTCAAAACAGAACTCTGTGGCCTTGTGCAAAACTGTTTTAAAAATCCCAGTAGATCAATACATTTTCTTTGCAGTCACTAAATGATGATGATCAAAATTGGAAGTACAACTATCCAAAGGTGCAGAATTAGGGCAACTACTCTTATTTAATGCATATATCATCAAATTAAATATGATTCCTGATAAAAAAATAAAATACAAAATGAGCACATTGTGTGCAGGTATTCACTGGTATCATCACGGAACGATGAATACAATGGAGGAACACAACTGATATGAATGTATAGGCCTCAATCCACACCAAAGCAAAGCTCTATAATGGAAGGTCACAATGTTGAAGATGACTTATGAGCAACGCAAAGTTACTTAGAAGTAACCCAACTTTATATTCTGCATCTCTGCATGTCTGCAATATTGTAAAAAAGCATAACAATTAGACAGTCCAATTGCATAGATATTTCCATATAGTGGACATGGTACAACACTAACGGGTTGATTTAGAATTTTGTGCAGTAGTATGTACTGTTTGCCGGAAACAGTGAACACAATATCACTAATTTCCTCTTCTGATGAAAACAATGTGTTATATTCTATGAACAAAATACTTTACAGGGAATTTTGTATTCACTGATGACATTTGTATATTGGGGTGTCTTATGCCTAGAATTAACCAAGGAGGTTGTATGGTTCATTTGGTTCCTATTCTGAAAGTTTGATAAATTCTGCATAATGACATGAATATTTAATTGTGCAACAAATATATTTAGGGTGTAAGACTGTATTTCAATGCAAATTCAGGGGCACTTCTGAAATATTTTGGAACACCCTCTGGCACTGGCCAGGATGAGGAGCCATCCACCTCAGCCACACAGGTGTCTTCACAAATGTTGTCTGAGCCTGAGGATGAGGATGAAGACCCATTTGCTTCCTCTTCTCCCTAGCAGGATTCTTCAGGTGTGTTTGTGCGCACACGAACGTGTGTGTCTGTGTGTGGGTACACGCTCATGTGTTTATGTGTGCATCCCTGCATAACATAAACAAAATAAATAGTTTTACGTTTCCATATTGTAGGTAACAATGATGATTTTATTATTACTGGGTATGTACTGTATGTGCGATGTTCCACCACTATAAATGCTGTGAATAACATGTGGAAACTAATGTCCATGTGCTCTCCATTAGAAATGCCTGTAGCAGCATCCCCACCAAATCCTGCTGCTGAGGATGAACCACTGTCTACAGACCCTGCTGACTGGCCTTCAGTTCTGACTGACAGAATTTCGGACACAACTAGTTTGAAGAGGACCAAGTGAGGTTACCACCTTACTTTGTTTTCCCAAGGAATGAGAGTGATGGAAGAAGTTGCCAGCAACAGTATTTCAGGATGACTTTGTTGAGTGGGGAAAAAATCCCTAGAAGTTGGTTGGTGTATTCTGAAAGAAACAACAGCCTCTTCTGCTTCTGCTGCAAACTCTTTTCTAAGAAGAACATTAATTTAGCAAACTCAGGACTGACAGGCTGGAAACAGGCAAGTTCTTTGCTGACTCCACACGATAACAGTCCTGAACACCAAAACTGCATGAAAACATGGAAAGAACTGGCAATGAGGATAAAAAAAGGGGAAACAATTGATAAGCATGAGATGGCACTTATGGAGGCTGAGAGGATAAGATGGAGAGAGGTGTTGACACGTCTGACTGCTATTGTGCAGTCTCTGGCAATTAGATCTGGGACTAAGGGGACACACAGAAACACTGTACTCTCAATCAAATGGAAATTTCCTCAAAAAGGTTGAACTGATGGCACAATTTGATCCAGTCATGAAAGAGCACCTTAACCGTGTCCAAAAAGGGACCTCTAGTCACACCATCAGCTACCTTGGCCACCAAATACAGAATGAACTAATGTATTTGTTGAGCAGCATCTCAGATGTCAGCCACACTGAACAGTTGTCAGTTGTGATTAGAATTGTGTCACTGAAGGAGGAGCCCCACATATAGGAACATTTTCTGGGGTTTATGGAGGTAGAGTCCACGGGCCAACATTGGGCATCGCTAATTCTCAAAAGATTACAGGAGTTAAAAATTCATTTTGAGGACTGCAGAGGGCAATCTTATGATATTGGGGCCATCATGAGAAAACAAAGGTGTCCAAGCCAGACTCCTGGAAATTAATCCAAGAGCTCTATTTGTGCCATGTGGGGCTCACACATTGTACCTGGTTGTTTGATGATGCTGCTAAAAGTTCTGTCGATGCCACAGGTTACTTTGGCATCTTACACAAACTGTACACCTTGTTCTCAGCCTCCACACAGCGATGGGTCATCCTGAAAAAACATGTGGACATCACTTTGAAGATGTGGACTGAGAGTAAAGTTAAGAGTGTCGAGCCACTGAGGTTTCAGGCAGCAGCGGTGAGAGAGGCACTGATAGAGGTGAGGGATCAAACCAAAGACCCTGTGATAAAGATTGAAGCCCAGTGCTTAGCATCCACTTCATGGGACCACTTCTGTCTTGAACGTGTCACTGGTACTTCCTTTTTGAGTTTTTGCTTGTAAGCACGAATCAGGAGGATCAGATTTGCCAAAGGGAGGGCAAGGGAGAGCCGAGCCTCTGGATGAGCATTTTCTTGTTTGAAGACGGCACGGCAACGCCTCTGAAAATATTTGGCATGGGCCCTCCGATTCTCAAAAAGTTCTACAGCTGCACCATTGAGAGCATCTTGACTGGCTGCATCACCGCTTGTTATGGCAACTGCTTGGCATTCGACCGCAAAGCGCTACATAGGGTAGTGATACGGCCCGGTACATCACTGGGGCCTAGCTCCATGCCATCCAGGACCTCTATACCAGACGATGTCAGAGGAAGGCCCTAAAAACGGTCAAAGACTCCAGTCACCCAAATCATAGACTGTTCTCTCTGCTACTGAATGGCAACTGGTACCGATGAACCAAGTCTGGAACCAGCAGGACCGTGAACAGCTTCTACCCCCAAGCCATAAGACTACTAAATAGTTAACCAAATAACTACCCAGACTATCTGCATTGACCCTTTTTGCACTAATTATTTTGACTCATCAAATACTGCCTCTACTGTTTATTATATATCCTGTTGCCTAGTCACTTTAGCCCTACCTATATGTATATGTACATATCTACCTCAGTTACCTCGTACTCCTGCACATCGACTCGGTACTGGTACCCTGTGTATATAGCCAAGTTATTGTTACTCACTGTGTATTTATTCCTTGTGTTATAATTAGTCTATATTTTTATTTTTGCGTTGTTGCGAATGGGCCATAGGAAAGCATTTCCCTCTTAGTCTATATCAGTTGTTTACGAAGCATGTGACAAATAAAAGTGGATGTGATTTTATTTAAATAACGTTCTAATTCATTTTCACATCAACAATTGAAACGTCAAAAAGTGTCTCATCAAAACAAAAATCTAGCTTAATAAATCAAACGATTAGAATGTATTTATGTGGCTGAAAAGGAATGCATGAATACCCAAGCACATTTCCTGAGGTTTTGATGCAGTTTTTAGCAAAGTTTTAGATTTTTGCATAAAAACCACCAGAATTAGATATTAAAAGAATGACATATTTTAAATAAGATTATCACAGGGTAAGCACTTGATGCCATTTCATTTGCTCCGTTCTGGCCATTATTATGAACAGTTCTCCCCTCAACAGTGTGTGGCTAGTTTGCATGCACTGGTGTGCATGTGTGTGTGTGTGTGTGTGTGTGTGCGTGTGTGTGTGTGTGTGTGTGTGTGAGTGTGTGTGTGTGTGTGAGAGAGAGAGAGAGAGAGAGAGATAGAGATAGAGAGAGAGAGAGAGAGAGAGAGAGAGAGAGAGAGAGAGAGAGAGAGAGAGAGAGAGAGAGAGAGAGAGAGAGAGAGAGAGAGAGAGAGTGTATGCGTTTTTATGCGTGTGTACGTGTGGTCAGTGGTTTATTTTAAAGTAATATCCAGCAGGTAAAGGCAAGTCGAAACACACAATTTTCTTCTAGACCAAACACTGACATGTTTTATTTAAACACCTTTACCTCAATAATTAATGTATTTATTGAACTGCATACTAACTGACACACAACTCCATACACAAAATAAATGTTTAATCCACACTCACTAACTTGCTTATTTTATGTATTCAGACCCAAGTACAGGTGCCCTGACATAAACCACTGTAGGATTTCACACTCCCCTCAGTGCCATTAGTAAGTTCGCTCATCACTCCAGGTCTCTGACAAAGACTAACACTGCTTTCATGTGGTTGGAAAGAGCAACTGCAACACAGTATTTTCTCAGAGCATGCGATAGGGAGTTTTCAGGGTTCTTTTGTGCATGGCGTGCCTTTATGTGCCTGTGTGTTAGTGTAGGCTCTGCCCCTGCAGTGGTCCTAGCCAGCAGAGTGTTGGAAAGCCCCTGGGGGGATTGATGTATCCTCTGAGTGGGACAGCTGAGAACTCCCAGAGACAGAGACAGTGAAGAGAGGGTCGTTCTGGGAGGAGGGGGCTCAGTACTAGGGCTCTGGATCCTGCTGAGCTGGAGGGTCGGAGAGATGGAGGGATGGAGGGAACAGGGAGGAGGGTGTTGGCAGGGACCCAGTCTCTTGGGGGGAGGGGGGTCCCAGACTGAGCACCCATGCCAATTCCAAACTTAGCCTTGGGGACGACAACCACAACAACAACTGTCTTACACAATGAACTGACATACACATGGTAAGAAACAAGAGCATGCACACACACAGACGTAGACCTACAAATGCACACACATGCACACAGTTATAGAGTAATACACATAAATCATACCAGAAAATTATTCATATGGTAAAAAAACCTGTTCATAAATTTGTTTTACTTTTAACCAAACCTATTTGCAAAAGTAGTATCCTTGAATAAAGACAACACACATCCAATTGAAGATTACAAACCTAAAGCAACCAAACAACCTAGCCCTGGCTGATAGCCAATACGCCTCTCGCTGTGTGTCTGTCCGTCAGCACCAAGCTTCTGTTCCCCGCTGACTGTTTCCCAGGCCGCTCATTGCCTCTTCAATTTGTTTATATCATACATCTCCTTGTTGAGGCTAATCTCTTGTTAATGTGATAACTCTGACAGTTCATATATCGGAGGAACAGCGCAGCATGTGACCTTTAACCTCCCCAGGTAGTGGCTGCTATCTGTAGAGTGATGGATGTGGCCCTGAAATGTGATACTCTGCTGGCCAGTTTCACTTGGCTCTGTATAAACACACTCCACGCGTTTAGGGCTACTCCTTCCTGATCCAAACCATCCATTTTATACTCATAGGGCTTTCGTTCTATAAGGGAAAATATACAACAAACACCAATTGAGAAAGATATTTACACTGTAAATAAATGGATGACTTTATGATTATCTGTCTGTTCCAATCGCTATTATAAAAAAATTCTAATTTATTTCAAGTCCTAGCACTAGGTGGCACTGTGGGTTGGCAATGAAAGTATCAGCCAATAAAGGCCAGTGATAAGGCTCTTCTTTTTGGTAAAATGTGATAATGTGCATTTTACCACTAGATAGCGCTATTGCATATATTTTAAAGATTTTATTTTACAATTTTTCAGAAAAATACATTTTCACATTTTCACAGGTACTGGATTTCAGCTAATTCTCCTCTCCACATATTTTACAGTGCTTTTTTCAGAATCACATTGTATATTTTTTTACAGTAAATCAATTGTCGAACCTGCTGTTGGAACACATATACTCAGGTCAATAATAATTGGTACTCTTGATTAAAATGAGCAAAAAAGACTGTATAAAATAAATAATGCAAATACTGTGCTGTATTGTATGATCCCAAAACAATTACAATGATACTGTTTTAAACTAATACAATTGCTCGGATAAAGAGATAATAGAAGATAGGGGTCAACGTTATTGGTACCCCTTTTTTCAATACCTTTCAACACCTCACCTTGTGAAGATAATGACTGAGCCTTTCTTTTTTTTTTTTATGTAGGCTTTTTTTCAGTGACCAATGTTTATTTAGGTATGGGGTTCTTTTCTGCATATGCATCCTTCTTTCGACCCCAAAAGAGCTCTATTTTCATGTCATCTGACCATAGCACCGGTTCCAATCCAAGTGCCAATGCCATTTAGCAAACTCCAGGCATTTACATTTGTTGGATGACATGAAGATAAAGCTTGCACTAGTGGTGGGTTTGGCATCAATATAAGGATGCATAAGAAGAAAATAACTCCATACCTACGGTAAAATACGGTGGAGAATCTTTGATTGTATGGGGCTGTTTTGCTTCCACTGCCCTGGGGACCTTGTTAAGGTCAACGGCATCATGAACTTTACTCTGTACCAGGACATTTTAGCCACCACTAGTGCAAGCTTTACCTCTACCAGGAAGTGGATCTTCCAGCAAAACAATAACCCCAACCAAGCACACATCATAATCCAGAAATGTTTTTTTAATTGAGGGCAGTCCATAAGAGAAGACAAAGGATGTTGAGAATCTGGAAAGATTCTGTATGGAGGAATGGTCTAAGATCCCTCCCAATGTGTTCTCCAATCTCATAAAACATTTTAGCGTGTAGAAGTTTTCAAACCTCATTATGAAACATGGACAAATTGATGAATCAATTCCACTAATGAAAAACATGTACTTGCACTTCCTGTAGGCCTACAGATAATCATTCAGAATCTTGAGAGCCAGAAAAAATGTTTTATCTTACCATCAGAGATGAATCATAAAATATTTGTTTAATCTATTTATAGGTTCCACTTGATGTTTTTATAAGATTTCATCACCCAAGAGAACACATCTAGGCTAGTTTATGTTTATATTATGTGAAATATTGTCCATGTATGTTCTTAATATTGTTGGACCAAACTCCACACAAACCACTATAGCAGAATCTAGATAGCCCATAACACATATATTTCTGGGCCTAACTCCCTTAAGTATTGGAACATGACATGGGAGCAGATCTTGTAATCCGCATCAATTACTCTCCTGACCTTTCTACTGATCTATCCAGCCTTTATTTTCTGAGATCCCACCATCATTGTTGATATACTATATTCTCATATAAGGCTTTACATGATTTCATCGCCTTTCTAAAACATGGAAAACTGGGAAATTATTGCTTTTGTCCATTCAGAAATGTTCTCTTCCAGCCAACTTTTCATTTTGATAATATATTCTTCCCCGTTCTATGACAACATAGTACATTTTACAACCGTGCTAAGAGGATAACACTGTGTGAGGGAAAACATTGTTTTTGTGGCCAAAACTGCATCAGATGAAGTCATTCATCAGAGGAAGGTTAGTGCCACAGTGGCACTGAGAAGGAACAGCACCACCAGTGAGGAAGAGCCATATGCCTGAGGAGATTTAAATCAACGCTCCTTTCTCTGATCACTCTGTTCCCCTCTTAGACCAGGGGGATAAATTATCAGACAGTGTGCGTGCGTGCAGTCGTGCGTGTGTGTGCAGTAACCTGGCTCTCCTCTCTCCTGAGTCCTGCCATCTAAATGGTTACGTTAACTGCCACTTTAAGGGGCCAGTGGAGAGGTGCACCTCTGTAGTGCAGCTGCATCACTGACCTCTCTAAAGTGCTGTATGTCATCTCCTGTGTGTTTGCTTTCTTCTGTCAGCGTATTTTACTGTGTGGAACGGCGCAGACCCCCATTGCCCTTAACTCACAGGACAGGTTTGTAGCGCAGCTCTACTTGGGCCTGAAACAGAGATGTGCACTTCCAACATTAAACCAAACATTCCATCACGTATACTGTTACAGCTTCTAGTCCAAGTTAAAGGTATGGCTCCACTGTGTGTGTGATCATGTTGTACAGATCCCGACTGAATTCTGGCACACTGACTTCATGTCCACTTCTAAGTTCAAATCTAACCCTCTCACCCTCCCCCTAACCCTAGTTCATGTCCACATCCTGGTTCAACCCTAACCCCCAACCCTAGCCCTAACCCTAGTTCATGTCCACATCCTGGTTCAACCCTAACCCTCAGTCCTAGCCCTAACCCTAGTTCATGTCCACATCCTCGTTCAACCCTAACCCTCAACCCTAGCCCTAACCCTAGTTCATGTCCACATCCTGGTTCAACCCTAACTCTCAACCCTAGCCCTAACCCTAGTTCATGTCCACATCCTCGTTCAACCCTAGCCCTAACCCTAGTTCATGTCCACATCCTGGTTCAACCCTAACCCTCAACCCTCACCCTAACCCCAGTTCATGTCCACATCCTGGTTCAACCCTAATCCTAGCCTCAACCCTAACCCTCACCCTAACCCTAGTTCATGTCCACATCCTGGTTCAACCCTAACCCTAACCCTAGTTCATGTCCACATCCTGGTTCAACACTAACCCTGGCCTCAACCCTAACCCTCACCTTAACCCTTGTTCATGTCCACATCCTGGTTCAACCCTAACCCTCACCTTAACTCTAACCCTCACCCTAACCCTAGTTCATGTCCACATCCTGGTTCAACCCTAACCCTCACCTTAACTCTAACCCTCACCCTAAACCTTGTTCATGTCCACATCCTGGTTCAACCCTGACCCTGCTGGCCTCAACCCTAACCCTAACCCTAACCCCAGTTCATGTCTATATCCTGGTTCAACCCTAACCCTGGCCTCAACCCTAACACTCACCCTAACCCTAGTTCATGTCCACATCCTGGTTCAACCCTAACCCTGGCCTCAACTCTAACCCTAACCCTAGTTCATGTCCACATCCTGGTTCAACGCTAACCCTGGCCTCAACCCTAACCCTAACCCTAACCCTAGTTCATGTCCACATCCTGGTTAAACTCTAACCCTGGCCTCAACCCTAACCCTAATCCTAGTTCATGTCTACATCCTGGTTCAACCCTAACCCTAGCCTCAACCATAACCAATTAGAAGTGCTACAGGGCAGCTCTTTTTATTTTGGCAGGAGTTTGAAGTGGCCTGTGTGACCCTTTCCCCTAGCTTCTGTTGAGCTTCAATTGGCAGACAGATAGCCTTACATTCTCCTGCAAAATGTCTTGATAAACTTGGGAATACATTTTTCTGTCGATGATGGCAAGCTGTCCAGGCCCTGAGGCAGCAAAGCAGCCCCAAACCATGATGCTCCCTCCACCATACTTTACAGTTTGGATGAGGTTTTGATGTTGGTGTGCTGTGCCTTTTTTTCTCCACACATAGAGTTGTGTGTTCCTTCCAAACAACTTCACTTTAGTTTAATCTGTCCACAGAATATTTTGCCAGTAGCGTTGTGGAACATCCAGGTGCTCTTACGCGAACTTCAGATGTGCGGCAATGTTTCTTTTGGACAGCAGTGGCTTCTTCTGTGGTGTCCTCCCATGAACACCATTCTTGTTTAGTGTTTTACATATCGTAGACTCGTCAACAGAGGTTAACATGTTCCAGAGATCTGTAAGTCTTTAGCTGACTCTCTAGGATTCTTCTTAACCTCAATGAGCATTCTGTGTAGTGCTCTTGCAGTCATCTTTGCAGGACGGCCACTCCTAGGAAGAGTAGCAAGATTGCTGAACTTTCTCTTCTCTCTTTGTTTTACAGTGGACTGATGAACATCAAGGCTTTTAGGGATACAATTAGCTTTTGGAGAAGTAATTAGCCTAGGGGTTCACATACTTTTACCAACCTACACAGTGAATGTTTAAATGATCTATTCAGAAAAATGGTAGGTTATTAGTTTAAGCACACTGTGTTTGTCTATTGCTGTGACTTAGATTAAGATCAGATCAAATGTTATGACCAATATATGCAGTAATCCAGGTAATAACAAAGGGTTCACATACTTTTTCTTGCCACTGTATCTTTCTTTCACAGCCGTGACTGATTAAAATGCTATGATATCAAAGAGGCATTACACAACTACGGTATAAGACTCAACTAGCTATAGTCCACCCCTCTCCAGGGCCACCTTACCCGGCCCTGTGCTGCCTGGCCACGCCTCGGCCCATGTCTCTGACAGGCAGCAGGAGCTGAAGGAATGCAGCCTCCAGAGGAACGGGGCGCACTCTGCTTCGCGCTGAGTCGTACCAGGGCCCAAACATCTACAGTATCATCTCCTACCATTACAGCGCTACCCTAGAGGCAGCACCAATAATCACTAGCTATCCCTCTCGCTCTTTTGCTATTGTTGTTTCTATCCGTCTCTCTCCATCTTTCTCTCCCTCTTCTCTTCCTCTCTCTCTTTCTCTCTTTTTCTCTCTCTCTCTGTCTCTTTCTCTCTCTATCTCTCTCTCTCTCTCTCTCTCTCTCCCCTTTCTCTCTCTCTTTCTCTCTTGCTATCCTCTCTCTCTCTCTCTCTCTCTCTCCTCATTGGTTCACTTGATCCTGTGAAGGATTTATAGCAGTGATTTGGCTCAGCACCCGTGTACTACCTGCTAAACAAAATATGGGATTTGATTGTTATTAACGATTTCACTTTTCCATTCTATCTTCAGTGATGCATTTTCCATAATCATAATAGGATTTATGTGCATTATAAACAGTGGAATAAATTGCAATTTTACTCAAACAGTTCTACATTAGTTTGTGTTTGATCAGCCCTCGCCTGTTTGTTATAGGGGAAGAGCTTCTATACATTTTAGGTAAGGCCATTGTATTGTGGCCCATAAACCCAGGAGGTCAAGCATCCACAGACGATTTGTAATCAAGTAAGGTTCTTTAAGGAGGTTGGAACTACGAAACGACTCTGACCCCAAGATGATGTTATAGGTTCTGTCTATGTACTCCACTGACATGCAGGTTGGAGTGTCTTTGGGAAGAGTGAGTGTGGATGGGAGTGAGAAGTGTAACTCCATGAGATTTACAACTCACTGATACTTTATATCCTCTCCAACCGCCTCGGGTCAGATTCTCAGCAGCAGGCTTTAAGCCTCTAATGGCCGACAGACTCCTCTGGTCTCACTACCTATTCCCCAAATAAACGAACCTATCAGACGCTGTGTGCCTAAGACACTATAAATTCCCTCCTGTGTCTTTACTCTGCAATAAGCCTAATTATATACCGCCATTTCCCTGTTAATATTATCAAATGAGAGGCTTGACTAAAGGGCTGAGACTTGCCCACTGGTCTAGGTCGTAAACGTGTCAGCGACACGGCAGGCTGCTTTGACCAGCAGAGCAGTGGAGCAGCAAAGGGCTTATCAGGATGGAATCACCCACCAGCACTTTACAAGCTCAGCACACCAACCACACACACTGGTCACACCATAACATCACCTAGGACTTTAATTAATGTTTTTGGTGCGTTTAATAAGGTCACTATTATATATAAAAGGATGTAATATAATATATAATTTTTGATATAATTAGAATGGTTGAGTGTGATGAAAATAAGATGGAGATCAGCTTTGAATTTGGATAAGCTCTGAACAGCGTCCGTATCAGCTGCATAGTTTGCACAGCAGCCATTGGTTAATATTTAACCGTGGATATGTGTAATTCTCACATCTCTGTACACAGTGCAATGGCTTTTTCATTCTGAAAAAGGACGAGGAAGTTTTATGAAAGAGGGGATTTCAAAGTTGTAGGAACATGGGGCATCTATTTGGAGACATCAAATGTACACTATAATGTTCATGCTACCATGTTTTTTCAGATATCAGTTAATTGTTTGGGTCAACTGACATAGAGGAGCACCCCTCTGAGACGTCTCTCTGATCCGAACATAAAGCCACTCTCTTCTCTTTATCAACAGTCACCCAGGATCTTCCGAGTTACGGATCAGAGGCTTTAAGGTGTTTGCATTTTCTTCACTACTTTAACAGGTTACATATACTGTACATCTCATGACTGCTAAACTAGATGACTAGCGCATCTGAAGTCCATAGATAGTCATGCAAACATGCTAATTACCTTTTATGATGAAGGTGAACCTCATGAACAATGACTTCTGAAAAGGAGATTTATGCGCTGTATAAAGTACTGTAAAGTTGGCCTACGATAGTACAGTACGCTGATATCAACCGCATCCAATCCCATTCAACCCTATCCTCCTAGAAAGTCCCACATTTGTCTAAAGGAATGTACTAAGTGGAGTGTTTTAATACAGCCTCTATTGTGACTATTGCAAGTGGTCTGCACTAAGGTTACAAAAAACAGCCACCTCTCTTCAAAGGCTGTGGCGCTGGTCCACGGAGCAGAAATCTGGGACAGAGATTAACCACTGTCACTCTTGAGATATAGCGGGGGTTTTTACATGAGTAATAGGGTGGAGAGTCAAGCTGATTTACACAACACTGGGGCCAAGCGAATAGTTAATATATATATATATATATATATATATATATATATATATATATATATATATATTGTTTTACCTCTATTTAACTAGGCAAGTCAGTTAAGAACAAATTCTTATTTACAATGACGGCCTACACCAAACTTGGACGATGCTGGGCCAATTGTGCACCGCCCTTATATATTCAATATTCCCGCAACGTGATAAAAAAAACATCAGATACATTTAGGCGACATCCGCATAGCTGATGTTTTGATGGTGTCAGAGGTGGAACTGCATTAGAGCTGTAAAAAATCCACCAGTGTCTCCCGGCATTATACCTAACGTGAACATTACCATTAGCTGCATTAAGAGAAATTGCATGCAGACTTTTTACAAGTTTGAATACTGAAATGTGAGATGTAATCGACACCTAGATTAAGATGATAGAAATCCTCATTATTTAGTTGAATGATTTTTCAATTTGAGTGTAATAGAGCTTGCCAGCTTGAAGTTGTAAAAAACGGAAGTAAGTTACCTCTGGTTCATTCAGCTATTCCTGTGGGGAAAATGTATAAGGAAAGAATTGGGATGAACTCCGAAAATAAGGTCTGAGGTTAACACAGGCTTAGGAGATCGCATATGTTTTGTTCAATGAGATAATATCAGTCTGTTAACATTACCTTTATGAATTATGAAGCCTTTATGTGTTTTTTTTTTTATTGCATAAATGCTTGAAAATTCACAAATGGTTACGTTAGCTGATTAAGATTATCTCATAGAACAAAATGTATAAGATCTCCTAAGCCTGTGTTTACCACAGACCTTATTTTCTGCGTTTAACCAAAAACGCAATTAATTTCCCCGTAGGCTTTGTCCAACGAACCATGGCGGAGTTAGCGCCTACAAAAAGACGCCATTACTATTTACATCTATTATTTCTATGTAGCCTACACTTTCTCGTTCTGAACTTCTAAAGTAAGTAAGGCGGATGTAGCTTTGTGACAGTGATCGCAAGAGCAGCTGCTCACCGATTTGACGGCTCCAAACCAGTTTCACCTCCACCTCCAACACACGCTTGATCTGATTGAATCTAAGCCATTATGCTGTGGTATTCATGGACTTAGTGGGGTCGTGGGGGAACTGCAGCTGGTTTGCCCCCCCAAAAATATAAATATATATAGATATATATTTAGGTAAAAAAAATGAAGAGTACAGATTATTGTATGGGACAATATACAAACGTTTTTGAGAAAGGAAATTTGAAAATAAAATGTTATTAAATATGTATTTATTAGTTTCTTTTCATTTTGTTAAGTGATGGAAATGCAATTATTAAATGTTATTTGTTTATGTAAAAATGTTAAGGTTGTTTCATTACATTTGGGGGTGAGGTCGCGAAAAATTATTGATGGAAAAAAATGGGTTCCTGGCAGAAGAAATGCGATCCCTGCTGAAAAAGTTTGAATTCCACTGTCTTAATGTTTTATAACTAACTGTTGTTCATTTTGAAATTGTACCGAGCTTTTTGTTTGTTGTTTGCACAGAGACACAGTGCATTTATGTGGATGTCGAATGATTAAAAACTCAACTTAAAGTGGATATTTTTTTCTTGTTTGAAAAACAACAATAGTGGATTAAAAATGTATTTTTTCTAAGTGCATGGAGAGTGCATGTCTTAATTAAGATGAATAGTCCTGAGCAATAGTGAGTTTGAGAGAAAACACTTTTATGTTTATCTGCGTCTCCTGTTTCACTCAGAAGCCAAGGAATTTTAAAAGAATCTGCTCAGAGATAAAGAAAGCAGCGGATGTTAGCTACATTCAAAGAGTTCTGTTTGTTATCATAACTATTTTTATTCTGAGACCGGGCCAGTATAAGCCTCCTCTGGTAACTTGTGTCAGGTGACTTACAAGGGGTCACGACCTGGTCAGGTTACGGTCTGGTCAGTGGGTCTCAGGAGCGCGGTTGATCAGCCCTGTTAGTGAAGGCGAAAGTAACTCAACACTGGCCCCTGAGCCAACACAGCTGCCCAGGCAGTCTGCACACTGCGAGAGGGCTTTAATACAGAATTCAATGAGAAAAATAACAACAACAACAACAACAGAATCAGTATATATACTGTATCAAAACAGTAATAACAATACATTTTAAACGGATGGGAACAGACCCTAATGTACTTATAATACACTTCAGAGTAAAAAAAAAACAGGTAAGTGTTTTATGACACAATTAAAAAAGCATTTCCTGGATCTATCGAAGTAGGTCCAGTCTAAACTATAATAGTTAAGTCACATTTTTCCATGGCAATTTTAGAAAATGCAATCCATGGTCCAGTATCATTATTTACATAATTTAATACCACAACTTCTTGGCCACATAGCCAGTGTGCCCGATGCATATTTCTTTTAACTCACAGCCCCAAAATCCACTGTCAAAGTGAAACAATATTTACTGACAACATCACAGACAAAAGCGGAAATACTGTAGCTTTATGTTTCAACTTCCTGGTGCAAATCAAATCAGAAATACAGGGAAGTGGACTGAATGATAGTGATGATAAAAATACTGCTGGACCAATGTAAAAAATGTCCCCCTTTCCAGAAATCATTCCAGTGAAAGATTTTAATTCACAAAAGTATGATAAAATAAATTAGTCTGTATTACTTCAACTGAGAAATGGGCACAAAAGTTATACACATATATAGAACACCAACAAGAGATAGAAAACTATTTGGTTTCCTCCTTAAATAAATCGTACTAAAATAGACCGTCCCTAGGTGGCACTGTTTGGAGAACTGTCCGTTGGTGAGGCTGTACAGTAACATACAGATTAACAAGATTTTCGGCCTCCTGCTCTGCTGCTGCTCCCCCGTGCGAGCTGGAGGATTCAGTCTCATGTAGGGAGTGTGTTTGAGAGCAGTGACGCCAGTGAGGCTGGTTAAGATCTGGCTCAGATGGCCAGCTGGAGCTTGGTCAGGTTCCTCTGGTGCATGTTGTGGTGACGAACCAGCTCATCGGACCTGGCAAACTTCTTCTGACAGTTGGGCCATCTGCAGTTAAATGGCTTCTCACCTAGGAGAGTGAGCGGGAGAGAGAGCGCTGTTAGGGAGTATCTGGTTTAAACCTAACTGAAGGGGAGGAAGAGATGAATGAATGAATTGCCTATGATCTTTTTAGATCACTTTCAGTAACAGGTAATTTGTTACAATGAACTGACTTAACCTATTTTAATCCAGTATGGTAACATACCGTAGATTAGTTGAAATACTATAACACCAAAGCCTTGAGCTCTACCTACCGACTGTTCATGAAAAAGTGAAGTAACTAGCTAAGTAATAAGCAGATAAGAGATAAGTGGATGTGGAAAAATAAAGGTTTACGCACTTGTTTTACCTGTATGAGTCCGGGTGTGGGTCTTAAGGTGGTCAGACCGTGAGAACTTTCTCTGACACGTCTCGCACTGGAACGGTTTAACCCCTAGGCACACACACACACACACACACACACAAAGAGAGAGACAGAGTAGAGCAGAGGCCAGGAGAGAAGCCATTCCAAGGGGAACCTGAGCTATGGCGTTCTATTTACAATACAGAGGGCAGAGAGATGGAGGGAGCTCGAGCAGAGAAGCTGAAAAGAGGGAAAAGGAATGAGAAAAAGAAACAGTGGGATTGAGAGAGGACAAACCTGTGTGTCTTCGCTGGTGTCTCTTCAGCTGGTCTGACCTGGAGAACCTTCGTCCACAGTCGGTAAAGTCACACTGGTAGGGCTTCTCACCTGGAGGGAGGGCACATGGGAACACAGAGAGGGCTTTGTCACAGCAAGACCTGGATCACTGATACACTGGTCTTTTAGTCTAAACAGCTTGATCTATGGTTACCCTGGCTCTTACCTGTGTGTTTCCTGCTGTGCATCTGTAGGTGGGACAGCTTGAAGTATCGTTTGTTGCAGCCAGGATATGTACACATGAATGGCCTCTTCTCACTGGTCTCTGAGCGAACAATGGCGGGAGCGATACCTGGCACCCGTCGGACATCCTGGGGCAGAGATAACAGTAACTAAGCTACGCACTAGTCTACTCCAGCAAAAGGTAACTCGAAAATAATAACCAATTTTTAAAAAGCCAAGGCAAAAGAAGTGTGATTATCTTGCTAAGGGGGGGCTTCATTATACTGGAATTAGCCGTAAAATGATTCACTACATGCCACTCTCTAAAGCCGTTAGTCACGGACGTTAGGCAGACTCCATCTCAGTTGTCCGTGCCCACCTGTGCTCCCCTCTCTCCCACCTCCCTCCCTCCCTCCCTCCCTCCCTCCCTCCCTCCCTCCCTCCCTCCCATACCCATCTGCTGTTCATTATCAGGCGCTTAGTGTAATGGTATCTGTGGGCCCTGGCGCTCTAATAAATAGTGTTGGCAGCCTATTGATAAGTAAATGACTTCAGTGTTTTATGGCACTACTGTATGCCTGCCTTGTCCCTTATCTAGACACCCCACTTCACGGAGGGGGCAAAGTCAATGTTGGGATTGTCAAATAAAAGTATTTCTGTGCAGCAAGTGTCCACTTACAACTTGAACATGACTTTCAAAGAATATACACTGAGTATACCAAACATTAGGAACTCCTAATATTGAGTTGCACCCCCCATCTTTTTCCCTCAGAACAGACTCAATTCGTTGGGGCATGGAGACTACAAGGTGTCCAAAGCATTCCACAGGGATGCTGGCCCATGTTGACTCCAATGCTTACCACAGTTGTGTCAAGTTGGCTGGATGGCCTTTGGGTGGTGGACCATTCTTGATACACACAGGAAACTGTTGAGCATGAAAAACACAGTAGCGTTGCAGTTCTTGACTCAAACTGGTGCGGCTGGCACCTACTACCATACTCCATTCAAAGGCACTTAAATCTTTTGCCTTGCCCATTCACCCTCTGAATGACACACGTACACAATCCATGTCTCAATTGTCTCAAGGCTTAAAAATCCTCCCCTTCATCTACACTGATTGAAGTGGATTTAAAAGGAATCATAGCTTTCACCTGGGTTCACCTGGTCACTCTATGTCATGGAAAGAGGTGTTCTTAATGTTTTGTCTACTCAGTGTACTTTTGCATACTTATGTGATTGATTTTGTGAATGAGGTTTTCCTGAATTAATTACACTTGAGAACAATGAGAAGGGAGAAAGAAAGGGATGAAGTACCAAAAGTCCCATTTTCAATGAGAATAGGTCTGGAGAATCTCTACTCTCTGTGCTTTAAAGCTGCTGACGGACATTCATTAAGATCTAATGATTTATTAACATGGAACTGCGTATGGAAACTGTATCTTTATTGCTAATGGATTTCTTGAAAGTGATTCCTCTTCCCTTTTCATCCTGAGATGCCTTTTAAATGTCTCAACTGTTCTGGCAGAGGCCTGCTTCCTATCGCATAGTCTGCTCATTGCGTCAGGCTTTTTTCTCCTCTCTCTCTCTCTCTCTCTCTCTCTCTCTCTCTCTCTCTCTCTCTCTCTCTCTCTCTCTCTCTCTCTCTCTCTCTCTCTCTCTCTCTCTCTCTCTCTCTCTCTCTCTCTCTCTCTCTCTCTATCTTTCCCTCTCTCCCTCCTGTACTGTATCTCTCTAGTCTCTCCCTCCTCCTCCTCTTCTGCCAGCACCCGTGCAGTGCCTGGGCTCAGGAGTGGAGGTTGACCTTGTGCTGGCATTTAAGGAGTGTGTGTTTGTGTGTGTATGTGTGTGTGTGCGTGCCTGTGTTTTCATGCAAGGGAGTTTGGGTCTGTGCTCCATGTCCCGACCTTGGCCCTGATCACGTAAGGAAAGATGTGTACGGTGAGAGGCATCAGAGCGTGTGACCTGGGTGTGAACTCAGAAACCGTGAGAGGATAGAACTGACCTGTATGCCTCTGAATACGCCGTGGGTGTGGATGCGGTACTGGGTGCTGCAGCTATACACCATGGGAGTGTTGGGGTCACTCTCATAACCTGTAGCATGGCTGTCCACAAAGAGAAAGACGTAAAAGCATTTTCAGTGAGGAAATATGTGGCCATTTCCTGTTTAGTCTGCCAAATTACAATTCACATAAAAGCTGTTCAATAGCATTCAGCAGTTTTTAGGAGCAATGAAAAAGGACTGAGTGGAAGTCAAGAAAATGTAGGATGAATGGCTATTATCTTCACGCCGTTATTATCTTCGTTAAATGTACTGTAAAATCTTGCCGTAAATGGTCACTCCTGAAAATATAGGGGAAAGTTGTTGAAAAGGGTCTCCCACTCCTAAATAAAGTATGTTAGCCAGTTCAGCAAAGTTGCATTGGCATTGTATTTCAATAGCATGCACAGCAGGTAAAAGCTCCCAATAAATAAATGCAGAGAAATCACCATCAATAACTTGTCTTGACATAGGGGCAAATTGCTCTACGGGTCACAGAGCAGTATATTCACCTAAAGCATCCAAAGTGGAACTCGGAGGAAAAGACTAATGGTTAACTTCCTGTCATTCCCAGATTTATTCATATGGCTAGGCGGTAAACTGGCCTCTCTCTCTAACCCTGGATTAACACACATTCAAGCTGCATATTACCTTTTTTTTTTCTCCATAAATAAGGGCCTGTTTAAGTAAATCAAACAGGAACTGGTTAACACAGCACAACGACCTGCCAAACCTTGTTGTCACCCACACACTGCTCTCAATCAAATAGACGTAGAGGATAAGGAAATAGCACAAAAGGACAATGATCCATTGTAGTATTCGCAGAAATATGAAATATAGTTCAGGTATTGTATGGTATTGTGTACTAACCTACTTATTTTATGAGATTTAAAAAAAAAAGAAATGTAGAAGTGGCCTTTTTTGCTGAACACTTATTAACCCCTCAAAAGATGAACGTAGCCTCCGAAAGTATTCATTAAAGTAGGTTGCTAGGTTTAATGCTAGGTTTACATACACTGTAGCTATTTCAAGACAGCTAAGGGTCACATCTAGTTTCATAATAACCAGATGGCAATACCGTTATATTATTAGTCTTACAAATCTGTCTGTCATTTTTGTATTTCATGGAAGGAGGGGGTTGTATCCTGTACAGTTAAATTATGCATACATGGTTGAGAAGGCATAAAGCTGTATTTGTCTCTACTCTTTCCAAGGATAGCCGGAGTCGGCACAGTGCAAGCTGCATGCTGCAGTAAATCTCCCCACAGTTCATTCATTCACTCATTCATTGTGGAGTTAAACACCTCAGGTTCACGTTAACGTATGCAGCCAGGGCCTGGGGAGAGAGAGACGGGGGAGTGGTGGCGTTTATCTGGAAGAGGCACATGCATACTTTGGCGTGAGTCCCTGGAGATGAGACTCTAAGTCTGATTTTCCGCAGCCTAAGCACCAGAGTCCCTCTCATTTAGCATCAGATTAATCATTCAGTCACCCCGGCCTTTGCTGGCTTTGTTGGGGAGGTGGTGGAAGGGTCAGATCCTCCCCTCCAGTCTAACTGAGCCCTGGCTCTGGATCCCTGGCTTGAGGATCCCAGGGGGAAAGCCATCCCATTGTGTACTGATCCACTTCCACTACTCCCCAGTGCAGAGCTCTTCCCCTCCATTACATGTCTAACTGTGGTCAAGGCTGATGCCCCGCACGGGAAAATTATAGCAGGATACATTTTAACCGGACATACAAAACAGAGAGGCTAATTTAACAAGCACACGATCCCTGGCGAAAACAGAAACAGAGAGGGGGTTCGGGAGGAGGTGGAAAAGGAGTTAGAAAAAGAGGCCCCTGAAAATGACAAGAAAGCAAGAATGAAAGAGGATATTTTCATTACAGCACCAAAGCAAGAGAAAAAAAGTGATGTTTCCCGCTCAACTAGAAATAGCCCTCTGAAACGATCCTAGACTCACTATCATGACTTTAACATATCAGGGTCACACACAGGCATGGAAAACATCCTAAATCACCATTACAGGCACAAACCAACTTGCTAAAATAAAAGAAAAAGCAACCCGTATGTGACATCTGTGATACAAGGTCTTTCTTTCTTTCTAATCGCCTCAGTGAGAAATTATGTATGTCACAGGGTCCCCGTGGAGCCCCACTCTGCTACTAAATCAAATACCTCAACAATGCCAGTGAGTGGTCAAATTTGTGATTTAATGAAGGGAGCCCTCCACCACATCCACCCACCCCCTCTGCTATTCTAAGACTAGTGCAGATTAATGACTGTTAATCCAGATTAAATAGGAATTCTTCAGATGACAGGAGCGGGTCATGTCAAAATACCTCTTAATGGTGGAAGCCAGGGTGTTAACAGGGTTCCATGCCATACATTCCAGCTGAGATGCCATTTCATATAAATGATCACTGCTGGGATTTAAACAAATAAACATTTTGTATTAATTTCTCCCCGGTCGAGGACGTCCAGTGGTGGCACCACTGTTTTCAGTGTAGACAAGCACCACAAGAGAGTCAGAGGATTATAGAATTTGGCCCCATCTATACAAATGCATCCTGGGTAACAGCTCATGAATACACTACACAATGAGGATCCTCCCACACTAACACCAACAGGGTGATGTGTTATTTATAGCCCTCCATAGCCCTCCATCACTCAGAACCATATCGCCATCCGTTATTAAGCATCAGACTCCAGGACCATTGGTTAACCTGCCAGGTGCTTTCCCAAGTAACCAAAAGGTCGCTGATTCAAATCCTTGAACTGACTAGGTGAAAAATATGTTGATGTGCCCTTGAGCAAGGCACTTAACCCTAATTGCTCCTGTAAGTCGCTCTGGATAAGAGCGTCCGCTAAATGATTAAAATGTCAACGTAAATCACCGCCGCCCCTGATATCACATGGTTTTATCATACCACAGGAACAGCTCACTGCGCTGGGATGCTCTGGTGCCTGGTACCCTGCACATTGTAGCCTACACTCTGTTTGGTGCTTACAGTATCTACATACAGTAGAGAAGTGGCGTATGTTGAACAATTTCTTACATTCAGCATCACTCCGTCAAGGGAAATATAGTATTCTTTCTAACAAAGATATCTACACATATTTCAGGATGTTGTGTATCCCTGGAAATAATCAGACTTCATGTGAACATAACAGTTTTGAAAATATAGCTTGTCCCAAAAAAAGTGGGCTCTTGGCACAACTTATCCTGGATATGGGGTAAATTGAAATAGGGCCAGGGTAAGAATAGGGACACATTTCTAACACTTTGTCAAAATAAAATATATATACACTTTTAACACAGGGTCAGGCCCTGGTGTAAGATCATATCCCAGCGATAATGCTTTGTATTACACCTAGGAAGAAAACATTTCAATTGTGGCCTAGCCCTAGAGGAGGGCGAACCCAACTGAGGATGGCATTTTTTTTTTCTAAGGATGCACTTTAATGCTAGGCTCAAGACCTCATATTGTATCTTACAGAGACCCTAACTATCTTAAAACAATCTACTTTGGTTTAGATACAAGCATCCTGAAACCTATAACACAATACATTAATTGGACTCTGTTTTTTGGACCTAACTTGCTTACCACTTTTTACATGTGGTTTATCCCTTCACAGACGCCATGAAATGATGACCTCTTCCTAAATATTTGGTCACATGATACATTTTGTGTATCATTTTCTAAAAACAACTAACCCTTTGGCACGACTTACCCCACTTTCCTCTACTGTGCTCAGTAGAGTTTGACTTTGTAGGCTGTATTCTTTTAGTTAAAATCAATTCAGCAATTTGGATGACAGAAAGTGTCACAGTTCTGTCCTGGGTGTTAAAAGACGAAGAGGGGTGTGCCCATTATTAGTACAATGTGAACTTTCTCTAAACCATTACTGCACATGGTAGGTAAAGTCCTATATGACAAGCTCTATACATACCTGAGACTTAGAATGAATGATGGAGGCCACTGTGTTCCAAATGAGACCAAATGTTTGGGTATTTTGGTTTAAGGGGCTCTAAAGTTTAGTTTTTTTGGGACACCAGTCTTCATCCTCTACACCAGCGCTTCCCAAGAAACCTTGTTCCGTGCTTCCTGGCTCTTAGTTTGATAAGTGGACTTGTTTTTATTTAATGTACTTCCAAATCTTTAAAAAGTGCATAACTGCAGTCTCACTGTATAAATACAGCGCTGTTGGTACCAGGCATTTGATTAGAGAGTGGCTTATCGGTTTGATTTAAGGATTCCCAGCCCCTTCCCTTCCCCAACAGATATCAGCCAGATATCAGGAAGAGCAGAACCTGAAGAATAGGCTTCCAGCCCATGTATCCAGTCTGACTAACACACTCCCATTATCTATTATTCTCTTATTTTGAAGCTTTATGTTCCCTTGAGCTGAAAACAAAATGTTAAAGCTATTCTAGGAATGCAAGCTAATTTTGTGCCGTCACAAGACCAGTGAGTTAACAGTGGGGTTCTCTCCACTCAGAGGACAGTGAGCTACTTATTAGGAGGAATTCAACATTGGTCTAAGACTGGAAAGCAGTAATGGATTACAGCGTTTATCTTGGCCTGCTGAGCACTGCTCCCATTTTCTGTCTTGAATTTATCTGGATATGGTCCTCATCCATTCCATCTACGCAGTGTATTTAAGTATTCTTTTCGCAAGACAACTAACTTTAATTGCAAACATAACACAGTCAATGTGCTTTTCTATTAAACTATTTTTTGTCAAGAAGGACTGCGGTGGATTTAGTCCAATGGAACGTTTTGAGAGTACAAAGTTGACAAATGGCTTTATTTTGATCATTTCCTGACTTCCTGTCACTGTTTCTTTACTTCCCCTAGCCACTGGGCGTGCTCAATGGCAGCTTGACTTTTCTACATTTCATTTTAGAACCACAATGTTGATGATTATTGTCTTAGCAGACAAGCTGGCTGACGGCAGCACAACCTTAGCCAGACAGGACTACTATAAAGGTGAACATCCTGTACAGACTGTCCTTAGAGCATCTTAGCCACCTTTAACAAGACTATAGTCACTACTAAGAAAGTATGATTTTTGAGCACATGTGAGTGGTAGGCCTAAACGAGTGGGGCTTATGTGACTGATAGTTGTGTGGCTAAAGTGAGTGGCAGGGATGTGATGCCAGGTAAGGTTCCTCAGTACCTGTTGTAAGGGTTCCTCAGTAGTAGGGCTTGGCTGCCTGCACAGCTGTCTGATGGGGTGTGACATCCGTACACGGGTGGAGGGACAGGATACTGCTGCTCACCTACACAAACAGACAAATGAAACCATTACTGTTCATCTCAATTATCACCCACCCACCAACTGAACACATTACAGATCGAGAATTGAAACCGTATCATGGGACCGTCCCAATGATAAAAGACATCTTCACAACTGTACTGGAAGTGAGTTCCCCGATTCAAAGCTAACATGGCACTTTATGTATCTCGACAACTCAGACACAGCTATGAGAGAGTAACAACAGTAAAAAACAGTTTGACGGTTAATTATCTGTGCGTGAAGAAACAAAATCTTTCAAATGAAGAACTTTTCTGTTCTACGTGGGGTATGGGCCATAGAAAGAAGGATCACAAAGCTTCAGGGAACTCATCTCTGGTTGAATGGATCCTCCTCTGAGAAAAACTATGCAGAAATGGAAATTGTGAAAGAAACCTATGAACTGTGGCCGAATTAAACAGTACTTAAATAAGCAAGAGGCTCTTCTTTGAAGCCGTAAAACACACTGACTCTTTTTGCTTTTGCAATGCACAAATGAAGGATCTCTGCTTTTGCTCTGCCTCCACATATTGTGAATGGGTCCCAGGGTAGTTCTAAACATTCCAAAAACCTTGTATCGCTGTTTCCTACAGTTATAATTTCCATAAAGAGAGTCGGAAATGTACAACATCACATTAATAAAATGAACAACACACACATCCAGCTGTTTACTAACAGAAGGGTGGGCCAATGATGAAGAATAGGACAATTAAAAACCCAAGATGCTATTGATTTAGGACGCTGACGTGAAGGTCACTGTGAGACTTAACCTCGCAGTGACTTTAAGATGGAGGCCACTCCCTAGGCGAGGAGTACGGAGTTCACAATACACATGTGTTTACACACATATATACTTGCATGAATGCTCGCTTGCTCGCACGCACACATAAACACACACACACACACACACACACACACACACACACACACACACACACACACACAAACACACACACACACACACACACACACACACACACACACACACACACACACACACACACACACACACACACACACACACACACACACACACACACACACACACCCTCACACACACACACTCACACACACACTCACACACAAGCAGGAATCTAGGTGAGAATATTGTACTGTTTACCCATACTGGTCTGCTGAGCGAGGGAGTCTTCGTGTTTAAAGGAGTGATTGGGGAACTGGGAAGAGTGGTGTGTGGGAGTGTGACCATAATTAGTGGCGCCATCGAAAGCACTGTAACCTGTAAAGACAAAGAAGAATGGTTTAAAAAAACAAAATGAATAAAAAGGTTTTCAGACCATGGAAAGTAGGTAAAAACGTGTTTACATGTTAAAAGTGACTGTATACATTCTGAGTTAGCTCATCCGTTAACATTCAGCAACCTAACCCTTTGTACTGAATGGGTAGGTAAAGAAATTACCTTCCTCTTTCCCTCCTCTAACCCCAGCAGCCCCTGCGTTGGGGTGAGTGAAAGTGTCCAGAGTGAAAACAAACTCTGGTAGGACACTGGAGGTTCTGACACCAGTTTCAGGGCTTAATCATGCCTATGTCTGACCCAGGGTGGGGCACCAGTTCATCAATCACACACCAGCCAACACCGACGCCGTTAATTACACACCACAGCAACTTTCCCCAGCAGGGTTTACTCAAAACTCATTAAAGAGCTCTATTTGTCTTCCACTCATCTCTGTCTGACTGACTACGGAGAGGAGGACGGGACTGATTCCCATCACAGTAGGCCTACATAGGGCTGGGTAGCCTCCTGGGCTGGTCTGGGTCACAGTGGGCATAGTGAAGGTCACTGCCCAGGCAGTTTGTGTGGTAGTGTCCTCAGCTTAAACCAGTCTGCTTTACGCACTCCAGTGGAGTGGGAATTGACAAAATACCAAATGCACTTACGAACTGACCCGAATTTGCAACCTTATATATACAGTTGAAGTCGGAAGTTTACATACACCTTAGCCAAATATATTTAAACTCAGTTTTTCACAATTCCTGACATTTAATCCTGGTAAAAATTCCCTGTCTCAGGTCAGTTAGGATCACCACTTTATTTTAAGAATGTGAAATGTCAGAATAATAGTAGAGAGAATTATTTATTTCAGCTTTTATTTCTTTCATCACATTCCCAGTGGGTCAGAAGTTTACATACACTCAATTAGTATTTGGTAGCATTGCCTTTAAATTGCAAATAAAGAAAAATATTCTAAACTTTTGGCCTCCAGTGTGTGTTGGTGTGTATGTATGTATATATATATATATATATATATATATATATATATACAGTACCTTCGGAAAGTATTCAGACCCCTTCGATTATTATTATTCTGAATTGATTAAATATAATCTACAAGCAATACCCATAATGACAATGTAAAAACAAGAAATACCTTGTTTACATAAGTATTCAGACTATGAGATTTAAAATTGAGCTTATGTGCATCCTGTTTCCATTGATGATCCTTGAGATGTTTCTACAACTTGATTGGAGTCCATCTGTGGTAAATTAAATTGATTGGACATTATTTGGAAAGGCACACACCTGTCTATATAAGGTCCCACAGTTGACAGTACGTCAGAGCAAAAACCAAGCCATGAGGTCGAAGGAATTGTCCGTAGATCTCCAAGACAGCATTGTGTCGAGGCACAGATCTGGGTGAAGGGTACCAACAAATGTCTGCAGCATTGAATGTCCCCAAGAACAGAGTGGCCTCCATCATTCTTAAATGGATGTAGTTTGGAACCACCAAGTCTCTTCCTAGAGCTGGCCGCCCGGTCAATCTGAGCAATCGGGGGAGAAGGGCCTTGTTTAGGGAGGTGACCAAGAACCCTGGAGGAAACCTGGCACCATCCCTACGGTGAAACATGGTGGTGGCAGCATCATGCTGTGGGGATGTTTTCAGTGGTAGGGACTGCGAGACTAGTCAGGATCGAGGCAAAGATGAATGGAGCAAAGTACAGAGAGATCCTTGATGAAAACCTGCTCCATCGCTCAGGTCCTCACACTGGGGCGAAGGTTCACCTTCCAACAGCACAACGACCCTAAGCACACAACCAAGCCCAAGACAGGAGCGGCTTTGGGACAAGTTGTTGAATGTCCTTGAGTGGCCCAGCCAGAGTCCGGACTTGAACCTGATCGAACATCTCTGGAGAGACCTGAAAAAAGCTGTGCAGCAACGCACCCCATCCAACCTGACAGAGTTTGAGAGGATCTGCAGAGAAGAATGGGAGAAACTCCCCAAATACAGGTGTGCCAAGCTTGTAGCATCATACCCAAGAATACTTGATGCTGTAATCACTACCAAAGGTGCTTCATCAAAGTACTGAGTAAAGGGTCTGAATACTTAATGTTTTTAAATTCATAAATTAGCAAACATTTCTAATAACCTGTTTTTGATTTGTCATTATGGGCAATTGTGTGACCTAACAAAACGTGGAAAAAGTCAAGGGATCTGAATACATTCCGAAGGCACAGTATAGATCTTCTAAAATATCATGCGTTGAATGTTTATTGTAATACTTTATGTGATGGTCTGCTTATTAACTTTTGCTAAAAAGATGATGAATCATTCACAAGCCATTTATTACGAGGACAATTTACTCAAATGTAAATCACTGAACAACAGCCTTTTGCGTATTACTTTCAGTATAGTATCTATGTAATAATAAATTATAATTAGTTTTACTGACACCCAAAGAGTTAAAATATTACAGATTTGTGAATAGCCAACCCATAACCTAACCATTATTCAGATGCAAATCGTCTAATTCTATAAACTAGTGTCTTCATCAATAAAAACTAATTTCACAGTGACTGTATAGATATTAATCAACTTCAGAATTCCATCTGTATTTTCCCAGTAATTGCATTTCGATAAGTATCTTTTTTTATTTTAAGCAGGCCTAGAAGTAGCCTAAAGAAATACAATTTCAATAAATATTGTTATGCTTTTACAAATTATTGCAGAATTTCCATGTATTAAAAATGTCAACCAGTATGGTAAATCAAGGGAAGTCAATTATAAAACTGTGCGACAGTTGGATTTTCAGGATTATACTTAAAAGCAATACGTTAATTAAAAAAACTAAACGTAAGAAAATGAGTTCTGAAGGGTAATCTAACCCTTCGAAGGGATATACAAATATTTGCAGTTTTTAATAATTCTGTACAAGGAAAGTCCCTACTATAATTCATTAACTAACCTATTCTCTTTTTCTCATCTTCCATTCAAGTAAACACACACACACACACACACACACACACACACACACACACACACACACACACACACACACACACACACACACACACACACACACACACACACACACACACACACACACACACACACACATAGAATCACAAGTACACCTTTATGACACAAACACTAATACACACATAATACCTGTCCTCACACTAACTCGTTATGTCTTGTTTCACATGGTAACTGTAAACAGAGCATGAATTCAGTGGATAGTCCCTCAGTGACCATCATTGTAGTAGTATCTAGTGAAAGTGACCCGCATGAGTTTGAGCCATGCTTGTTTGCACTGCTTGGCCAGGCACAGAAGGGGTGTGATTAGTGGGTTGAAGGTTGGACGAGCTGTTTGATACTGATGTTATTTCTAATTAATCCTCCATTAAAAGTGCAGACTGGTTACATTTGGTGTGTGAGTACTGGTGACCCCAACAGTCCTAAAGAGAAATCCCAGAGCTTGACTACAAATAGCTCAGGTCAAAGTGAAACCGAGGCGTAATAATAATTTTAAAAAAGATCTTGGAAATTACGAGCCAAGTATATGTCACACTCACAATTGCTTCAGATACACTTTTACTGATTTAAGGAATTATACTGAGATTAGTTCATGTTAATTTACTACAAGTTCAAAAATAATGACCTTTTCTGTCATCACTGAGCCTTTTCCTGTTCATTTGTATTTACTTAGCATAATCTTCCATGGCCTATACAGTAGCCTAATACCATGGCTAATTAATGGTTCAGCATAATACTGAATGGTCAGTAGCTATGTGTATTAACCTTCAACCACAGGACTCTTAAACATTTGTATTTGAGACTGAACATTCAGTTGTAATAAAAACCAATTGTAATAAAATTCCACAATAAAGGCAACATTTTTTTGAGTATACTCTCATTGGCAACTGTATGATCAGCTTAACAATAACACAGCTGCTATTAGAATTTCAGTGGTCAAATTGTACATCCGTTTGTTATGGAAATAATATTTTCTGTTTGAAAAATGTTTTGTTAAAATGACACATTCATTTAAAAGCATTAGCAGTAACTCCTAATATAATTCATAATGAAATTGACTGACTACAGTGGAATATACTAATGATAAATCATTTAAACAGTACAAAGTTCAGTGACTGACATTAAATAATATATTATATATATATCTATATATAATGCACTAATTACAAACTCACTAAATCAGTCATAAGTTTGTGAAAGTTGAGATAAGATAATAAAAAAAATTGTATACACATTTTCAATATACTGTGCTGGCAATAAGATCAGTTAGTATCACTGACATACAATAGCATAATAAAACATAAGTTTCAGTTAAACAAACTGAATCCTTGAAATTAGGAATTGATTTACTGTTCATATGACCTTATTTTCCAGGTGTATCTATCATGAATTTGTTTGTTTATTGATCATGAACTATACACAAATGTACATCACCAGAGTAAGCAAATAACAGTAAGCAGGGAAAATAGTCAAATCATAATAAAAGCATAAAATCGCAATTACTGAACAAAATTATACAGAAGGACTAGCAACATAACTGTTCAAAACTACTTTGAACAATACTGAACAAATGCATTCTTTCTGAGAATTTAAATATTGTATTTTTTAACCTAATATAAGTCCTAGTGCAACCACAATAACATTTCACTACACTAATTTCCAGAATAGATGATTATGGTTGATCTTACCCTGGTTCCTGGAGGGGGGCTGGGTGTCCATACAGTTGGTCAGGTAGGGTGCGTTGCTGAACATCCTTGGTTGGCTTGGTGGGGGCTGGCTGGGTGGAGGGGGGGCCCCGAAGGCCCCGTACCTGCAGGCCCCTGTGCCAGTGAACTGTCCAGAGAAGTGCACAGTAAAGGCACTCAGGCCGCAGTGGGGGTCCTCGTGGGGGTCCACAGAGCCCCAGCTGGGCTCCTGCTTGATGAAGGGGTGGGGGGCCAGCGAACTGTAGGGGTTGCCAGTGTGGAAGTCCAATACAGGGCCCCACTGAGGGGCACTGCTGACGGGCAGGGTACAATTCCCGTTCCCCCCTGGCAAGGCTGGCACCGGGGGCAGCAGGGCATTGAGATCACGCACGTCTGAGCCCATCTCTGGCGGAGCAACCGCACCCTGAAACCAGTCTGTCCAAAAACCTGACAGGGTCGCTCTGAAAGTGGACCTAAGTCTTCTTCGGCGTTCTGATGTACCTGGCTCCTGGTTCTGTGTAAACTCACGTCCAACAAAGCCTCATTGGTTTCTAGGAAAACAATTGCCCCCAAACGAAAGTGAAACAATAGAAAGAGTTTCTTTTGTTGTGTGCTGTGATAGTCCATGTGGTGGACAGAGAGAGGTGCTGTCTGGAGGTCCAACCTGGGGAGTGTTCTCTCAGCTCTGTGAATGGAGGAGAAAGAGTGGGAGAGGAGGAGAGGAGTAGCCCTCTGTTCCTTTACTCATGGGTCTGTTTTCTTTAGAGCCCACCAAGCTCAAATAGAGACCCAGTGAGAAGTCTGGAGGAGGAGCCAAGGCCAATGAGCAAGAGGGATGAGAAGCTGGCTTCATTTCATTTACAGTACTGCTCCTCAGCCCTTCACTCTAAATGCCTCTCTATATGTGCACTCACACCATGCAGTAAGTCTAAATGAGTGATTGGGGGTATTTTATTAAGATCCCCATTAGCTGTTCTGAAAGCAGCAGCTACTCTTCCTGGGGCCCACAAAAAACCTGAAACATGAAACAATTTTTCTGAATTGCTAAAACACTAAACCCCATTCTCTGAACCAAATGCTCAGTGGCCTAAACCCATTTGTCGAATCAATCACCCTTTTGGCAAAACTCTAAACACATTCTCACTCCCTAAAACACATTTCGCACTGTTTTGCACTTATGTTACAACATGGTAAACACAGGCAGCAAAAGTTAAACACAACTACAACACAGTTGTCATTGTTTACACACAACAACTCCAAATTGTTCACACTTTTTTCAAATTATGTGATCAAACCAATTGTACAGAATATAAGCCAGTTCAGAGTGCACAGGTGGCACAGGTGCATTGAATGTTGATACCAACAATGGATGGAAACAATCTGAGAGGCAGAGGAGGAAGAGTACGTGTAAGAGGTGGTGGACGAGGAGGAAGAGTACGAGGACGAGGAAGAGCACGACCAAGAACAGCAATTTCAGATGAAATTCGAGCAACTGTGATAGACCATGTTGTTGTTCATGGAATGACAATGAGGGAAGTAGGACAAAGAGTACAACCCAATTTGAGCTGATCCTCTGTGGCCACCGTAGTCAGGACATTCAGAGAAGAGAACAGGTCATTGTTTATTTCTATTTTGGTCATTGAAAGTTTACTGTATACATTTGATTCAGTACATCACTTTGTCAATAGAAAGGGGACGGGGAAAAAATTATACTTTTCTTACCATACAATATTTTCCGTATAGAAGTAATGTCCATTACTATTTTTACTGTATGTATACGTTTGTAAGTGCACAATGTAAACTTTGAAGGAATCAACAGTGCCTTTCTACCATTGACCGTGTCCTCCAGATCAACAGGGTACGCATGAAGCAAGTGCAGTACCCTTTGAGAGCAACTCAGAAAGGGTCAAAGATCTATGATTTCAGTATGTGCAAGTAAGTGTACACTCAGACACTTTCAGTGCTGATGCTTACAGTACAATGCTATGCTACTAGCCTACTGTTACTGTAAACTGCACTATATTGTAGTGTATGTAAATCAGGAGTGCATACAAATACACTATTGCAGAATTCTGCCTTTCTATATCACTTACTAAACTACTTATGAATCTATTTTTGTATATAGAGTGTTTGAATTGGATTCCATGGAAAGGCCCCATGAATACATTTTTGTAGATGAAGCAGGATTCAACCTGGCGAAGAGGAGAAGGAGAGGCAGGAACATAATTGGCCAACGTGCCATTGTGGAAGTCACTGGCCAGCGTGGTGGCAATGTCACCCTTTGTGCAGCCATAAGTTGTGGGGTTCTCCACCGTCATGCAACCCTGGGTCCATATAACACTGAACATCTTCCTACATTTCTGTGTGTTCTTCGGGATGTTTTGTTTGAGCATGAGCAGTAGGATCATCAGAAGGAAGTGCATCCTGTCTATGTCCTGGTTTGGAACAATGTTAGCTTTCACCATGGCGTCCGGATACGCCAGTGGTTCAACATCAACCAGCGATTCATAAATGTTTGCCTTCCACCATACAGCCCTTTCCTCAACCCAATAGAATAGTTTTTCACTGCATGGCGGTTGAAGATCTATGACCGAAACCAATATACCAGGGAAAATCTCTTACAGGCAATGGAATTGGCCTGTGGTGACATAGGTGTGGAGTGTTGTCAAGACTGGATCCGGCACACCAGAGGGTTTTTTCCCCGGTTGCCTGGCAAAGGACAACGTTGCCTGTGATGTGGACCAAGTCCTCTAGCCGGAACCAGCACAAAGGCGTGATGCTGAAGCAGGATGAATCCCTCATTGACTTCGATTTTGCAGTTGTACAACATTTTTTAGTGTACTGTGCTTTTCATTTAGAGTTGTTTTTGTTCTTTGGGCTTTTACAGTTGGACTACTGTATTTTTATTTAAGTGCTGAATATACAGACATTCAAGACTGTATTACTTGCAGTACTTCCAGTATACAATATATTCACTGTACTAAATTGTGATTACTATACTTTTTGTTTTAATTGCAAAATGCGTTTACTATATACAATAAACATTGTTTTGTGTTTAAAGTTTTGGGAAAATGGGTGAAGGTTTCAAGAAATGTGTCTTAGCAATCGAGAAAAACTGTAATAGACAAGAACAGTTCAAGGACAGAGCTACGTAAATGTAAAACATCAAACATAGCCTACATATCAGTACATACACACTAAATATCTAGGTCAAATAGGGAGAGGCATTGTGCCATGAGGTGTTGCTTTATCTGTTTTTTGAAACCAGGTTTGCTGTTGACAATCGGAGTGTGTGTGTATGTATGTGTGCGTGTGTGTGTTTGCGTGTGTGTGTGTGTGTGAGAGAAAGAGAGAGAGAGAGAGACAGAGAGAGAGAGTGAGAGAGAGAGAGAGAGAGAGAGAGAGAGATAGTTAGTGAGAGAGAGAGAGAGAGAGAGAGAGAGAGAGAGAGAGAGAGAGAGAGAGAGAGAGAGAGAGAGAGAGAGAGAGAGAGAGAGAGATAGTTCCACTTAAATTGAAAGAAGTTTGGGGAATTAGAAATAAGATGATTGTACATCCTTTCACTATATTCCTTTCTCAGCATGTGCAAATAAATTGTGAGTACTAATATTACTGCTTGATTTTTCTTGAACAGGATTATTCACTGAATCTTTGGATGTTGCAAAAACGTGTGTGTGTTTAACTTATTCCTGAGATATTCTTCTTCTTATTTCTAATCATCAGCTTTACCAACAAATAGGACATATATGGGATGTTGATACATAGTCTATTTAATATTACTGAATAAGAAGAACAACTAAATGTAGGCTATGCTTTTGAAATAACAACCTAATCTCACATTGTCGGTAATTTATAACTGGAACAAACACTTACATTAGTTACAAGCTTGTTTACGCAATGAAATCAATGTCTCTTTTTCATATAGTGCGACATGATAAGGATGTTGCCTTGGTTCGGTGAGTTGGATATACATTATGTGTCGCTCATGCTTGGTCACTGCACGTAGGCTGTATATCATGAATGCAATGTAAAGCGCTCTATTTACAAAAATAACATTTAACTGAATACAACATATAAACGATGGAGTGAAATGATAACATAGCCTGAATAGGTTTTAACAATGATTATATAAGCTTTCCTACAAAGTAACACAATTCATTTTTTTCGATATAGGTGCCTTGGTCAATTATTTTCTGATTGGCATATTTCAGTTTCAAGTTTTAATATCACATGCACAAGTACAGTGAAATGCTCTTCTTGAAAACTTAAAGAAAGGCATTTAACTGTACTTGTGCATGACATTTAAACTTGAACATTTTAACTTAATTGTTTTGACTAAATGTATTCTGATAATCGCTGTAATTGTTCTTAATTCGTTCACGGTATCTCTAAACATTATATGAACCTCTGTCTATGGAAACAGTTGAATTTAGCTTAAAGGCTAAATGTTTATCAAAGTAGCCTAATCATACTAATAGCCTACTAATACTACTAATGACAATAATAACGTACTATTATATTATATTGTTATATTATATTTGTATTCATAATTACATAACTATGCTTCTAATTTGTAGTAGTCCTACACTTGTATTAGTAATGTTTTAACGATCGTGAAGTGACATTTCTAGACATGCGTTATTTGCATAGATTCTGTCAAAAAATAATTGTGAACCTGTGACCAAAATAGACGGTTAATACATCCTTGATTATGATTACACATTAAATTATCTTCCTGTGTAAATTAGGTGCTATGGCGGAATGACAATGCAACACATTGACATTCATTGTTTATTATTTTGTCCAATACGATTACATTGTTTTAAAAACATATAAATAGTCTAATAGACTAAACAAGTAGGCCTAGCCTACATCTCTAATCCAGAAATACACGTTGTGCTGTAGGAAAGACTCCCAACATCTTCTCTATGCTCCCACTGTAACACAGCTAGGATTATGTAAACTATTTAATTAGGCTGTCCTACCGATGTTACCATGCATCTGATGATGGCAGCCGTTGAGGTAGGGAACAAGACAAAACTTCACATGATGATAAATGTATCTCTAGCCTACTTCAGCACGGATAATTCCGTTTCGATTAGAGAGTAGTCTCTATGGACAATTCCTATCTGTTATTAGCCTACTAAAAGATGTGCCGCGCAAAACTCACCCACAGGCTGCAAAATTAACCCTAAAAGCGCCAATGGGTGAATTTTGAAAAATGTCTCTCTTATGTGTAGGTGGTGTGTGGCAAAACTGAAAATGTTGACTCAATAATGCACTTTCTAATAAAAGCACCACATTTGGCACATATGTATGTGTAGGTCTATGTACCAAAAACATATATAGATATGGAGCCACCCCAGACAATGTCTCTATACCAAGTTGAGAGTCTCCTATTTCAGATGCAATTGGAACTGAGTTGATAGCCCAAAGAATCCCAAAGTTAAAAGCTAAAGATCTGATGGCACCTGAGCTCATATCGCCTATATCGGTGGCCATTATAGGTTGTACTCAGATTAGCTCAATCGCCAATTTCTCAGTCTCTGGGTATCAAAGAAATCCAACACTTTGAATGAATAACAGAAACATTTCCATAACAAGTGTCTAGGAATCAAATTTATCAAAATAACTTTTCAAAACATGAAAAACATACAAAAGCATTTATTTTGGGGAATTGAAACCATTTTCTTGTGTTACAAAAGGTTCATAAAATAAAAAGTGTTACTGCTTGACCAATTTGTGGAAAAATTGGTAATGGCCAAATATGTTGGCGATTTTAGAGTTAAGAAGACCGCGGCCATATTGTGTGGCAAACCGTCCCGACTCCTGAGAGCAACGAAAAGACACTCTCTGCAACCTTGAGTGACCCTGACCCTATCTCGGCCAGTTAATAATTTCAGGAATTAAATGGGTGCATTTTTAGTCACAGAGGAATGGTTAGTTTATTGTCTGTAATAAGCTGTGGAAACCAGCAAGAAGAAGTGGAGAAGTGGATACAGAAAGTTATGACTTGTAAGAGCAACACATCATGAAAGTTCATTTTCATAGAAAATAGTAGGCTACTTTCCCTTCTGTGACAGTGCACCAACTTCCCTTTTCAACCCTGTCTCCGCTGTAATCCAATCCAAGATGTTTAGTAAGGGAGAGAATAGGAATCCACTAGTGGCCCATCTTCACCTGGGAGTGAAGCCTATTCTGTACGCCCACAAACAAGGACGCTTGCCTATATAAACAAACACACGTCACACCAACACACATTGTGTTCCTCACTCATCATAACTCCCAACGAGCAATGTCCAACTGTAAAACCAGGCAAAGATCCAGAAATCTGTCAGGCTCTGCGTCTGTATGGTTGGTATTCCTCAGTGAGTTTACTGAGCTCAGTAATAAATAGCTGGGGTGACCCAGCTTTAGCCTGCTGGAGGCTGGGGGACTGCTGAACTCTGATCCAGAATGCTGGATCAGAGTTCCATCAAAACACACAACAACACACAGAGAAAAAACACAACACAGCATAGTGTTTGTCTCGTTGGAGTTTGTGACTCACTGCTTTTGCTGGCAAAACAGAGATTGTTGTGAAAAGTGCTTTTGGCATAGAAACATTGGAAACAGGGTCTATCTGAGAGTGATGGTAGGGTAGTGCGTGAAATGGCTTTAAATAATGTGGGATCTCTGTTTTGCAAAGTTGCAAAAACTTGTTATAATGAAAGTGAGATTAGGAATGTCATTGTGATATACTGTATGTTTTCATTTTGTGCCGCCAGTATCGATAGCTAAATCATTCATTGCTGGAACAACAACACTGGGAGAAACAATGTTAATGAAGAAACATATGTGTGATAATGTTACAAATAGACCCAGGACCGGTTCCATGCATAAGTGACATAATCAGTCGCTTAGGCCCCCGGCCGCTAGGGGCCCCGCAAATTTCTAGATATAAAAACAAAATTGGAACTCAGTCTGGATCTCAGATTACTATTGAGAGTAAGAATAGTAGAATAGGTGCAATTTCGAAATGTGGTTGTGCATCAGCAGTTTTTCTCTTGTTATGTCAGTCACTGACAGTCACAATTAGCCATGACAGCTAACAATTTCTAGATTGGTAGTTAATTTAGCTGGCTATGTCAACTAGTATTAATCATGGGCACACAGGGCACGCAGTCATTCTCACTCAATTATCATATTAACAAGGCATAAGACCTAGGATCCATATAAAATACTAAAAAATGTAATTACAAAATGTGTAGAATCCAGGAAATGACCTTTAAAACGGCAAAAATGTCTATCCACCCCATGGCAAAATGGGTAAAATTGCAGGAAAATTGCTTTAAAACTGTAACATTTTCTCCACGCCCCATGGCAAAATGTATAGAATTGCAGGAAATTAACATAACATTTTTCTCTCCACTGTCAAGATGGGGGCCATTAAATGTTTTCATGCGAGGTGGTGGGGCCCCCCAACCAAATCTCACTTAGGGCCCCCAAAAGGCTAGCGCCGGCCCTGAATAGACCTCAATGTGTTGTATTTTATCACAAGTATTTTCTGTAGTCCTTGAGCAGTCCCACTGTTCAGTCCCACTGTTTTTGATCTATGACGGCTTTTAAGGTTATCTCTACTGCTTCCGATCTTGCCAACCCCTCAGTGCTCATGGCAACACTGACACAAACAGCAGACATGGATGAAAGTGAACTCAACATGGCCACCATCTCTGTTTACATGGAAATAGAAGTAGATCATCATCACCTCCGATTACAACATTGTCAGCTCTGTTCTCAGTAACTGCCTCAGTTTGTTGATTGCCAGAAATGTTCTTGCTGGGAATATTTCCGTGATCATTTTTAACATGGTGTCAACTTTCCTCTTGGTTTAAATGAATGTCCAGTAATACACTGACAAACTGCCATAGGCCCAGATGGACATTTGGTTAGTCTATACTGTACGATGACGTGTCAGTGTTTGGGATTCCTAACAAAAGTATGCACTCAGCATTATTTCCCTCTTGACATCTTCCTTGTAGGGTACATAGTGGTCATCATGTAACCAATTAGACAAGATATGTCTCAATTTGTTCAGCGTTGGGGCCATGGTGCGGCCGGAAGCTTTGGCCCGAGCAAGCGTAGATATACGCAGCAGCACTCGTTAAATTGATGAGCTGAGATAGTTTCTGACTTCACCATCTGGAATTCTAGTCTGGGGTTCTGCTAAAAGCTGTTGACCCACGTTTCAACTCTTAAACTCATGGAAGAAGGCAAGAAAGAAAAAAACCTGTCATGTCGGAAAGAGTCACTGTGTCAAAGTCCTTTATCTTACCATCAACAAGGGAGTTGGAAATACGATTGGAGGGCTGAGTCTGAGGCTGGGGAAATAAAGACAGAGCTATAAGACAAGTCAGCCTGCTACTTGCTCTAGTGGTGTACAGCAGGGCTTAGTCCCCGGTCCCTTATGGTTTCACAGCTTAATGCTATGATGTTTAAATATTTTACTGATTTCCAGTAATAACTACATATTTATTGTTTAAACATGAATGCAACAACTTAACTCTTATGAACATCTTTTTGTTCTTTGTGTTCTGATAAATGGGCAGATCAATCATGATAATTCTTTAGATGTTTGATAAGGACTGAGAAATAACACACCATCTTGACAACGAAGATAGAATGAGACAATACGTTGCAATCTCTCTCTCCCTCTCTCTTTCTCCCTGTCTAACACACATACACCCTTTCACTCTATTTCTTCAAAAACATATCAAAGGTTTTCCTATCCCAGAGGAACGCTGAGGCATTCTGTAGATGTCCGATCTGGCATTTCTTAAAAATATCGAAGAGGAGTAATAGCTCCCAGGGCCATAGAATGCATTTTTACTCTACAAACAACAAATTATCTTCAAATAAAACCTGACAGACTTTTACCCAAGTGCTTTCCAGTCTCAAGAAACACAGTGATCCAACTGACCCAGAAAATATTTTGTTTTTCCACACCCTGCAGTTCCTTCAAAAAGGATGGACTTCAAGGTAGAACAGCGGGCCACTTCATTTGCTCTGCTCTAATTGATAGCCCCAGTTGACTTTCAGTCATTTGATTCATCTGTGGTCTAAGTCCACTGAGAGGCCCTAAAGAAAATGAGAAATGCTGCTTTGAATCCATGGCAGAGGACACTCAAGTTTGAATATGCTTCTGGCGCCTTGAGCAAACAGACAGCACTTGAAACGACAAATGATTATAAACATGGAGAGAATATGGCGTAACTTCAATGGCGTGCAGAGAAAAGCTGTTGAGAACAGTCTGCAACAAACTGTACAGATGTTACAACTGACAGACACAAAATGTTTTTCAAATGAATCACTGTCTTCTTTAATCAGCTTTCGTCTTCAGTTAACTGCATTAAATGGGAAGGGGACACCTATTCAGTTGCACAACTGAATACATGCAACCAAAATGTGTCTTCCGCATTTAATGTGAATTTTTGATTAAGGGGGCTGCCTTAATCGACATCCACGTAATTGGCGCCCAGGGAGCAGTTGTTTTTGGGGGTTAACTGCCTTGCTCAAGGGCAAAACGGCAGATTTTCCACCTTGCCAGCTCCGGGATTCGAACCAGCAACCTTTCGTTTACTGTCCCAACGCTAGGCTACTCGCTTTTGAAATCCCCAAAGTCTGCTTCAAAACAATGTCCCTCTGTTCACACTCTCAGCATAAATAATCTCACCACTGGCCTTACACTAACTGTCGACTGCTCCATGTCTATCTCCATTGACTTCAAAGTCTACTGTAAATATAAAGGGAAGATAGTGTTGAGGCATGAAGCTCTCTTTTGTTCGGGCCCTGGAGTTGAGTCTGGTGCCGTTAAGGCCCTTGCTCACTCCCTTCTACACTATCTGCTGATACCACCGAGGTCAGTTCACAGCAGCACAGCCGACTGGCAGCTTGGCCACGTGCAGAACGACACAAACACTACACAGGTGTTGGAGAGGAAGAGCCTCCTTGGGGCGTCTCTCTCTGGGGATAGTAATGACTGATACAGTCCCTTCTTGAACTGCATTGTTGGTTAAGGGCTTGTAAGTAAGCATTTCACGGTAAGGTCTACTACACCTGTTGTATTCGGCGGATGTGAAAAACACGATTTGATTTGATTTGATTTGATATTACTAGGGTCCAGTAGAGGGAGGGAGATGGCCTTGGGGATGGTGATCCACAATGCCCATTGTTTACTAACTGCTACAGAGGACTGACTAGGATATATGATGTCTTCAGCTGTACTGCCATTCAGTTAATTCAATACTATATAAAAAGTTTAGAACCAAAACACAAAACACACTACTACTGTAGTATGTTTAACAAACATGGGCCTGTCAGGGGGGGTGAAAAAGTGACATATTTGTATCAACTCAATGCAAATGACAATAAGTTTAAACTGGGCACACCTCCTCTGAAAAGGTACAGATGGAGCTCGTAGTCGGTCAGAAATAATAATAGACTGTATCACAACCGGCCGTGATTGGGAGTCCCATAGGGCGGCGCACAATTGGTCCAGCGTTGTCCGAGTTTGGCCGGTGTAGGCCGTCATTGTAAATAAGAATTTGGGAAGCTGTCCAACATAACCTAAACACAGGGAGACTTGGAGAGATGAGGCACTGAGCGCCGTATCAGCCAGAGAGGTAGCAGCACCATTAATTAATGCGCCTTGGTATGCTGCGAGTCAGACTACCTTGAATCCATGTCAAAAACACTACACTAAACTACAGAAATATACAAATATGAATATTTAAAAATGCAGTGAAAAGGATTCATAAGGAGTCATTTTGGTAATAGTTTCTAGGAACCACCTGTATATAACACATTCACACAGTGTCTACCTACCTAAGACATGAAAAAACGTCAATAACATCCATTGTGAATTATATGAATTACTTTAAGCCGTTACAACTGCTTATAGCTCCCTATATAGACTACATTGCCTCTTCATAAATACCTCATAGGTATTGCTTAACAAGTAAAGTAGAATACACAAAGAAAACTCCCATGTACTATAGAACTGTGAGTTCTACATCCTAACAACACACTATCAATCTTTCGTGTTCAGTCTCTACTCTCTATGGTTTATGAGGAGAAAGAGGATAAGGCTGGGGTTCAAAAGACAGCAGAAATTATGTTTGGTTGGCCCATTCTTTTCAGACTTACTATCTCTGTGTATAATAACGCCACAGCAACAGAATAGTAGGAATCAAATTCCTACAAATCACAGAGCAGTTCTTATCTGCTGCCAAATCTACACTACTGAACTCTAAAAGTGAAGAACATGTCAGACAGTTGGTGTCAGCGATGGGATCCAACTCTGCTTATAAGAAATAGAGAACGAATTGCTTTGATAAAAGGTCAAAATGTCAGTGTTTCAAAAGGAAAATATCACCACACAAGGACAAGCGTTCATTGGTGTACTAGGTGGTTTCGAACATGCCACTGCCTGGCTAATGTTTTGATTCCTCTGACTCACCAGAGCTGGGAGATAATGAAGTGTCACTTGATGATGGTCTCAATTTTATCTATTTTTATTGTTGGGTGGTAAGTGAGTCATGAGTCATTGTGACATAAGTAGTGATGTGGAAACCACATTCAAGGTTATGTTCTGTTCACTAAACATCACGTCCTTGTCACCTGTCCATGAGGCACATACTCTAGTAGTTGCTAAAAGGGAGTAGGGCTCAGCAAGATTACCTTTCTGGCTAGAACGTTTGGCAGGAAAACTAAGAAAAACACACTTACATGTCTGTGTCTGCCACTGGGTTCACTGGCTGATCACTAAAGTTTCACACGGCCTACAGTAGCCTAAATGCAGGGCCTTACCACCACAAAAAGTAGAAAAAGCATCACTCAAGTTCCATGTAGGCCTACCATGTGTATCACAGATTCCAATAGAAAAGTTAGACATTTTCCAGAATAATGTTATATTCAAAAAAAAATTATATATATATATTCTCTTTGTGTTATTGGCAGATTTGACATCCTAATCGTCAGCCATTGCTCAGTGGCATGATGTTTTAGCCGTGCCACTTCACCCAGTATCAGCGTAAATTTAGCTCACTCCTGGACCGTGGCTGTGTGGCAGTGAGTATGCACTATCTAAACACTCCTCAGTGACATGAAGGCCATCCATCAATGGACTCTGCCATTGGAGTGCATGTGAGAGAGAGATTGGGTCAAACTGTGCTAAATCATCTGAATTCCTGCTGTGTCTTGGCCCTTGCTCTCTAGATGAAGATAAAGAGCTATGCACATTCCTCAATTTAATACTTATTGTGTTATGGTGTGTATTATCTATCAAATGTGTGATATATGATATACTGTATAAATATACTTTTTTTTTTTGTATACAAAATTGCATTATTGCAGGTATTGTAAAAACATTCTAATGTAGTGGACCTTTTTTCCAAATGTTCCCACCAAACTTATCTTTACATTTCACACTATCGACTCTTGATGATATACAGTTATGTATAGCTTTGTTTGCTCTTGGAAGACATGCCAAAACTTGAGTTCTGATGGTTATACAGTACAGAACACACTAAATAAATAAACGTTGCTTATCACTGCTGAGGAATGGGAAAATGCACACAGTGGCACCAGGAACTCCACTGATCTCAATCTGAAGACCTTTGACCCCATTTTTCCTCAAATCTGATAGGTCATTAAAGGTTGAACTCTACATCATCAATCTGAAGGTCATTGATCAGATCTGATCATTGTTTCCGGAAAGTTGTTTACAGACTTTATCAACAAGTCTACGTGTTATCCCAAGGAACTCAATAATTGAGAAATAAACAAACAATCTACATGACAAAACAAGGAAGTGGGTAAATCAGAGAGACTGTCCTTCCAAAGAACATCCTTCCAGACACAAAGTCAGTTATCATTATTAGTGACACACAAAAAAAAACACAATGGCAAAGACATTAAGGGGTATCCCCATGATTGGATGGGGGCTAAAGGATGGACAGGGGCTGTCAGCCTGGGATTTGATGTACCTACAGATGCCTATGAACCTAGAGGAAGACTGTGATGGAAGGCACCTGCTCCAGGCGCTGGTTCCTCTCTACTGAGCCCCTCTAGGATGGCCTATCCTCTATACTTTCACTGAGCTGCCTATCTCTGGAGCTCCAGCATACCAGCAGCTCACCCAGACGTGGCCTTCTCTGATGAGCTCTTCTCTGGCCAATGGGAACCAGTGTAAAGGGCCACAGTGCTGAAAACTGAGACTGGATCTACTAATTGAGTGATAAAAATATGACCCGGTTGGAGGATGTCTGAATACCTATACTACAGCTCCCTCTAAACAGATTCATGAGAGAGAAAGACCAAACCTCAAATAACACACTCCATAACATATGTAATCTCATAACGTCCTCTTCCATCTCATATACTATTGTCATATCACTAAAGACCCTGCACCAAGATCCACACAAAACAACAGGGTAAGAAAGAGAGAGAGAAAAAGGGACAGCTAACCTGGCATCAACACTCCCCAAGTCAGAGGCTACATTCATCAGGGAGGTGAAGTCAAGGGTCGCTTGGTAAGAGTAATGGAGCATGTCATTGAAGCCTCATCGGGAGGTTCTCTGGTTGGCTGGGAAAGTAAGCAGATACCCTATAAGGAATAAAGGAAAAACAGTTCGCAAGTATATCAGATAATACCTAGTTAAATCAGAGCGACAATACTTTGTGGTGCGTACTGAATACAGCAAGAACACAGAAAACGTCCTATAACGTAAATCTAAAAGCATCAAGAAGAAGATTTTTTACCAGCTTAGGTGCAGAGGGTACTTGGTATTCTGTTTCAGTCTTAAGTTTCTTCAGGTTATAAGCAAAGTTCAGAGAGCATTCTATAACTGTATTTTCATTTCACATGTGGAACATCGTTGCACTGGAAAATATAGTGGAGAAAAGCAGCATTGAGAAACACACTCAATTCTGAACACATGCACACACCCACCCACACACAATAGGCCTACTGTAACTTTAAACAACATCTTATTTATTCTGTCATAAACTAGCGTTGACATGATGACAAAGGACATTGGTTTTCAGCCCTTTGAAACATAAAACGTGACAAAAGTTAGCTCTAATCTCCAGCCATGTTTCAATGTTGAATAAATAGAACACCACTACTTAGTGAACAACAGAAAAACGCCTTCTCTTCGCTATTTTAAAAGTTGGTAACAAAATACATTTGCTGCTTAATGGATGTTGCCGTGTTATTCTATAGTCATGATTTAGGAAAAGAGTAGTGAGTGCAGGCTGAGGTTGAGGCCCAGACAAGGAGGGGAGGCTGGGGGCATGACAGTTTTACAAGATCCCCTGGAGTGAAGAAGTGTTCTCCATCATTTGGCTGCTGCGTCCCGCTGTTGGAGACTTATGGGCTGACACCTCAATTGGGACGCGGCTTAATGCAAGACGGCATATGGGTTAAGACGAGGCTCCAGTTCCTCCCTCAATCACAGCTGAAACAGTTAATCCTTTTTGGAGCTCCACACAGTCCGAGTTATTCCTACAGATTTATAGGCTATACAGGCATTAATGATATTCTGTACCTCCTAGCCATGGGAGGTTGATGTACCCATGTGATGTTCTCAACCTTGCTCAAATGAAACACGTATGGCGCTGGCATGGTGGTCTTTGAGGAGTATAATTCAATCAGAGGAACTGTCCCAAAAGTATTAACCTTACTTTCATACCTCTCACCAGAAGGATTTGTACCTGGATATTTCATAATTTGAAGACTGATAACTGAGGGCAAAAAGTGAGACTGTGAAGAGACAAGGGCTGAGCTTATTTAAGAGCATAAATTATGTAAAGTGTGAACCTCAAACCCTGGTGACCCTTGACAGTGGGGGAAGGCCCAAGATGATCTTCTCTATGCTCCAGACCCAGGGTAAGATGAGAGGGCCTGAACAAAAGTGATTCACAGCTTTACACATGCACACAGGGAGACCAAGAGTGTAGTCACTCATCTTAAACCTTGCAAGCAAAGGTAAAGTCAGTTTTTCATTGTTAAGTTGTGAGTTTTAGTACAGTTATTGCTTGTAGAGGCTGTATAAGACCATTTTTCTAACAATACTCAAGCGTATAATGATATGGAGCAGATGTGTAAAATGAATGCAAAAAAGTTGAGTTCAAGGTTGTTTGATCATTTAAACTATTGAAAATGTAATCAAACACTAGATCCCTTCTTACTTCAAATACACATCCTTGGTTCATGTGGGCAATGCTTTTCTAAAAAACTCTGGTTTCTCTACATAGGCACTATGGGGAGTCCAGAGTAAAATCCGCCCAGTATAATGTTCTCATGTACCGGAAGTATTTTATAGACCAGCAGCTGCAGTTTTTCACTTCATGAGGCAGTGCACTCGGAGTGCCAGGATTGCACTCAAGCATTTTTAAAGACATTTTCTTCTCAATTTAATAAGACTTCCTGGTTAGATTTATTGTGATGGCTTTTGAAGTAAAGAGGCATAACATGACAAAAACAAGCTCTATAACCTCAGGATATTCCACAAGCACTGAGCATTTAGAGGGATCCGTTTAGTTGAAGGTTGCAGAAAATTGGCAAATAAAATGTTTTATAAAGACTTTCAATTAAAATGATCCGTGGCGTAAATCAGAAGCAAACTCAAAACATGACTTAAACAGTAAATATGTGGGGAATACGTTAAGAACATCAAGGTCTTCCAGTATTTTACACAACTTCGTTTTCATACTCTGGCAGTAATTATCGCTCACACACTCACTCATGATGAACAGCATTTTCTATCTGGTCTATAAAAAAAATAAAGGTGAACAACAGCACAGGTAAGACATTAAAATGATAAGAGAGGAAGGGCTTGATAAAAATAGTAAGTCTTTGAGGTCTATGATTCACACACCCCACAGTGAAAAAAGACTATGTTGGCATGATTTTGAACACGGTGCCTTGTTCCCAGATAGAGCACCTTCCTCAACCTTGTTTGCACTGAGTGTTATTCTAATGTTAGATGAATGTACACGACCCAGTGGAGCACGCAGAGAAGAGCAGAGCAGGCGCCTGGCTAATTTTCTTGGCACTCAGTGAGGACACAGTGATGGAATGTGAATGTCAGCAGCCTCTTTATTTACACACTATATAAAAACCAACTGGTAATTAACACCGGGGCCCTCCCTCGCTCAAGTGTAATTGACTGTTTCAAAAGGACCACTCCTTCATAATCCTGGCTGTGTAATAAAATGACCCTCTCCATATTGCCCCATATCCCACCCTCCGTTTCAGGATAGGGGTCACCACCACTGGCTGAGACACTCAAACACATAATACTTCTTTATGAGGGCATTAACATTTTGACGTATTCATAATGAGTAAGTGTAGTAAGATGGACCTCGGAGAGACCTTGTGCATCCGTCGAAGGTGTGTGGAGTCTTATTTTTGCTATGTGAGGAATACAACTTGAGAAGTAAGCCTACTGAGTATCTGTAGGAGCAAAGCGATAATTACCCTTTTATTGCATTCCATAGGGGTAACTGGCTGAAAAGTGATTCAATTTCCATTTGTATCTTCTAGGGTTCTGTAGTTGTAGAAATTGGAAATTGGCAGAATTGTAAGACATTTCTGCTGCATTTCAATTAGATTTGAGTAAATTTGAAAGCATTTTCTGGCATCCATTTCAAAGTGATCATCCCTTTAGCCAATTTACAGCATAGCAAATTCCATGGCTACATATAGTATACGTGTTGTTGTTAACAGCTAATTCTCTATTCTCAACACTTCCCTTTACACCCGCTGTTAGTCAGAATAAAATATCCACTTGTTAATCTTGACCGGTGAGGCCTCTGAGCAACATACTGTATGTTGTCAACTGTATCGCCCTAACATGTGTCCATACGGTCTTTTCTGCTTTCTCACAACTGGGACATAAACTTAAAGGCTAATTTGCATTTGTTAATTTGGGTTAATGTGCACTAATTGATTCTGGTAACTTGTGTATTCCAATTAACCCAAGTTACAGTTGCCCAGTGGTCCTGCTCCTGCTGGAAATGAGTGGTGTTTTCTCCATTAAATTCCCTCTGAGGCACTGCCAGATTGGCTGTAGAGTAATTAAGAGTTAATTAGCTTGTAAACAATTAGACAAAGCAATTTTCTTCCTACCTTTGTTCATCTATTTCAGTATGTCTATATTGCAACATAAGACTGCTGACTATCCTTTTGAACATACATCTCAAGTCTATGACAATGAAACTAAAACAAGTCAGGTACAAAGAATTTGGCTACGTTTACGGTAATATACTGACCTGTAGGTAAATATCAAACAGCAGAGATCCATGAATAAATACAGTGATATCTATAAATAAATAAATCCATAACTGGATCCAAAAAATAAATACAGGAAACCAATGAAAATAATCAAACAATGACTTCCTGACTTGACAGTGAATTTGTGAAATGTAATGATCAATAACTTCATGAAATCAACACTAGAACTTCTTTATAACTGTGTAGTTTCACTTTCATCCATTTTGAGTCTCTTGGGGAGTCTCAACCTGGCGGAGAACAGGAACTGCTCGATCTTGGAAATGTGGGCTCTGATTTTAGATTGCTGCGACTCGTCGTTGTCCTGTGAGCTGGGTGGAAAAGCACCAGAAGCAGTCCCTTTGCTGAAGCTGGGGTGACAGGGAGATGAGTCGGTCCTGGGGTAGTCCTGCCACAACCTGCTGCTGCCCATAGTGGAAGGGGTCGGGATGTTGGTCAACGCAGAGCTGACAGGGATATGAACCCGGCTCTCCTACAGAAACATGACACAACCATGAAACTGATGGACCATAGCCTACAATACTGTCAATACGTACAGTATATTATCCCTCACTGTATTATTCCACTAACGGTATTTTTCACCTTCATGCCATGTATATTGTAATTTTCTTTTTTCTTTTAAGTACTAAATAACAATGAGTTATGAGCCATTTAGGCTTAAATAATAGATCCCATTTGTTGAAATTGTCCCTTTACATTTTTAGGTGCTTTCCCCTCATACATGTAACTCATGTTTCTCAATTCACAGCACCTGGCTCTAATAAACAGCAGACTGACACACTGCGATGAGTGTGACGAGAGAGTAAGTGAGTGTGTGTGAGTGAGTGAGGAGAGGTAGCAAAGTATCATTAGGAAGCCTATTCCCACAGCCACTCCATTCTCTATCTAGCTCTATCTAGTGTTGTGTTGAACACACGTTGAAAATCCCAACCCCTCCACAGTAGCATCTCCGTGACCCTCAACATTAAGACTCAGACTCCGTGACCCTCAACCCAGAGGCCTGGATACAAAATAAAGAAGATTTACAAGAAACAATGATCTGCAATAGTTTGAACTGTTTTCTATCACTTGTCATTTGACAGATATGTCTGAGAGTTCCCTATAAACTTATGCGGAAGAGTTGACTCATCATTCTAGACATTCCCCAAGCATGGTTGATCCCATCTACTAATCTATCCCTTCGGAGTCGAGATACCTCTACGCGATGAATACACTGGGACCATTTCTTGCTGTTCTCCATCAACCTCTGAGAAAAATGTTGTCATTTCACCCTGCTGAAACATTTTGGGAAAATAATAAAACTTGAAGTACACTTTTTAATTTCATTGCTCTGCATAGCTGCGAGATTGGGTCACCAGTTTTTTTTTCCTGCTCCTTATTTAATGTATATCAACTCGCTTTTTCTATTGATATTTCATAAAAAGGTCTCTAATGGTGTTCCAGTTCCCTTGATGATCTCTCTTGTGGGAAGTCAGGATGCTGTGAGCTTTCAGACCTGAATGACAAATAGGGAATGGAAGATATACTCAAGCCAATTAGATTCCTTTTATCAAATTTCAGGTATGTCGGTGTCATGGAGGCAATCATGAAGTTGCAAAAAAAAAAATTTCTGAGTAAATACTTTGAAAGATGATTTGAAAGACTAAATGATTGCCTTACTCACCTCTGGTGTTTTGCTTGCCCTTTAGAATGATGTGTATTGTGAACGGAGAAGGAGGCTCTTGGAACTCCGAGGACAGTTTGGTTTTCAGGTCAGACACTGGAGATATCTGTCATGTAGTGGTCGTAGGCCTACTGTCATTGATACTTTGACTAATTGCGATGCCTTGCACGCTCCTGGAATGTAAGTCCCTTTTTTCTGCAGCTAACTCAAATGATGATCGATATCTTTTGTTGCTTTCTAAAAATGAAGAGTCAATGTCAAATGTCTTCTCTTCATCTCTTCAACATTTTTGCTGGTCAAATTGTCTTGAATGATTGCTTTTTTGGGGGAGAGATCGCTCTCAACTCTTGGGGGCTTGGACGTCGGTGGGTTGTTGTGAGTAACTTCCGCATCCTTTTCATTGGCAAGTTGTGGTCTAAACCTTTCCTCCACTGTAGAGTTACAGCAGTGGCCTTCATGAAATCTCTCATACTGTGGTCCATAGCAATTGGAGAAGGTTGGGACTGTGATCCAACAGGACCGGCAGCGTCCAAACTAACATTTGAAGAAGGATGTTCATGACCACCATCTCCATGGGTTCCATCAGGGCTCGCATCAAGCTCTCCACTCTCTGGTAAGGTCTCCTGACATTCAGGATCCAGTGCATCCTCAGTCACCGGCAGACAGTCTCTAGCTGGTTGTTCATGCTTGTCCACCGACTCCTTGGTGCCAATATTACAGTCCGACTGAGCACCGTCCTGTGCAACAACACTCTGGGGACTGTTTTGCTGTGGCAGGTTCAGGGGCATTGATGGAAGACAAGATGTTCCGGTAATCTCTTGCTCTGTCGAATTCTCAATATGTGTGTTTCTGTGTTGGGCTGAAGCTGGTAATGAGCTGCTAGGTGTCTCACCATTGACCTCTGGCATGTTACAGCTTATTACATTGATTTCAATAACCTTGTGAGGAAGAGCATTGCATTGTTTTGAGGACTGTGAAACTGCCAATGGGGTCTCAGCTTGGACTGGGTCAATGTCCTGAAATGATGATGTGCTTTTCTGGCTGCCTCAGTCTTTATCACATCTGGCTGGTTATCATCTCTGGTGTATACAACCTCTGTTATTGCTCTCCATCCGTTATTCCTCCAGCCACTGGGTCACCGTCTAGCACACCATAAACACAACTGTCCTCAGAGCCAGATAGCACCCTCATAGAGTGACCTTCGTCGCTTAGATGGACATCGCTGGACGAGCAGACATTATTAATCAAACTGCAGACTGGCTCATTGGAATCCCTGGAGTTACGTTTGTTGTTTGAGTCAGCTGGCTGACCTTCCCCTGCTCCGCAGATACTCAGCACATAGACCACGTCTGTGACCGTGGTCGGACCATTTTCAGATCCAGACTGGAGCGAGGCCAACCACTCCAGACTTCCTGCTGGTGGCTGGAGCACTGAGCTAGGTTTGTCTTTACCCTGACGGCTCTCTCCACCTCCCTTTACGTCTGTGCACCCTGGATCGGAACCATGGGTGGCCTGTACGCTGTTGATAACCTTACAGTGGGCTGTCGTGGAGAGTCATCCATCACAGTCTCCGAACAACCCACATGACCGACTTCACTGCTTTGATCTGTGTAGGTATTTCACATAGCCAAACAACATCAATAATACATTTGGTACAATTGTTACAAAGTTATTGCACTAACATCAACGCAACAATTAAATATGCAATACATTTTAATGCAACGGTAATGAATCATGCAATGGCAATGACTGGCAAACAATATGTTATTTTTTTACAATATGACACATCTTTAACATGTAAATTCCCCTGTCTAGAGTCACTTTCCACTGTTTGAGCCTCTCCATCCACTACATCTGTGTCCTCTCTAGGAATGTCCTTTGAGACACATTCATCCTTAGCAGATTGGTCTCTGCTTTCACCCATTGGTTCTGGTTGTCCTTCAGCCACTCTGTATAGGTGAATGATAACAGATAATACAGTATTATTGAGGTATTCATGGTGTAAGGTCGAAATACTGCAATTAATCATCAGTCTGACTATTCAGCAGTGTATAAAACATTATGCACACCTGCTCTTTCCATGACAGACTGATCAGGTCAAAGCTATGATCCCTTATTGATGTCACTTTCTAAATCCACTTCAATCAGTGTAGATAAAGGGGAGGAGACAGGATAAGGGATTTTTAAGCCTTGAGACAATTGAGACATGGATTGTGTGCCATTCAGAGGGTGAATGGGCAAGACAAACGATTTAACTGCCTTTGAATGGGGTATGGTAATAAGTGCCAAGCACACCGGTTTGTGTCAAGAACTGCAATGCTGCCGGGTTTTTCACACTCAACAGTTTCCTGTGTGTATCAAGAATGGTCCACCACCCAAAGGCCATCCAGCCAACTTCACAACTGTGGTATGCATTGGAGTGGGTCAGCATTCCTGTGAAACACTTTTGACGCCTTATAGTCCATGCCACAGTGAATTGAGGTTGTTCTGAGGGCAAAAACTCAATATTAGGAAGGTGTTCTTAGTATTTTGTACACTCAGTGTATATCACCATGAATAACTCATATTTTGATTTGGGAAATGTTGCTGTCTCACCTCTAGTCCCTGTATGTGTTCTGCTTGCAGTATACAGTTGAAGTCGGAAGTTTACATACACTTAGGGTAAAGTCAATAAAGCTCATTTTTCAACCACTCCACCGATTTCATGTTAACAAACTATAGCTTTGGCAAGTTGGTTAGAAGTTGACTGTACCTTTAAACAGCTTGGAAAATTACAGAAAATTATGTCATGTCACAAGCCTACTTCCAAAGTTGTTGCAAAATGGCTTAAGGACAACAAAGTCAAGGTATTGGAGTGGCCATCACAAAGCCCTGACCTCAATCCTATAGAAAATGTGTGGGCAGAACTGAAAAAGTGTGTGTGAGCAAGGAGGCCTACAAACCTGACTCAGTTACACCAGTTCTGTCAGGAGGAACGGGCCAAAATTCACCCAACTTATAGCTTGTGGAAGGCCACCCCAAAACGTTTGACAAAAATGTTAAATAATTTATAGGCAATACTACCTAATACTAATTAAAAGTGTATGTAAACGTCTGACCCACTGGGAATGTGATGAAAGACATAAAAGCTGAAATAAATCACTCTCTACTATTATTCTGACATTTCACATTCTTAAAATAAAGTGGTGATCCTAACTGACCTAAAACAGGGAATTTTTACTAGGATTAAATGTCAGGAATTGTGAAAAACTGACTTGAAATGTATTTGACTAAGGTGTATGTAAACTTCCGACTTCAAATGTAGCATGGGATGATAGTTCTGTGTTTCTCATGAAGGAGATCAGAAGCCTTCTTCACAGATCTCAGGTCTTGGTGCTCTGACTGGATCCTCTCATGTAACATAATATTATGTTGAAGCACATGCAATACATAACATTTTAACAAAAATGTAGTGTGTTCAGATATGTGAAATAATAACCCAAATATACAATGTCTAGTTAGTTTTACCAAGCTTTTACATCCCAAAAGAGCCTTTGTCTATTGAATACATTTGACCGGAACACAACATCTTTTCAACCGTATTTGACAATATTCAGTGATACCTCATCTTCCCATGTAATTTAGGAATTTCTGTACTCCTCCATCAGATGAGCGAATCTGTCTTCTTTTTTCCTGGGTCTTCTCTCGGATCACTTCATGTTCTCTTTTAAGGGCCTGCAATAAAATTAATCACCCAAGACTTTTTTTATGCAATAATACATTTTTACGTGTTCATTTAACCTGGACATAGGGATCTAAACAGGAAGAGAAGCCAATACAAATCAGTTGGGCTGTGTCATGTTAATAATGATTTTAATTAATTAATGAATATGTGAATTAAACTGGGGTAGAGGGATAAGAGACGCAGCAGTAAACAGAGAATAAACACACTATCATTCAGTTGCACTTTGTGTGTACTAATGTGCAAAGTGTGATATACAATGCAGTCCGTCATCTTTATGTGATCTGAGCACTGAGCACTATCCTCTCTCTCTCTCTCTCTCTCTCTCTCCCTCTCTCTCTCTCTCTCTTCTCTCTCTCTCTCTCTCTGGTGGCGCCAACGGGCTGCAAGATATCTACCATCAATCACCACTCCCCTTACCCCTCCCTGCCACCTGCCACACATACCTATCAAATTGTCTTATATTTTCTGAAAATCATTGGTGCAATAAAAAATAGAGCAGAATAAACATGGAATGGAAAGGGAATTTCACAGCCCATTTTGTAATCTTAAAAGAAAAACACATTTCTTTAGCTTAGTTTGCTTATTTGAAACTAGGAGACACTAAAAGGCATGACCTGGTACTCCTTTCGTTGTGCTTGAAGCTCCAGCTCCACTTGGCTCACAGCCTGAGTCTGTGTCAGCAGAAGCTGCTGGGCATGCTGAAGGGAGTTCATCATGAACACACACAAAGGGGTGGGGGCTGTATTAATGACATAAAGCACAACCGCTTGCCTGAAATCCCCTTTCCCAACCCCCACAAACCAACCCCCTTTATTTTACACTGACACTTTCCCCAAATCCATCAAATGTCACCTTTTAACATATTCACCCTATCGAGCAGCCCACATACACTATGCTATGTAGGGAAAGACATTGGATACTTACTTTATCCAGCCCTTTCAGTTGTATGCTCATCTCTGACTTTTTTTATTATTTTCTGTTTCCTGCCTAATAAAAACCTGTTTGATTATTAACATTTCATTCATGTTGTCTTGATATACAAGTGAATACCCTGCTATATATCCAGACAACCACTGTTTTCTCCCAAAAACGAAATAACTTTTACCACATGCAGTCTGTGTTGAACTTGCTGTGTGTGTAGCTCTTTGACTGTGGGGTTGCAGTGCTCTTCAGATCCACCCACTGATGACACTTTGGCCTTAATAAGCTTGTTATTAAGTTCCTCCACATCCTTGACGGAGACAAGAACATAGGAGTGCTTTCATTTACACACTTGGATACTCACATGTTCATCAAGCCCAAAACTCAGATCCACATGCATAAGAGGGAAAATTAACTAAATGGTGTCATGGTAAACCTTCGGTCTCCACCACTTGATAGAGCGTTACTCCCTTTAGCACTGTGAATACTGTACATTTTTATTACAGAGATACTGCACAACAATGATATATGGTCATCTTTGACCTCCTTGGAAGATAATTATTTGAGTTACACCTCCAGACACTGCCATCTCTACCCAATCTTTCCCTATACACAGCAGTCTGTATTTCTCTGATGATGCATTTAAAAATTCATATTTGAATCATGTCTCACGTGTTTTAAGGAGAGGATTGTGGATCCTTGTTTTCTATTTACAGACGTTAGTTTCTTGTTGAGTCTCATGGCATTTTTAACTGTAAGAGAGGCATCAGAGACCACAAAGAGAAAGTAATTCAACAAAATGTAAGCTTGCTGAACTAAATTAATTAATTAATAAAATTAGATCATGCAATTGTTGACTAAGTGAAATATTTCAGGAATTTATATAAAGTGCATTCGGAAAGTATTCAGACCCCTTGACCTTTTCCTCATTTTGTTACATTACAGCCTTATTCTTGGCTGTGTGCTTACGGTCATTGTCCTGTTGGAAGGTGAACCTTCGCCCCAGTCTGAGGTCCTGAGCGCTTCATCAAGGATCTCACTGTACTTTGCTCCGTTCATCTTTCCCTCGATCCTGACTAGTCTCCCAGTCCCTGTTGCTGAAAAACATCCCCACACAATGACACTGCCACCACCATGCTTCACCGTAGGGATGGTGCCAGTTTTCTTCCAGATGTGGCGCTTGACATTCAGGCCAAAGTGTTCAATCTTGGTTTCATCAGACCAGAGAACCTTGTTTCTCATATTCTGAGAGTCCTTTAGGTGCCTTTTGGCAAACTCCAAGCAGGCTGTCATGTACGTTTTACTGAGGAGTGCCTTCCGTCTGGCCACTCTACCATAAAGGCCTTATTGGTGGAGTGATGCAGAAATGGTTGTCCTTCTGGAAGGTTCTCCCATTTCCACAGAGGAACTCTGAAGCTCTGTCAGAGTGACCATCGGGTTCTTGGTCACCTCCCTAACCAAGACCCTTCTCCCCCGATTGTTCAGTTTGGCCGAGCGGCCAGCTCTAGGAAGTTCTTCCATTTAAGAATGATGGAGGCCACTTTGTTCTTGGAGACCTTCAATGCTGAACAAATATTTTGGTACCCTTCCCTTCCCTTTTCTGTCATTATGGGGTATTGTGTGTAGATTGATGAGGAAAAAAACATATTTAATCAATTTTAGAATAAGGCTGTAATGTAAGAAAATGTGGAAAAAGGGAAGGGGGCTAAATACATTCCCGAATGCACTGTACATGTAGCTTTTTTCTTTACTGCAAATGGAAAAGTAACATTTTCCAGACTAAGTCCACAAGGCAGAATTTTCTCCACCTATCTCCTTTAAATTAACAGCAGCTGCTGGCCCCACCGTAACTGTATCACCACTTTACATAAATAGTGATACTATGGCTTAGGGGCAAGAGATTAACATGTTTCAAAAACCAGGGTGATATAAGTACAACGGAGTTACTGGTTAAATGCCAGACAATAATGGCTATGGCTACCTGATAATGTATGGCCTGTCACTGATATCAGAATATGGCTACCTGATAATGTATGGCCTGCTACTGATATCAGAATATGGCTACCTGATCATGTATGGCCTGCCACTGATATCAGACATCACAATAAAACACGTTGAATTAAAAAGGCCTGCATCATACTGGTAACCAAACTCTTTCCTAATATTGAGTTGCATCCCCGGTTTCGTGACACAAACCGGTTTGTTTGGCACCTACTACCATACCCCGTTCAAAGGCACTTGAATCTTTTGTCTTGCCTATTAACCCTCTGAATATGACCAAGGGAATCCAGGTGAAAGTATATGTGTGCCACACAATCCATGTCTCAATTGTCTCAATCCTTCTTTAACATGTCTCCTCCCCTTTATCTAAAACGGATTGAAGTGGATTTAACAAGTGACATCAATAAGGGATCATAGCTTTCACCTGGATTCACCTGGTCAGTCTATGTCATGAGAAGAGCAGGAGTCCTTAATGTTTTGTAAACTCAGTGTATATTAGAGTCTGGCTTTTAAAACGTATGGTAACACTTTACATTACGTCGCTCCGCACAGGTATAAGAGCAACTTAAGTTTTACATAAAATTTCTAAATGTGCTAGTGGGCATGGCTGTGGCGTGCGTCCCGTTTTGCTCCAGCTTCTCGTGGGCCTGCTTGACCATGGCACACTGTCTGGAGCGAGGCCCAAACCGCTTCTCCACTCCCCCCCTCCCCAGTTGGTTCAGGTGGCTGTCTTTGGTCTGGGTCTAAAGCTGCAGCTTCTGCTCCTGTAATAAGAAGTAAAGTAGGTTCTCTCTCAGTACAATGGTCAGGATTGGTATGACTTTTCTCAGTCAGCCGCCACAAAGGAGGAGGTTACTGGGAAAGAGTTTGCTGTCACTTTGGGCTGAGAGGACCTTTGTTTAACATCGTGGCCGCCTGCTCCCCTCCTAGAGATAAGGAGTCAACTTGACGCATTACCTGAGAGACTTTTATTGTTCATTGCTGTCATTATTGTTTGATTGTCTGTATCAAGACGCTTTTTTCTTTGCCACTGGAAGGTTAAACAGAGCGAGGCTCGGTTATAAAATATTTTTGTGATATTTTCTCAGCTGCACTGGCAGTTCAAGTGTCACACACTCCCTATCCGTTACTCCTGATGAGCCATTCCCTCTCCTCATCCTCCTCTTTAATTCCGCCCACTCCCACTCTCCCCCGTCGACAATTTCTATAATTGGAATCGTTACCGGCTCGCTTAATTTCTTCTCCAAACTGTACTCGAACAACGAAAACAGTAGTAAACAGACGGTTATGATTACAGTCTATAATGCAGACTTTCAAGGAAGTTTTATAGCATAACCAAAGCTTTGCATATGTGCAAATAACATTCAATTGAACTAACAATGCAAACAGATGGAATTAAAATGATTGAATATACAGTATGACATTAAATAAAGTCAACACAATTGTGCCATAATTAATATAGGCAAGAAGTAAATTATATTACTCCAAAATAAAATGTAAAAAAGAGCCTGTATTGCTCAATAGCAGGGTTAGGTTGTAAATGCAGTGGACCATGGGGACTGCCATATATCACCTTAGCTGTCTCACCCCAGTATCTACTCCACATACACCCCAACTCATAAGGTCAGCAGTGGGATAGCTTTTCACAAAGTTTACCCATATCCTCCAAACAGGATAAGGTGTCCCGCTTCCTCGTTCTTTGTGTGTGTGTGTGTGTGTGTGTGTGTGTGTGTGTGTGTGTGTGTGTGTGTGTGTGTGTGTGTGTGTGTGTGTGTGTGTGTGTGTGTGTGTGTGTGTGTGTGTGTGTGTGTTTTATCAAAATGTTACCTGCAACAATTTCACTTCCTCCTTCAGACTCGTAATCTCATTGTCCAGCTGGTGCTTTCCCTTCAATTAAACATTGTCACAAGATTTGTTTAGTTCATTAGAATAAATAGAATACATAGTATTTGTAAACTATAAACTAAACTCAGTAACTTCATTTCTGCATTAATGAATTACTGCATATGAACAAAACAATATGAAACAATGGCATATTACCTTTTCAACACAGTATTGGGTGGGAAAGGTACAAATAATAAAACAGAGTATCAATAAAGGGGAAAAAGTAAAGAATAGTATCATACCTTTTCACCTTCAACACCTCTGATTTTGGACTGAAACTTAATTCAGGGGAGAAATTATTGGGAGAAAAAATAGCTAAAAAAACATTGAGTATGTTTACATGCACATGAATAATATTATATAAAACTCATTATGGCAGTAGGCCGAGTATGGCAATAGTCACAGCTTATCCTAAGGTCAAAATAGAAGTAAGCATACGTCGATTAAAACACCTGGTTTTCTGAGCAATCTTTCGAAGGAAATGTAAACAGCTTTATGCAGCGTTGTATTTTGTCTGCGCATGTGCATGCAAAAGCAGCGCAAGCCTCCCGCTTATGCGCGAATGTAGTGAATTCAGAGAAACTGAAAGTTTGCATTTTATAAATAGTTTTCACATACAAACTGTATGTATCCGAACTCAGAATCAAATAGGCTTTGCAAAAATAACATGCTCGCTGTGTTAGAACGTTTATTTTGATTGCCGATTTTCTGCATTTATTAAGTCCCATCAGGTAGCCTGATTTCAGATTTGTCCATGTAAACATGATTATTAGGGTAATCCTTCTTCTTGCAAAGCATGTAAACATTTTAAACAAACTTACATTAATCTGACTATCCACAATAATCGTATTATTGTGTGCATGTAACCATACTAATGCTTCCACTCCACCACTTAGCCGTGTAAAGTAGGGGTGTTGAAAAATCATATATATATATATATACACACACTGATTATTTTTTGTCACAATTATTTTTTTTACAAAAGTAGTGCACTTTTCTTTACTAGTCCTGTATTAACGGACCGATATAGCAGTTTGTAGTACTGGCAAAAAAAAATATTCAGCAAAAGAGAGCTGCAGCAACTAGATTTTCCAATAGGAACAATGAAGACTTACAAAAAAATCACCTGTTGTTTACATTGGCAAGAGACTGTATACTGTGCCATGGTGTCAATTTAATGTTGAAGGGATTCCTTAAAAATATATTATTACTAAACTAGCTGATGCAAGCACTGACAATAATTAGTAAAGCATCTGTCAAATATTTGCAGCTGTTACGTTCAACTAGCCTACTTAGGCAATAACTAGTCTAATTAGGGACATACCATATCTTCTGCTATTCTAATTTCTGCTTCTTCAATACAAGTTTACTAATCTTCTCTTCATACCGAGTTTCAACCTCCTGAAGCAAAGACCATACAAATAATCTATAAAATAACAGCAGCTGAGTATTATTAGCGTATTATCAGCAGTGCAGTCAGAAAGGCCCAGTGCATTCAAAAACTTGATTCTCCTGTGTTTTATATGTATTTCCACACTATGAGGTTGGAGTAATACTGTGAAATTGTGAAAATTATGATAATGCCCTTTTAGTGTAAGAGCGGTTTGAAAAGACCGCCTGAAATGTCAGCCTGTTTTGGTGGAATGGAGTTTTGGCCTTCCATGGTGACATCACCATGAAGTAAATTAGTTAATATACCAATAAGAAAGACTTCCAAACCTCTCTGCCAAAGCAAATTTTCTTTTTTTCCCCTCCCCACTCAGACAACTCCCAGACAGTGTTAGTGAAATTCTTGCTTGAGAAATTGCTCTTTGCTAAGAAGCTAGTACTTAACTATTACCCAGAAATGGTTTGATATTGAGATAAAAACAGCTGCATTGGACCTTTAAAATAATTTACAATATCATGATCAATATGAGTTCATTATTCCTAAAGACAGAGTTGATACCGGTCTAGAGAATAATTCAAGGAGGGAGGCTCAACTATGAATTGAGTTTCAGTAGTTCACCCCGATATCTTTGGTGAAGTAGCGGTACATTAGAGTGGTGATATTAGTGCAAAGCCATCCTTATCCTCTCTCAGCCCTGGAAAGCAGGTCAAAGTAAAATGCTTTGTACATATAGGTAATTTGTATATGTGTGTGGCAGTTGACTCATGGAGTTAATTTATAAGTTCCCATTAAACTTGCATACTCGAATAGTGCACACAAGATTAAGCTGTTAGTTTGCAGAGGAATAATGGGGGGTGAGGCCAGTAAATAGGTCATTAAACTTGGTTATCCAAATAAATCAAAAGAGGCAATAGCAGATCAAATGACGCCTAAGCCACAACACATTGTAAATATCAGGCCTATCCCATTTGTAATCTGAATACATGTGAATAACCTTATGTGAAAACTCACAACAGTATTCTAAGATCAGATAAATGCCTGTCATCGGTTTTCATTTAATCACTTCATAGCCTGGGCATTAAAGCATCTGTCTGAATGCAGGTAGATCAATAAGACAAGCTTTGACGTGATGCCCCTAAAACGTCCATACGATTACAAGAAATATTGGTGTAGTTAAAAGTATTTGCCACTACTCCATCTTCACAATGTAGTATATAAAAACAAACGTCATTGAATGTATCTTGCGCAAGATAGTCTGACGTGACATCCTCTTCTTTTAACCTCACACCAATAATCCCAAGAACTACAAAGTGTTACTTTAATGGCATGCCTGAGGATCACATTGATTTAATACTTTTGTTTCTGTTCCAGAAACATGGTAATAACAATAAAAGGCAATAGTTTATTTTCCTCTTATAACCTTTAAACATGTCCAGTGCCAGGTTTAAAGTGATTGCTCCAGGCTCCCCCTTTTTACAAGCAAATACGAGAATTCATCAGGTCTTTGCTTGCATGACCCGTTCTGATGTGCAACTACAGCTGGCTTGTGTCCAGAAATGTCTATGAGCGTCCTCTGAAAAATCCTAATACAACTCCTACAAAATTACACTCCCCACTTCCTCATGAATTGGCCAAATAGAGCCGTAAGTGTCCGAGCTCTTCCTGGTAAATAATGGGATGAAGAGGAAGTTGTTATTGTGGAGACATTCCTGATTTTTTTTTTTCCAAGAACGTAAAAAGCTATTATCTGGCTTTACTGTAACATCAAGAGATATTTGAAGGATATTTATAAATCACTGTACCATGTGAAAATGTAGTTATTCCACTGCTTCAAGAAGTCTTTCCAACACTGTCTGTCTTGTGAGGGGTGTATGATAACGACGTTGTTGTGTCCTCCAGTCAAAATAATAATAATAATAATAATATTGTAATTCAAATGCATTCTGTAACTTATGAATTTCTACAGTAACCCTAGCTTCACATGGCGGGGAGTTTCCTTGAGTGTGCACTGAGATCCATCAAAATGTTCAGGTCAGGAGAAGGTTTTGTTGGGACTCTAACACTCTGATAACTCCTGTGGAAGTAAAAAAAAAAGTATCATATAATAATAAGTCATATTTGGTATAGGCCTAGAGCATTTAATTTGTTTTACTTTTCTGTCAATAACTTAACAGAACTGCAGGGGGATACAGTGTAGTGATTTGGTACACTCTTAGAAGTAAAGGTGCTATCTATAACCTAAAAGGATTCTTCGGCTATCCCCATAGGAGAACCCTTTTTGGTTCCATGCAGAACCTTTTTGGTTCCAGGCAGAACCTTTACAGAGAGGGTTCTACATGGAACCCAAAATAGTTCTGCCTGGAATCAAAAAAGGGTTCTTCAAAGGGTTCTCCTATGGGGACAGCCGAAGAATCCTTTTAGGTTCTAGATTTCTACGAGAGTAGTAGCAAATCTACTGCATTGAGAATAACATCTTCAACCCATCAAGTTGGAAATTAAGCTGTCCTGAGAGTCTAATAGGGGTCAGAGCCATAACACTGAATGGACAAATTGCCCTGTCATTCATCTTAAATTATATAAGTTATTTAATTTGACCTGTAGATGGTCCCGGTCTCCTCATCATGACCACTTTTTAAGTGGGAGGTCTCCACTACCGATGATCCTTTAATAGAAAATTGTATTTTCTATATTTAACCTGCACCGTTATCAATCATGTGCAGGGATTAAATGAACCTTTTACGATTTGCTACTATCATAAATGACATTGAGACCTGGGGGTGCAATTTCTTTATTTGCCTCTCCTCTGATTCATTTGAGCAGATATTAAACAATTCTATAAGCCATGAAAATCTAAATTAAAACAACACCATCCATACAACGGGATCATTTTCATCAGTAACATGAAGTCTTTATTACTTTTTTTGAGTTTTATTACTATTGTCTTGTAATGCACTGAGGAAAAACACTGCCATAATCAAAGCCCCGAGGTGAAGTTAACACGTATTGTCATCTATCATGACGGCTGGGCTGACTTAAATGCTTAAAGCACAGCTACAGCAAAGTATTTAGGGCTCTTATACTGCAATTACATAATTACCATGAGGTAATAACTGAACTCAATAATATTGTAAGAGATCATGTAAATAAGCATTATAAATTCCTACCATAGAAAATAAACGACCACACAAAAGCATGACAATACTGACTGTGCAAATAAAATAATATAAATGCAACATGCAACAATTTCAAAGATTTTACTGAGTTACAGTTCATACAAGGAAATCAGTCAACTGAAATAAATTCATTAAGCCCTAATCTATGAATTTCACATGACTGGGAATACAGATACGCATCTGTTGGTCACAGATACCTTTAAAAAAGGTAGGGGCATGGATCAGAATACCAGTCAGTATCTGGTGTAACCACCATTTGCTTCATGCAGCGCGACACATCTCCTTTGCATAGAGTTGATCAGGCTGTTGATTGTGGCCTGTGAAATGTTGTCCCATTCCTCGTCAATGGCTGTGCGAAGTTTCTGGATATTGGTGGGAATTGGAACACGCTGTTGTACACGTCGGTCCAGAGCATCCCAAACATGCTCAATGGGTAACATGTCTGGTGAGTATGCAGGCCATGGAAGAACAGGGACATTTTCAGCTTCCAGGAATTATGTACAGATCCTTGTGACATGGGGCTGTGCATTATCATGCTGAAACATGAGGTGATGGAGGCGGGTGAATGGCACGACAATGGGCCTCAGGATCTCGTCTTGGTATCTCTGTGCATTCAAATTGCATTAGATAAAATGCAATTGTGTTCATTGTCCGTAGTTTATGCCTGCCCATACCATAACCCCACCACCACCATGGGGCACTGTTCACAATGTTGACATCAGAAAACCGCTCGCCTACACGATGCCACAAACGTGGTCTGCGGTTGTAATGCCAGTTGGATGTACTGTCAAACTCTCTAAAATGACGTTGGAGGCGGCATATGGTAGAGACATGAACATTACATTCTCTGGCAACAGCTCTGGTGGACTTGAGACATCAGCGGCATTGTGTTGTGTGACAAAACTGCATATTTTAGAGTGGCCTTTTATTGCCCCCAACACAAGGTGCTCCAGTGTAATGATCATGCTGTTTAATCAGCTTCTTGATATACCACACCTGTCAGGTGGATGGATTATCTTGGCAAAGGAGCAATGCTCACTAACAGGGATGTAAACAAACTTGTACACAACATTTTTGAGATATAAGCTTTTTGTGCGTATGTAAGATTTCTGGGATCTTTTATTTCAGCTCAGGAAATATGGGACCAACCCTTTACATGTTGTGTTTAGTATACTTTCATTATATGATGATTCATTTATGGGGTGATTTTAAATTATTTTGAAGACTGGGAGGTTCAGAACTACTTCATCATTTGACAAACAGGATATGACAGCTCACTAAAGTACCTCATATATATGACTCCCTGTATAAATAAAAGGTTAACTACAATAAATAAAACATCCTGTCAGGTCCTGACTGAGGGTATGCCGCCAGACATCTCTATGTTTGTCTGGTGGCTAAGGTCCGGGCTTGACAGAGGAGAGAGTTCTGGAAAACTCTTATGTTTGGGTTTTGTTGGTCCCCAATTAGAGGCAGCTGCCCTGCGTTGTCTCTAATTGGGGATTCCATTTAAGTTTAGTAGTTTCCCACCTGTGTGTGGATATTTGTTTGTGCATTCTGCATACCAGTTCCTGGTTGCAGTCTCTCCTTGTTTGCTGTTTTGGAAAATGAATAATGGAATGTCTACACATTACTGCTCAGCGCTTCGTGTCCTGCCTTCGCACCATGACACATCCAAGTTAGACAATACAGTAAACCCTTAGCCAGGGTGGGCAAGGGTGGGTGGAGGCTTTTGCTTCAGCCAAGCAGTAACATACTTATTACTATGGTGTTATACACTATCTGTATTTTGACAGAACAATATATGATATCTAACAAGTGACATCAACATTTTATGTGCCAGTGTTTTTGCATAGTCGGCACCTTTATCATCCCTGCCAGCTTTAATCCCTAATGTGTTTAATGCATGTGTAGCCTATTAATTGTATTTAATCTTATGCATTCACCAATAATTGTTACTAGCACTAGGAGGCGTGAGATGACCAAAAGTACCCACTTACAGCAGATGGATGGTACAACTGAATCGTTTTAGAAATATTATAAAACACTAAAATTGTGCCATATTTGAAAAACCTTGGTCATTGTAACTTTGTAACATTGAAATATCAAAAGCTTGTGGTTTTAGAAACTATTCTGCATCATTGTATGGCAACATCACCGGGTTGCTTCACTTCAACATGACCTTATTTGAACCTGAGCCCTAAGCAGGTATGAGATTGGTTCTATGTCCAAATGATTCAGGACTTTAAATCAAACATAACATAAATCAACTGAAAAATAGAGCAAAAAAATACTCTGTATACTTACTCCATAAGGGAACGGTGTTACATCTCAAATAGTGATAAGAAATCTGTGCTTTTTGAGGTCGGTTCGGTTTCGATTATTTGGGTTTAATGCTGGAACACAGAATAAAACTATTTTAAAACGTCCCATGATGGTAGTGCTTGTCACGTATTAAACATAATTTCTTCACATTACTTTACTAAAATATTTCAGTTGTTGTGTATATTAAATGTATTTGATTTGATGACTTTACTATTTAATTCCAAGTCATCTCTATAGAGCTGCTGCCTATGCTGTCTGACAAAAAGTAAATAGGGTAGGTCTATACTTTTATGACTGCTGAATACAAACCATCAATGTATTTTCAGGTAGTGATACCTCGTGAAGCAACAGCTGCTCTCTATATCTCCTCATGATCGTACATTATTCTGTCTCTTCCATAGCAGGTGTAAAAGAAACAGACTGGACAAGTAGAAGCGCAATGGATTGTGGTAATTGTAGTTATTACCACGTTATATGCGCTAAACTGGCCAGCTAGAAACTACAACTCCCTACTACTTCCCACAGTTCAGCTGGATCTGATTTATCTCTAGAGAAACTGCGATGTGAGTATTGAGCTCACAGAAAAAAACCCAACGAACGAAATGTAATTCTAATAATTGAACCGATGCTGGTCAACCGAAATTACGTTTAATCGCTCTGCACTAAACTGGAATAACTAATTACTTAATTTAATTGTGTCCTGTACATCTCACTGATTTCCTCCATGTCTATTGCCTCCATTATATTTGTTAGATTGCTCCTTCCCCATTTATAGACGCTAACTATTGTTACCGCCTATGGATGAGGTATCTTTAGCGCTTAATGATGAAGGTATCTTTTTCCTGGGGGACTTTTGTTAAGATCCCCATGCTCGGTCTGAACGCTTGCGGTAAGGTTTTGGAAACATAAGGAACGTATATACAATATACAAAAAAATGTTAATTACTACACACCTTTACAGGATTAGTGTTCTACACTGTCCGTTAATCCATGTTACAGCGCGTGTCGAGAAAATAGGCGAAAGGCCAAGACGACCACCTGTGCTAATTAGCCATCTAGCATGCTCTGAGCACCTGTGTGTAAAGGAAGGCTGCCAGAAACGTGTTGTAACTGAAAAACACTGTCAGCTGCAGCTGTAATAAAGCTGGTTAAAACAGTGAATAGTAAATATATTTTTTGGTATTTCTGAAATTATTATTGATGTGCTATGAGAGTAAAGGGCTTTATGTTTTCTAGAACCGTATCACAATTGAGAATTAATTCACGTTTAGATATATCATTAGTATTTGGCTGTCAGAGCCAGCCTACCTCTGAAAACAACAAGGTCCTTGGACCTTAAGGAGTAATGGTAGGCTACCCCCTCAAATCTATCTCAGGCACCCTGGGGTTATAGGACCTCTGGTTGAACCACTGGTGTAACTCCCAGCCTATATAGTTAGTAGACACCTTTTTAGATAAATGTGCCTTTGACTAGCTACATGGCGTCTACCTCAGATCCTGGGGTCACAGGGGTGTAATAGCCGCACGCTGTATGTTTTACTAAATGTTTTTCTTCTACTGGACAAATTCACCCCTGTTAAGTCTGGGCTACCTTTAAATCACTTTCACCAACAGTATTTAAGTCCAAGGGCCTATAAACCAGAACCCATGCCCGCGACATTCAGGCCCTACCCTACCCAGGCCGATTGCTTCTGCCAAATTTAAAGACCGGCCCTGCCCGAAATCAGAAAAACATTTCTCTGGGCGCAGGCAGCTCGTTCTGCATGCACTCTTGCTGATGGCGGCTCTGAGTCGGTGAGTATCCATAGCAACGCCTCTGCTTGGGCTGCTTTTCTCAATGGTGAGAGATGAGAGAGCTACTTTTCATCCCTCTAAACTCCAACAAAACTCAAAGAACATTATTATTTTCTGTTAAATAATCTCTCCTGTTTTATATTTGAAGCATTTCTGACCAGCACTTCTGACACCATGTTATGAGCTTAGTCAGATATGACTGTACTGAGAGAGCAGAGCATGAGCAAATGGCTGTGCTTCAAAAAAAAGTGTTTAATTTAATGATACCCGAGCCCTACCGTACCCTAGTTATTTATTATAAAACAGGCCCTACCCGGCCCTAACCCCATGTATGATGTTGGGGTCCGTCAGGCTTGGGTTAGGTAGCAGAGCTTTAATCAGAATGGGAATTAAAAACTAAACACAAAACATGATGTGATTGGTTGTTGGTCAGTTGCAAAAATCTGACCAATTATTTTTGACATAGACTGACCAATAGATTGTTATAACAAATTATTTTACCTGCAAGCTGCACAAGCGCTTACTTGCTGCAATCTAGTGTTCACAATGTGTAATTGTTCTCATTAAAGGTCCTTGAAGCTGTATCAGTGTATCCCTTGGAGTAGAAGACACCAAGTAGAGCTGTAAAAGCAAGATATTAGTTTTACTATTCCCTACATAACACTATTTTAAATGTAAATTAATAGCCTACATTTTTTGTTACAATTGCACTATTTTTATAATTGATAGCAATTAGCAGAGATTATACCTAGGCTACGGGGTCTTTATCAGCTAATTAAGGTTTCCCTTTCTCACCTGTGGAATGTATAAAAAGGCAATGTTTTGGAAAGATATTTGATTACGTCACCACAATCATTATCAATTGATAGATTATTTAGAAGCCATTTTTTTTCCTAAGTAATAATCAAACCAATGACTCCCATAGTTTTGTTTGTAAATATGACTTTCTCCTCCTATAGGGCCGCCATTTGATTGAACTGACAGTTGGCTTATTGTCCTGGGAGTCTTCAGTGTTCTGCCAACACCACTGTTTATCATGCACAGACTGTGCTGGCCAACCAAGGTTAAACCTTTATATTGCTTTTTCTCACTCATTTTGTTCTACAGGCCATGGCATGGTCAATAAGCCATTCCGAGCCTCTCTTATATGGACCAGCATCATTGCCAATCTCAAGATGTCAGTGAAGGTAAAGCGAAGACGCCTTTGCCTGAAGTCTCATAATGACTACTTCCTGGGGTCAGATGCAGTAGACATGGTGTTGGTCCATGTAGTACAGAGCAAGTTCTTTGAAGGTGCTGACATCTCACGATACAAGGTGGTGCGTGTTTTCCTAGCCCTCCTGCACTGTAAAGTGTTTGAGACGGTGGGAGACAGTGTCTTTGATAAGAAACAAGACGTGTTCCAGGACAGCAACCTCTACAGATTTCTGAACACACAAATGCCATCTGTGGATGAACTTGAAAAGGGAGTATTCAATCTCCTGGTATTCAAAGCATCTTTTGCAGTATCTCTATTGCACTCCACACTGCCCTCTCCCACCTGGATAAGAGGAACACCTACAGTGGGGAGAACAAGTATTTGATACACTGCCGATTTTGCAGGTTTTCCCACTTACAAAGCATGTAGAGGTCTGTAATTTTTATCATAGGTACACTTCAACTGTGAGAGACGGAATCTAAAACAAAAATCCAGAAAATCACATTGTATGATTTTTAAATAATGAATTTGCATTTTATTGCATGACATAAGTATTTGATCACCTACCAACCAGTAAGAATTCTGGCTCTCACAGACCTGTTAGTTTTTCTTTAAGAAGCCCTCCTGTTCTCCACTCATTACCTGTATTAACTGCACCTGTTTGAACTCGTTACCTGTATAAAAGACACTTGTCCACACACTCAATCAAACAGACTCCAACCTCTCCACAATGGCCAAGACCAGAGAGCTGTGTAAGGACATCAGGGATAAAATTGTAGACCTGCACAAGGCTGGGATGGGCTACAGGACAATAGGCAAGCAGCTTGGTGAGAAGGCAACAACTGTTGGCGCAATTATTAGAAAATGGAAGAAGTTCAAGATGACGGTCAATCTCCCTCGGTCTGGGGCACCATGCAAGATCTCACCTCATGGGGCATCAATGATCATGAGGAAGGTGAGGGATCAGCCCAGAACTACACGGCAGGACCTGGTCAATGACCTGAAGAGAGCTGGGACCACAGTCTCAAAGAAACCCATTAGTAACACACTACGCCGTCATGGATTAAAATCCTGCAGCGCACGCAAGGTCCCCCTGCTCAAGCCAGCGCATGTCCAGGCCCGTCTGAAGTTTGCCAATGACCATCTGGATGATCCAGAGGAGGAATGGGAGAAGGTCATGTGGTCTGATGAGACAAAAATAGAGCTTTTTGGTCTAAACTCCACTCGCCGTGTTTGGAGGAAGAAGAAGGATGAGTACAACGCCAAGAACACCATCCCAACCGTGAAGCATGGAGGTGGAAACATCATTCTTTGGGGATGCTTTTCTGCAAAGGGGACAGGACAACTGCACCGTATTGAGGGGAGGATGGATGGGGCCATGTATCGCGAGATCTTGGCCAACAACCTCCTTCCCTCAGTAAGAGCATTGAAGATGGGGTAGTGGCTGGGTCTTCCAGCATGACAACGACCCGAAACACACAGCCAGGGCAAGTAAGGAGTGGCTCCGTAAGAAGCATCTCAAGATCCTGGAGTGGCCTAGCCAGTCTCCAGACCTGAACCCAATAGAAAATCTTTGGAGGGAGCTGAAAGTCCGTATTGCCCAGGGACAGCCCCGAAACCTGAAGGATCTGTATGGAGGAGTGGGCCAAAATCCCTGCTGCAGTGTGTGAAAACCTGGTCAAGAACTACAGGAAACATATGATCTCTGTAATTGCAAACAAAGGTTTCTGTACCAAATATTAAGTTATTTTTTTCTGATGTATCAAATACTTATGTCATGCAATAAAATGCAAATTAATTACTTAAAAATCATACAATGTGATTTTCTGGATTTTCACAGTTGAAGAGTACCTATGATAAAAATTACAGACTTCTACATGCTTTGTAAGTGGGAAAACCTGCAAAATCGGAAGTGTATCAAATACTTGTTCTCCCCACTGTAACAGTCTTAAACTTTAATGATAAGTCAGAGACACGTGTGTTTAAATCACTTATTTGGTGATGTGAATATATTTAGTATAGTTTTATCTAAAAAGGATAACTTTTTTGATGTTTCACAATTTTAATTTTTATGAAATTCACTGACGAGGATGGTCCTACCCTTCCTCCTCTGAGGAGCCTCCACTGCTTTTCAACCACGTCTGCGTGGCCGGGCACGACTCTAACACCATCATTAAGTTTGCTGATGACATGACGGTGGTAAGCCAGATCACTGATGACGATGAGACAGTCTATAGGGAGAAGGTCAGTAACCTGGCAGTGTGATGCCAAAAAAACAACCTCTCCCTCAACGTCAGCAAGACAAAAGAGCTGATAGTGGACTACAGGCAATGGATGGCTGAGTACGCCCCCATCCACATCGACGGGGCTGTAGTGGAGAAGTTGTTGTTATCTATTGTGTTACAATGTTCTATTTTTATTTGCTAATTCTCATACTTTTTAACTCTGCATTGTTGGGAAAGGGCTCATTAGTAAGCATTTCACAGTAAAGTCTACAACTGTTGTATTCGGCGCATGTGACAAATAACATTTGATTTTATTCTGGCAGGTGGAGACAAGTCGATGTGATATAGTAATTGGATGTCTGTTTGTTTGATTGAATTTTGTTTGAAATGTTGCAGGCAAGAAGAGCAAGTCTATTCACATGGTACACCTTTGAGATCCATTCAACCATTGGATACTGTCATGGGAAATCTGAGCATCAGTCCAAGCAAAGCACACATTGACTCTTCATTACCACAGACCTGTAAATCATCATCTACTATCAGATTGATACCAGACACTACATATATAGCATCTATACATTTGAGTCCAATGTTTTTCTGACAGGATAAATATTTTCATGCAAATATTCTAAAATCTGCATTTAAAAATGTTGCATTTTCCCTAAAGAGGTGTTCCATCAAACGGACTTGTTGCAGATATAAAGCTATGCGTCAAGACGTAATGCACTTAAAACGTTTTATTTACCGAATAAAAACACTAAAGTTCTGTGTTTCAATCCTATTTTTGTTGTTTTTTGGACAAAGTCTGCGATAAACAGCAAATGTGCCCAATATGGGCGTCAGGTAGCCTAGCGGTTAGAGCGTTGGACCGGTGTTGTGCCGAAAAGCTCCCCCCAGACTTAAACACTTGAAACAAATAATCAAACCGAAAACTGCAGACATTACGAGTGCCTCCCCCACGATCAAACCGCCATAAAAATTTAATGAAACGCAGCCTAACGTGATCATTGACAGCTGCCTTGAAGGACACAAAAAAAAAAAAAATTATGCTACTAAAATCAGTTAAATGTAGGCTAAACTGTGAAGAGCAGAAATCTCAACTAGCAAGCAAGTCGCAGCAACGAAGACTTGAGTGTGTGCGCGTTCACGCGAAGGGGGGCTGGGAATTACTGCAGGGGGAGCTTTTCGGCACAACACCTGTAACCGAAAGGTCGCTGGTTCGAATACCTGAGCCGACCAGGTGAAAAACCTGTCTGTGTCCTTGAGCAAGGCACTTAACCTTAATTTGCTCCAGGGGCTGACCCTGTAGGTAGACTGTCATTGTAAATTTGTTCTTAACTGACTTGCCTAGTTAAATAACGGTTAAATAAAATTTGTATTGGCACGTGCGCTCTAGCTAACATCTTGTATATACAGTGTGGAGGGTACATGACGAGGTTATAAATAAGAGCAGGATCATTTCTATTTGCTGTAAACATCAGGTTACATTTTTTTGTACGCTCCAAAACTGTCTGGATGGAATCCAGGTTACTGTGTTTATATTGTCTAATACTCTTAAATTAGCATTTGGGAACCCACAGGGATGCACGTGTTTGTTATAGCCCAGGACTTACACACCTGATTCAACTAAGTACAGTAAATCAGGGATGCAGGTGTCGGGCAAAAACGTAAATGTCGAGCCATGTAAGGTGCCCAGGACTAGGATTGAAGAACACTAGTTGAAATGGAATATCTTATATGAAGAGTGTAATTGTCTTTAGGTCAGCTGTTTTTTAGTTATGACATTGGTGTTTCTTTACGTAATATGTAATTGTTTTACTGTATGTGTGTATATAGTTTTGTTCAATGTTGTGTTAGTGTATGTAAGTTGTTTTGTCTGAAACGTTGTTCCCCCTGCTGCTGTTGGACCAGGTCCTTCTTGAAATATATATTTTATCTCAATGAGAAAAACCTGTATAAATAAAGGTTAAATAAATAATTGAAGATCTCATACAGGCCTACAGAGTACAATATTCCTGGTGGTGAGGGACTGGGGACAATCGTTTTTTTCAGTGGCACAAAATTACATAATTTCTTCTGTTGAAGGGAGAATGATTGGTTTACAGCAGCATTGGTCTGGCTGGAGTTCCTGCCTGACCAGCAGGTGGTGGAGGTGAGCCGTGAGCTGCCCATGTGTCCAGAAGCTGTGGGTGCCCTATTGCTCAGGCAAACAGTAGTGCAAACTGATGCTGTACGAAGCACTGGTGAATACTACGGCCAGCCCGACCGCTCGCCACGGCTCGCCAATCACAAGTCCGACATATACACTGGGGTTAATGAACGTCGAGGGGAGACTGGAGCTATGACCATTTCATATGATTTAGGCCGTGATTGGCACCTTTTCTATTACAAGCAATATGTAATCCTGCGTGAAAGGGGCAATCTGTGGTTGCTACATTTTATTTTATTTATTATTATTAATTATATGTAGCCATTTATTCTTGAAGAATATTACTTATCAATGCGTCATGAACTTAGTTCAACTGTCTAAACCCCATCAGAACCCAAAATAGAAGCTTGTTTTACTCCATTGTTTGTAAACAATGGAATTGTAAACAAACACTGTATAGCTGTCATTTTGATCTCACGGATGGTCAGTCCTTGCATCCATTGTCTCGTCTATACATTTGAGAGTGGTTACATTTCTCCAGTCCCACCCCTAAGCTATTTACCCCAAACTGTGGTGGTGTGACTGCTGGAAGTGTGACCCACTGGAAATCAAGCTAGACAAAGAAGTGAGACCGTAAGGCTAATGTACATGGGTCAGGGTCAGTTACTGTAATGGGACAATTAATTCTGTATGGAGTCATAGCATTCTAATTCAGATCTTGATTAACCAGAAAATATTCAGTTTCAAATTATGTTGGAATTACTATCGTCATTATATAGTCCCATAATGGTTATGAAGATAGCGTTTTCCAGAGCCATCATCCACAGCAAATCTCTAGCCAAAGAGAAAGTGGCTGTTCATGCTGGCTGACTGATTTATTTGGGTCCTTGAAAAGCTATATAAATCACATTTTTTTATTAACATTGTATGTTGTGAGAATTTCTTATGAACATGCATTCATTACATCATTACATTTGATACATGGCTTAATCAAAAAATGCCTGTTTCAGATACCAGAATCGTTGCACAAGCTGTTCAGTGTCAAACTCGCCAGAGTTGTGCATGGGAAACAACCAGATGTGACAGGTAAAATATCTATCTGGCAGTAGTCTTTGTGGAGAGTGCTCTGACTCAGATGCCTCACATTTTACTCTCTCCATTATCCTTAGGCTCCACCTTCAACAAAGGTTCATATGGACTATACTCAAAGAACAACAAATGAAGAGCTGTTTGCATTACTGAGGAATATGAATGAAGAGCCAAATCAGAGGAGGCTGGTGGACTATAGGAAGAAGGGCTTATTGTAATGGCTGGAATGGAATAAATGGAACAACACATGTTTGATGTGTTTGATACCGTTCCATGCAATCCATTCCAGTCATTACAATGAGCCCGTCCTCCTATAACTCCTACCACTCAGGGCCAGCTCTAGCCTTTTGCAGGACATGTCGGTGGAAACACTTTTATGCGCACATATTGATATAATAACCATAATTTCGGTGTAAACTTTGAGTCACACGATGACATGTTGTGTGACCCTCCAACTATGAATTGTCAGGAAACCATGTACTTCATTAGGCTACAGATTAAATAAGTTATAATGAACTTAACAGGGTGGTGAAAGTGCAAGGTGATGAGCTTGATGCTCCTTTCCAATAATTATCGAGGGTCTTATTCTGTTGACATGATGATGATCGATGCTTGGCTACCTTTGACAAAAAATTATAATCTTGCTCTTTTGTCCATACTAATCTTATCATGCACAGTGCATTCTGAAAGTATTCAGACCCCTAGACTTTTTCCACATTTTGTTACATTAACGCCTTATTCTAAAATGGATTCAATAAAACATGTCCCTTGTCAATCTACACACAATACTCCATAATGGCAAAGCGAAAACAGGTTTTTAGAAATGTTAGCTAATTCATAAAAAATAAAAACAGAAATGTACATAAGTATTCAGACCCTTTGCTATGAGATTTGAAATTGAGCTCAGGTGCATCCTGTTTCCATTGATCATCCTTGAGATGTTTCGACAACTTGATTGGAGTCCACCTGTGGTAAAATCAATTGATTGGACATGATTTGGAAAGGCACACACCTGTCTACATAAGGTCCCACAGTTGACAGTAGAGGGAGGTGACCAAGAACCCGATGGTCACTCTGACAGAGTTCTTCTGTGGAGATGGGAGAACTTTCCAGAAGAACAACCATCTCTGAAGCACTCCCCCAATCAGGCCTTTTTGGTAGAGCATTTTCCCACTAAAGTCGGTTACGACACCAAACTGCAGTCAGGTCAAGACCCTAGTGAGGACGACGAGCACGCATATGAGCTTCCCTGAGACTTAAGTTGTGTATATGGCTGTTGGTGTGACTGTATTACCGTCACATTGGCAGTTATGAGTCATGACCGCAGTAAAATTGCACATGACCTTGAGTCACGTAATCTCCTCTTATGCACTCTGCTCTGGACATGCTTTGGTAGTACACAACTCACTAATGACCTGAGCTAATGGCCTGGTACTCAGGGCTCTATTGTCCCTCTAACCACTCTGACATCAATGCAAATGGGATCGAAAAACACATCAAAACAGTATCCTGCTTTTAAAACTCACTTCACTGTGATGATCAATTTGAAGAAAGTGGATGTTGTTTCAAAGCCTAACACAATTAAATGGACAGCACCTTCTAAGATGATGATTAATTAAAAACACCCATACACATATTAGAGCTTATGCATAGCCTTATGAGCCTCTCTGGTCTAAAAAAATACCTCAATGCCCCAGTGCAGTGATTGGGGACATTGCCCTGTGTAGGGTGCTGTCTTTCGGATGGGGTGTTAAACGGGTGTCTTGACTCTCTGTGGTCACTAAAGATCCCATGGCACTTATCGTAAGAGTAGAGGTGACATGCCGCGTTCAAAACAACTGGGAACTGGGAAGAAAAATACAAGGTCAAATCATAACGTCAGTAATCTTCAGGTCGGAAAGTCGATGCTCTAGAAAGAGGGCTGAGTTACCGAGTTGGAATTCCGAGTTGGATGACAATTAAAATCGATGTTTCCCAGTCGGAGCTCGTTCTTTTCTGAGTTTCCAGTTGTTTTGAACACACTGAAGTCGGAAGTCAGAGATTTCCGAGTTGCGAGCTCTCAGTTGTTTTGAACGCGCCATTAACCCTGGTGTCCTGGCTAAATTCCCAATCTGGCCCTCATACCATCATGGCCACCTAATCATCCCCATCTTCTAATTTGCTCATTCATCACCCCCTCTCCCCTGTAACTACTCACAAGGTTGTTGCTGCAAATGATGTGTAAAATAAGGGTTAAATAAAAAATACAATTATCTTGGCAAAGGAGAAATGCTCACTAAGAGGGATGTAAACACAACACTTTACATGTTGCGTTTATAATTTTAGTCAGTGTATATTTATTAATTTTGGTCGGGGGCCACCTTGCGGCCATGGGCCCTAAGCGACCACTTATGTTGCTTATGCCTGGAACCGGCCCTGCACCCACCAGCCTCCACTGATCCAAGTTCTCTGCCAAAGAGAATAAATGTTTCCTCAGTCAATTGTACTAAGACCACCCAGAAACATTTGTTCAGTATTTTGGGGATTCTATGTCTGCTGTCAGAGTGTAGACAGCTTCAATTTTGTCAAAAGATCACACTTTGAACATGTTAGTATAGGCTTACTAGGACAAACTTTGTAAACATGCATTATGCATTGCATTTAAATAATCTAAGTATTTTAATACATGGAGACCAATGATATTTGAATTGAACTCAAGTGGGAGAACTCTGATTGCATCAGTCTTATTTGTCTTGAAGTTTCCGTGTTTTTGTGTTGAGGGACACATTGCAGCCATAAATATTGTTGCCATCTCCCATCTGAGAATTCATTTAGCAGTGACGTCATGACGAGAGTGGTCGAAGTTCGACGTCACTTTAGCCCCACCCAATGCCGGAAGACTTCCTTCATTTTCACCAGAGATCAACAACGATTTTAACTAGCTATTTAACTTCATTCACTATGCCAGAAGTACACTTTGATTAGGTGTCACACGTTATTGTTTTGTTGTTGTCAGCCAGCAGAGAGACTACTACTCCATCACTCCACTGTCCATTCATTTCAGGTGTGGCAAAAGTCGGACCGAAGGAAGCTACCCTGCCAGCTAGCTAGCTAACCACTGTATACGGTATGTTGCACACAAGTGCTCACAATAATAGTTGTTTGCTTGCTAGCTCATGTAAGTTATGCTATCTCTGCTGTCGAGGTAGCTATAAGGACTCGATGATGTCATTGAAATCACACTATTGGTTTAGCCCTGACACAAGTGTGCATTGTTTGTGATCTAATGATCTGAAGCCTCAGAGCTCTGATTCTTTTTGTTTGCAACCACACCGTTAGGATGGTGCGATGTCCTGGCTGCCTTAAGTGCCTTAATGCTTGTGTTGGGGTCAGGTTGTCTAAATGTCAGACTGTTACCATGGTTATTCCATGCTATCGGTCTGAAAGAAGCCGGTGTATACAAATAAAAAAAAAGTCGCAATAGTCTGTCTCTACAATCCAGAATGTTGAACACAGTGATATTTAAACGTACTTTATCGGTTGTCCGTGCTGCTGGTCCCTTTGGAGGTAGGACGTGAGTAACCACAGGAAAGTGTTGTTTACCCGAGTTTTTGCGGCGCCGGTAGGTTATGTTACTAGCTTGTATTTTCCATCCTGTTGCGTTTCACGTGGTACACAATATGTAAACAATAGCCGAATGTAACCAAATGTTGTCGACCAAAGCTCTTTCCTCGCATTCAGCTGGAAGGGGTTGTGAAAGTTGTCAGCTGGTTGTGTGGGACAACGTTTGGTCTGTGCTTTGGTTAAACTCCGCTATTGTTTACATATTTTTGTATGTGCAATGCCACCATTGAAAATACAAATCTACGTACATACCATCGTACTGAAGGCATTGTTAATAACACTACTCTGTGGCTATTTTGCTCAGATTACCTTCTACATAAGGACAAAATCAGCGGACAACATGTAAAGTACGTTAAAGTGACGTTTATTCAACAGTCTGACTTGTGAGCCTACATGTTAGAAACGAGAGAGGAGTCTTCCACTGATTCGTAGAGGCTAGTGGCCAGGCATCATACAATGGAAGTATTTGAACATGTTTCTTACCCTAATTACCCAATTTTTCAGTCCCGAGACTAAAGTGATAGGAGCAACATGCCCAAGGACTCTGACAAACCTGGGTGTGGAGAGGACAGGGCTGACTCCTCTGAACAGTCCCATAGTAAGAAAGTCCGGAGAGGCACACCTAGTCCTCACAGAGGGAACACCCCACAATGTGAGTAGCACCTATAGGGTGAGAACTAGATGGTATACATAAACGTTTTGTAGTAGGTTAGGAGAATTTGGTTAAGGTTAAGACTATGTTTAGGGTTAGTTAAAATAATAACATTTTCCCTGAAACAACAAAAAATGTATGATTTTGACAATTTATCCGTATAGCCACAGCCTAGATGCCTAAATAGTTCAACATCAGGTGTACTATTTGAAGGCTTGAAGTCCAGAACTAACAGATGTCATTTAAATATAAGTTGGTCCACATCCCTTTTTAGAGCTGCATAATCTGTTGTCTTTGCACCCCTGTTTTACAGCCAGCCCACCAATGTTTGTGTCAGTGGAGGAGCTCATGGAGACGGCTAAAGGTGTGACCAACATGGCCCTGGCCCATGAGATCGTAGTGAATACTGATTTCCAGGTGAAGCCCTCAGAGCCAGCAGAAGGAAGGTGAGCTCATTAGATAGTCTTATAGAAGTGGCTGTCACTATGTATTCTGATTGCTGTGATGTGCACAATTGTAAGACCTGATGTACTGTTGCTAGCATCCACTTTTTATAAATACACTATTTTCACATTTTGTATTGCCATTTAAATGATTATGCTTGCTGTGCTCCCAGTTTGGAAAAAAGAGTGAAGGAAATTATGCATAAAGCATTCTGGGATGTTCTAGAGGCACAACTGAGTGAGAACCCGCCATCATATAATCACGCCATCAAACTTCTTGCTGAGATCAAAGAGGTAAGACAGCTGTTGCTAGGCCATAGATGCAGTAAAGAGGTCTATGGACCGCAGACCGTGGGGTACTGAAGTATGATCTAACAATGAATTTATGTATTGTATCAGGACCACAATGTGTTTACTAAAGTCCGATTTGGATATATTTCTGCTGCATAACATTTTAATAGTCCCTTTTCAGGTTTAAAAGAAGTGACTGCTAAATGCTAACTCCCGTTCGTATAAGCTGGTAGCAAAGCTAGTATAGAGAACTCAGTTGTGGTATTCAAAGTAGTTTTTAACTGTTATGCAGTTGGATGATATGAACATGTATTGGGGTTGAAATCCGTACAAACGTTATAGTCAGATTTTTACCTCAAGTGTGAAATACACATATAAACAATAGCCTAAATGTCAGCTAATTTTGCTGCAGGGCAATGAGGATATTTGGGATCTTTCCCCCACAGGTTTCCATATTTCTTATTCTTATTTCTTATGTTTTTTTCGTCTAGTAATACATTATTGTTGATTATTGCATTATTGGGTTTTGAGTTTCCAAGAAAGGCATTTCACTCTACTTGTGCATGTGACATTAAAACTTGAACCTTGTTTTGGTCGAGTTCCATTGACGTCTTTATCACATCTATGTTTTATCATTCAGAAGAGCAATTTTCATTAAAAGGTCATTCTCTGTACCACTAGACTCTGCTGTCCTTTCTGCTACCGGGTCACGGTCGGTTGAGGGGGCGAATTGAGGAGGTGCTAGACCTCTCTCTGATCCAGCAGGAGGCAGAGAACAGAGCTCTGGACATCAGTAAGGTGGTAGAGTTTGTCATTGGTATGATGGGTTCACTCTGCGCTCCGAGCCGGGACGAGGAAATCAGGAAGCTTCGGGAAATCACAGACCTTGTGCCTCTATTAAAGTAAGTCAGCAGACAATGCTTTTTAGTGCTGGAATGGGGTTATGTTTTGAATGATAGATATGTTAATGTGACATAATTGACGTCTCCATATTTTTGTCATTCTAACGTAAGGCCTTATTTTACTAAGATTTGTGCTTGGAATGTCTTCATCCCTGTCACTACTTTAAAATGGTCATACTCTGTCTCATAGGGCGATATTTCCAGTGATGGATAAAATGAAACTTGATATGGCCAATTTTGCAGTCAGCAGCATCCGTCCCCACCTCCTGCAGCAATCTGTTGAGTACGAACGGAAGAAATTCCAGGAGTTTGTCGAAAAACAACCCAGTAAGGAGGACGTCATTAGCGTCTCACAACTGATCATTGTTAATCACTAATGCTTCAATCATCACTGGTTGAACACAATCCTACTTAAGCTGTGTTGCACTGGTTCTTACTGTAGATAATGTAAATGTTTGTGGAGTAACATGCAGACTTTTGCAGACGCCTTAGACTTTACTGAGAAGTGGCTTCAAGACTCTGCTAAATCTGTACTTCACGAAGATCAAGCAGGTGGGGCGGGAAGTTCACCCACTCCTCTCACTGTGCACAACCATGCTTACCTGCGTCTGCTTAAGTGGAACCACGCCTCTGATCCTTTCCCTGAGGTAGGCTTTACTGTCATACACCTCACACAGGCCTAACAGTGGTTAATAATCCTTAAGAGTCTATTGATGCATCAGTCTAAGTAACGTAATAAAATAAATCCCCATTAAAATCCATCAGTTTAAGCTAGGGATATCAGATGTTTTGCTGCGTCTCAATCCACCGCGTTCGCCTATGTTGGTCGCCCGCGTCTGTGGTGGAAGGTGGCTGAGCTACAGCGGTGTTTGTCAGACCATGAGACATCCAGAGCATCTCATGAAAACATCTGTAGCGTCCTAATTGTAACGCTTATGTGCCAACTTCTGTCTGTAGCTTCAGAACCGTTTGGGATACAAACTAATATGACCCCAATTCAAAATCAAATCATTACTTTTATATTTTCTCTCGGTCTTTTCCCTTTGTCCCAGACTCTTCTCATGGACCAGGTGCGTTTCCAGGAAATGCAGCAGGACTTGGAGCAGCTGGTTCTGGTGGCGTCTGTGCTACTCATAGTGTACAACACCACAGGGGAAGCCATCTCAGGCCTGCCAGGCCTTATGGACAGACTGAAGAGGACCATTGGGGTTCTGCTCACAGAGATGCACATGTCGTAAGTACAAATTTAAACACACACAGTATGAATGATCATACACACACTTGAATATACTCGTGACCATGGTCTACTACATAGGCATAGTGACTACTCTTGTTTGTCATACATAATACCCAGAGCCCTTATTCATTTATAAATTCATGAATTCGCCCAACCCTTAACTTTGGTCTGAAGGTCTTTCAGTGCAGATGAAGCCTTGGCTACCATTGGAGAGAGGATGTGTGTGGAGCTAAGTGGATGTCTGTCTGAACATGGCTTCTCCCCGTTCTCCACCAACCGGCAGAGCATTCTGAAAGGCCAGATCTCATCTGTTACTCTCCCAGACAACGCCATCCGCAAGCTTATAGGTAACCTAACCACAGTTGAATGTATTTTCCTAATGCCATCCCCAATTCCCCTCAATAAAGTTATTTGCAAAATATAGTTTGGGTCTGTATCTTCTGTCTATTCTTTGACCATTGTTTACATGTGTGGTCGTGCCAATGACATGATCTGCTTGTGTTGATAGCATACCTAGTTTGTTCTTCTACTGTGTCACTTTAACCCTCTAAGCATTAACTTTCTTTCCTTACTCAGACTCCCGCATCCAGACCTACCTGCTTGCCTTCCTGGAGTCCAGTCACAGGAGTGCTCCAACCCTGCCAGGGGGCCTAGCTCCAGTCAGCAAAGAGCTGAAAGAGATTGCCATGAAGTTTGGTCGTCTGGTCCACTTCAACAAGTTGGTTTATTCCCCTTTCTACCAAAAGATCCTTCAGGAGATTGTGCAAGAAGGAGAAAGTCATGACACCTAGGCTTTAACACTGAACTGTTAAATAAAATGGGATCACTGTAGGTTATCCATGCTTTCCATTATATGGCTAATATATAATGTAATTATGCCTGTATTGTACAATACCAGTATTAATTAATATCAAAATACTTATACAAGCGCTGTTACATTCACGTTACTTGTTTGATGACGGGTGCACATCTGTTTCTGGATTGGTACAGCGAACACGGGTAAAACATGCATAATGCAAAACTGCATGTTTTCTTTTACTTGCATTAAATAAGGAGTTCTGTGATAGCATCTGGGAACTATCTGGTATCTGACTACTCGTGAATTTACTTTGGGTGAAAACATATACAACAAGATGTACAATTTATTCCTAGAGGATAACACTAACAATTATTCCTTAATACACGTTTCCAAAGTGGTCCTCGATGGTAAAGGTGAGAACCTAAGAGGACTTTTTGTGTAGAGACCCTCCTTGTTGGATATTTTTTTTCTTCACTGTAAACTTCTATGTGTACTGTAAAGCACACATCACTACCTAGGTTTCCATTCAATTGGCAACAGATTTTCATGCGAATATTCTAAAATCTGCATAAAACAAAATGAGCATTTTCACACCAGAGATGTGTTCCCATCAAATTGACAGATAAAAGGCTGTGTGGGGTGATGTAGTGCAACTAAAAATACCTTTTGCGGTTACATTCCCACGTACCGGAGAAAACAAACAAACAAGTTAAATGAGTTTCTATCGCATTTTCAACTCTGATGGTTTTCACACAAAAAAATTATATAGTTATATAGTGAGTGTGCCAACTCTGGTATTGGCATCGCTGTTGGCTAGAGCGCACGTATAGCCTACATGATGAGATTATTATTTATACATGTCAAACAGCAGCCAAGCATTGATGATCACGTCACCAGAATAAGACCCTCTGTTTTTTGGAAAGGAGCATCAAGCTCACCACCTTGCACTTTCACCACCCTGTGAAGTTCATAACTTATTTATTCTTTAGCCTAATAAACTGCATGCTTTCCCTACAAGTCGTAGTGAGAGGACCAGAACATGTCAAGTTTACTTCCATATTATGGTTATTATATCAATATTTGCCCACAAAAGTGTTTCCACCGATATTTCTCGCACAATTTATTTTACCGACACAAAAAGATCCCCCCTTGACTAGCGTATTTAGTTTTGTCAACATTTGGAAAGTTTACTGAAAAATGTTCTGTTTCAGGCCTGTCATTACATTTTCTATCTGACATGTACTTTACTTGCATAAGAAGGTTGGATAGGAACCTGGTTAATGACAGGGATCCTGATTGCATACCTTCATGTGACTAGCTGTAGATTAATGATTTGGTAATTGTTTAAACGTGATTTTATCAATTTTAACGAAAGGACAAATGGTAATACTGAACCATACAATCAATCAAATATATTTATAAAGCCCTTTTTACATAATCAGATTTCACAAAGTGCTGTACAGAAAACCAGACTAAAACCCCAAACAGCAAGCAATACAGATGTAGAAGCATGGTGGCTAGGAAAAACTCCCTAGAAAAGCAGGAAACTAGGAAGAGGTGGCCAGTCCTCTTCTGGCTGTGCCAGGTGGAGATTAAAAGAGATTAAAAGAGTACATGGCCATTAAGGCCAGATTGTTCTTCAATACGTTCAAATGTTCATAGATGACCAGCAGGGTCAAATAATAATCACAGTGGTTGTAGAGGGTGCAACAGTTCAGTACCTCAGGAGTAAATGTCAGTTGGCTTTTCATTCAGAGGTCGAAACAGCAGGTGCAGTAGAAACATAATGTTTTTATAAGCTCTGTTTGCTTTTTGTCAAACCTGGTTTCCATCCAACCTATTTATGCGAGTAAAGTACGTTTGATAAAAAATACTATGACAGGCCCGATGTGCAAATATTGATATAATAACCATCATATCGAAGTAAATTGGAATCACGTGATGATATTTTCTGGTCCTGCCACTACGAGTCGGGAAAGCATACAGTTTATTAGGTAAGGCTACAGGTGAAAAGTTATGAACTTCACTGGGTGGTGAAAGTGCACGGTGATGAGCTTGATGCTCATTTCCAATACGTATACAGGGTCTTATTCTGGTGACATGATGATTGATGCTTCGCTGCCGTTTTGACAAATAAAAATGATCTTGCTCTTTTGTCCATAATAATCTTAACATGTAGTAGGCTATACAGTGCGAGCTGTTAGCTAGAGCGCCTGTGCCAATACCAGAATGGGACATTTGCAATATAACACAAAATGTTTTGTGACAAAGCCATTAGTACAGTTGAAAATGCAATGAAATCCTATTTAACTTGTATTTTTTAATTTGGTACATGGGAATTTAACCGCAAAAGTTATTTTATGTGCAGTCCGTCATCTCGCACAGCCTTTTATTCACAACTAGCCAATTTGATGGAAACCAAATTTGCATATTGTTTTTATGCCGATTTTAGAATCTTCACATTTAAAATCTGTCCCCAATTGGATGAAAACCTAGCTATAGATGCAGATAAAACCAGTCATGCATACAAATGTGTATACTGTAAGAGCTTGATGTTACTATTTAACTTATTGTTTTCTCAACATTACTGCATGTCCATCGGTCTTTTGACTCATTCCAAGCAACATTAACTCACCTTCAATGCATAGCCATGGGAAGTAGGGGTGCTGAGGGTGCTGCAGTACCCTGAAAAATCTGAATAAAAAAATTATATGAATAATAATATACAGTACCAGTCAAAGGTTTGGACACACCTACTCATTCCAGGGGTTTTCTTTATTTTTACTATTTTATACAAAAAAGTGTTGAACAAATAAAAATGTATTTTATATTTGAGATTCTTCAAAGTAGCCACCCTTTGCCTTGATGACAGCTATGCACACTCTTGGCATTCTCTCAACCAGTATCATGAAGTAGTCACCTGGAATGCATTTCAATTAACAGGTGTGGCTTGTTAAAAGTTAATTTGTGAAATGTATTTCCTTCTTAATGCGTTTGAGCTAATCAGTTGTGTTCTGACAAGATAAGGGTGTTATACAGAAGATAGCCCTATTTGGTAAAAGACCAAGTCCATATTATGGCAAGAACAGCTCAAATAAACAAAGATAAATGACAGCCCATCATTACTTTAAGACATGAAGGTCAGTCAATACGGAACATTTCAAGAACTTTGAAAGTTTCTTCAAGTGCAGTCACAAAAACCATCAAGCGCTATGATGAAACTGGCTCCCATGAGGACCGCCACAGGAAAGGAAGACCCAGAGTTGCCTCTGCTGCAGAGGAAAAGTTCATTAGATTTACCAGCCTCAGAAATTGCAGCCCAAATAAATGCTTCACAGAGTTATCTTAACATCAACTGTTCAGAGTAGACTGCGTGAATCAGGCCTTCATGATCATATTGCTGCTAAGAAACCACTACTAAAGGACACCAATAAGAAGGGACTTGCTTGGGCCAAGAAACACAAGCAATAGACATTAGACCGGTGGGTAGGTGAACAGATGATCTCCACATGAAGGAGGAGGTGTGATGGTGTGGGGGTGCTTTGCTGGTGACACTGTCTGAGATTTATTTTGAATTCTAGGCACACTTAACCAGCATGGCTACCACAGCATTCTGCAGCGATAAACCATCCCATCTGGTTTGCTCTTAGTGGGACTATCATTTGTTTTTCAACAGGACAATGACCCAACACATCTCAAGGCTGTGTAAGGGCTATTTGGTCAAGAAGGAGAGTGATGGAGTGCTGCATCAGATGACCTGGCTTCCACAATCCCCCAAACTCAACCAAATTAAGATGGTTTGGAATGAGTTTGACCGCAGAGGGAAGGAAAAGCAGCCAACGAGTGCTCAGCATATGTGGGAACTCCTTGAAGACTGTTGGAAAAGCATTCCAGGTGAAGCTGGTTGAGAGAATGCCAAGAGTGTGCAAAGCTGTCACCAGGGCAAAGGGTGGCTACTTTGAAGAATCTAAAATATATTTTGATATGTTTAACATTTGTTTGGTTACTACATAATTTCATATGTGTTATTTCATGGTTTTGAAGTCTTCACTATTGTTCTACAATGTAGAAAATAAAGAAAAACCCTTGAATGAGTATGTGTAACGAAACCCTTGAATACAAATAAAGAAAAACCCTTGAATGAGTATTTGTAACAAAACTTTTGACTGGTACTGTATATATTTTCCAGACGTTGAAGTTAGGTTCAATTTAGCATCTGAATGAAAGATGAAAATACATGTTTTCCGGATGTTGAAATTAGGTTTCTTTGGTCCAAAGGCTGGTTCCAGACCGGCCTTGATTTCAATGTACACTGACTTTTTTGGTTTTTGGTCCGGTCTGGACCAGCCTTTGGCCCAAAGAAACCTGATGGACTATACCAAAAAAGGCTGCTAGTCCAGACAGGACCAAAAAAAGAAGTCCAAAAGGCTGCTAGTCTGTGCTTACTGGGGTGTTGCCTATGGTGTTGGCCTGCAATGGAATTGTATGAATTCCCATCCATGTGTTAGGCCCAGTGTTTGTAAAACAGGCTGTTGCATTAGCTTTATTAGTCCTGATTCCAGTGACTAATCAATTTGATTATTTAAGCTATGCATATCAGCTACCAAACTTTATCAAGAGTTATCCTGTGCCTATTTGAAGTGTGTTTACACAGCAGGAAATACATACAGTGCATTCAGAAAGTATTCAGACCCCTTCACTTTTTCTACATTTTGTTACATTACAGCCTTATTCTAAAATTGATTAAATAAAATATTTTCCTCATCAATCTACACACAATACCCCATAATGACAAAGCGAAAACAGGTATTTAGAAATGTTATTAAAAATAAAAAACAGAAATACCTTATTTACATACAGTTGAAGTCGGAAGTTTACATACACTTAGGTTGAAGTCATTAAAACTCATTTTTCAACCACTCCACAGATTTCATGTTAACAAACTATAGTTTTGGCAAGTCAGTTAGGACATTTACTTTGTGCATGACACAAGTAATTCTTCCAACAATTGTTTACAGACAGATTATTTAACTTATAATTCACTATATCACAATTCCTGACCCACTGAGAATGTGATGAAAGAAATAAAAGCTGAAATAAATCACTCTACTATTATTCTGACATTTCACATTCTTAAAATAAAGTGGTGATCCTAACTGACCTTAGACCCTGTATACGTATTGGACAGGGAATTTGTAATATGATTAAATGTCAGGAATTGTGAAACTGAGTTTAAATGTATTTGGCTAAGGTGTATGTAAACTTCCGACTTCAACTGTAAATAGCTCCTGGCACCATCCCTACGGTGAAGCAGGATGATGGTGGCAGCATCATGCTGTGGGGATGTTTTTCAGCCGCAGGGACTGGGAGATTAGTCAGGATAGAGGGAAAGATGAACGGAGCAAAGTACAGAGAGATCCTTGATGAAAACCTGCTCCAGAGCGCTCAGGACCTCAGACTGGGGCAAAGGTTCACCTTCCAGCAGGACAACGACCCTAAGCACACAGTCAAGAAAATGCATGAGTGTCTTCCAGACATGTCTCTGAATGTCCTTGAGTGGTCCAGACAGAACCTGGTCTTGAACCCAAACTAACATCTCTGGAGAGACCTGAAAATAGCTGTGCAGCCAAGCTTGTAGCGTCATACCCAAGAAGACTCAAGGCTGTAATCGCTGCCAAAGGTGCTTCAACAAAGTACTGAGTAAAGAGTCTGAATACTTATGTAAATGTGATATTTCAGTAGTAAAAATGTCTGAAAGACTAATTTTGCTTTGTCATTATGGGGTTGTGTGTCGATTGATGAGAGAAATAAAATGTAATTCATTTTAGAATAAGGCTGTAACAACAAAATTTGGAAAACATCAAAGGGTCTGAATAGTTTGCAAATGCACTGTTAGTAATTTATTTTTCGGGGCAGGTAGCCTAGTTGTTGAGCCAGTAACCGAAAGGTCGCTGGTTCGAATCCCCAAACCGACTAGTGTAATTCTGTTGATTTCACCTTGAGTAAAGCACTTAATCCCAATTGCTCTGGGTAAGAGCATCTGCTAAATGACAAAAATGTCAATGTAATGATCATCTCTTCAAAAATGTATAGATACAGACTTGAAACCACTGATCGTGACAATTTGGCCCACGGGATGAAACTCCTGGACAGTATTTGACAGTAGCCTGATTATCAATTTAACATTGTCCATTTTACTTTGACCTGCCCTGTTTTTAGGATAGGTTGTTTGTTAACATATCAGCACTTTTTTTTTTGATTGGGCGCCATTTATGTTAGGCTAGTTGATCAGAGAAATCTGCATGATGTAAAACGTGTTTGTCTCATTACATTGTTATACAATTTATCTCCAGCCTGTTAGGCCACAGAAAAGACCACATACTCTTTCTACCATATTCGATATCTGCTATGATTTATGTTACATCTTTTTTGAGGGGACAGAACGTTGGTGGAGCGTGGCAGTGATGCATTTCTCCAACAACACCCTGGAGACACGCTGGGAATGGACAAGCATTTTTTACGCCCCTGCCTTTGACAAAGTGGGCACTGCTTATCACATGGCGGCATCAACATTCACCTAAAACGCCCACATGCCACTGGTTGAGAGAAATTGTCATTGTTTTGGGACAGAATTATCTGAGGTTTTATATGTTGTTGAAGGTGCGTCGGTCAGTTTAGCTCAGAAAAGGCAACCCTCTTCAATCTGCCGCCGTAGGCGTCAGCATAATTATGCCTAATGAGCGGGCCGGCCTTGCCTGTATTAGTGGACCGATACAGCAATCTGTAGCACGGGAATAAATGTTTTTCTCCAAAACCGCAGCACCCTCACCACCAAACATCCTCTTGTGGCTATGCTTCAATGTATTGTTACATAAAGTGTTACCACATCATTGTTACTTATTTTGTGTAACGCTGTAATTACCTATCAGTAATACAATGTTCAGCATCCAACATTAAGCACTTAATAAATCCTGAGAATATTTATGTTTTCACATTTGTGTTGGTTGTCAAGCCTTCGCTGAATTTAGTTCGCTGCCTTTTTGTGACTTTGATTAGCAACCTCATTAGCCGACGCCAATGGCGACATCTAGTCTTGGGGTCCGATACATAACGAAAAATACATTATACAGACAAAATAGTAAAATGTACATACATTTAAAAACATTAACGTGTGTATGTTAGCGCGTGTGTGTACGCGTGTGTGCGCGTGCGTGCGTGCATCTATCAGTTACACATAAATGTCAGTACATAAATCAAATTGTATTGGTCACATACACTTGTTTAGCAGATGTTTAGCAGATGTTATTGCGAGTGTAGCGAGATGCTTACTGTTTATAGCTCCGACAGTGCAGTAATATCTAACAATTTCACAACATATACCCAATACACACAAATCTAAGTAAAGTAATGGCATTAAGAATATATATAGATGGACGAGCAATGTCAGAAAGGCATAAACTAAGATACATTACAATAGTTTAGTACAATACAGTATATACACATATGAGATGAGTAATGCCGGATATGTAAACATTATTAAAGTGAGCAACTTTGAAGGTGAGAACTATCCATTTTTGTATTTAGAGGAAACAAACATTTGTATGTATATATATATACACTCGTATATTGCATGCAACTCCAAATTAAAAGTTTTGCTAGTCCCTAATGGAAAAAGCATGGGGTTTAAAACTAGTGTATATATATATATATATATATACACTCGTTTTAAATACACTAGTCCCTAATGGAAAAAGCTTTTTCCAATAGGGACTAGCAAAACTTTTAATTTGGAGTTGCATGCAATATACATATCTAACAGCAGAGGGAAGCAACACTCAATATTGAAACCTTTATCTATCTAGGCAAGCCAGTTAAGATCAAATTCTTATTTACAATGACGTCTTTCACCGGCGAAACTCGGACGACGCTGGGACAATTGTGCGCCGCCAACCACGGCCGGTTGTGATACAGTCTGGATTCGAACCAGGTTGTCAGTAGTGACGCCTCTAGCACTGAGACGCATTGTCTTAGACCACTGCGCCACTTGGGAGCCCATCGTCTAGGAAAGGTTATTGTGTTGTTTTGGGGAAATGTCTTTTTATCATTTGCCGAAACCGAAGGGCATTCTATGGGCCTGGGAGAGTTCCTTTAGAATTTCCCAGAATATAACACAGACTATTATTATTATTTTATTTATTTATTATTATTAGCTATAGACAGAATACATAGAGTACTTACCAATATTGTGTCGCATTTTGCAAGGAGCTAACGGATCCTATTCATGATGTTTTATGTGGTGGGGTCACCACCATGCCGTTGAAAATAGATTTGATAGAAATGCATTAGATATTGGAGATAATTAAGTTAATTTTGAAATTGATACTATAATTAATCAACAAGGCATGAGGGGTGTGGTATATGGCCAATATACCACTGCTAAGGGCTGTTCTTTAAAGCACTATGCAATACCACACCCCCCTGAGATGCCTTATTACTATTATAAACTGGTTACCAACCTAATTAGAACAGTAAAAAGTAATTTTTGACCAATGCATGATCTACGGTCTGTTATAAACTGGGTAGTTCGAGCTCTGAATGCAGATTGGCTGAAAGCTGTGGTATATCAGACCATAAACCATGGGTATGACAAAACATTTATTTTTACTGCTCTAATTACATTGGTAACCAGTTTATAATATCAATAAGGCACCTTGGGAGTTTGTAGTATATGGCCAATATACCATGGCTAAGGGCTGTATCCAGGCACTCCGTGTTGCGTTGTGCATAAGAACATCCCTTATACGTGGTATATTGGCCATATATCACACACCCTTATGCCTTATTGCTTAATTATAAACTGGGTGGTCCCAGCCCTGAATGCTGATTGGCTGACAGCCATGGTATATGGTCTCATGGTATGACAAAATATGTGTTTTTACTGCTCTAATTACTTTAGTAACCGGTTTATAATAGCAATAAGGCACCTCAGGGGTTTGTGGTATATTGGCCATATACCACACCCCCTCGTGCATTATTGCTTAAATATACCACGTTTTTCAGCCAATCAGAATTCAGGGCTCAGAACCACCTGATTTAGAATTTAATTTCAGTAACTAAGGAAATAAATCACGTGACTGAGGCTACGCAAATGTCTACATTTGAACAAATTTCTCATAGTTTTCTTTTTGTTACTAAAAAATGTTTCATTCTTTATAGTTTATTCGTGGTGGAGTTCGTTTTACATGGCCCGGTTCCCCGGGCGGGTGGAGACTTTTACTTTAAGGACCAATGGAATAGTCTAAAATCAGCAAACTCCGCTCCCTTGGGGCACTGAGCCATTCAAAAAGAACTAGACCAGCAGCTTTGACCATATCATGCTCAATAGTCAGCTCGTGATGTGTCGATGGTTGATTTCTCTGGTCTTGTTCCACTACTCTCAAACGTTGCACACGCAACGGAGTGGGGAGACTATTTCTGTTTGCTACCAACATAACTAGCAAGTGCTAGTTGATGCAACAACGAGCAAAGTGCTGGAACTCTACGGTCTCTGGGACAACTGGTCCCAACAAGGATTAGAAATATGGGCTTCGTTCGTTACCCTTGAAACGGAAACAAGAGCCACTTTTGTTGACTACGCTGTGGACGAAGACTGGATTCATTTAATGATGTAATACGTGAGTTATTTGGAGTTTAATGTGTGAGATGGTGGGTTTATCGAAAGCCTCGTTGTCCAGGAGAACAAGATGGCAGCATTGCAGGCAGACAGAGCATGGTGTGTGTACTTGTTAAACTCGTTAGCATGTTCAGATAAGCCCTGCTGTATATATTCTGTCACGAGCTACTGTTTATAAAACATAGCTAACGTTATATAGGCTACCGTTAAAACTACAAAGTCATTTGCGAATTTTGAATGCATTTCGTAACTAGTAAATAGCGAGTTAGTTTTACCCTTCGTTTCATAACGTAGACGTTGGCTAGCTAACGTTATCACATCTCTCAAACTAACTAGCTAACTGCTAGCCTATAGTCAAGGTTAACAACACGTTTGTTAGTCAGCCTGGTTTGCCTTTTTGATTCCATCTTTGGTTTTGTGTACATTTTAATTATCTGATTCTGGCGGATGTAATTATTGCCTACCAACTAACGTTAGCTGGCTAGCCAACGTTATGGAATTGCCAACGTTAACTAACTACATTTTGTGGACTAGCCACAGTAACGTTACTGCACACACTGTCACTGAGTAATTCTCTCGGGGGTAAATTAAGTCCCAGTCATGTCCTTCCTCTACCATTGTTGTGACATAACGTTAACCGACAAGCTGGATGTCTACATTTACCAGCCATCTAACTTATAATAACAATGTTATTCTTCAGACATATAGCTAGGTAATTTACAACATTAACTAGCTAACTATATAATTGACATACTAGTGGATTTCTGCCTTGGCACTACTAACTACTTGTTTGAAATGACCTAAAGCTACGTTCTCAACAGGTGCCTTATCAACCACCCATTCCCCTCCTTAGTCTGCACCCCCACTCATTTGTTGATCACTTACATAGAAAGGTCCGTCACTAGTGATTCGGTTTGACTTAGTCACTAGTGGCCTCTTACAGCAGGCAGCCTTTACAATCCTGAAATGGTGAGGAGTGTAATTCAACACTAGACCAGGGTCTTCTAACAATGGTGGGTATCAAGCTACTAGGGACAGCAGGCATTTTAGCTGACTCTGTTTTGGTACTTAGCTAGTGTGGTATCTAGTAAGCTTATGAAAATAATGATAAAGAAGCAAGACTTCCTGTTCTTATTTATATCACCTCGGGGACCCCTGAGTGTGAAGTGAACCTTTCATGGCGATTTTTTTTTTTGTCACCTCGGGGTATATGTTTTTGTTGAACTGTTCCTTTCTGTAGGATGACATGCTTTAAGTTCATGTGTGATGCAACTAGCATTCTGCTTTTATGTTTTATCTTTTGTTTTCACAATTAATTGGGAACTGAAGTAGGAGTGGGCATTTTAAATTATTTTACTGTTCGTATGACTTTTTTTAAAAATATTCAGTTTGTCAAAATAAAATGGCTACTGACTCTTGAGCAATCAGAATGATGCAAGTCAGGGGTCTCCAACCTTTTCTAGCATGAGAGATACTTTAAATGTTTACATTGTTGCGAGATACTCAATATTTTTTTTTGCTTTCAAATGGGAACATTATTCTCTAATGCTCTCCCCAGCAGCTCTTTCCTGGATCCTTAGTGTACAAGAGAAAGTACTCTGTTTTCTGGAGGAAGAAATGTAATTGCACATCTGGCCCTTTTTTTAATTGCAGATCTAGCAAGTGAAGAATGAGCTTTCTGTACTGCCACTGTTCATTTCAAGGCAAAGTTTGCAAATTACAAATAATAAGCACAAATGATATACTTACTCATGATATACCTCTGCCAAGTAAGCCTACTTTGCAGTTAACATATAATTGAAGGTCTTGGGGCAAGTATTTCTGTCGACTCACAAGAAGGTTATCACATCAACTGACTACACACAGTGATAGAAAAACGAGCACACCACAGACAGACCGGTGTAATATTGCTGGAAATTAATTGGCAGATATTGTGTTCTGTTTGGCGTTTTAAGCTAATAGTGGCTAACCAGAGGTGGGATGTCAGTTGCGTTGATAGGATATTAGCTGGGAGTTAATATCTGATACTTGTGAGATTTGTTTGCGGTGGAACACGTGAAAATTGCATTTACTTTCAGAATTGTTTGGCAAGCTACTGATAGGTGAGCTGCGAGCTACTCGTAGCTCGAGATTAATCTGTTGGAGACCCCTGATGTAAATGCTAAACAGCGGACATGCTGCTTTTCTCCGGTAGTTTGGCTCAAAGCAACAGCGACTGAAAAGTCAGATTTTTGCCATAATATAACTGATTCTGTTACGAAAAGTTTTTGGGGAGATTGTTTTGCATTAATGTGTCAGGTATCGTGAAAACTGTGAGGTGCGAGCCTGTAATAGCTTTTTGAAGTAGGTATAATGCGCAGCAGTAGCTCAATGCACCGTTAAAAAAACTGCAGTCAAAAGTTGTTTTTATTGAATTAAGACTTTCAAATGTCATGGTGTATCTGTGTTGGTAAAAATGTCAAAGATAATTTAATTTAAAATCAGGTTTTTCATTGTGTGTGTGTGTGTGTGTGTGTGATAATTTAAAATAAATAACTCAAGTACTGTAAAACGTCAATTAATAGCCCGGGTGTTTATTTTCTTAAATCGCCTGAACACAACAGGCGGTTATTAGAAACGGGCATCTATTTCCTTAATGCACACAGCTTTTGCTCATTTGCGTAGTTGTTTAATTCCAGCATTCACTTCCAGCATTTTAATCAATTTCTTAATTTCCTGTACTGAGTTATCATTTACACACTGTCACGTTTCTTTTGTCTTAGTATGCTTCTTTGACAGAATATTTATCTTCTTTGACTGTGCATTTCGTCACTTCTTACTTTCCCCACTAAAAGGTGATCGGACAATTTCTATGGGTCTGTACACCCAAGTTTTTGTTCTTCTCAGCTGTTATCAGCCAATGGCTAGTATTTTCTTACTAGCGATAAAAACTGATGATACTGTCTACTGAATTATTTAATGTACAAAATCAAACATAGTAAATAATACTAGTAAATAATTCATTCATAAGCTTGTAAACAATTAATTTAGACCCTGTGTTTATTTGCTAAAATGTGTGCTGTTGCCCAGCTATTAAAACAGACAGGCGGCTATTTGAAACACTGGGCTTCCTTGAAGTTTTACGTTAATCGAATACTAACATCCATTCGGATATCCGGATATTCGATTAACTGTGCCCAACCCTAAACTAAATCTATTTTGATACGAAGGACACACCCGTTCGCCTGTCTGAACTCGGCATACAGTGCCTTCAGAAAGTATTCATACCACTTGACTTATTCCAAAAAATTTTGTAGCTTGAATTCAAAATGTATTAATACCCTATGACAAAGTGAGAATGAAATACAGAAATATCTCAATTACAAGTATTCATACCCCTGAGTCAATACTTTGTAGAAGCACTTTTTACGACGATTAAAATGTTGCGTCGTCTTTGGTATGTCTATCAGCTTTGCACATCTGGATTTGGGGATTTTCTCAAGCTCTGTTAAAATAGTTTGGGAGCAGCAGTGAACAGCAATCTTCATTTTTCCTTAGATTTTCAAATGGGATTGAAGTATGGGCTTTGGCTGGGCCACTCAAGGACTTTTACATTCTTGATCTGAAGCCATTCCAGTGTTGCTTGGGGTCCTTGGCCATTTGGAACGTAATTCTTTGCCCCAGTCTAAGGTTGTTTGCTCTCTGAAGCAGGTTCTCATCAAGGATTTTCCTGTATTTGTCTCAATCTATTGTTCCCTCAATCTTTACCAGTCTCCCAGTCCATAGCGTGATGCTACCACCACCATGCTTCATGGTAGATGTTAGATGGATGATGCGGTGTGCCTGGTTTTCTCCAGACATAGTGCTTTGCATTCAGGCCAAATAGTTACATTTTGGTCTCCTCAGACCACAGACTCTTTCAGGTGCTTTTTTTGCAAACTCCACGCGTGCTGTCATGTGCCTTTCTCAGGAGTGGCTTCTTCTGGCCACTCCCAACAAGCCCAGATTGGTGAAGTGCTGTAGAGACTGTTGTTCTTCTGGCATATTCTCCAATCTCAGCCAAGGAACTCTGTAATTATGTCATAGTGGTCATTGGGTTCTTGGTCAACTCCTTGATCAAGGTCCTTCATGGCCGGTTACTCAGTTTGGTCAGACAGCTCTAGGCAGTCTGGGTAGTTCCATATTTTTTTAAATTTCCCAATGATTTAAGAGCACTGTGCTCTTGGAAACTCCAGAAATTGTTTTATACCCCAGATACAGTTGAAGTCGGCAGTTTACATACACCTTAGCAAAATACATTTAAACTCAGTTTTTCACAATTCCTGACAGTTAATCCTAGTAAAAATTCCCTGTCTTAGGTCAGTTGGGATCACCACTTTATTTTAAGAATGTGAAATGTTAGAATAATAGTAGAGAGAATGATTTATTTAATCTTGTATTTCTTTCATCGCATTCCCAGTGGGTCAGAAGTTTACATACTCAATTAGTATTTGGTAGCATTGCCTTTATTGTTTAACTTGGGTCAAATGTTTCGGGTAGCCTTCCACAAGCTTCCCACAATAAGTAGGGTGAATTTTGGCCCGTTCCTCCTGACAGAACTGGTGTAACTGGGTCAGGTTTGTTGGCCTCCTTGCTCGCACACACTTTTTCAGTTCTGCCCACACATTTTCTATAGGGTTGAGGTCAGGGCTTTTTGATGGCCACTCCAATACCTTGACTTTGTTGTTCTTAAGCCATTTTGCCACAACATTGGAAGTATGCTTGGGGTCATTGTCCATTTGGAAGACCCATTTGCGACGAAACCTTAACTTCCTGACTGATGTCCTTCCTCATGATGCCATCTATTTTGTGAAGTGTACCAGTCCCTCCTGCAGCTAAGCACCCCCACAGCATGATGCTGCCACCCCTGTGCTTCACGGTTAGGATGGTGCTCTTCCGCTTGCAAGCCTCCCCCTTTCTCCTCCAAACATAACGATGGTCATTATGGCCAAACAGTTCTATTTTTGTTTCATCAGACCAGAGGACATTTCTCCAAAAAGTACAACCTTTGTCCCCATGTGCAGTTGCAAACCGGAGTCTAGGTTTTTTATGGCGGTTTTGGAACAGTGGCTTACTTGCTGAGCGGCCTTTTAGGTTATGTCTATAGGACTTGTTTTACTGTGGATATAGATACTTTTGTACCTGTTTCCTCAGCATCTTCACAAGGTCCTTTGCTGTTGTTCTGGGATTTATTTGCGCTTTTCGCACCAAAGTACGGATGCAGCGGCGCTCAATTTGGAGGGTCATAGTAAAGGAGAGTGTGAATTGTAATGTATTTTAATTTTCAATAAATTAGCAAAAATGTCTAAATACATGTTTTCACTTTGTCATTATGGTGTATTGTGTGTAGATGGGTGAGGGGAAAAAATTGATCTATTTTTAATTCCGGCTGTAACCAACAAAATGTGGAATAAGTCAAGGTGTATGAATACTTTCTGGAGGCACTGTATTTGTGCCTCATGGCGTAACTAGTGCCATGTCAGCATTTTTTTAAATTTAACTCGGCAAGTCTGGTTAAGAACTTTAATTCTTATTTACAATGACGGCCTACCTACAGAGTTTAGTGCCTTGCTTAAGGACACATCAACAGTTTTTTTTCTTCTCCTTGTAACTCTAACCGCTAGGCTACCTGCCCCATAAAACCTTTCCGTACTGTTTGAAGCAAACACTCACACTGATATAATCCGCAGCACAGCTAAAACTAATATTTGCTTTTTGAATAAAGCTCCCCTTATCTACTGTAGTTCCCTTTTTTTGCTTGCTCTGCTTTTCCTGCCTGATCCAGACACACAGCATAGCTCACCCACAGAGGGATGGGATTCCCCCCTCATTACATTCATATGTTTTTAGTTTTTCGCTGAATGTGCCCGAGCTTGCTATGGGGAACCTGATCTAACTGAAGTGTTTAAGTGCGTCCTCCCTAACAAGTTTTGGTGGAAGATTTATTGAGATGGCCTAACAATCACCCACATAACAACAACGTGGCTGGCTAAATTTCATTATGCAGCGTGAAAATAAATGTTTGATCATTATTTTCATCAAAACCAGAGCTGGGTTAGATGTTGTAAACTAATCATTCCTTCTTCTCTCTTACAGGTATGGCCTCTCAAATGTTGGTGTTTATCAAACACACACAAGTGCCTTTTGCAGGATGAAGAAACAGAGTTGAGCGCAACAGCTGTTATTGATTTTTATTTTTATGAGGACCCTGTATACCAGCCTACCAGTATCCTCCATTTTTAAGAGAAACGTCAACATCTTGTAGACCCCTGAGTGGGCAGGACTTATCTTTGCAGGCAGCTGCATCCCTGAAAGAAATACACAGTGAGTTGCTCCAAAAAACACCCCAGGGCCAGGGTCCCCCCTGTCAAGGCAACGTTCCAGAGAAGCCGGAACAGAGTGGAGCTACAGGGGCAGTCAGACTGGGTAGAGAAGCAGCAGTGAAGAAGGTGAGGAGATAGAGAGCGGGGGAGGTTTGAACTCGTTGAAAATCCCCCTGCAATGTGGGCTGAAACGTCAGGGTGAGTGCCCGGAGAACAGTGGGAAAGCCATGCAGATAGTGGAGGACGTTTCCATGATACCTGCCATGTTGCAAACTAACATAACGAACACAGTGGGGGGTGTGCCCCCCAAACAAAATGGGGGAGGGACTGGGGTTCGCAATGCGGTCGGGGATGGGGACTATCAGTTGGTGCAGCACGAGGTCTTGTGTTCCATGAAGAACACTTACGATGTGCTGGAGTTCCTGGGCCGCGGCACCTTTGGACAGGTGGTGAAGTGTTGGAAGCGGGGCACAGGGGAGGTCGTGGCCATCAAGATCCTAAAGAACCACCCATCGTACGCGCGGCAGGGCCAGATAGAGGTGGGCATCCTTGCCCGTCTGAGTGGCGAGAACGCGGATCAGCATAACCTGGTGCGGGCCTTTGAGTGCTTCCAGCACCGCAGCCACACCTGCCTGGTGTTTGAGATGCTTGAGCAGAACCTCTATGACTTCCTCAAGCAGAACAAGTTCAGCCCGCTGCCGCTGAAGGTGATCCGGCCGGTCTTACAGCAGGTGGCCACTGCGCTGAAGAAGCTCAAGAGCCTGGGCTTGATCCACGCTGACCTGAAGCCGGAGAACATCATGCTGGTGGACCCAGTGCACCAGCCTTACCGGGTGAAAGTGATCGACTTTGGCTCGGCCAGCCACGTGTCCAAAGCTGTGTGTTCCACGTACCTGCAGTCACGCTACTACAGGTAGGTTGGGCCTGCCCTTTTTACTTTTAGTTCACAATAATAGAATTTAGTACTGTGACCTGACTACACGAATAGTGTTGTTCATGCCTTTATCTTCCTAGATATATTTTAAAAGTTGAGATGAGAAATCAGGACATCTCCACTTAGGCTACTAAGTAAGCACTGACCAGTTCAAGATATAGGGTTAGTATCTTGTCCAGATCTTTATGCATTTAGGCCATTATGTAATATAGGCGAAGGGCCCTGTAATAACCTGCAGATTTTTCAGAGGGAGCTTGACTGCATGCAAACGCTTTCGCTGCACTGCCTCTGTTAACCGTCAGACGGTCACTCCCAAATGGGCCTACATTACGTAACCTGTTAAAGGAACAGAACTGTTTACATGAACAAGAATGCCTTTAATGTTTTACATGTTTCCGGATGAGACAAATGGAAAATTCTCTATGTATAATCCTTTTGGCCACTACCTTATATAGGCCTACGCTTCCAATTTAACAAGTATGTGAAATGTTGAAATAGTGTTACATAACATACGTCCGTGACCGGCTTTGGTGGTATGGTGCTTCTCAGAAATGGTCCTGGTCTATGAAGAGCTTAGAAGGCCAGTTTATTCACATGGCTTCGCTGCATGTAGCCAGAGAGGTCAGTAGGCCGGGGGGCCGGGAGAATGTTGCGTGTAAACGCGCATTTAGAGACCGGAAAAAGGCATTCAGACATTCCTCTGTTTAGATTGCACGTGTGTGCAGCACACGGCACAAATGTATTTTTATTTTATTTCCGTCTGCATCTTGGTATTGGTAACAGCAGTTCTCATGTTCAGCCAGCCATGGAGCATGTGTTGGAGGCACATATTACCAGTTGGAGGCTGCCATGAGGTTCACAACAGCTAAGGCTGGTTGCCTGCCTTCTGAACTGTACACTGAACAATTGGCTTCTCTTGGATTAAGATTTCCATATCATTATGTGATGAAGCTGTACTTATTGATGTGTAGACATGCCAGTATGTCCCATGAACTCAACCTGCACCTGCTAAACCTCTCCCTGCTCTGCTCATGTAGGTGTTGGTGTTGATTATGTAATGTTCCAGTGAGGGTACAGTACATGTGTGTGACTTTGTTGCCCTCAGCTTATCAGTCAAGTAGATAGAGGAACTGAGTGCATAAACTGGAGGTTGAAAGCGAGAGTGTTTCATGAGGGATATTACCTCATTCATAGTGCTTCTCATTTTGGAGGTGACTAAAACTAGGCCTAAATGCAGCTCTCAACTGTTACTGCTGGAATAATTCATAAATGTCTTAAAATTACAATGCCTAGACCGCTGCCTTTGACATGTAGTTTAGGTCTTGTTGTTTTATAGCAGTGATCACCAACCTTTTCTGAGATTTCCATTATTTCTTTTACATTATTTAAAGGTAAGCCTATGCAACATCAACCAATTAAACAGTTCTGTAGCTATGACATTTGTGCAGTAGGCTATAGTCCTTATACATTATCACAGCCGTGCTATGCTTGAATTGCTCTGCCAATGTTCTTCTGACTATTTAAACATGGTATATGATCATACTAATAATAGATAATTTGTTGTATTACTTGTGGCACAGCTGAGTGAGCATAATATTAGCATTTTTTCCTGGACTGATGGCCTGCATCTGATGGTCAGTCTGAGGGAATGGAGGGAGAAGCGGTGAGGCTGCCTCTCACCCGACACACTGTCCATCCTCTCCTTTCTTCCGCTGAGAAAAGGGGGGACCGTCTTCCAGCTGATGTCAAAACTTAACTCGCACTGCATTATTTTATGCCTCAGTGACCAGAGAAAGTGAAATATTCCTTATATATTAAATATTAAATAAGACAAGCCGGAAATATTAACAACGCAAGTTTATCGAAACACTTTGCTATACTCATTCATTGCAGCTGGTTGTAGCGTGAGTGGAAGTAGGGAGAATGTTCAACATTTGTATAAGCCATAAAATGAGCAAAGTGACAGCTGAATAATAACTTACTCATAAACCTCAGCTCTTTGCTGTATTCATTGAGTCTCTCTAGTTGTGGTTTTGAAATCTCACAAACTTTTGCTGTGCATTCAAGGCTTCTTTTTACAGTCTATGGTACGAGGAAACTGCAGACAGTAATCTGAGCTATCTGATATAGATAGATAGATAGGTACTTTATTGATCCCCCGGGGGGGGAAATGTCATTGTCAAGCAGCTACAACAAAACACAGGGCAGGTGCAAAATGCCACAACGAAAGTACACAAAAGACAGATACAAGGTACATGATACATAGAGCGGCAGTATGAAAAAGTATAGAAATACAAGATAGGAGAGCGCAGGCTTATAAGTGCACTGGATTTGCTCTCTGGGCCTGCCAGGTAGCCAGAGTTCTACCGTCAGACACATGAAATGGTTGAAAATCTGATCACTAACTTCCCAGCGCTAGTGCAACTATCGCCAACAGCGCTGGGTTTTTTACAGAAATGTTTGGTGATCGACTAGGAATAACTTGGAGACTACTGCTTGGATACCACTGTTTTTATAGGAACATGTAAAGTGAGTTTTCTGAGGTACCACACTGCCTCAAAAGCTCTCATTGGAAAAAACTGAAAGTCACTACCATGCCTTTTGCCTCTACTCTCATTTGTACCTGTTCTTTGCAGGCTTTTTCACCTTGCCTGCTGTAAAGGTTATCTACAGTTGAAGTTGGACGTTTACATACACTTGGAGTTATTAAAACTCATTTTTCAACCACTCCACAGATTTCATGTTAACAAACTACAGTTTTGTCAAGTCGGTTACCTCGTGCATGACACAAGTAATTCTTCCAACAATTGTTTACAGACAGCTTATTTCACTAAGTTGACTGTTCCTTTAAACTGCTTGGAAAATTCCAGAAAATGTCATGGCTTTAGAAGCTTCCGATAGGCTAATTGACATAATTTGAGTCAATTGGAGGTGTGGGTGTGTTTCAAGGCCTACCTTCCATCTGTACCTCCTTTGCTCGACATCATCTAAAAAAAATTGTAGACCTCCACAAGTCAGGTTCATCCTTGGGAGCAATTTCCAAACACCTGAAGGTATAACGTTGATCTGTACAAACAATAGTACGCAAGTATAAACACCATGGGACCACGCAGCCATCATAACACTCGGGAAGGAGACACATTAACGTAATTTAGTGAGAAAAGTGCAAATCAATCCCAGAACAACAGCAAAGGACCTTGTGAAGATGCTGGAGGAAACAGGTACAAAAGTATCTATTTCCACAGTGCAAGCCGAAGAACACCATCCCAACCGTGAAGCACGGGGGTGGCAGCAGCATCATGTTGTGGGGGTGCTTTGCTGCTGGAGGGACTGGTGCACTTCACAAAATAGATGGCATAATGAGGAAGGAAAATTATGTGGCTATATTGAAGCAACATCTCAAGACATCAGTCAGGAAGTTAAAGCTTGGTCGCAAATGGGTCTTCCAAATGAACAATGATCCCAAGCATACTTCCAATGTTGTGGCAAAATGGCTTAAGGACAACAAAGTCAAGGTATTGGAGTGGCCATCACAAAACCCTGACCTCAATCCTATAGAAAATGTGTGGGTAGAACTGAAAACGCGTGTGCGAGCAAGGAGGCCTACAAACCTGACCCAGTTACACCAGTTCTGTCAGGAGGAATGGGCCAAAATTCACCCAACTTACTGTGGGAAGCTTGTGGAAGGTTATCCAAAATTTTTGACCCGAGTTAAACAATTTAAAGGCAATGCTACCAAATAATTGAGTGTGTGTACATTTCTGACCCACTGGGAATGTGACAAAATAAATAAAAGCTGAGTTTAAATGTGTTTGGCTAAGGTGTATGTAAACATCCGACTTCAGCTGTATATGTCTGGCATGTTTCTTAATGCCTCAAAGGGTAACTCCTTTTCTGACACAAATTATTCAAATCCAAGGACTTCAGGGTTTGGTAAAATACCCTTAAACCATGACAGAAACAAAAGAGGACAGTTGCTAAATATCATGTGCACAGACCTTTAGATTGCAGTAATTGTGCATATGCGTAGGTGTCTTTGTCTGGTTTTGGTGTATGCCATTAACACATGCCTCGTTGTTTTTCTTCTTTTCAATGTGCTGTACCATAAACACGCTGTTATTGATTTGACCCTGTGTTACAGATTGACTATGGTGAACAGCAGCCTTTATTCATAGTCATGCTCGTATGCTGGGTTGTCATGACTAAGCACACTTGAGGGGTTTACACAGTAATGCCCTCTGGATGAGGACCTGCTTAATTCCTTTCTCTAATGTCTAAAGCTAGATTTACATCGCATAAATGCAGGAATGACAGTTCCTGCTCAGACCGCTCAGGGTTTTTAGAAAATAATCAATCCGGTGTACGGTCAGACTGCTCCAAACTCTAATTGACATATGCAGTGCATTCGGAAAGTCTTCAGTCCTCTTCACATGGACTAAGATCTAGTATAGAATACAATATATACTAATGAGATGAGTAATGCAAGATATGTAAACATTATTAAAGTGACTAGTGTTCGATTTCTTAGTGGCCAATGATTTCTAGTCTTTGCCTATAGGCAGCAGCCTCTAATGTGCTAATGATGGCTGTTTTTGAAGTCTGAAGACCTTGAGATAGAACCTGTTTTTCAGTCTCTCTGTACGAGCACCTGTACTGACCTCGCCTTCTGGATGATAGCGGGGTGAACAGACAGTGGCTCGGGTGGTTGATGACCATGACAATTTTTTTGGCCTTCTTGTGACATCTGGTGCTGTAGGTGTCCTGGAGGGCAGGTAGTTTGCCCCCGGTAATGCATTGGGCAGACCGCACCACCCTCTGGAGAGCCTTGCCGTTACGGGCGGTGCAGTTGCCATACCATGCGGTGATACAACCCGACAGGATGCTTTCAATTGTGCATCTGTAAAAGTTTTAGGTGCCAAGCCACAGTTCTTTATCCTCCTGAGGTTGAAGAGGCTCTGTTGCGCCTTCTTCACCACACTGTCTGTGTGGGTGATCCAAGGAACTTGACGCTTTCCAACTTCTCCACTGCGGCCCCGTCGATGTGGATTGGGGGGTGCATCCTCTGCTGTTTCCTGAAGTTCACGATCATCTCTTTTGTTTTGTTAACATTGAGTCAGAGGTTGTTTTTCTGGCACCACACTACCAGAGCCCTCACCACCTCTCTGTAGGCTGTCTCGTCATCGTTGGTAATCAAGCCTACTACTGTTGTCTGCAAACTTGATGATTTGAATTGGCGGTGTTCTTGGCCACGCAGTCCGTACAGGAGGGGGCTGAGCACGCACCCTTGTGGGGCCCCAGTGTTGAGGATCAGCGACGTGGTGGTGTTGTTTCCTACTTTCACCACCTAGGGTCGGCCCGTCAGGAAGTCCAGGACCCAGTTGCACAGGGCGGGGTTCAGACCCAGGGCCTCGAGCTTAATGATGCGCTTGGAGGGTACTATGGTGTTGAATGCTGAGCTTTAGTCAAACAGCATTCTGACATAGGTATGCCTCTTGTCCAGATGAGATATGGCAGAGTGATGGCGATTGCATCGTCTGTGGATCTATTGGGGCGGTAAGCAAATTGAAGTGGGTCTAGGGTGGCAGGTAAGGTAGAGATGATATGATCCTTGACTAGTCTCTCAAAGCACTTCATGATGACAGAGGAGTGCTACGGGATGATAGTCGTTCAGTTACCAAACTGTTCTTGGATGGTTGGGAGAAGTTGCTCTCGGAGGATGTTGGTACCATTATATATTCATGGCTGTGTTAGGCAGAATTGTGAGTGAGCCCACTCCCTTGGCTGAGAAGCAACCCCACACATGAGTGGTCTGAGGATGCTTTACTGTTGGCATGACACAGGACTGATGGTAGCGCTCACCTTGTCTTCTCCGGACAAGGTGTTTTCCGGATGGCCCAAACAATCGGAAAGGGGATTCATCAGAGAAAATGACTAACCCAGTCCTCAGCAGTCCAATCCCTGTACCTTTTGCAGAATATCAGTCTGTCCCTGATGTTTTTCCGGAAAGAAGTGGCTTCTTTGGTGCCCTTCTTGACACCAAGCCATCCTCAAAGTTTTTGCCTCACTGTGCGTGCAGATGCACTCACACCTGCCTGCTGCCATTCCTGAGCAAGCTCCGTTCCCGCAGCTGAATCAACTTTAGGAGACGGTCCTGGTGCTTTCTGGACATTCTTGGGCGCCCTGACACCTTCTTCACAACAATTGAACCTCTCTCCTTGAAGTTCTTGATGATCTGATAAATGGTTGATTTAGGTGCAATCTTACCAGCAGCAATATCCTTGCCTGTGAAGCCCTTTTTGTGCAAAGCAATGATGACGGCATGTGTTTCCTTGCAGGTAACCATGGTTGACAGAGGAAGAACAGCGATTTCAAGCACCACCCTCCTTTTAAAGCTTCCAGTCTGTTATTCTGACTCAATCAGCATGACAGAGTGATCTCCAGCCTTGTCCTCGTCAACACTCTCACCTGTGTTAACGAGACAATCACTGACATAATGGCAGCTGGTCCTTTTGTGGCAGGGCTGAAATGCAGTGGAATTTTTGGGGGGGGATTAAGTTAATTTTCATGGCAAAGAGGGACTTTGCAATTAATTGCAATTCATCTGATCACTCTTCATGACATTCTGGAGTATATGCAAATTGCCATCATCAACACTGAGGCAGCAAACTTTGGAGACCAATACTTCTCAAAACCTTTGACCACGACTGTACAGTCTGTTAGAACTTTGGTAGCCAAGTCCTCAATGTGCTTTCTTAAAATCCCCAGCTACAATAAATGCAGCCTCAGGATGTGGTTTCCAGTTTTCATGAAGTTCTTTGAGGGCCGTCGTGCTATCATCTTGAGTGGGGAATATAAATGCCCGTGGCTATGACAGAGGGGAATTCTCTTGAGAGAGAATACGGTCGGCATTTGATTGTGAGCTATTCTAGATCGGGTGAACAAAAGGACTTGAGTGCCTGTATGTTACTACAATTATGCCATGAGTTATTAATCATGAAACACACACCTATGCCCTTCTGCTTCACGGAAATATATTTATTCCTGTCTGCGCGATGGACTGAGAATCCCTCTGGCTGCACCGACTCCGACAGAGTATCTCTAGAGCCCTGATGTCTCACTGGAAAGAAATCCTTGCCCTGAGTTAATCAGCTTTGTTATCCAAAGACTGAACATTAGCGAGTAATATACTCTGAAGCGGTGGGTGGTGTGTGCGTGCCTCCTTAGACAAACCAGCAGGCCGCCTCGAGTGCCTCTCCTCCGCCGGCTATGTTTTGGGTCGGCCTCTGGAATAAGTTAAATTGCTCTGGAGAGAGCAAACAAAGGATCTGCTTCGGGGAAGTCGTGTTCCTGGTTTTAATGCTGGCAGTTCTGGTGAGTTACTGCCACTATCATGGCTGTATGTAATGACAACATTACCTGAGCTAATAATTTAAAAAATAGTACATAAAAAAAATCTAAATATTGCAAGTTTCCTATGATCTAGTTGCGAGGTTGCCATCTCCGTTGGCACCATCTTCTCAGGTTCAAGTCCGGGGTTTGGCTGGGCCACTCAAGGACATTGAGACTTGTCCTGAAGCCACTCCTGTGTTGGCTTGGCTGTGTGCTTAGGGTTGTTGTCCTGTTGGAAGGTGACTGAGTGCTGAGTGCTCTGGAGCAGGTTTTCATCATGGATCTCTCTGTACTTTGCTCCATTCATCTAGTCTCCCAGTCCCTGCCGCTGAAAAGCATCCCCACAGCATGATGCTGCCAACACCATGTTTCACTGTAGGGATGGTGGCAGGTTTCCTCTAGACGTGGCGCCTGGCATTCAGGCCAGAGTTCCATCTTGGTTTTATCAGACCAGAGAATCGATTGCTCAGTTTCTTTAATTTCAGGTCATGAAACATGGGATAAGCACTTCACGTTGCGTTTTTATATTTTTGTTCAGTGTAGTTTGCACTTGCCTTGAGTTCTCTCTTCAACTACGGGTTGAGGAGGTGTTAGAGTTTGGCTGAGGAGTGTGTAAGAGACACTGAGCATGATACACTGCTGCTAGAAATAGGCCTAGCCTTTGGGTGTTGGACAGGGCAGTTTGACTGCTATAGATGGTGAGCTGCTGGCATGGGCCACAGTAAAACACGCCAGAAGTAAATCCCTGCGGGTCACACTCTTCTGGCTGATTTCGGATCAGTTTGTAGATTAAAGTATACGTTCTAAATATTCCAGGCCAACTTTTTTTTTTTTTTTTTTCTTGGGTGTTTTCGTTCTCTTAAAAGTAGAACATTGTGCCTGTCACCTGGTCTCCTCCTTTTGAGGAATTTGGCCACCGGTTTTTCATTGCCCTGCTTTTCAGGTTTGGATGTTATTTGGGCGTGTGTGCTCTTGATCACAGCCCACATGTAGTGAAAGTTTGTTATATTCTTATGAGAAAATAAAGTTGAACCTGTTGATGGGAGAAAACAGATACAAGTCTTAATTTAGGCATAATCCATTATGCTGTATACTGGGGTATTTTGAAAAAGCAACAGGATGGTTTACCTGCAGTGATCTTGTGCAATACTTTAAGAGATAAAGCAGATTGTGTTCTTAATTTAATCTGTCACGTTATTTTACATTATGAAGCTTACCGTAATGTGACTGGCTCAACTGTCCCCAGAACAGTTGAGCCAGTCACATGTTTGTTTGTAGATGGCACAGTGGGAGACGGCGGGAGCTGGTGAGTGGTGATATGAGTTGATGAAGTTACACTTGTATGCAATTCACTATTGAGTGTTTACCATCATATCTTATAATGGCTTTCTGCTTGCTATAAGTCAAAGAGCTCTGGTTAAGTAGTCTCTACGGCTGCCATTTTTCCCCTGTGTGACCTAGCTTTCTTTTTCTTCTCTCCTCCGTTCTATTCCCCTCTGCTCCATGTACACTGCATGCTTTTCTGAAGGAAAAGCAGTGTCACAACTTTGTTCATTTGCACAATTTATCTCATTCACTTTTGCTTGTAAATGTCCACACTCACCGTAAAATGACCTTCGGTAGCTATTGGCTATACTTGTAGAACGTTATGAGCTGGATTAGCCTGTTTTTGCAATTATGTTTGTTTCAGTCTTTATCATTTGACTAACAATTTCACTATTAGTTTCTGCTAATTTTGTTAGCATTCCGTTAAGAGGCCCAATGGGGTTTTCTTGCCTTTCTAGCGCCCCCTTGTGTGCAATGCCGGTAATACCATAAATCCTGGTGTAAGACAAAGATGGTATGACAATATTAAAATCTGGATACTGCCCAAGCCTAGTTATACTAATGCAAAAAATGTCATACTTCTATATACAATACAGTAGAAACATTAGGATATCTGTAAATATGACATTACGAAAGGACTCCAGTGATGCAGGCTTGCCAAGTGTTAGGCTAGTCAGTTAATCATTCTCTTGTAGGGGTTTAATTTTTGTATTTTGTCGTTAAGATATGTGTTAGGTATAGTGGGGTTCTGCAGTGTTTAGCCTTCTCTAGCTGTAGTTGGGCTGTGTTCCTCAGGTTCTTATCCCAGAGTAAATGGAGCACTGTGCTCTTGAATAATTCAACCAGCATCTTTGTGTGTGTGTTGATTTTAGGTTTTCTGGATGAGAGGTCTGGAGTTTCACAGCCAAAGAGTTTGCCTTCATGCAAGGTTTCAAAGCAGCAGGCTATAACCGGCGTTTTAGTGTACTTTCTCTGTTCAATTCAGGAAAGTAGTTTTTCTTCAGTCTGTATCTTTGAGCGCTAGGCTGTTTTTAGTCTGTAGTTTTGTGGTCTAGCCCTGCCCTGAGGTTGGACTTTCCCTGCACCGCCCCAGGGCTGTCAAATGCAGGATTTGCGGTGTCCATGCTGTTATTTTACACCAATTGTCATTAGCAGTGAACCCTTAGTTTTTACAGACACTTTTTCTCCTTCTCTGCTGCTGACTGCTGGTGCTGCAGGGAGGGGGATGTTATCTAGGCAACTGAAGACTCTTTTGCCACATCACCTTGCATGTTTTAGCAAGGAGCAACAAAGTTTCATCAACTTGTGGAGTCCATGTTACAGCAGAAACTGACTCAACCGCACGAACGCCGGGCCATCCCGTCTCCAGTCAGCGGTTTGTTCCATGGTTATTGATTATTGATTGTCTTCATCCATAACCATCGGTTATACGGTAATTGTACCAGCCCTACTTGGAGGACTACCACAAGTGGCATCACTGCTCAGCTGCTCTTTTTTTGTTGTTGTTGTTTGCAAACAACAGGACTATCTTGTCAAATGTTTGAAAGGGGTAAACTGGTTTTCATCAGTGTTTACAGTTGGATTTGTATCAGCACCTAGATCATATTTTGATAATGACTGTATTTGGAATAAAATGCTCCTCACACCGTATTGTGAAATACATTTTCTCCCTTCTTTTTCCATGACTTTCTGGTTTTGTACGTTAGGCTAGCACCACTGAAACGCAGCCAGCGAACTACAGACCACCGTTAGAACAGAGCTGAAATGCCAAGAAAGCCTTAATGGATCATGTGTGCTTTCCACATAACCAGATTATCTTCTGCCTGCTCAGGAGAAAACCTTACTTTTATGGCTGACTGTTGCCTTTGCAGGAAGGAATATTGCTTCTGTGCTGTCGTCTAGCCGGTTGTGTTGTTATCATATGTAGTTTAGACTTGTAGAATGTTATTGTGCCATGTTCTTTTTCCTTGATAAGACACAGATCTATGTGTACACAACCAGGTCAATGTATTTCCTACGTCATGCTTATTGATCTAGTACTGATAACTGTGATGAATGCCTATTGGTGCGCCGCAGTTGTTTTTCTAATTCTATTTGCTAGGAAACTATCCAACAATAGGTTTTTCTTGCGCGGAGTCAGATGTTAAGTGTCGACGACAGTCGAATCTAGTCCTCAATCCTGCGTTTTTAAACAGGACGAGCTGGTGTCTTATTGCCTAATATCCTATAGGGTAAGGATATGGGTTTTGTACTCTATTTTAAAGCCATGAGCTTCCTGGAACAACATTCAGGGCCTTTCTCTTTGGCCACATACCTTGTGAAATTCTTGCATGCAAGCCTAGGCAGGATCAGTCTGTGGGTGCAATACAGCAGCTTGATGTTAACCAGAGCTATTGGCCTTTGCCACAGTAAACTGAATTACTCCCTACCTCAACATTATGCAACAGCACTGTTTTTCTTCCTCTCCTCCTCCGTTTGGTTCATAAAGCACATTTTTCATGTCTGCTCTGTCATATGGCAGACTTGAATGGCCTTAACATGCATATACCTGCTGTTTATGTTTTAGGTTGGACCCCATTCCATAGATTCAGGAATCGCTCACAATGGTTTTTGAACGCTACCTCTTTTAAAATCTGTACATTCTGTACGTGTACTTCATGTTTTCAGTTTGTTGACGATTTTATTTTACTTAAGCCCTAGTATTAGTAAATCAAATAAATACTTTTTTTTTTTTTTACTTGCCCAGGTGCCTGCTAAAAGGCTCCTTTTTGATTTCAATAGACATTCCCTCCACCCAAGGCTATTTTGTTCATATCAAAAGTGCCCTCTTAAACTGCAGTTTTCATCAAGATGTTGGATGGTATCTAATCCATTACCTGTGTAGTTGTATTTGATCTGATCCCATGTCAACATTTTTCAGAACTGTGGGGTAACAAGGCTCCTCAGATGACTTAATCAATGTGCTCAGCATCCTCTGTCTAGATGAGGCCTGGCAATTGACTTGACTCATGGTGTATTGAAATGCCTGGAGGGAATAAGGGCTGTTTAATTACACATGGCTTTGACGATTAAGATGTAAAGACTGTGTATCCTACTAATAGTTACCACCATAGTAGTGCATCTGTCTTTTGTGTACTTTCGTTGTGGCATTTTGCACCTGCCCTGTGTTTTGTTGTAGCTGCTTGACAATGAAATTTCCCCCCCGGGGATCAATAAAGTATCTATCTCTATCTATCTATCTCATCTTGGTATGACGATCTTGACGCAGTTGCTCTACTTTCTTTTTGGTCTTGTCCCAGTAAGCATGTTTGCTCTCATGGGGCAGCAGGGAACGTAGTGGTTAAGAGTGTTGGGCCAGTAGCCGAAAGGACACTGGTTTGAATCCCCGAGCCGATTGGGTAAAAAACTCTCTTAGGCCCTTGAGCAGGGCACTTAATCCTAATTGCTTCTGTAGGCTCTGGATAAGAGCATCTGCTAAATGTAATGATATTGTTGCTCTGTGTTGGATTGCTTTATCCTGTTCATATCAGTGTCTGGTTAGGGTTGGGCGGCTACTATCTTGTCTAGCTGATTTAAAAAAAAACCTATCCTATATTCCCTTCTCTCTCCTTTTGATAGGCTTGGAATATGACTGAAGGCTACGCTTCATTGTTTTATGCATGGATGTCTCCCGATCAAACAATGAACGTAACAGAATTCCATCTGTTATTTGAATAGCCTAAAAACGCATGGTGCTTACAGTATTTTTGTTGTGTTGAAAGGTGGGATTAAAAATGATTTAATTGTCATTGTTTGTCGTAGATCTACACAAAGTACTTGTCTGTTGCGCCAAAAAGGTTTGGCCTACAAACTATTATGACCCCTCTATGGAAAGATGACTCATGAACTCCCAGTGGTGTGTGTCTACCAAGCGGACTTGTTGCGGATAAAAATCAGTGCGTTGTGACGTAGTGCACACAAGGTACTTTTTTTTTTTTTGCTTAAGTTTAAATTTTTCGAATAAAAAAACGAATGTTCTATGTGTTTCCATGCATTTTTAACTCTACCGATAGTTTTGTCTCAAACTGTTGCGTTAAATAGCAAATGTTTCTACTCTGGTCTTGGCACGTGCACTCTAGCCAACAGCTCGCTTGTGGATAGGTCAGTCTACCAGGGATCATCAACTAGATTGTCACTAGATTTCTTGAGCTGATGATCATGGGACCGGAGCATTATTACACATTTGTAGACCAGATATATTTGACTAAAACCAAATAATTTCAAACTTGGCTTACATTTGATATGATCACATATCTCTCTATTTGTGGAAATACTTTGGAACAGATTAAAATCACTTGGAGCTTCACTTGGAGCTTCCTGCTTCCTTGGAGCTATTTTTTTAATTTTTATGGAATGACTTTACTTGCAAATAAACTGTGGATGGAAACGTGCACATGCCAAAAGTACCTTCAGTGCCAGCGCTGCTTAACAGGCACTATTCATGGTGCAAAAGTACATGTGCATACCCAAAGCTCTTGCTAGCAAATTTAATAAGGTCTTGCTCCAGCAGATACCTTCTCAGGACAGACGTTGTGAGACATACGAGGTCAGATGGGTCTAATAGCGCCAGAGAGGACGGTGCATTACTGCCACCAATAGTTGGTGTGTGCGTAGCACGTTGATGCCCTGCAACAAATCTACTGACTTATGCAATACACGCGACAAACAAACATCAACAGGTTGCATGCACACATACCATCTGGGACGCATAAATACCTTCTGAGGTGCATGCGCTTTGAGGTTGCATAATCTGTAGCTTTGATGCTTCTCAAACTGAGAATTAGCAGTTCTCGACTGTTAGCAGTCTCTTACTGGCAGTAAGAACGGACGATTGCTAGATTATATATTTTTTTAAACTTTCATCACTCAGTTATTACATTTCTATTTAACAAACTAAATATAGAGAAATGCTTATCTAAGGTAAAATAATAATCCAAAACTATGTGTGTGTGTGATATATATATATATATATATATGCGCACACACACACTTGCTAGATTAAAGCTTCTATGGTTATCCAATCCCACAGTAGAGAGAAGGCTGTGTGGTCTGACTAGGGCTACAGTTTGATCAGAGAAACATGCCCTTGGCAGTACACGTCATTTAAAGTAGAAATGGTCAGGAACACAATGGCCTGTGGCTGCTTGACGAAGACCTGTTTCTTAATTGTCACAGCCATGTCTGAGCTGATGCTGCTGCTGAGGCCCTAATTAAGTCGGTCAATGTCCTGTGTCGACAGGTCGGTTCAATGGAGCGCTCGTCTTAGTCTTCATTCTGTGCCTTCTCCAGTTGGAGGCAGCTCTACTCACTGTTTGTTTAATGACCCAATCAGGTATGGAGGATATTTAATGGCCATTGAGTAAAGTAAATTATGCCCCCTTTTTTTTTTTTTCTGTGTGGCTAGAAGCTATCTTCCCTCCCTGTGTAAACTAATCTACATTCTCATAGGCTGCTATTCCAAATGCTCTTTTGGCATCATAGTATTCTAGCTATGTAATTTTGGTCTGTTTTTACCCAGTTGAGGCAGGTCTCATGTGAATGGTCCAATGTATTTTAATTTAATTATGGAAATGTTTGCCCCCCCCCCTCGAGGCTCCAAAAAGTGCTGTGTTCCATCAAATATGGTGTGTGTATTGTACAGGCAGCTTCTGGAAAGGCAGTCCGCTGCTGCAGCCTTTATCACACAGCCAGAGTTCATTTATGAGCGGTATGCTTTCCCTGCTGGGTGTGAGCGCTACACTCACACACAAATAGTCTATGTACTGTATAAGTACATATACACAGGTTAAGCTACTCACTCGCACACTCCAGCCACAACCCATAAAGATCTCACTAGCTTAGAGGAGAAGATCTTCATTTTTCTAAATATCCAACATTTGAGGGCAGTGAAATTCGTACAGACAAATGAGGGATACAAAGAATAAAAGCAGGTGCTTCCACACAGGTGTGGTTCCTGAGTTAATTAAGCAATTAACATCCAATCATGTTTAGGGTCATGTATAAAAATGCTGGGCAGGCCATTATTTTTGCCTACCTTTGCTATGCCCGCATAGGATGACAATTCCCTCATCGACAGAGCACGAGAGGTCACTGAATGGTTTGAGCATGAAAACATTAACTATATGCCATGTCCGTCTGTCACCAGATCTCAACCCAATTGAACACTTCTGGGAGATTCTGGAGCGGCACCTGAGAGCAGTTTTTTTTACCACCATCACCAAAACACCAATTAATGGAATTTCTCGTGGAAGAATGGCGTCTCATTCCTCCAATAGAGTGCCAGACACTTCTAGAATCCTATGCCAAGGTGCATTGAAGCTGTTCTGGCTCGTGGTGGCCCAATGCCCTATTAAGACACTTTATGTGGGTGTTTCCTTTATTTTGGCAGTTACCTGTATTTGCTTTAAAGAGCACTTCTGTCCTTGTTCTTGCTGCTCGGGTAATGGGCTAAGTTGGGTCATTATCCATGACCCCTGTTAAGGCATCTCAATGGAAAGTTTCTGTACTATATTTAAACATTCTCCAATCTCAAGTTTTTCCATATAACACATGGTTGTGATTATCAGCTTTGGAGATTGTGAGCTAGCCACCCCATGAGACAGAGTATTTTTAGCCCAGCAGGTTGAGAACCGTGGCAGGAGCGCCGTCTGTAGAGCCGTATGTCTCTAGACACCGAGTGAGAACAGTCTGAACTGGAATAAACTGATGTAGGAATGGAGGGCCAATGTCGCTCAGAGATTGTCTTTGCATGCACCCAGCTGTGCTGACAGGTTGAGGAAGCCCCCCTCACAGCTCCCCCTTAATCGCCATTCCCCTGACTGTAGTGTTTATTTTAGTAGATGGTTAGTTAGGGCTATTGTTAGATATTCTCTGCTCCTGGGCCTGTGGAAGACGTGTGTGTTTTCCCCAGAACAGCTGCAGTGTGCAGAGTTACCCTGGACCACATGGAGGTGGATACCCAGGCCTGGTTGACCAGGCGGTCAGATCCTCGGTCACAGTAGCATAGGAAACACATTCTCTGGAGACTGTCTGTGGTTAAACTTCCTTAATCAGTTACTCGCATGTTATCTATATTAGTTCATGCTGGTGTGATATAGGCTAGGCTATATCTCTAACGGAACATTTTGTAATATGACATAAGACTAGTCTGAACTTAGCACTAAGCACACTATGTACAGGACTGATTTTATTTCAACCAACCCTTCTGCTTTTTTGCAAAACATTAGTATAGGAATGGAGAAGTCTATCTCTGCTCTGGATAGCACTCAGACCTAATTTCCACAGTAAGCGACGGATACTGAAGTTGAAATGTTTTGCGTTTCTGTTTCCCCTGTCCTTTCTTTGCTTTATATAATTAACTTTATGCTCTTTTAGGAATGACAGGAAATGGTTCATTGTGGCTTCCCGTTCCAGCCCAGGGTTGAAAAACATGAACTGTACTTATCTTCCTGTTAGAGACAGGCCTTTATAACAGGTGTTACTGTAAAACCTTAGCTATCCTGTGAAGTATGTCTGGTTATCTCTTATTCACAATGTTGCCTGAGGATAACACTGACTGTCTCCCTGTGGGTGTCCATGAGCCTCTCAGCTGTTGCCAGTGTGGTCCAGGGCTGGATATAGAGTAACTCTGCGTCTCCTCTCCCTCCTGTATGCTGGGTGGGCAAAGCCATGCTGTCATCAAGGCACATAATTAACTGCTGATGCAAGAGAGGGTGCCCATGGTCACAATGTCAGATTGCGCTGTTGATATTTTATCTTTTAGATGTCTCTCATAGCCATGCCCACTCTTCAGCTGTCCCAAATAGGTTTGAGGAAATAGTTGTTCATTCTTTCTTGCATGAAATAATTACAGATGGCCTATTTGTCATTATCTGAACTGAAGTATTATGAGTCTCTGCTGCACAATATGATGTTAGACATGTTCAGAATTATATAGTTGAAGTTGGAAGTTTACATACACCTTAGCCAAATACATTTAAACTCAGTTTTTCCACAATTCCTGACATTTAATCCTAATAAAAATTCCCTGTCTTAGGTCAGTTAGGATCACCACTTTATTTTAAGAATGTGAAATGTTAGAATAATAGTAGAGTGATTTCAGCTTTTATTTCTTTTATCACATTCCCAGTGGGTCAGAAGTTTACATACACTCAATTAGTATTTGGTAGCATTGCCTTTAAATTGTTTAACTTGGGTCAAACATTTCGGGTAGCCTTCCACAAGCTTCCCACAATAAGCTGGGTGAATTTTGGCCCATTCCTCCTGACAGAACTGGTGTAACTGAGTCAGGTTTGTAGGCATCCTTACTCACACATGCTTTTTCAGTTCTACCCACAAATGTTCTATAGGATTGAGGTCAGGGCTTTGTGATGGCCACTCCAATACCTTGACTTTGTTGTCCTGAAGCCATTTTGCCTCAACTTTAGAAGTATGCTTGGGGTCATTGTCCATTTGGAAGACCCATTTGCGACCAAGCTTAACTTCCTGACTGATGTCTTGATGTTACTTCAATATATCCACATCTATTTTGTGAAGTGCACCAAGTCCCTCTTGCAGCAAAGCACCCCCACAACATGATGCTGCCACCCCTGTGCTTCACGTCCGGGATGTTGTTCTTCGGCTTGCAAGCCTCGCCCTTTTTGCTCCAAACATAACGATGGTCATTATGGCCAAACGGTTCTATTTTTATTTCATCAGACCAGAGGACATTTCTCCAAAAAGTATGATCTTTGTCCCCATGTGCAGTTGCAAACCGTAGTCTGGCATCTTTATGGCGATTTTTGGAGCAGTGGCTTCTTCCTTGCTGTGCGGCCTTTCAGGTTATGTTGATATAGGACTCTTTTACTGTGGATATAGATACTTTGTACCTGTTTCCCACAGCATCTTCACAAGGTCCTTTGCTGCTGTTCTGGGATTGATTTGCACTTTTCTCACGAAAGTACGTTCATCTCTAGGAGACAGAACGCGTCTCTTTCCCGAGCTGTATGATGGCTGTGTGGTCCCATGGTGTTTATACTTCTGTACTATTGTTTGTACAGATGAACGTGGTACCTTCAGGCGTTTTGGAAATTGCTCCCAAGGATGAACCAGACTTGTGGAGGTCTACAGTCTTTTATTTTTTCATTTCTTTCAATGATGTCGAGCAAAGAGGCACTGAGTTTGAAGGTAGGCCTTGAAATGCATCCACAGGTACACCTCCAATTGACTCAAATGATGTCAATTAGCCTTTCAGAAGCTTATAAAGCCATAACATTTTCTGGAATTTTCCAAGCTGTTTAAAGGCACAGTCAACTTAGTGTATGTACACTTCTGACCCACTGCAATTGCGATATAGTGAATTATAAGTGTAATAAGATGTCTGTAAACAATAGTTGATAGAATTACTTGTCATGCACAAAGTAGATGTCCTAACCAACTTGCGAAAACTATAGTTTGTTAACATGAAATCTGTGGAGGGGTTGAAAAAGTAGTTTTAATGACTTCAACATAAGTGTATGTACATTTCCGACTTCAACTGTATAACCAGTGGCGTGTACTCATGGATGCCGAGGGAAGCCAGGCCTCCCCACCCCAAAATTGACCATTATAAAAAGAAAAAACATAACATTATTTTATAATTTTCTTTCAATTCGCAAGGTGCGAAGAGCGAGCGCAACAGTACTCCTCTTTCTCAGCATGTGTAGCCCATCTATCTAATTCTGTCTGGTCAAAAAGAGTATGACATTGTTGTCGCCCGTAGCATTGAATGCAAGGGAAGCCAGCCATTTGGCCTCCCTTGATAATTTAAATAAAATAATAGCCAATCAGCGTTGAGCTCAACTGTGAATTATCCTGGTGCGCCAAGGCAAGCCAGTTTGGATTTTGCTTCGCACCAATCACATCACATAAAAAAACAGAATGTAATTTACAGAAAATTTGTTCCATACCTAAATTAGCAATGCATGGGGATAAGGATTTGGACTTAGTTCTCCGCACTGGCCAATGATTATAACGCAGATCCTATTCCAACCGTAAATGCATACGTTGTGCCCCTGGCCTGAGAGGATGGAAGTTCAATATATAGATCGATGTAGTAGGCGAATGTTAACTAGCTAACGTTGCCCATGAAAGGAAGTTGGGCTAGGGAGCAAGCCTTTTTGGCCAGGTTGCGTAGGACATCAAAAACTAAGTGTGTACTGTATGACAGTAATATACTTTTTTTGGATACCTGAAAGAGAGGAGGATGCATTGGCGTGTCTCTACTAGTAGGGTGAGTAAACATGTTTGTTTTTTTCTACTCACGCACACGCATCCGCACCATGGACAGCTACATCATATTTAGCTTGGACTAAATCGTTTTTGGTATCTTTTAGTTGTCACTATTACACTAAGCATAGGTGAGTTGATGATGAGGTTGAAATTGTGCTGTATTAGTGGAGGCAGTTCCTGTTGACTTTTCGACTTGCACTAACTCTCCGTGGTTCTAAATCAATGGTTGTTTAGTATTCCGAAATGTCGGAAACCATTAACTTGCTTGACCCTGCAGTAGGTCATGTAACTGTTTTGATACATGCTTTGTGGACTTTACCAGTTATCTGATGAAACAAACGTGTGGTTGAATTTATTCTGCCACTGTCTTCTTATTGTCTCAGCCTTATGCTGCTCATCTGTATTTGGGGAGTTTCTCACATTCTTTGCAGATCCTCAAGTGCTATCAGGTTGGATGGGGAGTGTCGCTGCACAGCTATTTTCAGGTCTCTCCAGAGATGTACGAAATCCGGGCTCTCACTGGGCCACTCAAGGACATTCAGAGACTTGTCCCAAAGCCACTCCTGCATTGTCTTGGCTGTGTGCTTAGGGTCATTGTTCTGTTGGTAGGTGAACCTTTGCCCCAGCCTGAGGTCCTGAGTGCTCTGGAGCAGATTTTCTTTGTTCTGTTAATCTTTCCCTCAATACTGACTAGTCTACCAGTCCCTGCCACTGAAAAACATCCCCACAGCATGATGCTGCCACCACCATGCTTCACCTTAGGGATGGTATTGGCTAGGTGATGATCAGGCTAGGTGCTTGATTTTTTTTCCTCCAGACGTGTTGCTTGGCGTTCAGGCCAAAGAGTTCAATCTTGGTTTCATCAGACCAGAGAATCTTTCTCATGGTCAGAGTCCTGTAGGTGCCTTTTGACTTACTCCACGCAGGTTCTCGTGCCATTTCAGGAGTGGCTTCAGTCTTGCCACTCTACCATAAAGGCCTGATTTTGTGGAGTGCTGCAGAGATGGTTGTCCTGAAAGGTTCTCCCATCTCCACAGAGAAACTCTGGAGCTCTGACAGTGACTATCGGGTTCTTGTTCACCTCCCTGACCAAGGCCCTTCTCCCCTGACTGCTCAGTTTGGCTGGGCGGCCAGCTTTAGGAAGAGTCTTGGTGGTTCCAAACTTCCTCCATTTAAGAATGATGGAGGCCATTATGTTCTTGGGGACCTTCAATGCTGCAGACATGTTTTTGTACCCTTCCCCAGATCTGTGCCTCTACACAATGCTGTCTCGGAGCTCTACCTTCGACATCATGGCTTGGTTTTTTTTCTCTGACATTAACTGTGGGACCTTTATATAGACAGGTGTGTGCCTTTCCAAAACCATGTCCAATCAATTGAATTTACCAAAGGTGGACTCCAATCAAGTTGTAGAAACATCTCAAGGATGATCAATGGAAACAGGATGCACCTGAGCTCAATTTCGAGTCTCATAGCAAAGGGTCTAAATACTTAATTAAATAAGGTGTCTGTTTTTTTATTTATAAATGTGCAAAAATGTCTAAACCTGTTTTTGCTTTGTCATTGTGTGTAGATTCATGAGAAATGCTTTATTTAATCCATTTTAGAATAAGGCTGTAAGGGAACGTAACCTGGAAAAAGTGAAGGTCTGAATATTTTCAGAATGCACTGCATCATGGGTGCAAGGCATAAGAACTAACCGGTTATAGGGCAAACAATTTCTTCAGTTATTTTACCCATGCACGGCTACTGGATATAACCTCCCATTTTGCACTTTTCCCATTCTAAAAGAATATAATTTTTGTCACACCTTCCCTCACTGAATTTGTTTCAGCATTTATTTGCAGAAAGACGTTTCCTTCCAGCAGGATATCATACCGAGTAAGACGTCACAGGTGACGTTGCGTCTGACCATCGCTAGGCAATGGATGGTTCATCTGTTGTCAAGGGAGCTGCTGTGATCAGCCTTGTTTTTAAAATGGTAACTGATTGGTTGGCCATAATGGAAGTGGAACCTTGCAGTAATGCCCGCAAAATTGCTTAATGGCCGTCTAAGTCCACAAGCGTCACTCTTCAGCTTGATTAAACGTGTGTGTGTGTGTGTGTGCGTGCGCTCGCTCTGTCTCAATATTTGTGAAGGACTAATAGTTCAATATACAGTACATTCTTCGTTCTGTTTGTGTGACCTCATGGTCTTCATACATGAGGTCCCACAATAAATCATTTTAGATAAGATCTTATCTAGAGTTCCCTGCCCTCCCATGAGTAGAACAATTATAATGCTTGCTGTGTATGTGTTCTAGTCTAAGAATGGTTGTTGAAACTGCTCCCCACTAACCTCTTTCTGGGTTGTATTCCCCGTATACAGAGCTCCAGAGATCATCCTAGGCCTGCCTTTCTGTGAAGCCATCGACATGTGGTCCCTGGGCTGTGTCATCGCTGAGCTCTTCCTGGGCTGGCCCCTCTACCCAGGAGCACTGGAGTATGACCAGGTAAACCAAAGCACCTGCCTGACATTTCCAAAGCTAGCAGACACAGACTGTCAAGGGAAGAGAACAATACAGACATTTTGATTCTAAGTGTGAGGATGGTTAAAGCCTCCACTTCTTGTTTATTTTCCTAGTGAAACCCTGTCTGTTATTTTGTTGGTGCTCCCTAAGCAGTGAAGCATGCGTACAAATACACAATGTCTAATCTGGACATGAATGGAACAGGAAATTGGCTGGGTCATGTTTGATTATTTCCCTTAGGTCAGTAACTACACGAGTCCCCCGGCTTAAAGGGAGACCATGGGAAAGCTCTGCTGTGTGCTGTGGAGTTTGTGCTATGGGCTGATGTAGGGGTGTCATTTTTGGGTCTATTGGTAATTTGGACCACGACCAGGCAGTAGTACTTTGCTGACCATGAGCCTCCCCTGACTGACTGCTGCTCCGCGCCAGCGCTGGGTCCAGTTCCACGCCACACAGCAAAATGTATTTATAAGCCTAATGCTAGACACACCACACACATACACAACTCGACCCCCCCCCCCCCACACCCCCAGCCTGCACCATCAGCGGGTTCTCACTTCATTGCTCTCACTGTGTTTGTGCAGCCTTGTGGCAACCCGATTTGAATCTCTATAACATCCAAATCATCAAGCCATTAACAGAGCCAGTTAATCTCGCTGGTCTCCTGGCTGTGTTGAGAGATACAGCGGCGGCTTTGCACAGTGAGGAAAAACCCCTGCCTCCTTGCCTAACTCATGCCTGGTCTTGCAGTTGTAGCAGCTCTAAGGCACAGTGTTTTGGCTGGAAGAGGGTAGCTATGACGTACCCTTTCTGAGCAATAGTCCTTACTGGCTTTACTGTCGGGGACAGATGCTAACTTGTGTCTGTCATATTGTCAGTGTCGCTGCTCTCATGGGAGATCAAGTGTCCAAAAATCTAAGTCTGGTCTATTGCTGCTTTTAAGTCTGATTTATTGCTGCTTTAAAAAAAATATATATATATATATATATTTGAGTAATGATCTCATGGGCAGCAATGAAATAGTTGTTTAAATAAGAAATTATTGTATCACTTATTGTATTTTTGCTTTGTTACCAGATGTAGCAACATGTCTTTTGTAAGGTGATGGTTTTTGCATTTATCTAGGTCACCCTACCTCCACTTTGTGGAATTGGAGAGGTTGCCATGGCAATTTTGGAGAACATTACATCTGTCCTGGGCATGTCAAGTGGTTCTCAGCATATTGACCTGGCAAAGTAGCACGGGATGAGCAGTAGTGCTATAACAGAAGAGTAACCGATATTCCTACTGGGATTGTATTTTACAAGTGTATGACGTGTCTATTTACTCCATTTGGAAGACCTACATGTAACCTTTTTGATTAGCTTCGATTAGTAGAGACCGAAACCCTCTTTGGGCTTAAGTGTCTTTTGTCCTGTGGGGATGTTTGGGAGGGCTGGGATAGCAGTGTGCCTGTGTCAGGCTCCCGATGTGGGGATGACAGAATGCCTCTAATGGGAAGTTCTGCTCGACACCTCTGTCACACAAACCTCACACAGAGCTCCATGACCACACTTGGAGGTCCAGCCATCACATGCACTCAACAGCAGTGCAGTGGTCAGCTCTATTTACATCCTCTGGTCTAGTTTGTCTTGACGAGTATCTGTGTAGTGCTATCAGGGTTTGTTCTGGATCAAAATGGGCCTTAGGGTGTGGCGGGGGCATGGCCATGGGCGTGGCCAAAGGTGCGGTTGCTGACCAATGTTTTTAGAGGCCCTCATGTTGACGGCATTGACAAATTGTAGCTGTTTTTAAAGTTAATTTCCCACAGTTCTACACATCTTGCCATGGCTTATGCTTTCTGACTGACTCAAACATAACAAAATCAATGGGGGCCCTATGCCATGACAAATACAATACAATTTCTGCAGGGAATTTTCTTTTCTGTCTAGCTTTTAGTTAGGTGATTGTTAGTTCTCAAAGATGATCTTATTTGACCATATAGGTCCATTATCCTTTCTACATACTTTGTTGTTTTAGTCGTTTAAGTTTACAAGTTTTTCCATTATCCTTAATGTTGGTGATTCCTTTGATGTACAGTGCCTTCAGAAAGTATTCGTACCTCTTGACTTACTCCACATTTTGTTGTTACAGCCTGAATTCAAAATGGATTTAAATATAAAAAAAATTCACCCATCTACACACAATACCCCATAATGACAGTGAAAACATGTTTTTGGAAATGTTAGCAAATTGATTGAAAATGCAGATATCTCATTTACATAAGTATAACTTTGAAGACGCACCTTTGGCGGCGGTTACAGCTTTGTCGACTTGGGTATGTCTATCAGCTTTGCACATCTGGATTTGGGGATTTTCTCCCATTCTTCCTTGCAGATTTTTGAAAGCTTTGTTAATTTAGATGGGGAGCGGTGGTGAACAGCATTCTTTCCATAGATCTTCAATGGGATTCCAGTTTGGCCTTTGGCTTGGCCACTCAATGACTTTCACCTTCTTGTTCTGAAGCATTTCCAGTGTTGCTTTGGCTGCATGCTTGGGGTCATTGTCTTGTTGGACTATAAATCTTTGCCCCAGTCTAAGGTTATTTGCACGTTTTGAAGCAGGTTCTCAAGGATGTGCCTGTATTTGGCTCCATTCATTGTTCCCTCTATCCTTACCACCATGCTTCATGTTAGGTGATGAGCTGTGCCTGGTTTTCTCCAGACATGGAGAGTAAAATTTGTCTCATCAGACCACAATCTTTTGCATTATGATCTCAGTCCTCCCTCTCTCAATGCCCCGATTGGTGATGTGCTGTAGAGACTGGTGTCCTGGCTTCTCTCATTTCAGCCAAGGTACTCTGTAGTTCTGTCAGTGGTCATTGGCTTCTTGGTCACATCCCCGACCAAGGTCCTTCTTGCCCGGTTGCTCAGTTTGGTTGGATGGCCAGATCTTGGCAGAGCATGATCAAAGGAAATTGAATGCACCTGAGGTCCATTTGGAGTGTCATAGGAAAATGATGTGAATACTTGTTTAGATATTTCTGTTTAATTTTCAATAAATTAACAAAAATGTCTAAACATGTTTTCACAGTCGTTAAAATCAATTTTAATCAATTTTGAATTCAGGCTGTGTAACAAAAAAATGTGGAATAAGTCAAGGGGTATGAATACTTTCTGAAGGCACTGTATATGAGTAGGTCCAACAAGCAGGAAAATGATGTAAACGCTGTAGTCTCTCTCCTTCTCCACAGATTCGCTACATTTCTCAGACACAAGTGTTGCCGGGGGAGCAACTGCTAAATGTGGGGACCAAGACATCCCGCTTCTTCTGCAAAGAGTCTGACTCGCCTTATGCTGCCTGGAGACTGAAGGTAACACTGACATTATCTGATTCCGGAACATGGACATCCTAGACCAGGGGTAGGCAACTACACTGAACACAAATATAAACGTCAACATGTAAAATGTTGGTCCCATGTTTCATGAGCTGAAATAAAAGTAAAAGCACATAAAGCATATTTCTCAAATTTGTGTACGTCCCTGTTGGGGAGCATTTCTCCTTTGCCAAGATAATCCATCCACCTGACAGGTGTGGAATATCAAGAAGCAAACTAAACAGCATGATCATTACACAGGTGCACCTTGTACTTGGGACAATAAAAGGCCTCTCTAAAATGTGCAGTTTTGTCACACAACACAATGCCACAGAGTTTTGAGGGAGCATGCAATTGCCATGCTGACAGCAAGGATGTCCATCAGAGCTGTTGCCAGAGAATTGAATGTTGATTTCTCTACCATAAGCTGCCTCCAACATTGTTTTAGAGAATTTGGCAGTACGTCCAACTGGCCTCACAACTGCAGACCACGTGTATGGCATTGTGTGGGCGAGTGTTTGCTGATGTCAAAGTTGTGAACAGAGTTCCCCAAAGGGGGCAGTGGGGTTATGGTATGGGCAGGCATAAGCTACGGACAACAAACACAATTGCATTTTATCAATGGCATTATGAATGCACAGATACCGTGGCGAGATCCTGAGGATCATCATAATGCACAGCCCCATGTCGCGACAGCGTGTTCCAGTTCCCGCCAATATCCAGCAACTTCGCACAGCCGTTGAAGAGCGGGGTGGGACAACATTCTACAGGCCTCAAATACTGACTGGTTTTCTGATCTCCCTGCCTTATTTCATTTGACTGATTTCTTTAAATGAAATGTAACTCTTTGAAATTGTTGCATGTTGAGTTTATTTTTGTTCAGTATAGATTCAGCCGAAGGACGATTTTTGTCAGAGCAGATGGTCGGGGGGGCCGGAACATAATTGTAGTAATTATGAATACTGCAAATTGACCACAACTAAACCAAAAAAATGGACTATCACTTGCGGGCCAAAACCACACCGCCTGTTGCAGACCCCTGACCATCAACAGATCCAGTTCTGAGTCCGCTAGGTAGAATTCTTGAGAATGTATGTTCACAATTGAAGACTCCTCACGTTTTCTGTTTATGCAGACGACAGAGGAGCATGAGACTGAGACTGGGATGAAATCCAAAGAGGCCAGGAAGTACATTTTTAGCAGTCTGGATGACATAGCACATGTGAGTACAGAACTTTGCTTAAATGTTTCAGACAATCACATCATTTAAAGTACGAAATTGCGTACAACTAAATTATAATTTGTGACAACTACTATATAATACAGTAGTGGTACCAGTGAATACCGGTGTATTTTGATGCGGAGTAGCTAAAGATGTTGGTTTCGTTTTGCTGCTTTAGGTGAATCTGATGCTGAATATGGAGGGCAGTGACTCGCTGGCAGAGAAGGCAGACCGGTTGGAGTTTGTGAGCCTGTTGAAGACCATGTTGCTGATCGATGCTGAGCAGAGGATCGCTCCCTCAGATGCCCTCAACCACCCCTTTGTCACCATGCAGCACCTTCTTGACTTCCCCCACAGCAATCAGTAAGTCTAACCTAGGGCTGAACAAATAATAACATAACAAAACAACAAAAGCTATTCCATGCGATACCAAGAAATGAACTACAAACTGATAACAGATGGACACAGATCAGAAGTAGGCTACAATGTTCCATGAATGCAGTCTGCTCGATTAAATATATATATATTTTTTTAAATAAAGAAATGTTTCTTCCATCTCACCCGTTCTCCTCCATTTACTTTCTCCAGTGTTCAATCGTGTTTCCACATCATGGATGCCTGTCAATCATGGCCCAACGCGTACGATACACTCAACCGCAACAAAGCATCGTTCCACAGACCCTCAACCAACTCCGCTGGACTGCCAATGGCCTTCAATAAAATGGGATCGGTTCACTCCCAGGTAATCTATTAATCACAATTACAAGAAGCTTCATGTATGGTCTGAATGGATGTAAACTGGAAATCTATGTTGCATTTATGGTTGGGGTAAATAGACTTCTTATTGAACCAATAGTGCCACCTACAGGATTATTGGTGCTATTGAATAATATTTACCTTTAATGGCACTGCTGTCTCTCACTTCAGTGAGGGCAAGTAAATAATGAAAAGATAGTTCATTAAACTTAACCCCACCCCCCCATGCAGGCTTTGACGCAATCTGCTCCCTCTGTGATGCATCCTCGGATGCTGCAGACAGGAAATGGTCAGTTTGGGTGTAACGACTCCTTTCAGCCAGCCCTCATCCTTTGCCCCCCAACCATGCAAGGTATGGAGCGTCTCAAATTAGCACATAGTCAAGTCCTTTCATGAAAGATACAATATTAATGCTGGATTTGCAGTGACCATGTCTATCAAAGTTCAAATCCAATACTAGGCTATGCTTGTGGTTTTGTAGGTAACCCAAACCAGTCAGGATATGCAGTTCGGATGGAGAGCACGATACCAATGGTGAACCAAGTCCCTCCCATACAGCCTTTGCAGATGCGACCTGGAGTTATGGCACAGGTGAGACTGGCTCACATCGGGGACATTTGTTTACAGGGGTGAGATGCCACACTGTACTTAGTTGAGTTCCTAGACTCCATGCTAGTCAGAGGTAACACTTTCAAGTAAGCCGGTTCAGGGGTTTGGTGCTTGCCTTACCGCATGTTAAAGGTTTATGGTGTGCTAATGATTCCTGTCTTGTCTTTGTTCTTTGAAGCAACAGTGGTCAAGTAGAGGCCAGCAAATCCTTCTACCAGCCTGGCAGCAAGTGGCTCCTCCTACCAGCACTGTGGCTTCTGACACTGTGGCTGGCCCACAGAGACTCAGTGACTGGGGGTGAGTTAGTTCCCTATTGATGCGTTACCTTTTTAACACACACTACCGTTCAATAGTTTGGGGTCACTTAGAAATGTCCTTGTTTTTGAAAGAAAAGCAAAAAAAATGTCTATTTTAAAATAACAACAAATTGATCAGAAATACAGTGTTGACATTGTTAATGTTGTAAATTACTATAGTAGCTGGAAACGGCAGATTTTTTTTATGGAATATCTACATAGGTGTACAGAGGCCCATTATCAGCAACAATCAATCCTGTGTTCCAATGGCACGTTGTGTTAGCTAATCCAAGTGTATCATTTTAAAATGCTAATTGATCATTAGAAAACCCTTTTGCAATTATGTTAATTATGCTGAAAACGGTTGTGATGATTAAAGAAGCAATACAACTGGCCTTCTTTAGACTAGTTGAGTTTCTGAAGCATCAGCCTTTGTGGGTTCGATTACAGGCTCAAAATGGCCATGAACAAATAACTTTCTTCTGAAACTCATCAGTCTATTCTTGTTCTGAGAAATGAAGGCTATTCTATGTGAGAAATAGCCAAGAAACTGAAGATCTCGTACAGCGATTTGTACTACCCACTTCACAGAACAGCACAAACTGGCTCTAACCAGAATAGAAAGAGGAGTGGGAGGACCCGGTGCACAACTGAGCAACTGACCATATCTCAGACTGGCCAATAAAAATAAAAGATTAAGATGGGTAAAAGAACACAGACACTGGACAGAGGAAGATATGGCTTTTTCTTTGCAACTCTGCCTAAAAGGCCAGCATCCCGGAACAAGAATAGACTGACGAGTTTCAGAAGAAAGTTATTTGTTTCTGGCCATTTTGAGTCTGTAATCGAACCCACAAATGCTGATGCTCCAGGTACTCAACTAGTCTAAAGAAGGCCAGTTTTATTGCGTCTTTAATCAGCACAACAGTTTTCAGCTGTGCTAACATAATTGCAAAAGAGTTTACTAATGATAAATTAGCCTTTTAAATGATAAACTTGGACTAGCTGACACAACGTGCCATTGGAACACAGGAGTGATTGTTGCTGATAATGGGCCGCTGTACGCCTATGTAGATATTCTATTAAAAATCAGCCGTTTCCAGACACTAGTCATTTACAACATTAACAATGTCTACACTGCATTTCTGATCAATTTGATGTTATTTTAATAGACAAAAAATAGGCTTTTCTTTCAAAAACAAGGACATTTCTAAGTAACCCCAAACTTTTGAAAGGTAGTTTATTTCACTTGCCCCTTGCTTCATACTGCGGAGAACTTATTTAATGTTGTTGCTTTACCTTTTTTAAAGGAAAGTACGGCAACACAGCAATCATTACACTAACATGATGCAGCCTCTTCTAACCAACCAAATGACCATGTCCGGTCCACAACCAATCAACATTGGCATTGCACACGTGGTGTGGCCACAGCCGCACGCCAACAAGAGGAACCGGCCCAGTCAGAACAGGTGAGATTTCCGACTTCAACTGTTGGGCTGAAGAAGGAAGTTTACATACACCTTAGCCAAATACATTTAAACTTGGCTTTTCACAATTCCTGACATTTAATTCTAGTAAATATTCCCTGTTTTAGGTCAGTTAGGATCACCACTTTATTTTAAGAATGTGAAATGTCAGAATAATGTCTGGATGTCTGGATCAGTTTTAAAATGGTTTTCATCCTACCTGTCTTGTAGAAGTTTTAGTGTTTATGTGAATCAGATCATGTCTAAAACTGCAGAGTTGTCATGTGGAGTACCTCAGGGTTCTGTCTTGGGCCCTATTCTGTTCCTCTTGTACATATTTCCTCTCGGACAGATAATTAGTCAGTTTAGTGACATATCTTACCATTTGTATGCGGATGATATACAACTGTATTGCTCCTTTAAGGAAACTGAGTTCTCTAAACTGTCTTCCCTAATCAACTGTCTGACTAGTATCAAACAGTGGTTATGTGACAACTTTTTGCTTCTGAATTCAGACAAAACAGAAACACTAATTATCGCACCTGAAAGTAAAATCCCAAAGATAATACAGCATATTGGTGACTTAGGCTCGTCTGTCCAACCGAGCCTTAGGAGCTTAGGTGTTGTTTTTGATTCAGCTATGTCCTTGGAGCTCCACTCTAAACAATTAGTTAGTAACTGTTTCTTCCAACTGAGGAATATTTCCAAATTAAGATCATTTGTGACTAAGGGTGAGTTGGAGATGATCATTCATGCGTTCATCTCCTCTCGTTTAGATTACTGTAACAGTCTTTTTACCCGTTTGAGTAAGAAGGAGCTTTATCGCCTCCAGGCTGTTCAGAACTCTGCTGCAAGGTTTTTAACTCACATTAAGAAAAGAGAACACATCACACCTGTTTTAGCAGCATTACACTGGTTACCAGTCCAGTATAGAATTCATTTTAAAATCCTGGTTCTTACCTTCAGAGCCTTGCATGGTCAAGTGCCTACTTACATCACTGACTTGATACAGCTTTACACTCCCACCCGGAGTCTCAGGTCATTAGATCAGAGGCTATTAGTTGTTCCTCGCACTCATTTTAAAACTAGAGGGGACCAATCATTCCAGGCAGTGGCTCCTAAGCTGTGGAATGCTTTGCCTCCCCTTCTGCGTTGTGCGAACTCAGTTGCTTTTTAAAAGAATCAGAAGACTTTGCTCTTCAAGCAGGCTTTTAGGTAGTCAAGGTTTTTTTTATGGTTGTTTGTTATGTTTTCTATTTTTGTTTAATATTCTTGTATTTCAAGATTTGTTATTGTATTCCATTTTATTGTGAAGCACTTTGTGATCTTTATCTGTGAAATGTGCTATATAAATACATTTTACTAATAATAGGAGTTATTTATTTCAGCTTTTATTTATTTTATCACATTCCCAGTGGGTCAGAAGTTTACATACGCTCAATTAGTATTTGGTAGCATTGCCTTTAAATTGTTTAACTTGGGTCAAACATTTCGGGTAGCCTTCCACAAGCTTCCCACAATAAGTTGGGTGAATTTTGGCCCATTCCTCCTGACAGAACTGGTGTAACTGAGTCAGGTTTGTAGGCCTCCTTGCTCACACACACTTTATCAGTTCTGCCCACAAATATTCTATAGGATTGAGGTCAGGGCTTTGATGGCCACTCCAATACCTTGACTTTGTTGTCCTTAAGCCATTTTGCCACAATTTTGTATGTAAGCTTGGGGTCATTGGAAGACCCATTTGCGACCAAGTTTTAACTTCCCGACTGATGTCTTGAGATGTTGCTACAATATATCCACTTCATTTTTCTTCTTCATGATGCCATCTATTTTGTGAAGTGCACCAGTCCGTCCTGCAGCAAAGCACCCCCACAACATAATGCTGCCACCCCCGTGCTTCACGGTTGGGATGGTGTTCTTCGGATTGCAAGCCTCCCCCTTTTTCGTACTTTCTTTCGAAAGTACGTTCATCTCTAGGAGACGAAACGCGTCTGCTTCCTGAGCGGTATAATGGCTGCGTGGTCCCATGGTGTTTATATTGCGTACTATTGTTTGTACAGATGAACGTGGTACCTTCAGGCGTTTGGCAATTGCTCCCAAGGATGAACCAGACCTGTGGAGGTCTACATTTGTTTTTCTGAGGTCTTGGCTGATTTCTTTAGATTTTCCTATGATGTCGAGCAGAGGCACTGAGTTTGAAGGTAGGCCTAGAAATACATACACAGGTACACCTCCAATTGACTCAAATGATGTCAATTAGCCTATCAGAAGCTTCTAAAGCCATGACATAATTTCCTGGAATTTTCCAAGCTGTTTAAAGGCACAGTCAACTTAGTGTATGGGAACTTCTGACCGACTGGAATTGTGATATAGTGAATTATAAGTGAAATAATCTGTCTGTGAAGAATTACTTGTGTCATGCACAAAGTAGATATCGTAACCGACTTGCCAAAGCTACAGTTTGTTAACATGAAATCTGTGGAGTGGTTGAAAAATGAGTTTTAATGACTAAAACCTTAGTGTATGTAAACCTCAGACTTCAACTGTATATACACAGTAAAACTAATCCTATATAGGCTTAACCTGAAATGCCGCTCATCAAGGAAGATGCCACTGCTCCAAAACCGCCATAAAAAAGCCAGACTACGGTTTGCAACTGCACATGGGAACAAATATTGTACTTTTGGAGAAATGTCCTCTGGTCTGCTGCAAGAGGGACTGGTGCACTTCACAAAATAGATTGCATCATGAGGAAGAAAAACGATGTGGATATATTAAAGCTAAATATATTGAACCTATTGAGGTCAGGAAGTTAAAGCTTGTTCGCAAATGGACAATGACCCCAAGCATACTTCCAAAGGTGTGGCAAAGTGGCTTAAGGACAACAAAGTCAAGGTATTGGAGTGGCCATCACAAAGCCCTGACAGCAATCCTATAGAAAATTTGTGGGCAGAATTGAAAAAGCGTGTGTGAGCAAGGAGGCCTACAAACCTGACCAAAATTCACCTTTAACTTATTGTGGGAAGCTTGTGGAAGGCTACCCGAAACGTTTGACCCTAGTTAAACAATTTAAAGGCAATGCTACCAAATACTAATTGAGTGAATGTAAACTTCTGACCCGCTGGGAATGTGATTAAAGAAATAAAAGCTAAAAATAAATAATTCTCTCTACTATTATTCTGACATTTCACATTCTTAAAATAATGAGATGATCCTAAGACAGGGAATGTTTTGTAGGATTAAATGTCAGGAATTGTGAAACTGAGTTTTGAGTGTAAACTTCCGACTTCTGTGTGTGTTTGTGTATATGTGTGTGTTTTATATAGTTTGAGTGGATTTGGCCCTTTTACCTGAGTGTTCTACTAAATCATCGATCATGTTGTTCTTACATAAACTATAGTAAAAATGTACTGATAAACAACTTCAGTACTTTTACTAAAATGTTCATCTTACCTATTAGGAGCATGAACTACTCACACAACAGGGACATCCAAATCTCAATGTGCCGATCTCCAAAGATGGCCGACCGTGTTAGTCACACAGGAGGAGGAGATGGTTCCCATCTGGTGAGGCCTGTGGAGGTTCAGCAGGAAAGACGACATGAAGTTGAGGTGAGCTGCTGTACGGAAGTGGAGGACGAGCAGATAGACATGTCCCATCAGCAGCGAGAGTCTGTGGTCATCGACGACCTGCCCAGCCCCACCCTCAGCGTAATCAGTATCAGCAGTGACACAGACGGGGAGGAGGATTCCTCCTGCAGGTGCAAAGGCGGCTCTGACTGCGAGGCTTGTAAAGGCTCTCTGAATATCGAGAGGGTGTGCTCCCTCAGCAGCCCAGACAGCACCCTAAGCACCAGCTCTTCTGCTTCGGTGCAGTCCAGCCCGTCCCCCTGCAAGAGGCCAAACAGGTACTGCCAAACTGCACAACTTTTGAAAACTTGCCTGAGGGGCCCAAGTCTTGATTGTCAGTAGCATGCATGGGCATTTAGTTGTTCTTTTATTCTGTTATTGATTGCTTTTGTCTCCTTTCAGCATGTCTGAGGACGATGGTCATGGGAGCGGCTGCGAGACTGTGGACTGTTCCCCCACCTCGGACTCCAGCCAGAGCCACAGCTCCTACCTGGAGAGCCGCTACCTAGGCAACCACAACCACCAGTCCCTGGGTATGACAAAGTGTGGCATGGACCCCGAGAACGAGCCCAGCAAGCTCCCTGTGAGAACCATGGTGGTGCCCCCTATGAGGGTGGTACAGAACAACAACAACATGGACCAGCACACAGCCAGAACAGGTCAGTTTCTATTAGGAGCATTTCACATCAAAAACATTTCTGTATTAACAGTAAGAATAGGCCTATACTGTAATCATTTCTTTCAGTTTTGTGTAACACAAAGGTCTGGTTGGAACTGATCTCAGTAGGTATGAGAGAGTGCTTTGTGAGCCTGTTGATGTCAGAATGATGTGTGTGACAGTCCGTAGTCTTTTCATGCAGGCAGACTGCTGTCTGTCACGTGCTGATGTCTGCCTGGCAGGTCAGATGGGCTCTGCAGGCGACTACCGCTCTTTACTTGGTCAGAGAGGTTATCGCAGGTGAACATGGGTAATTTGCACTGGGCAGCCTGTCTGAGTGGCTGTGCTTTGAACACAATTGGGTTTGATCTGCTGCTGCTGTTCCTATTTTCCCCCTAATCTATTTATTCCCCAGTTCATCTTGGTGTGTGTTTTTTTTTTTTTGGTTTTCAAGTGTTTTGGAAGTTAAGGAAAGTCAGTCAGTTGTATTTCAGTAGAGGACCAGTTACTGAATGGGTTTTAAAGTATTATTGCAACTATGGTTGTCACCGACTAACAACATTTTTGGCCGACCGGAAGTTGTCTTTTTATCATTTTTATAATTATTAAATTACGCTTACCTGACACGCTTGTCTAAATTGATGGGTCATGTGATGGAAATGCTATTACCACCCCCCAGCAACATGTAGCTAAGTGTTTTGTTTAGACATGTAGCTATTTTTTTAACTAGGCATGTCAGTTTATTTAACTAGGCAAGTCAGTTAAGAACAAATTCTTATTTACGATGATGGCCTACACCTGCCAAACTCGGACGACGCTGGGCCAACTGTGTGTCGCCTTGTGGGACTCCCAATCACGGCCGGTTGTGTTAGTCTTGGTTCGAACCAGGTTGTCTGTAGTGATGCCTCTAGCACTGAGATGCTGTGTATTAGACCACTGTGCCACTTGGGAGCTAGCTAGCTAAACAACGAACCAGCATATTCCCAACTCTACCAACCAATACAAACATTGTTATGGCTATAGTATGATTCTGCAGGTAGCTAAAGCTAACCAACCAGGTTCAATGTTGGCTAGCTAACATTAGGCTATAACTAAGAATGCTGGGTTCTGGTTCAAATTACTACACAGAGCATACACATAATGTTAGCTAGTGAGCCAGCAAGCTAACGTTAGCTAGCTAGCTAAACGTACGCTATAACTTGACCAATAAATCATCCAAAATTCCATGACCGTCACAGCCCTTGGTTTTTAGAACCTTTTTTAAACCCTTTACTCAGTACTTTGTTTAAGCACCTTTGGCAGCTATTACAGCCTTGAATCTTCTTGGGTATGATGCTACAAGCTTGGCACACCTGTATTTGGAGAGTTTCTCTCATTCTTCTCTGCATATCCTCTCAAGCTCTGTCAGGTTGGATGGGGAGCGTCGCTGTCCAGCTATTTTCAGGAGATGTTCTGGCTGATTCAAGTCCGGGCTCTGGCTGGGCCACTCAAGGACGTTCAGAGACTTGTCCCGAAGCCACTCCTGCGTTGTCTTGGCTGTGTGCTTAGGGTCGTTGTCCTGTTGGAAGGTGAACCTTCGCCACAGTCTGAGGTCCTGAGCCCCCTGGAGCAGGTTTTCATCAAGGATCTCTCTGTACTTTGCTCCGTTCATCCTGACTAGTCTCCCAGTCCCTGCCGCTGAAAAACATCCCCACAGCATGATGCTGCCACCCCCATGCTTCACCGTAGGGATGGTGCCAGGTTTCCTCCAGACGTGACGCTTGGCATTCAAGCCAAAGAGTTAAATCTTGGTTCTCATGGTCTGAGAGTCCTTTAGGTGCCTTTTGGCATACTCCATGTGGGCTGTCATGTGCCTTTTAGGTAGGTAGGCAGGTAGGTGCAAAATGCCAGAACGAAAATACACAAACAGATACATAGAGCGGCAGTATGGAAAAGTTAAAAAAAGTCTGGAGTGCAAAAAAGCTATAAAAAGAGTGCTGCAGAGATGGTTGTCCTTCTGGAAGGTTCTCCCATCTCCACAGAGGAGCTCTGTCAGTGACCATCAGGTTCTTGGTCACCTCCCTGACCGAGGCCCTTCTCCTCCGATTGCTCATTTTGGCCAGGCGGCCAGCTCTAGGAAGGGTGTTGATGGTTCCAAGCTGCTTCCATTTAAGAATGATGGAGGCCACTGTGTTCTTGGGGACCTTCAATGCTACAGAACATTTTTGGTAGTCTTCCCCAGATCTGTCCCTCGACACCAACCTGTCTCAGAGCTCTACGGATAATTCCTTTTGACCTCATTGCTTGGTTTTTGCTGTGAGATGCAGACAGACAAGTGTGTGCCTTTCCAAGTCATGTCCAATCAATTTCATTTACTGCAGGTGGACTTTAAATTTTAGAAACATGTGAAGGATGATCAATGGAAACAAGCTTAATTTCGAGTCTCATAGCAAAGGTTCTGAATATTTAGGCCCAGCCAATCCGTATGAGTTTTTCACCACAACGATCCCGCAGGTGAAGAAACCAGATGTGGAGGTCCTGGGCTGGCGTGGTTACATGTGGTCTGCGGTTGTGAGGCCAGCAGAATGTACTGCCAAATTGTCTAAACAACGGCTTATGGTAGAGAAATTAGCAACAGCTCTGTTGGACATTCCTGCAGTCAACATGGCAATTGCACACATCCTCAACTTGAGACATCTGTGGCATTGTGCTGCGTGACACAACTGCACATTTTAGTGGCCTTTTATTGTTTCAAGATGCACCCGTGTAATGATCATGCTGTTTAATCAGCTTCTTGATATGCCACACCTGTCAGATGGATGGATTGTCTTGGCAAAGGAGAAATGCTCACTAACAGGGATGTAAACAAATTTGTGCACAAATTTTGAGAAAAATAAGCTTATGTGTTTGGAAAGTTTCTGGGATCGTTTATTTCAGCTAATAAAAAATGGTACCAACACTTAATTTTTTATTTTTTTATTAACCCATCCCCCCACCCCCCTTCGGAGGATGTCTTTTTTGTTTTTTTACTGCTTTTCTACTACATATGCATTTTGCATACATTTTTATATAAGCAATCGCATAACAATAATACATTACCAAACATAAGCTCTTTAATCCCACCCCTCAGCCACTATCAGTCCATCCCACCTATTACCACAGACCACCCTTGTTTGGTTTCCATGTGCCATATATTTTTCAATTGTGCTGTGATGTTTTACATACATTTTTTACCTTTCTAATCGTATTGTGAGCTATTGTGAGTATTATTATATTATTTATTGACTAACTATGGCTTTCCAAATGTCCCAGCACTGCTATCTGTAAGGTTCATTTTAAGTGAATGTTGTGATTTTATTTATATATATATTTTTTAACCATTCCTGAACCTGTGACCGGAAACAAGCTGCATAGGGTCAATACCAGAATAAATGGTCTTGTGATTCTCTTCGTAGCAAAATCTACATATGAGGTTGTTATATGCCCCATATACAGTGGGGAGAACAAGTATTTGATGCACTGCCGATTTTGCAGGTTTTCCCACTTACAAAGCATGTAGAAGTCTGTAATTTTTATCATAGGTACTCTTCAACTGTTAATGACGGAATCTAAAACAAAAATCCAGAAAATCACATTGTATGATTTTTAAGTAATTAATTTGCATTTTATTGCAGGACATAAGTATTTGATACATCAGAAAAGCAGAACTTAATATTTGGTACAGAAACCTTTGTTTGCAATTACAGAGATCATACGTTTCCTGTAGTTCTTGACCAGGTTTGCACACACTGCAGCAGGGATTTTGGCCCACTCCTCCATACAGATCCTCCAGGTTTCGGGGCTGTCGCTGGGCAATACGGACTTTCAGCTCCCTCCAAAGATTTTCTATTGGGTTCAGGTCTGGAGACTGGCTAGGCCACTCCAGGACCTTGAGATGCTTCTTACGGAGCCACTCCTTATTTGCCCTGGCTGTGTGTTTCGGGTCGTTGTCATGCTGGAAGACCCAGCCACGACCCATCTTCAATGCTCTTACTGAGGGAAGGAGGTTGTTGGCCAAGATCTCGCGATACATGGCCCCATCCATCCTCCCCTCAATACGGTGCAGTCGTCCTGTCCCCTTTGCAGAAAAACATCCCCAAAGAATGATGTTTCCACCTCCATGCTTCACAGTTGGGATGGTGTTCTTGGGGTTGTACTCATCCTTCTTCTTCCTCCAAACACGGCGATTGGAGTTTAGACCAAAAAGCTCTATTTTTGTCTCATCAGACCACATGACCTTCTCCCATTCCTCCTCTGGATCATCCAGATGGTCATGGGCAAACTTCAGACGGGCCTTGACATGCGCTGGCTTGAGCAGGGGGAACTTGCATGCGCTGCAGGATTTTAATCCATGACGGCGTAGTGTGTTACTAATGGTTTTCTTTGAGACTGTGGTCCCAGCTCTCTTCAGGTCATTGACCAGGTCCTGCCGTGTAGTTCTGGGCTGATCCCTCACCTTCCTCATGATCATTGATGCCCCACGAGGTGAGATCTTGCATGGTGCCCCAGACCGAGGGAGATTGACCGTCATCTTGAACTACTTCCATTTTCTAATAATTGCAACAACAGTTGTTGCCTTCTCACCAAGCTGCTTGCCTATTGTCCTGTAGCCCATCCCAGCCTTTTGCAGGTCTACAATTTTATCCCTGATGTCCTTACACAGCTCTCTGATCTTGGCCATTGTGGACAGGTTGGAGTCTGTTTGATTGAGTGTGTGGACAGGTGTCTTTTATACAGGTAAAGAGTTCAAACAGGTGCAGTTAATACAGGTAATGAGTGGAGAACAGGAGGGCTTCTTAAAGAAAAACTAACAGGTCTCTGAGAGCTGGAATTCTTACTGGTTGGTAGGTGATCAAATACTTATGTCATGCAATAAAATGCAAATTAATTATTTAAAAATCATACAATGTGATTTTCTGGATTTTTGTTTTAGATTCCGTCTCTCTCAGTTGAAGTGTACCTATGATAAAAATTACAGACCTCTACATGCTTTGTAAGTAGGAAAACCTGCAAAATCGGCAGTGTATCAAATACTTGTTCTCCCCACTGTATATAGTAGCATTCTGTTGAGAAACTCAGTGTTGAATCAAGTGTTTTTTTTTTTTTTTTTTTGTACCAGTTCATAAACCATCAAATCTCTTCCCATTTACTTTGCAACCTGTATGGCGCAGCTGTCAAAATTTGTCCTCAAATTAAACTGGTATATTTTTCTATTTATGCCAATTCCTCTCAGACATTTTGTGTCTTTAATATATGTTGGGCAAACAAGTTCCCTACCTTCTCTTTCCACTTGCCTCCATTTTTGTGGAAATGCTGCAATCAGTTGGTTGGATGTTTTGGATTCAGCATACTTTCTCATATTTTCGATAGCTGCATATGTGACATAACTCCACTGTTTTGTTAACATGGGGGACCACACAGCTGTCATACCACTCAGGAAGGAGACGTGTTCTGTCTCCTAGAGATGAATGTACTTTGTTGCAAAAAGTGCAAATCAATCCCAGAACAACAGCAAAGGACCTTGTGAAGATGCTGGAGGAAACAGGTACAAAAGTATCTATAGCCACAGTAAAACAAGTCCTATATCGACATAACCTGAAAGGCTGCTCAGCAAGGAAGAAGCCACTGCTCCAAAACCTACGGTTTGCAACTGCACATGGGGACAAAGATCGTACTTTTTGGAGAAATGTCCTCTGGTTTGATGGGAAAAAAAAATAATAGAACTGTTTGGCCATAATGACCATCGTTATGCTTGGAGGAAAAAGGGGGAGGCTTGCAAGCCGAAGAACACCATCCCAACCGCGAAGCACGGTGGTGGCAGCATCATGTTGTGGGGGTGCTTTGCTGCAGGAGGGACTGGTGCACTTCACAAAATAGATGGCATCATGAAGGCAAATTATGTGGATATATTGAAGCAACATCTCAAGACATCAGTCAGGAAGTTAAAGCTTGGTCGCAAATGGGTCTTCCAAATGAGCAATGACCCCAAGCATACTTCCAAAGTTGTGGCAAAATGGCTTAAGGACAACAAAGTCAAGGTATTGGAATGGCCATCACAAAGCCCAGACCTCAATCCTGTAGAAAATTTGTGTGCAGAACTGAAAAAGCACGTGCAAGCAAGGATGCCTACAAACCTGACTCAGGAGGAATGGGCCAAAATTCACCCAACGTATTATGGGAAGCTTGTGGAAGGCTACCCGAAATGTTTGACCCAAGTTAAATACTTAAAGGCAATGCTACCTAATACTAATTGAGTGTATGTAAACTTCTGACCCACTGGGAATGTGATGAAAGAAATAAAAGCTGAAATAGATCATTCTCTCTTATTCTGAAATGTCACATTCTAAAAATAAAGTGGTGATCCTAACTGACCTAAGACTGGGAATTTTTACTAGGATTAAAACTGAGTTTAAATGTATTTGGCTAAGGTGTATGTAAACTTAAGACTTCAACTGTAGGTAGGTAGGTAGGTAGGTAGGTAGGTAAGATAACTCTCGCTTATGCGTCCTTCCATAATCCAGTTATTGTGTTGGTTTTAATGTTAACTTTAATCACTATCCCAGTGTTAACCAGCCCGCCACACACTAATAGAGACAACAACCCTTTTGACAATACCTAATTCGTTTGCCGGTGTGTATCGGAACAATAACTTTAAAAAAAAATAAAAGGATAATGACACCAATTATTTTAGGATCGTGTAGGCCTACTCCAATAGAGAACCTAGGCAGGTTTTTAATTCTAATCCTTTATCCTAGCCCTACGTTAGATACAGTGGGGAGAACAAGTATTTGATACACTTCCGATTTTGCAGGTTTTCCTACTTGCAAAGCATGTAGAGGTCTGTAATTTTTATCATAGGTACACCAACTGTGAGAGACGGAATCTAAAACAAAAATCCAGAAAATCGCATTGTATGATTTTTAAATAATTAATTTGCATTTTATTGCATGACATAAGTATTTGATCACCTTCCAACCAGTAAGAATTCCGGCTCTCACCGACCTGTTAGTTTTTCTTTAAGAAGCCCTCCTGTTCTCCACTCATTACCTGTATTAACTGCACCTGTTTGAACTCGTTACCTGTATAAAAGACACCTGTCCACACACTCAATCAAACAGACTCCAACCTCTCCACAATGGCCAAGACCAGAGAGCTGTGTAAGGACATCAGGGATAAAATTGTAGACCTGCACAAGGCTGGGATGGGCTACAGGACAATAGGCAAGCAGCTTGGTGAGAAGGCAACAACTGTTGGTGCAATTATTTAGAAAATGGAAGAAGTTCAAGATGACGGTCAATCTCCCTCGGTCTGGGGCACCATGCAAGATCTCACCTCGTGGGGCATCAATGATCATGAGGAAGGTGAGGGATCAGCCCAGAACTACACGGCAGGACCTGGTCAATGACCTGAAGAGAGCTGGGACCACAGTCTCAAAGAAAACCATTAGTAACACACTACGGTCCCCCTGCTCAAGCCAGCGCATGTCCAGGCCCGTCTGAAGTTTGCCAATGACCATCTGGATGATCCAGAGGAGGAATGGGAGAAGGTCATGTGGTCTGATGAGACAAAAATAGAGCTTTTTGGTCTAAACTCTACTCGCCGTGTTTGGAGGAAGAAGAAGGATGAGTACAACCCCAAGAACACCATCCCAACTGTGAAGCATGGAGGTGGAAACATCATTCTTTGGGGATGCTTTTTTGCAAAGGGGACAGGACGACTGCACCGTATTGAGGGGAGGATGGATGGGGCCATGTATCGCGAGATCTTGGCCAACAACCTCCTTCCCTCAGTAAGAGCATTGAAGATGGGTCGTGGCTGGGTCTTCCAGCATGACAACGACCCGAAACACACAGCCAGGGCAACTAAGGAGTGGCTCAGTAAGAAGCATCTCAAGGACCTGGAGTGGCCTAGCCAGTCTCCAGACCTGAACCCAATAGAACATCTTTGGAGGGAGCTGAAAGTCTGTATTGCCCAGCGACAGCCCCGAAACCTGAAGGATCTGGAGAAGGTTTGTATGGAGGAGTGGGCCAAAATCCCTGCTGCAGTGTGTGCAAACCTGGTCAAGAAGTACGTATGATCTCTGTAATTTGCAAACAAAGGTTTCTGTACCAAATATTAAGTTCTGCTTTTCTGATGTATCAAATACTTATGTCATGCAATAAAATGCAAATTAATTACTTAAAAATCATACAATGTGATTTTCTGGATTTTTGTTTTAGATTCCGTCACTCACAGTTGAGTACCTATGATAAAAATTACAGACATCTACATGCTTTGTAAGTGGGAAACACTGCCGATTTTGCAGGTTATCAAATACTTGTTCTCTCAACTCAATAACTATGAATATACAGTGATCTTAAAAGCTAATCGTTCCGATTCACATCCGCGAACAAAGGCAGCACTATATAACTACTTTTAAGTCATAATATACCCAACCTCTACAATTAGGCCATATCATATCAAAATAAAGTAACCTTGATATTTCTAATGTACAATCTTAATTTAATAAATATACCATCAAAATGAAAAATGGTCAGCCTTACCCATCTTCACCTTCCCCTAAATCAAAACCTGATTTTAAGTACATATAGTTCCATATTGCATAAATAAAAAAAATTCATTCCAATTTTGCATCATATAAAGTCCAACTTTATTTTAAGTCCATGGTTCCATACTGCATGAATAAAAAAAAGTATCATGCTAAAAATGTTTTTGTTAACATTTGCATCTGAGACTAATTCAGCAGGAGGTAGCTATCATTCATAGCCACGTAATCTTCGAGTCCTTGAACTTTTGGTTGTTTACATACAATTTATCGACCACTTAACGAAAAGCCCTTTGAAAATCAATTGTATTAAACCTTGACTTTTTCCTCCGTTGACTGATAGTTTCCATCCTCCTTTATTCCCATTATAACAATATACTTCTTCATACATCTGCACTTTAGATCAAGTAATTAGCCATTCATTGTTTTATTATCATACTGTAGCGCCTCTGTAGTGTCGCTCACAGAGCTCGAGCAAAGGTTTTCTCTTGTTCACTTCAGTGTATCTGATTATTTTTCAGAGAGTCTCCCCTTTCCATAGAGTGGTCATAAAAGTCTGTAAAACCGTGCGGGCGCTACAGGTGCAAATTGTCTTTTTTTCTTTTCTTTTTTTTTTCTCACCTTGTCGGCTTGGGTATTCGAACCAGCAACCTTTTGTTTACTGGCCCTATGCTATAACCGCTAGGCTACCTGCCGCCCTTAGCCTTGAAATTGAACTGCCATCTGCTGATCGTAAGCCTTAGACTTGATGCCAAATAGAGCTCCTCTCTAGTGGGCCATGAGGATGAAATAGATGAATACTCTTACTAATGGGCTTCATTAACACTAGCAAGGAGGAGTATTTCTATCTGCCAAGTGTCCCTCTCTCTCTTTGTTTAATTCAGCAAGGTATTCTCTCGTTTCCAGTGGGTCCTCATTGGCCTGTCATATAATATGTATTATCTGTTGGCCCTTTTCTGGTTTCTCTTGCAGTCTTCGAATTCTCATGCCAGTCCAAAGGGCGTTGCGCCCCCAGACAACTGAACCAGCACTCCACGCCTCTCCAGCCCCAGCAGCAACAGAAGATGACTGTATTCCAGCAGCAGCCCCTGGGCTTTGGCCAGGTCAGTCCCCCATTCTTACTAGTCTCTTCCAGGTTGTGTCATTCAAATCTAATTCTACCTGCATAATTTTACTTTGTTTACATGTTAACATTTTAGTCATTTAGCAGCTGCTCTTATCTAGATCGACTGAGTTTGTAGTGGTGTTGTAACGGTTTTTCCCTCTCCTCTGTCCACCCTCAGGTCCAGCCTTACGGCTCCTGCAACAAGGAGTGGAACGGAAATTATGGGCAGCACCGGCGGCCGCACGCTTACATCCCTCCCACGGTGCACGGCCATGCTTTCACTCTCCCCCACAGCAGCCCCACCCACAACTCAGGGCACCACCCCCAGGCCGCCCTACTCTCCTATCCTCCCTCGGCGCCCGTCGCCCACCTTCTGGCCTCGCCCTGTGCCCAGCGGCCCGTCCTGCAGCCCACCTACGGCATTGTCCACCAGGTCACTGTGGGTATCAACCACCGGCTGCTGCCCTCGCCGACCATCCACCACCAGGGCCAGTACAAGCCGCTCTTTCCCCCCACACTACTACATCGCCACGCCCGCCTATACAGGTTTTCCCCTCAGCCCCATCAAACTCAACCAGTACCCTTACATCTGAGAACCAGCCACCCAGGGCCATGGGCCAGCAGAGGCAGCCAGTAGTGACTACAACCAAGGCCTTCGTCTGTCATCTCTCAAGTTATGACGGATAAAGAACTCCCTTTGACTTTTACAAATCATGTTGGTTGATAGTGATGATAATAGAATTGAAACTGTAAGCTTTAAAAAAAAATGAATCAATCAATGAATGATTAAGAAATTCTCACTTTAAATGTGTTTTTGCACATTTGCTCTACTTTGTAATTTGGATCGAATGGTTTTCCCTATGAAATGGGTAAAATGGAGGGGAGTGAGGTCATTTCCTCAACCCCCCCCCCCCCCCCCCCACATTTTTCTATTTTGCCTTCTATCTAGCATGTGTGCTAATCACATCACTCGTTAAGCCATCCCAGTCTCCAGTGCTAGGACAGCAGATGTGTGTCTCCGTTCGTTCGTTTGTTGCTTCATTGTGGTGTAAAGGTGTTACTGTGCGTTTCCTAATGTCCTTTGTGTTTTTCAGTGTGTACCGTCAGTGGTCTGAAAAGGTTGTTCCGCACGCTGCATGATGTCGCATGGGCAAAATAACTTAGTCGAGTTGTTGACGGATGCTTCGATTGTCACTCTTTCTATGTGCACTGTGAGACTTGCTGCATCGTAACTTGTTCCCACACCTACTAGTGCCTTAAATATATGAGGTTGTTAATGTTACTTATCGCGTGTGTAAAATACTAATATATATATATATATATATATATATATATATATATATATATATATATATATATGTATGTATGTATGTATGTATATATATATGTGTGTACTGGACTGCAGCACTTGAAGATTATATTCAATCTGATATGCTTATCAGATAATCAAATAAGTCATGCTTATTTGGCCTCATTGTATTTTGGAGTAGTTAAGATTATTTTATCAGAGGACGCCGGCATGCTTTGCTGTGGCAAATGTTTATTTTCTGGACTTTTCCCAAATGAACTAATGTACATAAAACACAATTTGAATGATTTGATAATCAATTTCTAGTCACTTAGTACTTAATTACTAACAGTATTGACACTTTTATTTTGAAACTGCAATTCAATCTAGATATAGCCGCTTGTTTGCTGTGTTATTGTTTTTACAGCCGTTTTCTTCGATTTAATTTCGATGTGGAGCATGACGTTGACTATCGACAAACATGCAAATAGTTTGTTGATTCTTACTATGATATCATATCTTCAGAACACCTATACAGTGTTTGATATACCCATCTATCAACCTACAGTAGAATTGCTGGACTATGTAGTGCAATTTCAGCATTTTTTTTAACGTTTATTGTTCAATTTAAGGTTTGTTAATGTCAACTTCTTAGTGCTTATTTTATACATTCCGTCAGGGAGGAAATATATTTTGTGATTTTTGTTTTTAATTGCTTGCGTGTTTTTGTCTTTTCTTACTTTCAAGTGAAAATGCTCTTTCAGCACCAAAGACTAATTCATATCCTAAGCAAGGTAGCTACTCTTTCTTTTTCCATTGACCTCAAGTATACTGGAGTCGTCAAGATAAAATGTATTGAGAAAAAAATATATATTAAGGTTTGAGGTTTATTTTAAGCATTGTGAGCAAGTTGTATCATATTATATATTGAATGTATCATAGATAAGCTGCTAGCTATGTACTGATTGCCACTTAAAAATAGCTGTGAATTTAAGTGATTAACTTAGTTCTTACTCTGCGTTCTTACGTTTGTATAGTTTTAATTACCATATAATAGAGGTGGATTTTATTTTAGTATATAGTATACTTAATGGCATTAAGACTTGTTAGTGCCTCTGTATATTTGCTTTGACGTTTGAAGTGCGATTGTATCTACTGTATTGCAAGTAATGAAATTGAGCGTTTTTTTTTGTTTTTTTTTTTGTTCCGTTTGTTTTGGTGTGCATATAGCATCAGTATTTTATCTTATTATAGGTTGGGTTCATCATTGCATACAGTAATTGATGTTGAAGATTTTGTGTTGATTTTAGTTATTGTTCGGTTATCACCCTCAAAAGCCTACAGCTTATTCACATTATCATTGATTGTCAGGTCTATATTACCATGCAGATATATTTACTGCAACTATTTGATCCTTATCTAAACAGAGAGGCCTTCACATGTACTATTTGTTATGAAATGCATCAGTAAGCACTTGTTCACTTATTCAACTCTCAATAAGATAATCAGGTTTGGTATAGGGCAAACTCCAACACAGTTTTTATGAAATTGCTGTGCTCTATGAACTTTTACTGTATGATTTTTCTAGCCATCTATTTTAAGCCTAAGAAAATGTTTTGTATCTAAAGGGGATTGAGACAGATTTTCTACAGATTATTCTTAACTATTTATAGTTTATTGACTGAGGCATATACAGTTGAAGTCGGAAGTTTACATACACCTTAGCCAAATACATTTAAACTCAGCTTTTCACAATTCCTGACATTTAATTCTAGTAAAAATTCCCCGTCTTAGGTCAGTTAGGATCACCACTTTATTTTAAGGATAATAGTAGAGAATTATTTATTTCAGCTTTTATTTCATTCATCACATTCCCAGTGGGTCAGAAGTTTACATACACTCAATTAGTATTTGCTAGAATTGCCTTTAAATTGTTTAACTTGGGTCAAACGTTTTGGGTAGCCTTCCACAAGCTTCCCATAATAATTTGGCCCATTCCTCCTGACAGAACTGGTGTAACTGAGTCAGGTTTGTAGGCCTCCTTGCTTGCACATGCTTTTTCAGTTCTGCACACAAATTTTCTATAGAATTGAGGTCAGGGCTTTGTGATGGCCACTCTAATAACTTGACATTGTTGTCCTTAAGCCATTTTGCCACAACTTTGGAAGTATGCTTGGGGTCATTGCTCATTTGGAAGACCCATTTGCGACCAAGCGTTAAATTCCTGACTGATGTCTTGAGATGTTGCTTCAATATATCCACATGATTTGCCTTCATGATGCCATCTATTTTGTGAAGTGCACCAGTCCCCCCTGCAGCAAAGCACCCCCACAACATGATGCTGCCACCCCCGTGCTTCATGGTTGGGATGGTGTTCTTCGGCTTGCAAGTCTCCCCCCTTTTCCTCCAAACATAATGATGGTCATTATGGCCAAACAGTTCTATTTTTGTTTCATCAGACCAGAGAACATTTCTCAAAGTACAATCTTTGTCCCCATCTGCAGTTGCAAACTGTAGTCTGTTTTTTTATGGTGGTTTTGGAGCAGTGGCTTCTTCCTTTCCTTACTGAGCGGCCTTTCAGGTTATGTTGATATTGGACTCGTTTTACTGTGGCTATAGATACTTTTGTACCTGTTTCCTCCAGCATCTTTACAAGGTCCTTTGCTGTTCTGGGATTGATTTGCACTTTTCGCACCAAAGTATGTTCATCTCTAGGAGACAGAACGCATCTCCTTCCTGAGTGGTATGATGGCTGCGTGGTCCCATGCTGTTTGTACAAACAATAATACATAAGTATAGATGAACGTGGTACCTTCAGGCATTTGGAAATTTTCTCCCAAGGATGATTCAGACTTGTGGAGGTCTACAATAATTTTTCTGAGCTCTTTGCTGATTTCTTTTGATTTTCCCATGATGTCGAGCAAAGAGGCACTGAGTTTGAAGGTAGGCCTTGAAATACATCCGCAGGTACACCTCCAATTTACTCAAATGATGTCAATTAGCCTATCAGAAGCTTCTAAAGCCATGACATAATTTTCTGGAATTTTCCAAGCTGTTTAAAGGCACAGTCAACTTAGTGTATGTAAACTTCTGACCCACTGGATTTGTGATATAGTGAATTGTAAGTGAAATAATCTGTCTGTAAACAATTGTTGGAAGAATTACCTGTCATGCACAAAGTAGATGTCCTAACCGACTTGCCAAAACTATAGTTTGTTAACATGAAATCTGTGGAGTGGTTGAAAAATGAGTTTTAATGACTTCAACCTAAGTGTATGTAAACTTCCGACGTCAATTGTAGGTGTGAATAGTTTTTTGTTGTCATAAATCATTAATCCAAACAAGGGGATTGTGAAATGATGACGGATCTTTTTCGCTTTCAAATCTTGCTACTCCTTTTGTGGTCTTTCATTAAATTGTGGACTGAGAGATTGCTTAAATCTGTTTACTCGCTAGCCCCCCAACCCCAGACACACAGACACATCTTTCTCATTCTGACAGTGTCTACAACCTAGTGCCTTTTCAGATTTGTGGTCCAGAGAATAACTGTTGGTAGATAACTCCCTGACCCCTAGCCAGTCCCCACTCCTGCAGAGGGGTGGCAGTAGAGGCAGATGCGGATGCTCCTCAACAGAATAGACTTTTACACATCTGAGCGGTTAGTATTAAGCAGCCTCATGTTTTATCAGGACTTCTGCAGCCTCTCTCCAAATCCAAGTATGTTTTATATATTTGCCATCAAGTGAGAAAGGACTCTGCTTTTGGACTCGTGTACACTATAGTAGAGCTGACAAATACAATGCATTCTTCTCTCTGAGGAGCTCTTATGGGTGCTGGCTTCTATCTTCAGATCACTCAACCCAAATGCGCAACCTTAACCATATGGTCTGAATCATAAAGCTTTTCTACAGAATATAAAAAATACAATGCTATTCTTGGTCAGGGAATATTTTTTACACTCTTCACCCAAGACACAGTTTCTCTTATTGGATGTACACAAATGCCAAGCTTTACATACAATGTGAATGTATTTGTGGAGTTGAAAATGTGTTTGTTTCCAGACTTTACAATTTTTTGTTTTGTTTTTGATGGCTACAGAGAATTATATTCTGTGTAAAATGATGATTAACATCCATATAGCAGCACTAGTTTTGATGAATCACTTGTTGGTATTTGCTTTAACATCCCACATACATAAATATTAGGTCCAAAGTTGTCACTTAAGTATATACTGCAACTGTATTGTATTATTTTATGACTTCCTATATGATTCATTCAGGGTCTTTGTATTGTCCAATATGCTACTGTATTAACCTTCCAATCCTTACCACTTTTTTTGATTGCTTTGGATCTTTTTTGCAGTAATTTCATCTGTTAGTATAAGTTGTATTACACTTACATTTATTGGGTAATATACAGTATCTAAACAACACAGCATATAGACTTGATTGCAAAATTGGAACTGTTACTGGTTTAATGTGTCGTTTTTGTGGCTTTATGATTTTGTTTGCTTTTGATTTTATGCTACACTAGTTTGCCATGTAGCAACTGCACTGTGCAATATATACATTATGAGGACTGGGAAAATGATTATTTTGGATGTAATGTCGTTAACCGTTTGCGGTCGTATTTCTCTCTAGTTCTCAGCGATTTCAATGTGACCAAGCCTCATGTACTTTGTCACAAAAAGCGGGTTTTCCTGGTGAATATTGGCGAGTGTCAAATTAAGAATTGTTGTACTATTGTCAAGATTCACTTTGAATAAAAAAATATCTATTGCTTCAGCAATCTTGTTTGTGACTGTTTTTAATTGTGTGTGTGTTTTGCATAACGTATTTGCTTTGCTAACTATTGTAATTTACAGTATATGTCCTCTTTCAGATGCAGTACGATACAGTAGATGAAACAGGACGAAGACAATAGCACCACCTTATGCAAGCAGAGTAGAAGAGCAGTACTTGTATTTGCGCTTGCAAATGTACAGTATAGGGCAGGCTACATCACTAAGATTTTATTGACACAATGTTCCTCAGCTGATGCCTGGAGTGTTCTAAATAATAGCAGACATGTTAATATAGGCTGTCATTTTGAATCCAGGTCATATTTTAAATTACATGTAGCTTATTCAATGCTGTTCACAGCCCAGATCTCAAATGTCTCATCACTTATGTATGCGATGCCATTGGCTCGGCCTGGCTGGCCCCTGGTGACCTGTCCCTTTGAAGCCCAATGTTCATTTACGCACATTTATGCAAATACAATTAGTGATAGAATTAACTTTTTCCCATATAGTTTAGTATTGATTATTTAGGTTTGCTATTTACACTCACATGCGGTCGTATCTTGCTAAATATTTTTTTGCAGTCAATGCTGGCGTCACTGGCGTGAAATGACGGGTTTGAAAGTAAATGTAGCATAATTTAATTTCAATGTAACATGATTTATCAGTTCTGTTTTTTCAATGGGAGACGTTTGTTCTCGTCAGTTAATTTTTCGCAGATAATAGCTTATTACGCGCTAGCAAGTCGACGTGGTGCATGGAGTGTGCCCTACAGACGCATTACACACAAGTGTCAATGCTGCCGTTTTCTGTCAACCTCGGGGAGAGATAGGCTTACGTAGAACCCCTCATTGTCCGCAGTGAAGGATTGATCAAATGTATTTTACAAGATCAAGACTGTTAGATGTATCAAGGATAAACAAATGGCTTCAAAACATGCGCATAACAGCCTCGATGATTTGATCGTCAGCGGAATAAACAATGCTCCCGCGCTTGGTTCGATTGACTGGATAGGTGTGGGGATGGGATCCACCTTATGTTTCCAGAAAAACGGAAAGACACTGAGACTGGATCGAATGTGGACTAAATGTATTTTATCAGTTGGAATGGTTTTGCTTTTAATGCAGTCGGTCCTAGCTGCTGATGGTAAGACTTATTTTGTTGATGACAACTTGTTCGAGTAATATTTTTTATAGCTTTTGGTAGGACAAACAATTTGGTCTTCATTGCGATATAGAACCGTACCCCAAATTGATTGCTCTTCAGGTTGGTGGAACTCTTCGTACCCTGTCCCTAAATTATGACCATCGGCTCACACACTGTGGAGAAAGTAGCCTACATTCTAGTTATTTTTGTCGATGTAGTAAAATGCGATTTATTACAACAATCTAGATTTGAGAAGACAACAAAAAAAGCACAAATGGCAATGTAGCCTATATGGATGGCACGTTACAAATCCACATGTTAATATTCAAACAATTTAGCATTAGTGATTTATTGTGCGTAAAGTACGACATTGCGCCTATTTTTGCATTATTTAAATGTCCCACTAGCCGTGTTATCTGTCGCAGACACATTCAGGCTATTGAACGTCCTAAATCAATATGAATGTTGATTTTCTATAATGCTGCCTCCCAGACACCTGTCTTTCGAATTAGTAAAATAACCGCTGGAGTGGCCTTCGTGCCTGTAGTGGTTTGCCTGTGTGCAGTCAATACTGCAACGGCGCGCGCTTTTATAGTTGACATTCTAAGTTACTTGATCGACAGTGTTGGCAACATTTGTGTAGGTCATTCAGATTATAGAAAGAAACAACATAACGCGTGAAAGGTTCAAACTCATTATTTATTATGATGTCATAAGAAGCAAAAACTAGCCACTAGCTTAAACGATAATTTGTCTTTTCTTTTCCTCTATGATTTGGACCTGGGGGGGCAATGAGCTGTTCCTTTGAGTCAACATGGAGTCCACTGTGCCTTGTTGCCATTGGAACTGATCTGCTTAATGTTTTTATAGCCTGCCCTATAGCGTCTGAATAACCAGTACAAACTCCAATTTGGACTGCTTTTAGACAATAGCTTAAGATTGATTTGAAGTTATTTTGAATGCTGTATGATTCGAATAGTACATGCAAATTAAATGCGTCTCTGTGTAAATTATAGAAGAAAGGATTTCACACTGCTCAACAGCAACAAGAGGCATTTTGGAGATACAGTGCATGCCTAGGCCTATAAGCATTTCTTCACAAGAAAACACAGTATTTTATTTCCAGTATTGTTCTACCATTACACACAACTAGATCAATTACACTAATCAATTATGCTAACCAGGACTCCCATTCTGCTGATTTAATCTTTCATAGTGTTTCTGTTTCTTATGCATGCTGCTCCAATGGGATTTCTTGTAAAATATCATAGGAAACAGCATGCCACAGTTTGGTCGATTTTTTTAGGTTTCAAATTGGTATCCTTGATGAAGAATTTGTAGCTCAAATGATGGTGGGAAAATATGGGCCTATGTTTAGTTTATTGCCCTAGCACTACACTGCTGATTCAAATAATCAAAGCTTGATGATGAGTTGGTTATTTGAATCAGCTGTGTAGTGTTAGGGCAAAAAAAAAAAAACGTGCACCCAGTGGGGGCCCTAGGACAGAGTTTGGGAAACCCTGCCTTATTCAACCTCATAATAAGATGCCCATCAATTGGATTATGCAGAAATCAAGTATTAAGAGTTGGGTTGCTTGGATGCCTAGCCCTTTTAATAGAGCAGCCTCAAACAGCACCTTGCCCCATGCATTCTGCTTTGCTTCATTAGGGCGATTGCCTGTGCTGTGAAAGTTAATCATGCATTGCTAGAGCCTCTCTCACTGTGTCAGGTCTTAAATAGATATTTCCCTTGCACATTAAATACATTATGCATGGCAAGCCTCTACAAATCATGTGGTTGAGATGAGCGTGTTGGCTAATTTGATTTCTAATCCCAATTAGTTATAGTATTTATTTCCCGATCTACAGGGAATTCTATGTAGTGTTCTGAACAGGAGAGTGTGTGTAAACACCTTGATGCTGAAGATTTCATTATATACATGTTAGTATATTATACTGTGTGCATATGTGTGTTTTCCAAATGTCTCTATTTTCGAGGCTGCAAAGCCGCTATAAGTCCAGTTACCGTGTCCCCTTTTTAAAGCTGTAATTCTATCTGAGGGACATGTAATCTGTATCTGACAAGCTTAGATGTCCCCAGAGATTGTCCATATTCATAAACTCAATGTTTTGTAATTTCATTTCTTTCCTTGGGGAATAGCGTTGACCCCAAACCAACATATTAGGTAACAGAGATTTTATATTAAAAATCACAGCCAGTGAATGTTCTTGACTTGCATGAGAATTTTATCAAGCCCCTCAAGATTGAATGAAGAATATCCAGATGGATTTATGTCTCGGTCTCCTTGAGCATTTCTGAAATCACAATGTATTAGAGCGCCCTCTAGTCATCGCTCACAGTGACGGCTGTGTGACGGCCTTAATAGATGCTGCCTACTATGTAGCAGTAGTCTTCACTTTGTGTTGGCCTGGGAGGCTTCAGTACTGACTGAAGAGAGAAACAAATATAAGGGCTGTCTGGCTGGCCTCACCTTAGACCTGAGCAGATAATGAGAGAAACTGAAACAGGAACAGAAAAATAACCTCATTTTATTCATTTCAGCAACGCCATACAGAAGCTCTGTGTAGTTATTTATTTGGCACAGCTTAAATATAGAGCTGTACAGGTACTTGGAATTTGCATTTTAATTGTTAGTACTGTATACCCTGAAGGTAAAGCAAATGAAACCTGGCTGGCACAACCCCAATGACCTCTCAGTTTGGAATCTTAGAAAATATTCTTCACTGCAACTTCAACGTCCGTTTAGAACCCACTTGCTGTATCCTCAACTGGAGGAGAGCTGCCAAAGATGCTTCTCACTGTGTACTGTATGACTGTGTCTGTTATGTAATGGGAAAGGACAGCCAAGTGAGTCCTGGCCTTCTAATGAATACTATATGCAATGGAAACAGAGCCATTCAACAAATGTGTTTCCTAAGAGGGGTTGGAAAGTCACAGGATCATGGGTGGCCTCTGTCAGATTAATGCTTCTGATTCCCAGAAACAATAATGAAATGGCTGCTGTGCTCACACCATATGTACCTGCAAATCTCCCCCTACATTAGCTTATGAAACAAGATCCTTTGTAGCTCAGTTGGTAGAGCATGGTGCTTGTAACGGCAGGGTAGGGGGTTTGATTTCTGGGACCCCCCATATGTAAAATGTATACACACATGACTGCAAGACGCTTTGGATAAAAGCATCTGCTTAATGGCTTATATTATTATTTATTGAGCCACAGTAGGGGACAAGAAAGGGCAAAGCATGGCTAGTGGTTCCTCATTGGACATGTGGCGTCACGTGGTCCTGCAGTAGTTTTGGCATTTGTTATGAAAAATCAATGCATACTTTTATGTCTTATCAATTAAAGTGCTCACGCTTCCCTGGGATAGGCTGATTTACTGTCTGTGTTTGGCCACTTGAGTCAATATGAATTCATAACCCAACAATACGATTTGTGTACATGCCTGCCAGTGTGCTGTGTACTGTGTCTGTGTCTGTGTGTGTGTGCATTTGTCACTTAGCTACAAAAGGTCAGGTGACTGATTGTGTCCTAATTTCGCTCTACCCTCAGTGACAGTTCTGACAGTTGATCATAGTGAAATAACTGTGAGTTCATCACACGCTATCTGCATTTGAGAGAAGCTATAAGAAATGATCTTAACACCTTTAAAAAAATATATCTGGACTGAAAAAATATTAATATAATAAAAATTGGGCTTATAGAAGGCTAATGTGTGCAAGTCAGATTTAAAACAGGCATGTTGTATTGAATTATATATATATATTATTTTGTATTATAATATTTTTGTGTGATCAGTAATCTTTTTGCCTTACACTCGCTGTAATTAAGACCAATCATGTCAGTATCTTGTTTTGTCAAAATACCATACATTGCTTCTGATAGTATTTGGAAATTAATTGGATTGTCTTTAGTGTTGGTCCTGTATTTATGAGTGAGACTTACTCACATGGACATGATATTGTCTGTCTGAGGATCAGTAGGCTACAAAGAACAATTCAACAAGAACTAATGCAGAGTGAAACTAACTTGCCCAGTGTCTATGTCTTACTTCTGGTACCCTGAGGTCAGTTTTGACTCCTCAGATATGAGAAAATAAATTAGCGCTGCTCTTTTGCAGGGTGGTAATGGAGGAGCAAGACACTCATCCACTTTTAATAGGGCTGTGATTGCCTGCTGCATTCCTGGGACTTGTGTTTCTTAGGATGCACCAAGGTGAAGGAATCTCACACGCACTCCCTTGCAGGAGCTTAGAAAGCTCTCAATATTCCAGTCCCTGGCTGCTGTGAAGCTAACCAAACGAGAAGGCTGCAGAGCCAGACTGAGCCAGACTCAGAATACAAAACAAACAGGGCCTGCTGAAATCCACGCTCCATCCATCATTGTCGTCATTCATTATCACTGTCCCACAAGCCATTAGGTTTGTTGTAGAAAGCCAGTGAGGCAGGATCAGGATTTGTTTGTTAGCCAAGGTGGATTTAGGGCGATGTAATGGTGTTTGCTGTGTCCCCTTCTGTGTTGCTTTTCATGAGCTACAGTGCTAGACTAGAGCTCTCCCAGCAGCATCACATGAGACTGACTGTGATGCTTTTCGTGAGCTACAGTGCTAGACTAGAGCTCTCCCAGCAGCATCACATGAGACTGACTGTGATGCTTTTCGTGAGCTACAGTGCTAGACTAGAGCTCTCCCAGCAGCATCACATGAGACTTTTCCCTCCAAATCAAAGGCATGCAGTAGAAAAAGACCAAAGAGCCTCCCTCCTCAGTGCAGCTCACTTAGTGGATTATTCATCGCTGCCTGCCTGCCTCATCACCATATGGACGGATTGTCAACTGCATAATTTCCACTCTCTCAGTATGTCCTTATGTGACCAATTTTAAAATTGTTGAGGCTCAGAATGTCTCACCCTCACTCTGTTTTTGCTAAACACCATGACCTACCCTGAGCCGGGGAAATGGTCACATGACTGTGTTATCTAGTCACATGGGACCCAGTAACGCCTGCACAGATTATCTGCTATCCATCTGCAGAATTGACACCACAATAATATGTGGTGATAATCTGTAATTTATTTCACCACTACGGTCTATTTATTGTCCTACCTTCCTAACCTTACTGCATTTTGCACTACATTTTGCACTCTGTATATAGATTTTCTATTGTGTTTTTGACTATGTTTGTTTACTGTGTAACTCTGTGTTGTTTTTGTCGCACTGCTTTGCTTTGTCTTGGCCAGGTCGCAGTTGCAAATGAGAACTTGTTCTCAACTGATCTACCTGGTTAAATAAAGGTGAAATAAAATTGAAAAAAAACCTAGTTTTGTTTATCACATTCGGAAAGCATTCTTCATGTGTGTGCAATGTGCTAGTTACCTTGTTTATTCCTCCAATGAAATCAATTTCCCAGGCTCTTTAACACCAAATCATTTTAGTTTGTGGTTGAAAGCTTCCCAAGTAGGCTTATTAGTATATTTTTTTTTTCGATCTTGTGTTATGTATAACTTAACGTATATTCTTCAAGATTCAATGGATACTTTTTCGTTACTTGCCTTAACACAATTTTTCAATGCCTCGCAAAGAAGGGCACCTATTGGTAGAGGGGTAAAAATAAAAAAGCAGACATTGAATATCCCTTTGAGCATTAATAATTATTCATTTAACTGAATGGTTTATCAATACACCCAGTCAATACAAAGATACTTAAATCTACTTGAAAGTCTATGGCAAGACCTGAAAATTGTTGCTTAGCGATGATCAACAACCAATTTGACACAGTTTGAAGAATATTTTAAGAATAATGGGCAAATGTTGCACAATCCAGATGTGGAAATCTCTTAGAGACTTACCCAGAAACTCACAGCTGTAATCGCTGTCAAAGGTGCTTCTACAAAGTATTGACTTAGGGGTGTGAATACTTATGTAAATTAGATATTTATGTATTTAATGTTCAATAAATTTACCTAAAATTTCTAAAAACATGTTTTCACGTTGTCATTATGGGGTATTGTGTGTTGATGGGTGAGAAAAAACATACATTGAATCCATTTTGAACTCAGGCTGTGGAATAATTCAAGGGGTATGAATACTTTCTGAAGGCACTGTATCATTATTGATTAGTAAATATTGCAGGCAGTAGCAAATATTGCAGACTGTGGCTTTAAGTTTGTGTGACCACTGAAGCGCCAGAATATGTCCATCATATTCTCCCAGGACCCAGGAGTGTGATCACTGCAATATGGGTCACACACACAGAATATGGCACTTTGTTTGTTCTGCAGCTGAATCTTTTTTATAGCTGTCTTTAGCAGCGTGTGTGCAGCACTGTCACTGTCACACCATCACGTCATTGGCTTTTTTCAGCCTTCTAAAAACGTTGAGTACTCTCCTTAATCATAAGCTGTGCAAAATTCAGGCTCTGATTTGACTTTAGCTTGGCATTTCTATGAGTTAGTGTGCTGTACATGGATAGGGTTTACTGCGATAACTTAATACCTTGCTCCTATCATTTCAAGTGTGAAATGCAACACAAAAATATATATTTTCTACTGATTAGTAACATTTCATGACTACTAGTAACAGTGCTATTGACTCTACAGATGGAATAACAGCCTTTTAAGGCAGTGTTGTTGCTATGCTGTGCCTGCAGATGCATGCTGAGCTGCAGTGTGACCACACTTAGCAGGTGTCTGTGCAGTACCACTCAGGGTAAACAGATGCCATATTCTGTTGTGTTTCACAAACAAAACAGTGAAATATCAGATGAACTTTCATATATGTAGCTTAGAGCTCAAATCCGCAAGCCTTTAATTATTAGTTATTTTTCTATTTTTCTTATTTTAATTGTTTTTTTACTTATCACTTATTTTTCTTAAAACTGCTTAAAACACTGTTGGTTAAGGGCTTGTAAGTAAGCATTTCACTGTAAGGTCTACACCTGTTGTATTCGGTGCATGTGACAAGTTTGATTTGATTTGCTGTCACTGCATGCTGAATGCCCTCTGTCCATACTTAATGATTCCCTTTACTTATCTGCCTTACCTTCAAGTGAGAGGACATAGCTGGGATAAATCATAGCCTAGGGAGTCTTACATTTGTACAGCTTTGCTAAATACAACACAATGTGGAACCTATTTTTGTATTTTTCATATTCACTTTTCCTGTTTTTTGCTTGTGGAATAAATCGCTCTAATCAGCATTTTCAATGTTAATAGTTAATTGTTGCATGTAGTCTTCCTGAAAAGTATTGTAAAAGTGTTACTTACTCTCTAGATCCAATATTTAACCCAGAGAGACAGATGGACACTGAATAGTTTCAGGAAGTGTGTATTTGTTCATCCTGTTGGAAAGGTGTCACTCCATGGAAAGCACACCACACTGTCTCAATGGGTTTAATTTCAGTTGGACACTTCCCCACGGCCCCCTCCTCACCACCTGCGCCTTGGATGGTGGTGTACTGTGTTTCTCCATGCTTCCCTCCTTTCCTGCCCCAAGAGGCTCTTCATGAACCCCAGGACGGCTGGAGCTACCATGTGTTGTCATATGAGCCCAATGGAGGAGCTTTGCTGTCTACTGCCATGGCTCAGCCTCTCAGTGATCTCTCAGTGCTTCTGAGGGAGGGCCCTTATGTTGCACCCTCTTAGAGCAGGTGGCTTTCTGTGGATGGATAGGATAGGATAGATAAAGGAGAGGTCTACAGTGTGTCCTGTCTTGAAGACACCAAATACTGTCACTCTCACACTGCTGAGCCTATAGGGTCCTTTAGGATAAATATCTCCTGATAATGTTCGCTATAAAGAATGTGCAAGCTCATTGTCATATATATTCATGTAGGGCTTTTGATGATTGGTTCATCTGAGCTTTTTATAGGATTAAGCGCTGCTAGTTCCTGGTAGACCCATTGTTTGAGATGAACAGTCCAGTGGGTAGCGTTAATGGAAGACAGTGGGCTTGCATCCTTGGGATGTTAACACAGGCCTGGTTGTACAAAGCCAGCCTGTTTTGCAAATCCTTCCTTTTAATTGAACAATCCTCAGATTAATACATTTAGAATGTGGGGGAAGCGTGTGCTCGGAATGGAAGTACAAATGCGCTCTAGAGGTTTGCCAGTATTTCATCGTCTCCCTTATAGAAGGCAATATACTCTGCCTGCAGCCCATTCCTCATCGTTCACTTGTACTCAGTAAAGGTCTCTTTGAAAACACCACCACCGTATCAACGCAGATTCAATGCACTAGGTTTCCCTCGTAGGTTGAGATTATATGTTTTTAAATCACAGCAGCTGCTTATGTGTGCCCCAGATATGTACTTGAGAACATCTAAATTAATTCCCTATGCTTATCCTGAACAAAACATAAGTGACCTACTTAAGATTATTTTTCCTCTGTCACGGTTTCGTAATGCTGCTCCTGGATGACTAAGACGTGTTTCTATCCTCAAATGTTTTGCCCCATAGTTTGAAGTCTGTTTCTCCCCGTACCGCTCATGTTGTTGACAGGGGGCATGGCCAGGTTGCGTTATGAAGAACAATATTGAATGCTTTCAAGATGTAGTTATAGGGAGAGCGGATGTTGATGAGAAACATGGGGGACAGTCAGGACGTCATCATCAGACCTCTGAGATTGATGGAGGATGAATGTGTTCCTGCCTTCCCAGCTAACAATTGTAGTGATAGAGAGAACGTTTTTGTAATGTTAGACATTATGGTCCCCAGATGTTTAAGTGTGTTCTCCGTTAGTTAAACATTCTATGTATGTTAGCAAAAATCCCCTGAGAACCTATTTTGCATGTTTTGTCATTAGAGTTAGGAGAACATTCCCTAAATGTCAAACAGAACCTACCCAGAACGTGGTTGCCATGTTCTCAGAATATCCAATATTAATATTCTAGACACATTTCGTTGGACGCTGCAAGAACATTCCTGTGTCCAGTTTCCTGAGGGTAATGAGAATATTCCATCAACGTCCCACCTAACAAGCACAGAACATGGTTGCCATGTTCTCAGAATGTATGTTCTAGACACGTTACATGGGAACGTTGCAGGAACATTTCTGTGTATCAGTTGTCAGGACATCACCTGATGGTCCCATGAGAGACAATGGATATTATTTGTGCTCAAAGGATAATGCTACAGATTCTCATGTTTAACTTTTATTTGATTAGGCAAGTCAGTTCAGAACGAATTCTTATTGACAATGACGTGCTACCTCAGCCAGACCCAGAAGCCTGGAATTGAACCAGGGTCTGTAGTGATGCCTCTAGCACTGAGATGCAGTGCCTTAGACCACTGTGCCACTCAGGAGCTAATTTTAATTTGATCTGATGAGGGTGTTGTAAATGTTGCCATGTAATGACATTAACACATGTTGCTAAGAATTTGAGAGTAGTGCAATTCCCCTGACAGGTTTCAAACCCAGACCAGTACCAATGACAAATGCGCTAACCACTGTCCCAATAAGGGATATCCCTAGGACATGTGCTTTTTGGGCCTGTCCAGAAGCAAACCCTAGCTCCTCCTCTCTAGGCACCTGTGTAGATTTTAAACAACTGGATATGTGTAATCAATATGGTGAATCTCTGTGCAAAGCTGTCATCAAGGCAGTAGTCACTAAAATATAAAATATATTTTTATTTGTTTAACACTTTTTTGGTTACTACAAGATTCCATGTGTTATTTCATACAGTAGTTTTGATGTCTTCGCTATTATTCTACAATGTAGAAAATAGTAAAAAAAAAAAAACTTGACTGAGTAGCTGTGTCCAAACTTTTGCCTGGTACTGTATATAACAAATATTTTATGAAACATTGAATTTGTCCTTTACTGCTATAGCCCATAGAAATGCATTGAATAACACATTTGTGCATGGCAAAACAGACAGAAATGTATCATACAGAATTAAATGTCTGTCCTATATCTGAGATACAATTTAGACACAAGTTTGGTCACTTTATTCATGGTACTTTTAAACCCTTATGCACGTTGTGTCTTCACTCCATATCCCCTTTCGATATTGGTGTCTTATAGCTCATACGGTTCGGTCTGGATAGTCAGTTTTGTGAGAAGACTTCTTTCGAAATGAGGACGTCTGTGTCAAAGAGTTCAGATGATTGCAGTAAAGCTTGTGGATGTCGTAGAGCAAGACGATCATTATACAGACGATTTTGTGGAAATGTTCTTATCCGGATCCTCTCATGTGTAAAAAAACACCTGTTTTACAAGCTCCATGATATGGAATAGGCACAAACATTATATTGGTGGAAAGAGAGGATTGACCTGCAGCCACTACAATCGACTCTAGGGGGCTAACCCTCAGAAAACTGGATACGTATGAAACGTGTCTGGAACATTAATATCTTATATTCTGAGAACATGGAACCATGTTCTGTGTATGTTGGGTGGGACGTTGATGGAATATTCTCATAACCCTCATAAAACTGGACAGAGGAATGTCCAACGAAACCCATAAAAAATTAGACGCAGGTATGCTTTTGCAACGTTCCTATGAAACGAGTGGAGATATTGAATATTCTGAGAACATGGTAACCATGTTCTGTTTAAGTTCTGTTTGACATTAAGGGAATGGACTCTCCTTGTGTGTCACTGGAACCAGGGGAGGACTGGGTCAAGAATTCAGCCCTGGCATTTGATCTACATCAGCCCATATCACTGCACGCAGGGCATGCACAGACCTTTCAAGGGGCAGGTGTTCAAAATTGTTGATGATTGATTTAAATCTGCTAGTTAGCTAGCTCCATAATAGCTCTTCAATAATAATTGTATAATATATCCTAATATTCATAATCTTCTAACTCATGATTTATGGCTGGCTGGCTAGTGGCTTGTGTGGAATTTGAGAATATGGTGGTTAATCTCTGAGACTCTTTTTAATGCCTCTCAGAATATTTTTTAATACCTCACAGAATATTTTTTGAATACCTCACAAATGGTCACGACAGGCTACTTTGACACTAACAAACTGAGAATCTGAGATCAATAAAAAGGACTTAATCTTGAATCCATCAATAGATTAGCCTACGCCTAAGTGTGTGGAGAGACACATTGTACAATACGAGGAGGAAATTATAATACTAAAAAAGCTTTCCAGTTCCACCAAAATACCCAATGATGCGCAGCTCCCTCACTGATGACTGATGCACTCGTGCCAAAATACTATTTCTCTCTTGTTTTACTTTGTAAAACAATGTTTGACCAATAGCTATGGCTCCTCTGTGGCTAAATTATAAGCCTACTCATGGTGTAGTAGACTATTCAGAATTATTTAATTTATTTATGAACATACAGCAGTAATTCTATAACTTTGGCAAATATGTTAAAATTGATCAGGCGTTGCAGCACCTCCAGCACCCTTCACACAGACACGATTCTATAAGGAAATAAATTGTGAAGTGCTGCTGTGTGTAGGCTATCAGCCAACCAGACTGAATATTGATGATTCTTTAGCCTACATCAAAGGTTATGCTGCTGTGGCAGTAGCCTACTATTGATATTTAAACTAAGTAGCTTGCTACTTACACTCGACCGGTCAATTCTCAAGCCATGCATGTTTGGATACTCGGCGCACGCAATCTCCGTAGCTTGCAGGGCAGATTGGGAAAAGACACAACCGGGCAGACGTGAGCTCCGTACAGGCACAGGGCAGACCAACAGACGGGTTAGGGGTGGGGGGTGGTGAACTAGCGACATCACAACGACTTGGGTGCAACAACAAAAACTGTATACAAAAAATATTATACCACCACCCAAAAGGGCAGGTGCTCGGGCACAGGTAAACCTCTATCTGTGCCTGACTGCAGTGACAGTGCCACCAACCACATGGAAGAATAAACACATTTGCTGTGCTTGTTGCTTCCTTGTGTTCAAAAACGGTGAAATGATTGTCGCTGTATCACATTTGTATTCTGACACTTTAGTTGATACATGGTGGAGTGCTGTGTGGGCGTGTGTTTGCGAGAGAGAGAAAGAGAGAGGGAGAGAGAGACTGAGAGAGCAAGGGATAAAGACAGAGGGAGAGAGAGAGAGGTCAAGATGTAGAATGTGTTCTTTCTACATCTACATGCTTTCAGTTGCTCAATAAGTCCCATCTCTTTCCTCATTATCCAGATGAAGGGCACTACAACGAGTCACCAAGGCATGCGGCTCTGCCTCAGGACCCAGCTGTGCCCTCTAACCTCTCTGCCAGGGCAACGCCAGTGGAGGACAGGCCACGGGCCCCTCCAGCCATACCCACGGACCCAACAGACCCATCAGGGGTGACAGCAAAGAGCACCAGAGAGCAGCCTGTGCAACCGTCAGTGCTAGCTAATGCCTCCTCCGTAGCCTCCTCCTCAGCCATCAACAGTGACAATCAAACACCAGGAACAACAGACCCTTTGTCTTTAGCCCCTGTAACCAACAGCACCTCAAACACCAGCCCAGGTAGGACACATCATCAAACAATAATCCACCCCATCCTGTTGTAGAAGAAAATAAACTATCATAAGTTTATGTACGTGCATTAATCCTTATGACTGTCACTAGAGAGACTTTGGTTTCTTGTCATCATCATCATCATCATCATCATCATCATCATCATCATCATCATCGTCATTATGCTCTACAACCTCATTCCCTCAAAATCCCATTTTATTTTGGTCCAGCTCAGTCCCACATTACCCATGCTCCATCCCCTCTATCATCTTCTTCCTGATGCCTGCTGCCTCTCCAGGTTTGACCCCATCCTCACATTATGGGACATCATCCAAATGGGACATTTTTCATCTGTTATGACCAGATTTTGCATCCTTTAAACACTGCTCCTTCTTTCATTGCAGAGGACGCAGACAGCAATTTGCCTGCAAACCCAGATTTGCCTACAGTCCTAGTGTCCTCTCTGGCCACACTGGGGGAGAGCGACGCCATCCTCCCAGACAATGTGACTAGTCCTTTCTCCACTCACACATGGAACACCACTACACCTGCAAGGGCTGACACCAACACCACTACACCATCCACCACAGCAGCACACACCAACCCAACACCAGACACTGTGACCAATGATAGTCTACAGCTCACGACTGTAACCACCACGACCGTAACGCCCCTGACCGTGACCACCACAACTGTGACACCCCAGACCACGACAGCTTCGACCACTGAGGCTGTTACGACCACAACGTGGACCACTACGACCACACAGGAAGTGACCACCCTCCAAGAGACCACAGTGATGGCAACCACAACTGACCAACCCACCACCACGACCACAACCACTACTGCTCCCACTACCACAACCACAACCGCTCCCACTACAACAACTACAACTGCACCGACTACCACTTTTACCATCCCCACCACCACCAAAGGAACAACCCCTGGACCGACCACAACTCAACCTCCCCCCACCAGTCCTGAAGAAGAGCGTCTACCATGTAACATCACTGAAAAGACCTGGGTCAAAACAGGTACAGTGCGGGCTCTCAATCAACAGCAGCTCAGTTTGAAAACCTTTCACTAGTGTACTCTGTTTAGCCAAATAAAATATAAAAAATGTCAGATGTCACAGTATGATTACATGTTTGTGTTCCTCCTCAGTTTTGTCCATGCAGTTGTGGAGGAACAGACTTGATATCATCATGAGGCAGAATCTGTCTAAAGGACTCACCCATGCTCTACAGAGGGCCTTCAATGACACCGATGTTCATGTCCTGGTCCGTATTAGTCTGTACTCTAGTCTCTGTGTTTGGATGCTGTTACTGCTGCAGTGTAACTAGATGTTAAACGTTGATAATCCATCTTTGCGTTGTTGGAAAAGGATTTTGTATTAGTTACAGTTGCTGGCTATTCACAGCACAGTATGGTTCAACGTCTCTGGATGGACAGTTCTAGGAACTATAGTGAGTGTATTTACTTATTCTGGCTCCCCTCTTAGCCGTACTATTCATGGGGTACAATCTCTCACTTTGATAGCAGAGGAGACTGAAGTGACTAATGGTGAAAGGATTTCAATATGATGATAAATGGCATCTTGAATTGTGAATAGGCTTTGCTTTATAGAGGCTGTTACCAGTACGTGAAGAGAATAGCTCTTTATTGACCCTACCAGCCGAATGACTAAAACCTATTATTACCAGCGTTTCCTCTTTAGACATGTCCATTATTCAGTTCTCTTGTTCTCTATTTTCCTTCTTTGTCTCATCTTGACCTGTCTTGGTCTCTCTCTCTCTCTCTCTCTCTCTCTCTCTCTCTCTCTCTCTCTCTCTCTCTCTCTCTCTCTCTCTCTCTCTCTCTCTCTCTCTCTCTCTCTCTCTCTCTCTCTCTTTGATGGCTGACTCAGTTTAAGTCCATGGATTTCCTACCTGTGCTGTGCTGTCTGTCTGTCTATCTGTCTGCCTGAGGTGTGAGTCAGTGGTTGCTACTCTACCCTAGTCCTCTTCTCCTCTCCCCATCAGAACCCATGTATTATTACTGAGCCCGGAAGTGATCAGCAGGAAACAACACAAACACAAGCTGCATAGTTATGTGTCCGGGGGTTGCAGCTAACAAATACTGGTACTAGATAGGGCCAGAAACACTAGTCTTGACTCACTGCAATTGTGTTGGGTGTTAGCGATAGCAATGAAGATATAAACAACACGTTTTCTCTTCTCAGGTTGAACGTGACCTCTGCAGTCCTCATAATGTCACTCTTGGGTACTATGTAGCCAGTGGGAAAACAGTCTACATAGCAGCTGTGGTGGTGGAGACGGTGAATGCCTACGGCTTTGACAAAGTGCTGGCAGACATCCGGCAGCACAGTCCTCTGGTGAAGGCCGTTCTGGTCCCTGTAGCCCCCTGGGCCCCCAGCCTCAGTGTCCATCTGCAGCTCAAAACAGGTGAGGCCCAATAGGAACAACACTCCATAACAATACATCCATCACAGTAACACTGCTGGATGATGTGACCGATTGATTGTAGAACATGTCGTGCAGTGCTCTTATGTACTGTAACTGAATGTACTATACTGGTGTATTGATTGTTGCTCTCCGTTTTTTAGTTCTCAGGTTCGTAGGCCCAGAGGACAACATCAACTCCTGCAGTTTTGTTCAAATGATGGAACAACGGCTCGAGAATGCATTTGAGGAAGCTCAGCACAAAGTGCTGGAATCTTACAGCAGGCTTTCTGTTGAGGTATGTTTATGACTTAGGGCCATATTCAATCACACGCAATTTGCATGCCTGTTTAGAGTGTTGTATTTACTTCAATATATCTGTACAACATCCTTGTCTGTGTTTGTCCAGATCCAGAGCGCCTCCCAGGTGATTGGCTCTCCTGCCGTGTCTCTAGTCTATGTGGTCAAGAATGAGAACGTGGTGCTGAACGGAACCGTCTCCAGCGGTCTCCTGAACCAGCTGACCGCAGAGCTGGTGGGCTACTTCCTCTTCTTCCCCCCACTCGTCATCGCTGAGCGTAAGTGCCCCAGGGCATCATGGGAAGGGTTTGCGTGACAGATGTTTCCAGTGGCGTTTTCTTCTTGTTTTATTAATTATACATGAATATTGATATCATATTTCCACTGAGTGTTGTCCTTCAGCGATTGCTTAACTTTGTGTGTTTGTAAGTGTGTGGTCTGAATACGAGAATATGAATGCCATCTTTATTTCGTTAGTACTGATAATTAGATGTTGAACTAATTGACAAAGGAGACGTTATGGTCCAATATCCTGTTGTGCAGAGGAGAGGAGGCTGGCTAGTACACTTCATGCTAAACTGCAATCATTTGGATCACCTTCTGGGTGTTTGTTCAGAGAATGCATAATTTGAGCATGAAGGGAAGATAAAATAATATTCTATTTATATTCTACACTGAGTACACAAAACATTAGGAACAGCTGCTCTTTCCATGACATAGACTGACCAGGTGAATCCAGGTGAAAGCTATGATCCCTTATTGATGTCACTTATTAAATCCATTTCAATCAGTGTATATGATGGGGAGGAGAAATGTTAAAGAAGGATTTTCAAGCCTTGAGACATGGATTGTGTATGTGTACCATTCAGAGGGTGAATGGGCAAGACAAAATATGTAAGTGCCTTTGAATGGTGTAGGTGCCAGGTGTAACTGGTGTGAAACGGCTAGCTAGTTAGCGGTGCGCACTAGCAGCGTTTCAAATGGTGACGTCACTCGTTCTGAGACTTTTAAGTAGTTGTTTCCCTTACTCCGCAAGAGCCACGGCTTTTGTGGAGCGATGGGTAACGATGCTTCGAGGGTGACTGTTGATGATGTGTGCAGAGGGTCCCTGGTTCGAGCCCAGGTAGGGGCTAGGAGAGGGACGGAAGCAATGCTGTTACACAGGCACACCGGATTGAGTGTGTCAAGAACTACATCGCTGCTGGGTTTTTCATGTTCAATAGTTTCCTATGTGTATCAAGAATGGTCCACCACCCAAAGGACATCCAGCCAACTTTACACAACTGTGGGAAGCATTGGAGTCAACATGGGCCAGCATCCCTGTGGAACGCTTTCAACACCTTGTAGAGTCCATGCCCCAACAAATTGAAGTTGTTATGAGGGCAAAAGGGGGTGCAAATCAATAGTAGGAAGGTGTTCCTAATGTATTGTACACTCAGTGTATTTACACTAGATCAGGGTTTCATCTCATGCTCTCGAAATTAACACTTCAAATCAAATTACGCTTTATTTATACAGCACATTTCAGACATGGAATGCAACACAATGTGCTTTACAGGAAATAAATTATAAAAACAATGAAAATAAAAGCTGAAATATCTACTACACAACAAACATAAGATAAAAAACAAAGGAATAACACAAACTGAACAACTAACAACTCTTTTAAATATGTCCACAGTTTCGGCCCCCTCAGGTTCTCTGGCAGGCTATTCCAAAGGCTGGGGTCATAATAAATAAAGGCTAACTCTCCATGCCTCTTGGTCCTAGGCTTTGAGATAGTTAAAAGGCCAGTGCCAGAGGACCTGAGGGACCTACTGGGTACATAACTTAAAAGCATGTCTGACATGTATTTGGGTGGACAATCGTGGATTGATTTAAAAATCAATAGAAGAATCTTTAAATGAATTCTAAAACTCACAGGCAGCCAGTGCAAAGACCTTAAAACAGGTGTAATGTGGGCTCGCCATCTGGTCTTGATCATTACCCATGCTGCAGCATTCTGTATGTTTTACAGTTGACCAATGGCTTTCTTGAGTAGACCAGACAGGAGAGCATTACAGTAGTCAAGCCTGCTTATAATAAAAGCATGCATGTGTCTCTCTGTATCAGCCTGAGAGAGAAACAGCCGCACCTTGTCAATGTTGCTCAGGTGATAAAAAGCTATTTTGGTCACATTCCTATTGTGTGATTCAAAATGTAGTTCAGAATCTAAAATACCACCTAGGTTTTTTACTTGGTGTTTTATCTTTATTGCCTGTGAATTTAAATGTGCGGCTAGATTCTCTCGCTGTGTTTCGGCTCCAACAATAAGTAGCTCGGTCTTGTCTTGATTTAGCTGGAGGAAGTTGTGAGCCATCCAAGTATTTTAATCACTATTACAGTCTAATAATTAATCTGTGGAGCTAAAGTCCTCTGGTGACATACATTTAAAGTTGTGTATAATCTGCGTAGCTGTGAAAATCAATGCTCTGCTTTCTGATAACGTTGCCAAGGGATAACATATAGTATATAAACTGAACAGTACCGGACCCAAAATTGAACTTTGTGGAACACATTTGATATGTATTTTCTCTGATTTATGTACACCAATTTAGACCGGAGAGGCCAACCCACATCTCCAGTCTGTCCAGAAGGACATCATGGTCAACGGTGTCGAATGCAGCACTTAAGTCTAAGTGTACAAGGACAGAGAGCTGTTTGGCCTCTGTGTTGGCTCTAAGATAATTCATCACTTTAACTAAGGCTGTCTATGTGCTGTAGTGGGCATGAAGACCAGATAGGAATTCTTCAAAAATACAGTAAAAAAATAATTTAGTTGTTTGAACGCCAATTTCTCCAGAATTTTGCTTAAGAATGGAAGGTTGGAGATTGGCCGAAAATTGCTAAGAGCTGGAGAATCTAGTTTACTTTTCCTCAGAAGGGGTTTCACCATAGCAGTTTTTAGTGCATTGGGGAAAGTGCCTGTGAACAGGGAGTGATTAACAATAGCTTGAATTTCTTCAGATATGCAATTAAAACAATTTTGATGAAGGTGGTGGGGATAGGTTCGAGAAGGCAGGTAGAAGGCTTGATACCACTTTCCTGAACTTGTCTGTGTCAACCAGGGAAAATAAATCCATAATGCCTGTGCTTGGTAGCCTAGGGCACATATCATCAAACTTCTCATCAGGTCTTGCTTGACTGATACCCAGTCTAATGTTGGTTATCTTATCTCTGAAATATGCCGCAAACTCATCACATTTAGATGTGGAAGAAAGTTCACATAGGTTTGTGGGGGTAGGATTTTTCAGGCCATAAATGGTTGAGAAGAGCACTCTCGAATAATTCTGATTAATAGTGATCAAGTTAGAAGAATTAGCCCGTCTGGCATTTCTAATTGCCTTGTTATATATGCCAAGTTTCTCTCTCAGAATATCATAATGGACCTGCAACTTTGGCCCTTACCATTTGAATATTTAAGTCTCACATAGTTTCAAACAGAGCGTTAGGAGGGTTAAGGTGCACCTGCAAAGTCAGAGACAGCATCCCTGCTGGCCTCCAGCCATCTGCATAATGGGACAGAAAAGGTGAAATTTATCAGCCACTGTTCTCTGTTAGGGTTGGCCGGTATCCAGATTGTCATACCATCATGGCATTTCTGTACCATGTATTGTATTACCAAATGTGAACACAAGGTGTATAAAATAAATAATCAAAAAATACATACAGTATATATATATATTATTATATATTTTTTTAAGCACAAAACAATTTAAGCAAGAGGAGTCTTGATCCAGGAGGGGATTCATTGTCTCTGCTGTAACCAAGAAGCTTGATCTTGGCATCTAGCCACTTCATCTAGCCAACCAAATGCATAGCTGCATTCCTGAGCTGGATATAATTTATTTGGCACATCTTAGATTTCTTATAGTTATACTTAATTTATTGTTATAAGCAGTGGCCTAGCACGCACCCCTGCAGCCCTCGGTATACGGTATAAACTGTATATCGCCCAAGCCTAATCTCTGTAACCTCTCTCTCTCTCTCTCTCTCTCTCTCTCTCTCTCTCTCTCTCTCTCTCTCTCTCTCTCTCTCTCTCTCTCTCTCTCTCTCTCTCTCTCTCCCCCCCTCCCCCTTTCACTCCACAGCACTAGAGTACCACAACCTCAATACATCCACTGCCACAAAGCACTACTGGGTGATCACAGGTAATTTAAACTGTCATTGATTTTCACTAACTGCTAGTTTGTTAGTGCTTTGCTCGACTGTTGTGTGTTGTGTACATGTGTTTTTCCCCCAAGATCTTGGGGGAAAAACACATGCTCCTCCTTTCCTTGCTCCTCCTTTCCTTCCTAAATCCTATTGATGCATTATTTAGAGCTTCCTGACATCTGTTTCTGAGAGATCACATCGGATCAGTGCTCAGTGTGAAGGAGGCCCTCTTTTGTGAGAGGACTCTAAATGTAATTTAGCCTCCCCCTGTACCTTTCTGCCTCTGTCATGATGAGATTGCAGTGTGCCAAGGTCAGCCCAACTATAATATGATTTACAGGTTTTAAATTGAGGGAGGAATGACCAGACCTCTCTTTCCTCCTCTGTCCCTATCCCACCTCTCCATCTCTTCTCCATCCCTCTCTTCTCCTATTACCTCTCTTTCTCCCCCCTCCACTCTCTCTCCCTCTCTCCTTCTCTCCAACTCTCCCTCTGTTCCTCTCTCCTCCTTCCCTCCCTCCCTCCTCTCTGCGCTCCATCTCTCCCCCATCTCCCCTCACGCCCCCCCCCCCCCCCCCACTCTCTCTCTCTCTCTCTCACTATATATGTCTCTCTCTCTGTGCTCCACTGCTCTGCAGTAATTCAGGATGTTGACAGCTCTTCTCTGGAAGGGAATTCTCAGAGCTTCGCTAGTTTAATGGAGCAGCGGCTGGCTGAGCTGTTTTTGGTTTCTGGGCATCAGGGGAGTCGCTTTAGAAGGGCCACCACTGTCGGGAGCTACACCGTCCAGGTGAGACGGGCAAACACGCGTGTATACACACACACAGACACACACACATACACACACACCCATACACAGGGGACTGCATGCTCACTCACTGATGAACAACTTCTGTGTTCAGTCAAACCTCTAAAACATGTTATGTTCACATGCCCCCGAGTTTCACTATTTTATGAAGATTCACAGAATTTCTATTTCCCCTTTTAGGTTTTTGTCACAGATTAACATTTCTAGAGCTCATGTAACTGATGTTGATCTCTTCCATTTAACACTCTCCCCTGCTTTATGGCAAGCTTTAATCACAGCACTTGATGAAACCATTATGATGTATTATGACATTAAACATTTGATCTGTTATAAAATACGATTAATTCCACTGATTAATATTAATCCCATGAGTGTGTTCCCTGAGTGCTGTCATTTTGTTAGCGTTTGTCCCTTCAGATAACATCATTCTTGCTATTGTATTTTTGCAATGGCTCTTTTATGCCATATGACAGCACTGAATCCACCAAATTGTGTTGCTCTTGTCTAGATGGTTGGCATTCGACGACTCCCTGGGCCTAAGAACCCGGCCGAAATGACCTACTATGCCCAACTGAACGGTGCCCCCATAATTGGCACCACTGCAGCTAAGACCCTCAGTACCTTGGATTCCCAAACCATGGCCCTAACCCTGGGCTACTTTGTCCTTCTCCAAGCTGATCGTAGGTTATCTTTTACACATCTTTACCAAACAGCCTTAACATTATTATCTTACAGGAAGTGTACAGAACTAGCTTTTCAATCACAAACAGACGGATACACAGGAGTAATTGCAGTATATTTTAGTTTTGCTCAGACTGAAGCACTTCTGTCTGTCTCAAAGCCTGTCGAATAGCTATGTGCCTCAATCATTTTGGAATGATTGCAAACGAAAATACATATTGATAGATAGTGTGTGTGTGGGCGGTATATTTATTTTGTCTCCATGGTTTCCGTCAGCTGTGGTAAAGGTCCCGCCTGCCAATCTGTGGATCATGGCTGTGCTGTCGCCTGTTGCCCTGGTGATGGTTGTTGTCGTCATGGTCACCACCATCCTGTGCAAGAGGAACAGGGTCATCTTCAAGACCAACGCTTTCAGGAGCTTCAAACCCCGCTCTAAGGTAAACTTTACATCTCTTAACATCTTAATGTGCAGTTCAGAGAAATATCACATCTGGGCAGGTCTTAACACTTTATCTAGCGTTTGCTCAATTACTTATAGCCGATGGTGATGATAGTGATGGATGCTCAGTGAGCATGATGGGGGCGAAGTAAGAATCCAGATGGTTAATGTGATGGAATTGAATCCTTAGCTAAATGTCCCTTTAATTGTCTTCTTGTTTAGACATCCTATCGGAGGGAGGGCAGTTATCACCACCAGGTATTGACTGAGTGTTATTTGTGAATAAATGCATGTTGACAGTGCCTTGGGGAAATCAATGGAAGGGATGGAGTGGGCTCACCATGGCTCATCGTCTACGATCAGTGGGCCATTTTATACATCCCTGTTACCTTCCAATGCATAGTGATGATTCTTACCCACCAGGCTTCTTCTCATCCAGTCTCATCTCATACCAGCCAGTGGCTCCGTGGCGCAATCCAAGCAATCAGTACATTTGTTACTGGATTAAATATTGTGCCATTTAGATGAATAGGGATAATGTGGAGCAGTACAACCAAGATCTGCCCCTAAACCTTTCATGCACTCATGCAGCAGCAGAGAAAGTCAGCTGATTTCAGTGTCATTTCTGTATGCCATTCCAACATCACTCTCTCCAGAAGTACAGATGAACTTTTTGGATGGGGAAAGAGATCGTATGGTGCAGGACAACGTCAGAGATACACTTGATTAGTGTAAAGGAATAACAGGAGAGTAGGATATGGCTTCTCTCGCAAAACAGGGCCTATTAGCATAGCACCATATCTGCTTTCTGTATTTTACATGTGAGAGTGCAGCGCTTCAAGGTTTTGTTGATTTGTGAAACTGTTTGTAAACATTTAATGTCACTGGGTTGTTTTGAATGTGACGTTAATTATTTAAAGCGGCGAGAAATAGGAGATTCACACATGGCGCTGCGAGGCAGATTTCTCTCTCTTTCCCTTTCTGATCCAGAGATGGGGCACGCATGCGCAAATTAGATACATGTTCTTATAAATACTTGGTTTATGAATAGCTTGTGGCGATAAGACAAAAGGACATTAGTGGTAAACGCGTTGACTTAAGCTCTTTGGCTCCACTACACTGCACATATTTGCAGTCTGTTGCAGTGGAATGTGTTGGTCTGGGAATGAAGACAGCAGAGGACAACCCACTAGGGAGATAGTGGACTTCTTGAACCACTAGTGGAACAACAACACAAAACTGCAAATCAATGGCATGGCTTCAGTCTGCATGTGTGTTTCTGCATTGATCATTCAATATGTGAATGTATTTCATCGCTCTCCAAATTCAGTATGTGGTATAGTCCATCACATGGATTTATTTAGACAGTTTGTGCAACGAAAAAGAAAATCACATCAATCATAATTGAGTTGTTCAGAGTGGTTCTACCATGAGGTCTCTTTACATAATGTCCCGTGGGGGTTTTATCAAACCTCTCCCTCTCCATCAGTATACCAAAGGAGCCCAAGTCAAAACACAGAATCCATCTTTGTCAAATACATCACAGTAGCCTTGTGCAGAGTCTCGGATCAACTCCATGTCTTTATCAAACTGGGCAGTTGAAAGATGAAAGGAGACCATTTATACAGTCAACTGCATCAAGTGGACAGAGAGGTCTGCCTCCTGCCAGTGAAATATATCTCTGTTGAGCTCAGCCTTCAAGGTTAATCTGTAGAAACATTCCCCCTAACTGTGCATGTCCAATAGAATGAAGCCATACTGTCTCTATACATTGTCTCAGCCAGACTCTCACTGTGGTGAAATATCACTAACCTCAGGATGAGGTAAAGATGTCTGCACAGACAGTGTATCTATTTGTATCACCACTTAGCCGTGTGCCGCAACCAGGTATGATGACACAATTGATGGCACGGTGCAAGACTCTTTAATTATTAAAGCTGTGTGCAGTTCTATTCACCCTTCCTGTCCCCCACATGCGGTCAAGTAGAAATACATTGAATATAATGTAGTTACATACTTAGAGTTTTACAAAAATAGTATAAAAAAAATAGAATTTGAAAACAAATGTGACTGCACATTCTGTTCCTTTTGCTGTTCTGTAAAGCAAAGAGGCTTCATGAATTGAGAGTCATTTGGTTAAAACAAAAAACTGCCTAGGTATAATATAAATCATAAACCGATTTAATTGTCCATTTCTTTCTTCCAATAAATCCCAACTTCAAAGGTGCCATTTGACATTTAGTTTGAACATTTAGTAGAATCCCATTCTGTCTTTACTTGCTGACAGAGAAATAAGAGCTCACAGAGCCGACTTTGCTCATTTACCTTATCTGTAAATTAAATGGCGTTCTTGGAAGGGCACTCCTTTACTTTACCATAGAGCGTATGTCATCGTAAAACCTTTTGTAAAACCCTCTCTGTCCCAGCATGTGCAGGGATTTGACTATGCCAAGAAGCACATGGGCCATCAGCAAGGTGAGGAGACCAACTCTGTTACCAAGGAGACGCTAGTCCTGGGCCTCCCGGTGAGAGATGCCCCGTTGTCATTGGACAGGAAGTTGCACCAGGATGGGACCGCCTCTAAAAGACCCCCTTCTGCTGACATCATCCACAAAGGGTAAGAAGAACACTGAATTAAATTGAAACAGAATGACTAACGACATGCCACTGGCTTTGAGTGTCTATGTATACGGATGACTCAACACTATACACGTCAGCTACTACAGCAAGTGAAATCACTGCAACCCTTAACAAAGAGCTGCAGTTAGTTTCAGAATTGGGTAGTAAGGAATAAGTTAGTCCTAAATATTTACAAAACTAAAAGCATTGTATTTGGGACAAATCATTCACTAAACCCTAAACCTCAACTACATCTCATAATGAATAATGTGGAAATTGAGCAAGAGGTCATGGTCATGGTCAAAACATATTGAGACAACAGTAGCTAAGATGGGGAGAAGTCTGTCAATAATAAAGTGTTGCTCTGCCTTTTTAACAACAAGGCAGGTCCTATCAACAAGGCAGGTCCTACAGGCTCTAGTTTTGTCACACCTGGACTACTGTTCAGTCGTGTGGTCAGGTGCCACAAAGAGCGACTTTGGAAAATTGCTGTTGGCTCAGAACAGGGCTGCACGGCTGGCCATTAAAAGTACGCATTTTTACATTTATATTTTAGTCATTTTAGCAGACGCTCTTATCCAGAGCGACTTACAGTTAGTTAGTGCATATATGTTCATACTTTTACACAGAGAGCTAACATTAATGACATGCATGTCAATCTCTCATGGCTCAAAGTGGAAGAGAGATTGACTTCATCACTAGTTTTTGTAAGAGGTGTTGACAAGCTGAATGTACCGAGCTGCCTGTTTAAAATCCTAGCACACAACCTGCTGCGGGTAACCATAGCATACCCCACAAGACATGCCACCAAAGGTCTCTTCATAGTCCCTGAGTCCAGAACAGACTATGGGAGGTGCACAGTACTATATAGAGCCATGACTACATGGAACTCTATTCCACATCAGGTAACTGATGCAAGCAGTAGAATAAAAAAAAAAAAACATGTAAAAATACACCTTATGGAACAATGGGGACTGTGAAGAGACACACACAAAGGTACAGACACATGCATACGCACACATTGGGATATTGTTGTATGGTGGTATTAAACATGTTGTATGGTGGATATGTAGTGGTGTAATAATGTTATATGATGTAATGTTTTATCTTTGTTTTATATACAATGTAAGTGACTTAATGTGTTGGACCCCAGGTGGCAGCTAATGGGGATCCCTAATAAATACAAATACAAATAGGATCTCTGTGAAGAAGAATCCTTGTTTACTAACAGATTACCAGAACACATTTGGATTTGTTTGTGGCAATACTTTAAGTCAAGGAAAATGCACCAGAAATATGACAGTCTTGGACAGATTGCATAGAATCTGATTAAATCTGCTCATGTTGACTGGCTTACAGTTTGCCTGGGTGTTGCCAATTCCAAGAATCGTAGCTGTCTATCACTCGAAAAAGGCAATAGAAAACAAAAATTGAATTACAAAACATGATTCATGAATGTGTTATTGCCGTGACACAAAATGAATACAGACTCCTCTCTTTCCTCTAGTCTAGAACACTAAGACTGTGTTTAGACAGGTAGCCCAATTCTGTTTTTTTCCCCCAGTAACGTTTGACCAATCACACCAGATTTTTTTCACATAAAATCTTTGTCAGAGCTGATCTGATTGGTCAAAAGGCTAGTTAGTGAAAAAAATATAATAATTGGTCTGCCTGTCTAAACACAGCCAAAGCCAAGCTTGAGCTGCCATATTGAGCCATCTTTCCTTTGAATTTCCAATGCATAAAAATGCCAATTCTTACACACTGGAAGAAATGTAAAAACCACCAAAGGCTTGATTTTATTTATTGACCTGTCAAACAGATCTCCCCTATCTTTGGCTGATTTAGACCCACTTGGGCTTTTTAGTGCCATATTTACGGCCGCCATGCTGGAGGTGTGACACGAGTCTGCTGCAATGATTAGTGGACCTTGAAGGCACTGCAGTGCAGACCTGAGTTCAAATAGTATTGTAAATCTTATCTTTCAAATGCTTTGAGTATTTGCTTTGCTTTAGCCTGCCTGGAGTACCAGATGAGCAGGGTTTGTTTTTGGACTATTCTATTGATTCATTAAGCCAAGCAAGCTCAATCAAACACTGATGAAGTATTTACAATTATTTCAAATAGTATCTGAACCCAGGTCTGCTGCAGCGGCAGCTGCTGCTGTTCCAGTCACCCCTTGGATGGACCCCAGGGCTCATTCAGACTGGGATTAGCGAGGCTTCACAAGGCTACAAACACAGCTCCTCTGCTGCTGTCATTGGGATTCTGCAGTGTGATGATTAAAGAATAAAACGCCTTTGAAAGGGTGCTGAGAATAATAACTGGAAAAACAAACAAGCGGTAACACATAGTGGTGTATAGTGAATGGAGGCTGAACACTGGGCATGGAAACGTGAGTGAGCTACACAGCCTGGAGAGATGCTTCCAGGGCCATGTTTGATTCAGTGTTTTTCTGAGCTCACGTTGACAGGAATACACACATACTTACTCTGTTCTCTCTCTCTCTCTTTCTCTCTCTCTCTCCCTCTCTCTCTCCCTCTCTCTCTCTCTCTCTCTCTCTCTCTCTCTCTCTCTCCCTCTCCCTCTCCCTCTCTCCCTCTCTTTATTTCCCTCTCTATTTCCCTCTCTCCCAGTATGGCTATTTATCACGAGTAGAACGGTACCTCATTATAAAAGCCTCATGAATGCGATTGCGAATGCGGATTCCGTTTTGCATTTCTGAATGCATAACACCCTTAGAATGATCTGATTCATACATTCTGAAGAGCGATGTCGATATGAGCTGACATGATGAGTGTGCTTGTTCCCAGCTGTCTTATCTGGCATCACATCAGACTGGTGTGTTAGTCACTTGTGTCTGCCTGTTGGTTACTCCTGAAAAGATACCAGGGGAGATATTTTGACATAGAGATAGAAGCACCCACTGTTCTAGCCCGTGGCCTTAGATAGAACACCCCCTGTAGAGGTGTCTATGTTACACACTGCAGTCAGTCTTCACAGGTTAGAACAGCGGCCAGGAGTCTGTGTGATAGCAGCTTTAACCTCGGATAATACTGTATGCACAGAGCTTACCACTGCCTACCTCTGTTGCTATGGTTACCCGCAGCAGGTTGCCAAGCGAGGAAGGCTCGGTTACGAGCAATGAATCCGGGAAACTCAACACGGGCAAGAGCTTGGCGGCACGGAGGGCTGCGGCACAGAAGAGCACCAAGGAGGATCTGCTGCACAAGAGGAACGGTGAGAGAGAGGAAAGTGGCCATGCTCTGGCTACTGTAGGCTACTGCTGCTTGTCCACACAATGTTATGTCATCACACAGGCTTGAGACACTGTAGGACCAATAGAGAAAGCTAATGAATTGTAAATATACACATATATTCATGGACGCATGCAGTGCTAGCATGCACACACACATGCCGCACTCACTCACACGCTTTCACACACATACACACACACACACACACACACACACACACACACACACACACACACACACACACACACACACACACACACACACACACACACACACACACACACACACACACACACACACACACACACACACACACACACACACACACACACACACACACACACACACACACACACACACCGCATGTCTCACTGCAGTAACTCAGTCAGTGTGAGTGGGGATAACAGCAGTATCAGTCATAGCTGGGCTAGCTAGTGCTGTGCTAAATAGCAATGTCCTCTAACCCCAGCGGATCCCTACGAGGACTACACTGGCTCACTGCGACTCATCACCATCAAGCCAATGGCAGCCCAGCCCACATACTCCTACCCATCCTCCTCCAGTCACAGCCAGGACTCAGTCATCCTCAACGGGGAGGTGAGACCCCACTCCCGGCTTGCTGGGAATGATGTCATACTGAGTCTGCCAGCCTGTCCCAAATTGCTCCCTTCCCCTTGGCCCCAACTCTTTATATGCAGATCTGAAGATAGTTCTGGATAGGTACAGTACAAGCAGTGTAGAAGAGGAGCTACTGTATATTGCACTTTGACTACAGATCTGCAAACATCAATGGGTTAGGACCAAGGGAAAGTAAGAATGGAATTCAAACCGGTTGTTTCTTTGTAGAGAAGAGGGACGTCACCAAGTTTACTCATAATACCAAGCAATGTCAAAGTAGAATCAATATACAAGTGTCATTGATACAAATGACTTCGTCCACAGGCAAACATGGGGCTCAAGCAGAAGTCCGACATCGAACACTACAGGAACAAACTACGCCAGAAAGCCAAGAGAAAAGGCTACTGTGATTTTCCCATCACAGACAATGACATCCACCCATTCAACCCCAGAGAGAGGCACAGTAGGCCTGCGATGGCCAAGGAGCCAATGACTGCTGAGGAGAAGAGGGCCTCCTATGCAGGATGCCACATCAGGAGGTGAGGGATCATTCACATTATGTAATATGCCAAGAGACATACAGTATGCTATACAGGAAGCATTAATTTCATGTTTGAGTGGGTGTTCAGATCTACTGATTTAAAAGTTACTTTTCAAAATGCATGTGCTGCAGCACCGGTACTTTTACCGGGCGCGAGTATCTGCTGGCGTCACGCTTGACTGCCGCTTCTCCCTGGTACCTGTTAAGTAATAGTGTTTGCTCGTTAACTTTGATTTGTTAGGTCTTTGATTTGTTAGTTCATCCGCTGATTTAAAAGTAACTTTTCAAAATGCCTGTGCTGCAGCACCGGGGATTTTTCAGGGCTAGAGTAGGCGATCTGCTGACGTGATGCTTGACTGCCGCTTCTCCCTGGTACCTGTTTAGTAGGTCTGAAATATTTCTGTGAGGGTGCAGTTGTAAGGCCATTTTGTGTATCCAGGTGTTCCGTTTAAACCTTTGCTGCGGCACAGAGAAATTATTGAATCAGCCACACTGTAGATGTTGCAGACATTTTTTACTGATGATGATGCTGATGATGATGATGGCCATAATAATGACAATGGGACTGACTATGATATCCCTACTTCAGGCACCCCCCATCCAGAGAGCCAGCTTACTGGAGCCGTCAGTCCCTGGCCGCCAGCAGCCCTAGCCCCGTGGAGACGGAGATGGACTTGCTGGTTCTCAGGGAGAGGTCCAGGAGAGGCATCCGCAACAGCGGTTATGACGTGAGTCCTCACTGAATATCGCTGCTGTACGTCGTCCATTGTAAGACATCCGTCAGATATAGATGTCCTTAAATGTACACCGTACTGCTGAAGTAACTGCAGGGTGAATGTCCTAAAAGGAACACCGTACTACTGGAGTCACTGCAGGGGCAAAGGTGGTTGAGCCTGGAGAAGTTCTGATACTGGGTTGCAATAACCTACAGAAAACCCTAGGACAAAGCCTGTCCCATTATACCAACCTCTCCCAATCCTCACTTTAAGCTCCATGGCTCAAATGAAGAGGGTTACCTTCAGCCGAACTTTGAAACTTCCATCCATTGCAGCGCTGGAGCTCGTTCTTTATGCTGCCTAAACCTTACTGAATGTCAATGACAGTGATTATGATTTATAGCCTGTTCAGTGATTTAGATGGGAAATTCGATACCAGTTAACAGCTCTGAATGTTCTGAGCTTTTGAATTGCAAATGGATAACCGTGTAGCTCAGATGGTAGAGCATGGTGCTTGCAATTCCCAAGGGGGACCAGTACGAAAAAAGTATGAACATGTATGCACTAACTTACTGTAAGTTGCTCTGGATAAGAGCATCTGCTAAATGACTCAAATGTAAATGTAATAACCCTGTATGTGTACGATTTGGTGTGTGTGTGTGTGTGTGTGTGTGTGTGTGTGTGTGTGTGTGTGTGTGTGTGTGTGTGTATTCGTCTTCTTGTGAGTCAGGCGGAGCCAGAGCCGTTCCAGGAGACCAATGTGGACCGACTGATGAGCTCCATGGGTTATGGTGGAAGCCATCAGGTCAAAGGCCTCTCAGACTCATCCACTCTGAGCTCTCAGCCCTCCATTGACGAGGTCCGGCAGCAGATGCATATCCTGCTGGGTAATGCCTTTGGGCTGGCCCCAGACGAGCCCCCGCCTGCCAGCCACCACCACCCCCACAGTTCCTACAATCCCAGCCACACCAGTGCCTACTCCGAGGGGGTGACCAGCGCCCCTGGCACCATGAACCACCCATGCGGAGGAGGCCACCAGTGCGGGTCTGCCTACGTGCCGGAAATCCACCAGTGTAGCTTACCCAAGCCTGTGAGTGCATTGATTAGACTGTGCAATGTAAAGAAAATGATTTAGAACAAAGCACTTGTAGAATTGCTTAGGGTGGTGCTTCAAAAGAAAATCCAGAATTATATTGTAGAATATCAACGTTTCGAGAGAGTAGCTATACAGTACATATGTTTAAACACCCACACACTGATTTAACTATGTTGTGTGTGTGTGTGTGTGTGTGTGTGTGTGTGTGTGTGTGTGTGTGTGTGTGTGTGTGTGTGTGTGTGTGTGTGTGTGTGTGTGTGTGTGTGTGTGTGTGTGTGTTGTGCTTGGTGCTGCAGGGCTTCAGGTTCACTCAGCTTCCTGACATGGGCGTTGGACCCCCACCTCCTTTGATACCCTCCAGATCCGGACTCCCTACCGGGACCTCAATGAGGCTGTACGAACCCCCCTCCTCCTCCTCCCTTCAACACTCCTCTAGCTGTCAGAAAGACAGTAAACCGCTGAAAATAACATGCATTCTAATATATTCACATCCTCACAATGCTAAACATGCTCAACCTACTAAGTTTTTGAAGGTCTACTTGTAACAAGTGTACTGTATCCTTGTAGTGCATCCAGATTTTTTTCTACTGCTTAAAGGGACTGCTGCGATTAATTGACTGTTAACAGGTTTGCGTGTGAGGTATACAGGCCACCCAGTGGTGAGACTTATGAATTACAAGGCTTTTGTCTTTGTTTTCCACTTCTGCAGTTCTACACCCGATGTCAGCCTGAAGCCTCGTGTTTCCGAGGCCTCTGAGATGCAGAGTCAGCACAATGGTGCCCCCTATCTGCCTATCAACAGAGCGCCCTTCCCTGCTGTTACTGTTGACCAGTCCATGACCAGCTACTCAGGTCAGAATAATATACATTATATTTATATACACTACCTGTCAAAAGTTTGGAATATTACTCATTCAAGTGTTTTTCTTTATTTGCACTGTTTTTTACATTGTATAATAAAACTGAAGACATCGAAACTATGACATAACACATATGGAATCATGTAGAAACCAAAAAAGTGTTAAACAAATCCAAATATATTTTATATTTGAGATTCTTCAAATATCCACCCTTTGCCACTCTTGGCATTCTCTCAACCAGCTTCACCTGGAATGCTTTTCCATCAGTCTTGAAGGCGTTCCCATATATGCTAAGCACTTGTTGGCTGTTTTTCCTTCACTGCGGTCCGACTCATTCCAAACCATCTAAATTTGGTTGAGGTTGGAACCAACAATCTCAAATTTGGACTCCAGATCAAAGGACAAATTTCCACCGGTCTAATCTCCGTTGCTTGTGTTTCTTGGCCCAAGCAAGTCTCTTATTATTATTGGAGTCCTTTAGTAGTGGTTTCTTTGCAGCAATTCGACCATGAAGGCCCGATTCACACAGTCTCCTCTGAACAGTTGATGTTGAGATGTGTCTTTTACTTGAACTCTGTGAAGCATTTATTTGGGCTGCAATCTGAGGCTGGTAACTCTAATGAACTTATCTGCAGTAGAGGTATTTCTGGGTCTTCCATTGGCGGTCCTCATGAAGCTGGTTGAGAGAATGCCAAGAGTGTGCAAAGCTGTCGTCAAGGCAAAGGGTGGCTACTTTGAAGAATCTCAAATATATTTTTTTGATTTGTGTTATGTCATAGATTTGATGTCTTCACTTTTATTCTACAATGTAATAAATAGTGCAAATAAAGAAAACCCCTTGAATGAGTAATATTCCAAACTTTTGACTGGGGGTGTATATATATATATACTGTATATACAGTACCAGTCAAAAGTTTGGACACGCCTACTCATCCCAGGGTTTTTCATTATTTTACAATTTTCTACATTGTAAAATAATTGTGAAGACATCAAAACTATGAAAGGACACATATGGAATCATGTAGTAACCAAACAAGTGTTAAAGAAATTAAAACATATTTTATATTTGAGGTTTTTCAAAGTAGCCACTCTTTGCCTTGACGACAGCTTTGCACACTCTTGGCATTCTCTCAACCAGCTTCATGAGGTAGTCAATCAAATATAAAATATATTTTGATTTGCTTAACACTTTTTTGGATATTACATGATTCCATGTGTTATTTCATAGTTTTGATGTCTTCATTATTATTCTACAATGTAGAAAATAGTAAAAAATAAAGAAACCCTGGAATGAGTAGGTGTGTCCAAACCTTTGACTGGTATTGTACAGTATATATTATGACTAGTAAATGTATACATACATACATGTAAATGTGTATATATAATATACATAAGGCATATGTATATCTTTCTCTGTCAAATTGCTTCAGTTCACTAATTCTAATGCTAAATACTGCTTATCTGTACAGGAAACCCAATGACAGCAGTATACGCCATATCAGCAAACCGCCCTGGTTACTCAGACTACTTTGTCATGCCTCCACCATCGTCGTATGGAAGCCCATCCTGGATGTCCTACCCACCAGAACACGAGGACATCCCACACCAGTGGAATGATACTGTAAATACTGTTAGTCTCTGAACCAGACAATATCCTCTGATATTGTGCCTATATAACTCTGATGGTTTGTTCTGGATTTCTCCTCACTATTAGTCCCTGTTTAGTCCCTGTCTCTTCTCTTTGCAGAAGCCGTGTCATTTAGAAACCATTTGTTGAGATGACATGATCTTTGGCGCTGAGTGGAGACAGCATATATCTTGGTGAGCACACACAATTTCGTAACACAACACAGCATTTTCTGATCAATGTACAGAGTTGTTGAGGCTCATTTACTCTCACTCCATTTCCTTCTCTTTTTCTTCCAGGTGTCCTTTTGGTTAGGCAGTAGGGCCTCCCTCCCTCACATTGAGTACCCCTGGACTCGAGCACCCCGCCCTGCCCTTCACCCCTGGCCCTGGCTACTGGCCCCTGGCCTACCTCCTCAGCCCAGCCAAGCCCTCTCTGCTCTGGTCTCTGAGCCCCAGGTCTCCCAGACCTCACAGCCTCCATGTCAACTGCCACCAGCCAGCAGAGGATGGCCTAGACTACAGTACAGCAGCACTATCCCCTATGGTAGTGCTGCATAAAGTCTCTGCCCTGGTCCACACCATCCAACGACAGGGCTGGCAAAGTGGGACTAACTAACTGTGCTTTTTGATTATCCATATTCCTTAATGGACAGAAGAGTTGTACCTACTACTGGTGGTTTATGTGTATTTAAAAAAAAACTAACTTACTCTCTCAGTTTCAGTTTTTGGATATTTGTGTGCTTTGTCATTTACTTTCATGCTATAGTTATTTTTAAAAGGGGAAAAAAATCTAGTGAGTGTATGTTGTGCGCTCACCTTACTAAAAGGCAAAAAAACGTGTGCAAGAAAGGCTTTGGTGTGAGTGGCTATGTCATTCTGTATTTTTAAAATGTACTCATGTACTTTTCCCCATCATATTACAGTAAAAAATAACGGTCACCTGTTCTGTCATTCATATGTTTATGAGGTTTGTCTACTAACCATGATTATGAAAAGCTGAATAGAGTCGTATATTGCAGCACACAAATTATCTTACAATGGTTCTTTACTTGCAAGTGTTATGTTTTTGTATTTGGAGATTTGGACATACATTAGGTCATATCCATTCAATGGACAGAGTGGTAAAATCGATGAGTGTTGGATGGGCCACAGGTGTATTGCTTAAATACATTATGTAACATGATAACATGAATTATTGAAGAGACTTATGCAAGCAGAGAGAGAGAGAGAGAGAGAGAGAGAGAGAGAGAGAGAGAGAGAGAGAGAGAGAGAGAGAGAGAGAGAGAGAGAGAGAGAGAGAGAGAGAGAGAGAGAGAGAGAGAGAGAGAGAGATATTTGCTGTATATTTTGACACCTTTTTCTTTAGAAATGTTGACTTGCTTTACTGCATTTTCGAATTTGACGGATGGTCAGATTGCTTTCAATCCTATTTTCAAATTTGTCAAGGGTACCAACACAGGATCACATAGTGTAAAACAAATACCACATTTCGAATGTATTCATGTAGGTCACAGGATGTTGATGGCACCTTAATTGGGGAGGACAGGCTCGTGGTAATGGCTGGAGCGGAATAGTTGTAATGGCATCAAATATATCAAACACATGGTTTCCATGTGTTTAATGCCATTCCACTCGCTCTATTCCAGCAGCCTCCACTAATGTAGGTGCATATGCTGGTATATTGAAAACTACTCACTCGGTCATAACATAAGCAAAATGATGGATTATTCTATGTTTTACTAGTATTTACTGAGTTGTCTGGATTTCAAAACAAGGAGAATGTGATGGCTAGGGCCCTTTACCTTGTACTGTACATGCTACTAGATGAGTTCATCAGTGCAGTCTGTTACCAGACTTGACGATGTGTATTACTGCGCTGATATTGCATATCTGATAATGACATAGCATTGGAAAAGTTCTTAGAAACACTTAGAAATAGTGACAGAATAATGTCTAATCAACGTGATATAATAGGAAATAGAAAATACAGTTTGGTCTATCACAATGTAGGTACGATATTAGTTTAGTATGGATTAGACAAACACCTGACCTTACAAAACTGCTAAGCATGCAATATTCATATTTGCAATATTAGAATAATCTTTTTTTTTATTTTTTTTGCAAATTATATGAGTCATACCCATTGATAATGATGCAAATGCAAAGTCAATATCAAGTCCATTAGTTTGACTGGGTAGGTGTCTTCAAATGGATCTCAACTGTTGCTACCCAGTTTGACAAATGTTATTTGACAATTTTTCTACAAAATGATGAATCAATTATTTTTGGGAAATGTAGTTCTAAAAGTTTAAGCGTAATATTCCAAAGGAAATATGATACAAATCTAAAAAGATGAAATGCAAATACATTGTGAGAATCTCTATGATTTGCTCTGTAATACTACATACTTTTTTCAGCTCTACGCATTCATTTGTAAAAATTCCTCCTCTACCAGATCTATTCACAGTTAAGTTTCACTCAACAATGTGGATGAGACTTGAAAAGGAATCATAATGTTGCCTATACATTTAACATCTTGGCCTTTATCAAGCACAAACAATCTGGTTGATGCTTGGAATCATCATCATTATCACTTGTATCGCTAAAAGACAAAAGGTACTCCCATTTGTTGAAAATAATATCATTGTTATGTTCAGTTACCAATATTTGAAGCTAATGAATGGAAAATATGATTGATTAAAACAGTCAAAAGGAACATAATGAAAGAGTTAACACAAGTTGATGCATTTCTGAGATGGAATGTGATTATAGGCCACTGAGATTTCTGAAGGTACAGCAGTTTGAATCATGTCATGCAGAATGCAGTTGGATGTAGTTATGCAGAATTTGGGTGAAATAAAAACCAATGAATTCCAACTTAGAATTTGTTTATTTTGTGGAACATTACAGTTTACAACCCTGAATAAAGAATAGCTAGGGGAGTGTGTGGTACGTTGAGCCATTTTTTACATTCAGCTTCCCTACGGGAAACATAGTATTCTTTCTAACAAAGATATCTACTGTACATATATTTCAGGATGGTATATATCCCTGGAAATAATCAGAATTCATGTAAGTTTTGAAAACGTACTGTAGCTTGTCCAAAAAAAGTGTTTTCTCAGCACGACTTACCTGGGTATGAGGTAAGTTGATCATAGGGACAGGGTAAATTGAGCCGGCTTGAGATTTTTCCCCTAGTTGACTAGAAGATTCAAACCTTACCCCACCATCTCAACTTACCCCATGGCAAACATTTTGAATATATTGGCCCACGCAGCTACAAGGATGCACTTTCATGCTAGGTTTAGAACCTCATATTGTAGCTTGTCGAGACCCCAACTGATGTATACAACTATCTTAAAACAATCTACTTTTGGTTTAGATACAATCATCATGAAACCTATAACACAATAAATTAATTTGACTTTGTGAAAATCAGTTTTTTTACCCAACTTGCTTAGGTTACAGCTTTTTTCATGTGTTTTCGTCCTTCACAGACTCTTCCTAAATATTTGGTTGTGTATGGTTTCCTAGAAACAAGGGAGGATCAACTAGCCCTTTGGCTCAACTCACCCCACTCTCTCCTAACGTAGAAAACTGCATGTGAGGTAGGTGGGAGTCAGTGTTTGACATTTTCTACTAGTTCACTGAATAATTGTCAGGGTCTAATTTTACATAACAGAACCGAATATAATAGCATAGCATAGTAGGCCTATAAAGTTACTGTTACACCAAAAAACATCTCAGTTCTAATGAGATTTTAGGATGAAGCTGAATAGTCACAAAAAAATACAAAACTCAACGCGATAAATAGGCAGGATGTATGCTTTGATTTGTTAACCTTATCTGCTTTAATTCGAAAACGAAACACTAATTTAAGAAGATCTAAATGCATAGTTTATTCCCCTGAAACTGATTGAGATCGATCAAATAATTGGCATGCAGATGCATATATAAGCCTACAGGAGGACAGATCTCCTGGAACAGGGTTGGCAAGTCCTGTTCTATAATGATACATTGTTCATTCACCTTTTTTTTTTTTCTCACCTAAAAAAGTCAAGGTCCATGACGTGGGATTCAGTGCTCATAGAAAAGTCAAGAAATACAGTCAAGAAAAGTAATTTTAGAGGCTTGAGCTGCAGTCTTTGTAAATCCTCCTATGTCACTGTCAGGCTGTGGCCATAGAGAAGCCTTTTGCTAATCTATTTAGCCATGGTCAGGGCCTGGCAGATCTAGTGTGTCTAGTTCTGTGTTTGTGTTGGGTCCTCAATTAGAGGCAGCTGCTATGCGTTGTCTCTGATTGAGGATCCTATATGAAGTGTCCTGTCCCACACCTTTGTGTGGTTCATTGTCTTCCATGTCGGTCTGAAGAGTAAGTGTATTTACGTTTGTCCATACGTTGTTCTTATTGTTTGTAGAGTTTGCATTGAGTATATTTATATTCATTAAATATAATATGTCGAACTATCACTGCGCTGCGCCTTGGTCATTTTACACACCCAGTCGTGACAGTCACTGGTCAAATGAGTTTCACACTGGGGAAGTTCTGCTCTTTACAAAATGGGAACAATGCACGTGAGATGACTGTTAGTGTAAAATACTAATTGTTATGTAATCTCTCATGGACAAATTCTCGTGGACATGAAACAACGAGGCAAAGTCAAACTTTCGTGAAATAATTGTACTTCTGGGTAATGCAGATTAATCGTTATATGATCTTGCTAGACAATAATTCAGCTTTGATCAAACTTTTCTAAATGGACCATTGTGAGAAGTATTAATAATAATAATAATAATAAGAGATATGTAGGCAGCAGATCTTGATGGGTTATTTTAAATGATGGAGTGCCCTTCATGGTTCTGAAATGACAGCACCAGGATAGCACAATGATGTTGAACCAACTTATTGTGCTTAAGGATAGCTGGATCCTGGCCAAACTGCTGGCCATCATGGACAACGTCACCCACCCTCTGCACGCTATGGTTATGACGCAGAGGAGCATTTTCAGTCACAGACTGATCCCACCACGGTGTGCCAGAGAGCGCTACAGGAGGTCCTTCCTGCCGGCGGCTATGAGACTATATAATGCCTCACCGGGGTGCCGTGCCGTCGGCAACATAGATCTGGAACTGTTGGGGTGCTAGGACCTAGTTTAACAATTATGCATCCATCCGTGAGTAACTCTGGTCCGTCAGCACTCATCCACTCAGGACCTATTTATTCATACAGGTCTGTATATACATACTCATGTACAGTTGTTATATTATATCACATGCAATATTGTAAGTAATTATTGGACGTAGGCATTCACTCAGGAATGCATATTAGTATCCTGCCAGTTGCACCTTTTCTCATTGCTTTTAGTATATCGAATGTGCAATAAGTGCAGTTGTCTGTAATTAAACCCTGCGCACTTGTCACGATGCGGAATAATGGGACGATAAACGGAGCGCTGATGGAGCGTCATTCCTTTTTATTTTGGAGTTGTTCTCACGAAGCACAAAATAACAGAAAAGGAGATGACTGAAACTAAATACAAAACACTAAACAAGCAAAGTAACTCACGTGCTGGTAACACAGGCAGACACGAACAATGATCCACACACAGGTGGCTGTGTGTGGAGCCTATATACTATCCCCAATCAGAGACAACGCTATACAGCTGTCTCTGATTGGGGATGATCATCTCCCTAGATAGGGTGTGATGACTTGGTTGTGTGCCTCTCTCCTCCCCTAGGTGGGAGTAAGAGGCCTTACCACAACCAAGCCATCACAGTACCCCCCCCCCAAGGTGCGGACTCCCGATCGCACACACAACAAAAAGTCCCCCCTCTCCTGAAAAAAAAAATTGTCCAAAATTCTAGGGGGGACATGGCGGAGTACTGAGGTGGTTGCTGGTGGGGGCTCCGGTTCCGGTTCCGGTTCCGGGCGTGGCACAGGCTGTGAGAGTAGCTTCTCTCCTACCTTTCCGTTGCACGCCCGGTCCGGTCCGGACCCCGGCGCGGTGGTTCCCCCCTCAGTACTCCCGCCAGTCACCAAGTCCTGTCTGGACCCTGGTGCGGGAGCCCTCGACCCTGGAGAGGGGCTGACAACCGGCCCCGGACTGGGCACCGGTGGAGCGGACTGCTCCGGCACTGGAGCGACGCAGATGACCGGCCCCGGACTGGGCACCGGTGGAGCGGACTGCTCCATCTCTGGAGCGACGTAGACGACCGGCCCCGGACTGGGCACCGGTGGAGCGGATTGCTCCGGCACTGGAGTGACGCAGACGACCGGCCCCGGACTGGGCACCGGTGGAGCGGACTGCTCCGTCACTGGAGCGACGTAGACGACCGGCCCCGGACTGGGCACCGGTGGAGCGGACTGCTCCGGCACTGGAGCGACGCGGACGACCGGCCCCGGACTGGGCACCGGTGGAGGAGGCTCCAGGCCTTGAGCTGTGGCTGGAGGCTCCGGAACGCTGACCCTTGCTGGAGGTGGCGTGGCGCTGACCTTCGCTGGAGGTGGCGTGGCGCTGACCTTCGCTGGAGGTGGCGTGGCGCTGACCTTCGCTGGAGGTGGCGTGGCGCTGACCTTCGCTGGAGGTGGCGTGGCGCTGACCTTCGCTGGAGGTGGCGTGGCGCTGACCTTCGCTGGAGGTGGCGTGGCGCTGACCTTCGCTGGAGGTGGCGTGGCGCTGACCTTCACTGGAGGCCTCGGGCTGCTGACCTTCACTGGAGGCCTCGGGCAGCTGACCTTCACTGGAGGCCTCGGGCAGCTGACCTTCACTGGAGGCCTCGGGCTGCTGACCCTCACTGGAGGCCTCGGGCTGCTGACCTTCTCCGGAGGCCTCGGGCTGCTGACCTTCTCCGGAGGTCTCGGGCTGCTGACCTTCACAGGAGACCTCAGGCTACTGACCGTCACAGGAGGCCTCGGGCTGCTGACCTTCTCCGGAGACCTCAGGCTGGATGCCGTGCCCACCCTGGGCACCGACGCAAAGGTGGTCTTCAGCCCTGCAGCTGGTCTGGCTGTCGGCCCCAGACTGGGCACCGACACGCTATGGAGCTCCTGCTCCACAGCGGGACTGAACGTCGTGCCCACCCTGGGCACCGACGCAGAGATGGTTCCCAACCCTCTGGTGGGGCTGAACGTCGTGCCCACCCTGGGCACCGACGCAGAGATGGTTTCCAGCCCTCTGGTTGGGCTGGCTGTCGGCCCCAGACTGGGCACCGACGCGCTATGGAGCTCCTGCTCCACAGCGGGGCTGAACGTCGTGCCCACCCTGGGCACCGACGCGGAGAGGGTTTCCAGCCCTGTGGTTGGGCTGGCTGTCGGCCCCAGACTGGGCACCGACACGCTATGGAGCTCCTGCTCCACAGCGGGGCTGAACGTCGTGCCCACCCTGGGCACCGACGCAGAGAGGGTTTCCAGCCCTGTGGTTGGGCTGGCTGTCGGCCCCAGACTGGGCACCGACGCGCTATGGAGCTCCTGCTCCACAGCGGGGCTGAACGTCGTACCCACTCTGGGCACCGACGCAGAGATGGTCTCCAAACACAGAGCTGCGCTGTCGACCCTCGCAGTAGGCTCCGTGTGAGGAATGGGTGAGCGCGCCACTGCTCTGCTGCGAGGCGCAGGCACGGGCCGTACCAGGCTGGGGAAACGCACCGTTGGGCTGGTGCGTCTAGCTGGCACGGGTCGCTCCGGGCTGGAGACACGCACCATGGGGCTGGTGCGTGGAGCAGGCGCGGGCCGTACCGGGCTGGGGAAACGCACCGTTGGGTTGGTGCGTTTAGCTGGTACGGGACTCACCGGGCTAGCGTTGCGCACCGATGGTTTGGTGCGCTGAGTCGGTCTCCTCCTCCTCCGACTCTGGACCGGCGCTGGAGGCACCGGACTGGGAACTGGCGCTGGAGCACGACTGTCCCTGTCGTGCCTACTCCACCGCCAATCCCCATCCTGTGAGGGCTCTTCCGGGAACCCCCACGAGTGAGGGAACAGAAGCACATCGTCGTCGTCTTCCTCCGACTCCTCTCTGTACTCCCGTTCCCACGGCTGTAGGGGCTCCTCCTGGAACCCCCACGAGTGCAGTGGTCGGGGCTCTTCTCCCTCGATCCCCGACCACCCCCATAGCCCCCCCCCAAAATTCGTTTGAGGGGTTTTCTGGGCTCCAGGCTGGTCCTCAACCCTAGCCCGGTGACGTGTCCTCCGTCTCCGGCGCCTCGGCTGCTCCGGACCCCAGCCTTCCTCCACCGAGCGATAATAGGAGTGTTCCTCCTCGGTAATTTTCCCCATACCGAGGAGGATATCTCCTAACGTTATTCCCCGTTGCGTCCCAGGGTGGTGGATCATTCTGTCACGATGCGGAATAATGGGACGATAAACGGAGCGCTGATGGAGCGTCATTCCTTTTTATTTTGGAGTTGTTCTCACGAAGCACAAAATAACAGAAAAGGAGATGACTGAAACTAAATACAAAACACTAAACAAGCAAAGTAACTCACGTGCTGGTAACACAGGCAGACACGAACAATGATCCACACACAGGTGGCTGTGTGTGGAGCCTATATACTATCCCCAATCAGAGACAACGCTATACAGCTGTCTCTGATTGGGGATGATCATCTCCCTAGATAGGGTGTGATGACTTGGTTGTGTGCCTCTCTCCTCCCCTAGGTGGGAGTAAGAGGCCTTACCACAACCAAGCCATCACAGTACCCCCCCCCCAAGGTGCGGACTCCCGATCGCACACACAACAAAAAGTCCCCCCTCTCCTGAAAAAAAAAATTGTCCAAAATTCTAGGGGGGACATGGCGGAGTACTGAGGTGGTTGCTGGTGGGGGCTCCGGTTCCGGTTCCGGGCGTGGCACAGGCTGTGAGAGTAGCTTCTCTCCTACCTTTCCGTTGCACGCCCGGTCCGGTCCGGACCCCGGCGCGGTGGTTCCCCCCTCAGTACTCCCGCCAGTCACCAAGTCCTGTCTGGACCCTGGTGCGGGAGCCCTCGACCCTGGAGAGGGGCTGACAACCGGCCCCGGACTGGGCACCGGTGGAGCGGACTGCTCCGGCACTGGAGCGACGCAGATGACCGGCCCCGGACTGGGCACCGGTGGAGCGGACTGCTCCATCTCTGGAGCGACGTAGACGACCGGCCCCGGACTGGGCACCGGTGGAGCGGATTGCTCCGGCACTGGAGTGACGCAGACGACCGGCCCCGGACTGGGCACCGGTGGAGCGGACTGCTCCGTCACTGGAGCGACGTAGACGACCGGCCCCGGACTGGGCACCGGTGGAGCGGACTGCTCCGGCACTGGAGCGACGCGGACGACCGGCCCCGGACTGGGCACCGGTGGAGGAGGCTCCAGGCCTTGAGCTGTGGCTGGAGGCTCCGGAACGCTGACCCTTGCTGGAGGTGGCGTGGCGCTGACCTTCGCTGGAGGTGGCGTGGCGCTGACCTTCGCTGGAGGTGGCGTGGCGCTGACCTTCGCTGGAGGTGGCGTGGCGCTGACCTTCGCTGGAGGTGGCGTGGCGCTGACCTTCGCTGGAGGTGGCGTGGCGCTGACCTTCGCTGGAGGTGGCGTGGCGCTGACCTTCGCTGGAGGTGGCGTGGCGCTGACCTTCGCTGGAGGTGGCGTGGCGCTGACCTTCACTGGAGGCCTCGGGCTGCTGACCTTCACTGGAGGCCTCGGGCTGCTGACCTTCACTGGAGGCCTCGGGCTGCTGACCTTCACTGGAGGCCTCGGGCAGCTGACCTTCACTGGAGGCCTCGGGCAGCTGACCTTCACTGGAGGCCTCGGGCTGCTGACCCTCACTGGAGGCCTCGGGCTGCTGACCTTCTCCGGAGGCCTCGGGCTGCTGACCTTCTCCGGAGGTCTCGGGCTGCTGACCTTCACAGGAGACCTCAGGCTACTGACCGTAACAGGAGGCCTCGGGCTGCTGACCTTCTCCGGAGACCTCAGGCTGGATGCCGTGCCCACCCTGGGCACCGACGCAAAGGTGGTCTTCAGCCCTGCAGCTGGTCTGGCTGTCGGCCCCAGACTGGGCACCGACACGCTATGGAGCTCCTGCTCCACAGCGGGACTGAACGTCGTGCCCACCCTGGGCACCGACGCAGAGATGGTTCCCAACCCTCTGGTGGGGCTGAACGTCGTGCCCACCCTGGGCACCGACGCAGAGATGGTTTCCAGCCCTCTGGTTGGGCTGGCTGTCGGCCCCAGACTGGGCACCGACGCGCTATGGAGCTCCTGCTCCACAGCGGGGCTGAACGTCGTGCCCACCCTGGGCACCGACGCGGAGAGGGTTTCCAGCCCTGTGGTTGGGCTGGCTGTCGGCCCCAGACTGGGCACCGACACGCTATAGAGCTCCTGCTCCACAGCGGGGCTGAACGTCGTACCCACTCTGGGCACCGACGCAGAGATGGTCTCCAAACACAGAGCTGCGCTGTCGACCCTCGCAGTAGGCTCCGTGTGAGGAATGGGTGAGCGCGCCACTGCTCTGCTGCGAGGCGCAGGCACGGGCCGTACCAGGCTGGGGAAACGCACCGTTGGGCTGGTGCGTCTAGCTGGCACGGGTCGCTCCGGGCTGGAGACACGCACCATGGGGCTGGTGCGTGGAGCAGGCGCGGGCCGTACCGGGCTGGGGAAACGCACCGTTGGGTTGGTGCGTTTAGCTGGTACGGGACTCACCGGGCTAGCGTTGCGCACCGATGGTTTGGTGCGCTGAGTCGGTCTCCTCCTCCTCCGACTCTGGACCGGCGCTGGAGGCACCGGACTGGGAACTGGCGCTGGAGCACGACTGTCCCTGTCGTGCCTACTCCACCGCCAATCCCCATCCTGTGAGGGCTCTTCCGGGAACCCCCACGAGTGAGGGAACAGAAGCACATCGTCGTCGTCTTCCTCCGACTCCTCTCTGTACTCCCGTTCCCACGGCTGTAGGGGCTCCTCCTGGAACCCCCACGAGTGCAGTGGTCGGGGCTCTTCTCCCTCGATCCCCGACCACCCCCATAGCCCCCCCCCAAAATTCGTTTGAGGGGTTTTCTGGGCTCCAGGCTGGTCCTCAACCCTAGCCCGGTGACGTGTCCTCCGTCTCCGGCGCCTCGGCTGCTCCGGACCCCAGCCTTCCTCCACCGAGCGATAATAGGAGTGTTCCTCCTCGGTAATTTTCCCCATACCGAGGAGGATATCTCCTAACGTTATTCCCCGTTGCGTCCCAGGGTGGTGGATCATTCTGTCACGATGCGGAATAATGGGACGATAAACGGAGCGCTGATGGAGCGTCATTCCTTTTTATTTTGGAGTTGTTCTCACGAAGCACAAAATAACAGAAAAGGAGATGACTGAAACTAAATACAAAACACTAAACAAGCAAAGTAACTCACGTGCTGGTAACACAGGCAGACACGAACAATGATCCACACACAGGTGGCTGTGTGTGGAGCCTATATACTATCCCCAATCAGAGACAACGCTATACAGCTGTCTCTGATTGGGGATGATCATCTCCCTAGATAGGGTGTGATGACTTGGTTGTGTGCCTCTCTCCTCCCCTAGGTGGGAGTAAGAGGCCTTACCACAACCAAGCCATCACAGCACTAAGGACTGTATTTTAAGGGAATTACTATTATTACCCCAAATGATATCATACACACATTTAGCTATTAAAGTATCTCTTCCTGTCATTTACCTGTACAGTTTGTGTAAACATGCAAGTATTCACTTATCTGTAAATATAACTGTATACCTAACTGTACAGCTAATTTAACCATGCAAAATTTTCACTTACCTGTCCATTTACCCAGTCTGTCTATTAAGTAAACTATTATTACCCTCGCTCATATCATACGCATTTTTAGCTACTGAAGTATTTCTCTGCCATCGACCTGTATAGTATAGTTAACCATCCAACATCCACCAATGTATAGTGTACATATTCAGCCAACCACTCATACTATGCAATGTCCTTTTATAGCTTTTTTTTGCACTCCAGATATCTTGTATTTCTATACTTTTTCATACTGCCGCTCTATGTATCATGTACCGTGTATCTGTCTTTTGTGTACTTTCGTTGTGGCATTTTGCACCTGCCCTGTGTTTTTGTTGTAGCTGCTTGACAATGAAATTTCCCCCCCGGGGGATCAATAAAGTACCTATCTATCTATCTCAATGTTAGCTCTGCCATTTGGCCAGTTCAGGAAAAAACTAATTTGCAGTATTACCCTAATAGGCCTACGACTACTTGGTATAACTATTTGTACGCTATAGCCTAATGTTAATACAAATACATATACCTTTATTGTATTGTTTGCCATAGAGAACTTTAGTTGCTATAGGCATTTCATTGTATTATGTAGCTTACACTATGCTCTATCATAAATACACTTTGATTTGATTAGCTTGAACACATGGTTACAATATTTGATTAGCTTGAACACATGGTTACAATATACCGTATTGTAGAATGAAAGAAACTACCAATTCATAGAATGTATTTGCATAAATGATATCATCAAATCAATTGACCAAGTAGTGAACATAAATCATGACTACATAGAATTGCAGGAAATTCATTTAAATAAGTGGTATATTCATGCATCTCAATAAACTATAACCTAAATGCATTATTACCTCCATTCTGATTGGCCAAAGTGTTCAAGCCTCAGACAGGCCTCAGCATTGCACATAAATAGCCTATAGTTCATCCTAATTCTCCCCACTGCCAGAGAGAAGACAGGGAAGAAACCACCATTTACTGTACCTCTAGGCTGCTATGCATATTTCTTTGGTTTGTCATTCTACTGTTTTTCATGGATTTTCTGTGGTAATTAAATATAATTTATTCTGAATTTATCAGAATACATTTTCCAGAAATAGTTTTACCAGCTCTGTGTTTTCTCAAATTGAAAAATGTGTAGGAGCGCCACCCCTCCGTTCCCATGCAGCACTACACCCCTAGTTAAGATACACTTCTGTCTTAGGGACATAAATCCATTTGAGATCAAAAGCAACACAGGATCAGTTTCACTCATAGACCCAGATTCTCAGTAAGCCTGAGAGTAAAGCAAAGAGTCCTGATCAGGTTTTTCATTGTTTTACTCTCAAACCGGCCATAAGGTCACATGAGGTCAAAACACACTCAGCTGGTAGGAAATGTGTGATCAACTGGCAGTTCTCCTGTATTCCCATAAGGGAGAGACAGAATTCCTCCAATTCATTAAGGTTTCATCTTACTCTCATTTTGCAAAATGTTTATCGTCTAATGGGCCTGCCCAGCGGGCAACACTGGTTGGAAGGACGTCATTGCTTGCTCTTTACCTTGGTGCTGCTAAGACAACCCTGTTTAACAACACATTGCCCAGGTAACCACTCTCCTGCGGCTCTGGAGCTGATGTCCCTACCTGCCAAGGTGTCTGTCGCATCTCATCACCCTGACCAAGGAACAAGCCCCAGGCAGTGATGCAGTGACAAAAACAATCCCTTCTCTTCACCGTACGTAGGAAAGAAGACCCTGTCCACATTGTTCGCATCTGTTTCTTCAAATCAAATCAAAGTTTATTTGTCACGTGCGCCGAATACAACAGTTGTTGACCTTACAGTGAAATGCCTACTTACAAGCCCTAACCAACAGTGCAGTTTAGATAAAAATAAGTATTATGTAAACAATAGATAAGTAAAGAAACTGTAAAATGGCAGTAAAAAAAAAATATATATATATATGTATACAGGTGGTATATACAGTTGCGGCCAAAGGTTTTGAGAATGACACAAGTATTGGTCTCCACAAAGCCTCAGTGTTGATGATGGCAATTTGTATATACTCCAGAATGACATGAAGAGTGATCAGATGAATTGCAATTAATTGCAAAGTCCCTCTTTGCCATGAAAATGAACTTAATCCCAACAAAACATTTCCCCTGCATTTCAGCCCTGCCACAAAAGGACCAGTTGCCATCATGTCAGTGATTGTCTCGTTAACACAGGTGAGAGTGTTGACGAGGACAGGGCTGGAGATCACTCTGTCATGCTGATTGAGTCAGAATAACAGACTGGAAGCTTTAAAAGGAGGGTGGTGCTTGAAATCATTGTTCTTCCTCTGTCAACCATGGTTACCTGCAAGGTAACACGTGCCGTCATCATTGCTTTGCACAAAAAGGGCTTCACAGGCAAGGATATTGCTGCTGGTAAGATTGCACCTAAATCAACCATTTATCGGATCATCAAGACCTTCAAGGAGAGAGGTTCAATTATTGTGAAGAAGGCGTCAGGGCGCCTAAGAAAGTCCAGCAAGCACCAGGACCGTCTCCTAAAGTTGATTCAGCTGCGGGATCGGGGCACCACCAGTGCAGAGCTTTCTCAGGAATGGCAGCAGGCAGGTGTGAGTGCATCTGCACGCACAGTGAGGCAAATACTTTTGGAGGATGGCCTGGTGTCAAGAAGGGCAGCAAAGAAGTCACTTCTCTCCAGGAAAATCATCAGGGACAGACTGATATACTGCAAAAGGTACAGGGATTGGACTGCTGAGGACTGGGGTAGAGTCATTTTCTCTGATGAATCCCTTTTCCGATTGTTAGGGCCATCTGGAAAACACCTTGTCCGGAGAAGACAAGGTGAGCGCTACCATCAGTCCTGTGTCATGCCAACAGTAAAGCATCATGAGACCATTCATGTGTGGGGTTGCTACTCAGCCAAGGGAGTGGGCTCACTCACAATTTTCCCTAAGAACACAGCCATGAATAAAAAATGGTACCAACAAATCCTCCGAGAGCAACTTCTCCCAACCATCCAAGAACAGTTTGTTGACGGCCATAAGGCAAAAGTGATAACTAAGTGGCTTGGGGAACAAAACATTGACATTTTCGGTCCATGGCCAGGAAACTCCCCAGACCTTAATCCCATTGAGAACTTGTGGTCGATCCTCAAGAGGCGGGTGGACAAACAAAAACCCACAACTTCTAACAAACTCCAAGCATTGATTATGCAAGAATAGCCTTCCATCAGTCAGGATGTGGCCCAGAAGTTAATTGACAGCATGCCAGGGCGGATTGCAGAGGTCTTGAAAAAGAAGTGTCAACACTGCAAATATTGACTCTTTGCATAAACTGAATGTCATTGTCAATGAAAGCCTTTGACACTTATGGAATACGTGTAATTATACTTCAGTGTACCATAGTAACTACTGACATAAAGATCTAAGAACACTGAAGCAGCAAACTTTTTGGAGACCAATACTTGTGTCATTCTCAAAACTTTTGACTGTACAGGTGGTACAAGTACAGAGTCAATGTGCAGGGGCACCGCTTAGTCCGGCTTATTTAGGTAATATGTACATGTAGGTATAGTTAAAGTGACTATGCATAGATGGTAAACACAGAGTAGCAGCAGCATAAAAGAGGGGTGGGACACACACACACAATGCAAATAGTCTGGGTAGCCATTTGATTAGCTGTTCAGGAGTCTTATGGCTTGGGGGTGAAAACTGTTGAGAAGCCTTTTGGACCTAGACTTGGCGCTCCGGTACCGCTTGCCATGCGGAATCAGAGAGAACAGTCCATGACTGGGGTGGTTTGAGTCTTTGACAATTTTTAGGGCCTTCCTCTGACACCGCCTAGTATAGAGTTCCTGGATGGCAGGATGCTTGGCCCCAGTAATGTACTGGGCCGTACCAACTAGCCTCTGTAGTGCCTTGCAGTCGGAGGCCGAGCAGTTGCCATACCAGGCAGTGATGCAGCCAGTCAGGATGCTCTCGATGTTGCAGCTGTAGAACCTTTTGAGGATCTGAGGACCCATGCCAAATCTTTTCAGTCTCCTGAGATGGAATAGGCTTTGTCGTGCCCTCTTCACGACTGTCTTGGTGTGTTTGGACCATTCTAGTTTGTTGGTGATGTGGACACCAAGGAACTTGAAGCTCTCAACCTGCTCCACTGCAGCCCCGTCGACAATGGGGGTGTGCTCGGACCTCCTCTTTTTCCTGTAGTCCACAATCATCATCTTCGTTTCGATTACATTGAGGGAGAGGTTGTTGTCCTGGCACCACACGGCCAGGTCTCAGACCTCCTCCCTATCGGCTGTCTCGTTGTTGTCCGTGATCAAGTCTACCACTGTTGTGTCATCTGTAAACTTAATGATGGTGTTGGAGTCGTGCCTGGCCATGCAGTCATGGGTGAACAGGGAGTACAGGAGGGGACTGAGCACGCACCCAGTGTTGAGGATCAGCGTGGCAGATGTGTTGTGTCCTACCCTTACCACCCGGGGGTGGCCCATCAGGAAGTCCAGGATCCAGTTGCAGAGGGAGGTGTTCATTCCTAGGACCCTTAGCTTAGTGATGAGCTTTTGAATAGCATTCTCACAAAGGTATTTATTTTGTCCAGGTGGGAAAGGGCAGTGTGGAGTGCAGTAGAGATTGCATCATCTGTGGATCTGTTTGAGCGGTATGCAAATTGGAGTGGGTCTAGAGTTTCTGGGATAATGGTGTTAATGTGAGCCATCCTCTCCTACTGAGGTATTCAACACACCGAACACAGCCTCCAGGACCACTGGTTCTGAAAAAGCAATGGGATTATATCCAACTCTAATAACAAGGTGTAATTAAACCATCAGATTTGAAAGGCTGGTGGATAATTAATTAATGATTTCACCTTTAGTGTGAGTAACTTGGTCCAGTTCAGGGAACTGTGCTTTCATGTGGTTGACAGCACTCCATTGACTCCATTCGAGCCATTATTATGAGCCGTCCTCCTCTCAGCAGCCTCCACTGCTCTCAACCCCTGATAGCTGAGTGTTTGGCTTGGTCTGGTTGTCATGATGGATCCACACTATCCCTGAACAGGACCAAGTTACTCACACTGAAGGTGAAATCATTCATTAATTATCCACCATACTGGCAACATAGACCTGTAGACAAAATGTTATTAATAATTAGATTAGTTAAGTTGTCTGTTTTTGTCTATGCATGTTTTTGTTTATTGTCAAAGGAGAAAATAAGAAAAATAATTATATATATATATATATATATTTACAGTACCAGTCAAAAGTTTGGAAACACCTACTCATTCAAGGGTTTTTCTTTATTTGTACTATTTTCTACATAGTAGAATAATAGTGAATACATCAAAACTATGAAATAACACATATGGAATCTTAGTAAGTAGTAAGCAAAAAAGTGTTAAACAAATCAAAATATATATTATTTGTTTCTTCAATGTAGCCACCCTTTGCCTTGATGACAGATTTGCACACACATGCTGAGCACTCGTTGGCTGCTTTTCCTTCACTCTGCGGTCCAACTCATCCCAAACCATCTCAATTGGGTTGAGGTCAGGTGATTGTGGAGGCCAGGTCATCTGATGAAGTGCTCCATCTCTCTCCTTATTGGTCAAATAGCCCTTACACAGCCTGGAGGTGTGTTGGGTCATTGTCCTGTTGAAAAACAAATGATAGTCCCACTAAGCGCAAACAAGATGGGATGGCATATCCCTGCAGAATGCTGTGGTAGCCATGCTGGTTCAGTGTGCCTTGAATTCTAAATAAATCACAGACAGTGTACAAATAAAGCACCATGACACCTCCACCTACATGCTTCACGGCGGGAACCACACATGCGGAGATAATCTGTTCACCTTCTCTGCGTCTCACAAGGACACGGCGGTTGGAACCAAAAATCAAACATTTGGACTCACCAGACCAAAGGACAGATTTCCACCGGTCTAATTTCCATTGCTCGTGTTTCTTAGCCCAAGTACGTCTCTTCTTCTTATTGGAGTCCTTTAGTAGTGGTTTCTTTGCAGCAATTTGACCATGAAGGCCTGATTCACACAGTCTCCTCTGAAAAGTTGATGTTGAGATGTGTCTGTTACTTGAACTCTGTGAAGCATTTATTTTGGCTGCAATCTGAGGTGCAGTTAACTGTAATGGACTTATCCTCTGGAGCAGAGGTAACTATGGGTCTTCCTTTCCTGTGGTGGTCTTCATGAGAGCCAGTTTCATCATAGCGCTTGATGGTTTTTGCGACTGCACATTTCTGTATTGACTGACCTTCATGTCTTAAAGTAATGATAGACTGTCGTTTCTCCTTGCTTATTTGAGCTGTTCTTGCCATAATATGGACTTGGTCTTTTACCAAATAGGGCTATCTTCTGTATACCACCCTACCTTGTCACAACCCAACTGATTGGCTCAAATGCATTAAGAAGGAAAGACATTTTACAAATTAACTTTTAACAAGCCACACCTGTTAATTGAAATGCATTCCGGGTGACTACCTCATGAATCTGGTTGAGAGAATACCAAGAGTGTGCAAAACTGTCATCAAGGCAAAGGGTGGATACTACATGATTCCATATGTGTTATTTCATACTTTTGATGTCTTCACTATCATTCTACAATGTAGACAATAGTAAAAATAAACTTTTGACTGGTGCTGTATTTAGACACATAGATAGATAGATAATTAGCTTTTCAGAATAATACATGTTCCATTGTTGTGTATTCCAAAGGGCCTGTCATGCCAAATCATTTAATGGAAAAATCCCACAGCTCTCTTTTGTGCTTGCGAAGGATTTTGATTTGAGAATGTTCTGTTTTGTCCTTGGATGGCTTGCCTTGTCTCTTAATCCTTTCCCCGCCTGCTGGAGTTGATTTTGCACTCAGCTTGGACTGTGCACTTGTCCATCATATTCGCACAGAACAGCATCTTTAGGCCAGCAGTTTGTGTGTGTGTGTGTGTGTGTGAGTAAATAAGGGCTTGGAGGCCCTTCAGACAGTGCTGGCTCAGCTCAGGCCCTCTGCCTGGGAGGCCCAGTGTAATGAGAGATGTTTCATCGTTTCTCACAGTAATTAATGAGTAATCACTGAAAGGCAAACAAATGAGAATTACGAGATTGGGGAACTCAGCAAAAGATCAGAGCACAGGGCTCAAACTGTTCAGAGGATTTACGTTTTGATAGAGAATGGGGAACATGGGGGGAAATTGCTGCTATAACTGCAGTATATATTTTTAAGATGTATTTTTATGGAGAATTCCACATGCTGTGTAGTTTGCGGTTTCCAGACCATCAGAGCGGACACGGATCGCGTCTCTTCCGGTAAGAGCAAGGGTGGTGGGCTGGCTTTATTAGTAAACAACAGATGGTGTAATCCGAACCATATTACTCTTAAGGAAGAGTTTTGTAGCCCGGACATTGAACTGTTAGCTGTTAGCCTTAGACCCTACTATTTAAATGTAGGCCTACTTGCGTTTTTCAGTTTTAAAAATAGAAGGTAAAATTAAAGAGATTCCTTAGCTATAAAATGTTTTTTTTTACTGTTGTCACAAAGTAAGATAAGTGTGCCAAAATAGAAAAGAAAGGAATAAAATGTGCATGTCAGCGAGCTAGCCTGGTGGAACCAGTCTGATCACTATATTCACCACTCTACTTCACTTCATAATCAAATCAGGCTGTGATGAACAAACATCCTTGCTATCTGGGATCCTTGGGACATCCCTACACCAAGTTGAAATTTAAAATGGTTAGAGTAAGGGTAGGGGTTAGGGTTTAGTGTAGGCATGTCCCAAGGATCCTGGATAGCACTAACAATGAACAAACAAACTCAAACTACTATTATTTGAAACCATAACCAACAAATTTCTAAAATATTAGAATTAGCGAAATCGCTAATATTGCTAGCTAGACATGACGGCCACTGGTGATATGATTCAAAGCTCCAATGTGCCTGTCATACTGGGTTGATTGCAACGGACAGGCAGAATTTAACGAGCTCCAGCAGGTTATCGCTGGATTTCTTAAAACGCTAATAACAGGAGATTACATGCTTGATTGCAACCAAAAACCCACAAGAATAAACCAGCATATCAGTTGATCTCTCGCTACCGTGTCAACGCCCACACCCAATGAAATATCAACCTATCAGAAACCGCACCCTCTGTTCCATTGGCAAAAATCAGAGACATCAGAGACATTTGAGTTCTAGAAACCCTGATTTATCCAGAGCAACTAGGGTTAAATGTCTTGCTCAAGGGCACATTTAATGATTTTTCACCTAGTTGACTCAGGATTCTAACCAGAAACCTTTCGGTTACTGGGCCAACGCTCTTAACCGCTAGGCTACCTACCGCTCTATGAGTAAATAGGCTATTTCAGTAATTTTTGGAAAATATCTAATGTAGGGCTTACTGGTAATGTAATTACCCAATGCCTAATTATGAGACTTATTTCAAAATGTTCAATATATGTAATCTGATTGAACAATTTTCAAACATGTCTTTGGTGGCTAGCTCCTGCCCATTCCCCTCTTTGTTTCAATTGTACAGAAGAGAAGCAATCCAGTAAAGAACCAGAAAGAAAGAAACACCACTCAGGTTAGGTTAGCTTGCTAGGTACATCAATAGCTTTTTAGGCACAAACTTCAAGATTTCCACTAAGGACGTTGCCTCCTAGATCATCACTATGCCTCGCTTGGGCAAGGGACATTTAAGTTACATTAAGATGTGCCAATGTAAAACATAATTCAAGGGCTGATGGCAGAGGGCCAAGGGATGTCTACTTCATGTTTTGGAACGCAGTCTGAGTGTCTCCTTGTAAATTGGCATGACCAAATGGAGAGATGGTGGAAAGAAGCCACTGCCTCATAGCGAATGTCATTCATTGAGAGAGAATTGGATGTCCTTGTTAGATTCAAAACCACAGGGGGAGACACTGGTTCAGTTGAGCTAGGATGATGACAGGGCGCCATCCGCTCTAGATGGCTGTCTTTGTAAACTACGGGGGACAGGCCAGTAGAGGGCTGCAGTTCTCCTCTTATCTGTTCTGGGCCGCTGATCTCAACAGCCGTTTGTTCCAGTGTAATATGGGAGCGGTGAGAGACGGCCAGACACCTTGTTTGGGCATAATTCATTAGGTTTGGTTTCCCTCCCAAGGCCCATTATCAAAGTCTTTTCTGCTAATATAAAACTGAGACTGTAATTAAAGTTCAATATACCTGGCAGAGGAGAGGCTCTGATTAAACAGTAATGAGAAGACCTGTAAAGTGAAGAGAGAGGGTGGAGATGGAGGGAGAGAGAGAGAACTCGATTTAATTTTAAATATTACTATTATACGTACAAATTATACCCATCCACATAATCAGATTTTTTACCCACTTTTCGTCATATCCAATTGGTAGTTATAGTCTTGTCCCATTGCTGAAAATCCCGTACGGCCTTGGGAGAGGCGAAGGTCGAGAGCCGTGCGTCCTCATAAACACAACCCCGCCAAACCCTTCCCTAACCTGGAAGACGCTGGGCCAATTGTGCGTCACCTCATGGGTCTCCTGGTCGCAGCCGGCTGCGACACAGACGTGTATCGAACCAGCATCTGTAGCAACGCAGGTTGGGAGGCCCCATCAACAAAGATTTTAATGCTGATCAATTCCCTTGCACAAAGTATCAAAATATTTAAAAACTACTTAAACAGGAAAGACTCTTAAAGAATTTAATTTAAATGTTGACAAAATATGGAAAACTAAATAAATAATGAAATGTTAATTATGTAAAGCAGCCCTTGTAATCATCTGCCAGAGAGTATAGCAACAATCGGCCGGAGCCCCAAGTAATACATTTGGGCCAGATAAATCACACCGGAATCAGCCCGAGCTCAATCCCTGCATCCTAGCCATAAGTAATACTGCTGAAGACGGTCCAGACTCGGGCCTAGTGACGTCGGCCTGTCACGATCGCTATGAAACAGGACCCGAGGTGCAGAGCTGTGGTGCAAAGACATTCCTTTATCCCAGTATAAAAACCCCAAAACCGAACAAAGGCGAGACAGAGACCATGAACCAGCGTGAAAACAAAAGGAACACACACAAAAACCCACAAACACAGGTGGGAATAACTACTACTTAAATAGGCTCCCTAATTAGAGTCAATGCGGCGCAGCTGCCTCTAATTGGTGACCAATCCCAAACTGAACATAGAGAGGTCTCTGGACACCAAACCTGAAAACCATAAAGGTTTCCAGAGACCTCTCTGAACATAAACCTTACACGGCCGAGTCTGACACTCAGCCGAGTGCCCCGACTCTCAGCCGGAATCGGCCCAGATCCACTTTGCTAGCTGGGTGATGTAGAGGCAATGTAAGGCAATTTTAACACATAGACCTAATTCATGAGTTTCGGATACAAATGTTTTTTGCTTTATTAAGTGCAAATGATCAGGCAGTAGGGAATGTATTATCAGCACTCTGTGGCTGTCTGACAAGTGCAGACAGCCACACAGACACAGACACACGCACACACACACACAAACACACAATGTTATCTCCTTTCCACACTAATGACTCATCTCAGCACCACCACAATTACAGGTAGCACTCAGGAAGAGATGCTTGCACTGCACTAATGGGAGAGAAAGCAAGAGCCAGGCATGCTTTTCTCTGAAAGGATGCCATTTTGTCATCTAAATCTCCTGAATATGACATCTCATTGTCTGGTCTTGTGTATCGATTAGGGCTCTCTTCTAGTTTAGCTGGCTTTGCGAGTCTGTCCCCAAGATAATTGATTACAGAATATAACCATATCCTGCAGGCAATTTTTATTTTTATGGTAGCGGTGGACAGCAGCTTTCTGCACTGAATATTGTCCTCTGTTTTAAAGAAAGCAGTGACCGGGAAATAACCTTTAATACAATTTTATAGTCGTTCCATGTTAAACAGTTTTTTGGGACAAACAGTATTTATCTCAAAGTGCCAATTTATTGACAAAAGTTTGGGTGTACACCTACATCATGATTCCTTTTCATTGCAAGGTGTATTTAGATGATATGTCCTTATAACATTTGGTGTGTTTGACGATGGCACACCTGTTTTTTTACTCTTGAAAGAAAGATTGCAGTGATGTTACCAATAGGTGGAGCTCTGTGTCATACAGTATGATGAAGACATCTTGCTTAGGCTAAGTTCCAGGGGTAGATTGCTTCATCCCAGAACTAAACTGAGACAAAGGGATAAAGGCATGGACGCGGGAAGATGTTTTGGGGTGGGGGTGCTGTCGATCAGGACTCTAATGTAGGATCTTGTCAGTGTGCCAGACAAAGCATTTAACCATCAAGTACTTAATGTATTTGAAATTACTAGAGCAGTGTTTCCCAACCCTCGTCCTCGAATACCCCCAACAGTACACATTTTCATTGTAGCCCTGGACAAACACACCTCATTCAACTCATTGAGGGCTTGATGATTAGTTGACAAGTTGAATCAGGTGTGCTTGTCCAGGGTTACCATACAAATGTGTACTGTAGGGGGTACTTCAGGACCAGGGTTGGTAAACATTGTACTAGAGTGAAAAATGTATTTCTGCTGACTAGGATTTTTCTACACTCATAATAGTAATAGCCTTTATTACTCCTGTATGAGTGTAGAAAAATCCTTGTGCACAAATATTTCAATTTTTATTAAATTGTATTACTATTATTATTTTATTACTATTATTAGCCACAGCACCCCTACTTCACGCAGCTATGGATAAAATCATGACACTCACTGACTTGTCAGGGCTATGCACTATTGCCCCAGTGTGAATAAGGGTATTAGCTACCATTACTAGATAATGCTAACCCTTGCTTCATGTCCACAACTCTAACCATAGGTTCGTGTCCACATCTCGGGTCAACCGTTACCGTACACTCTTGGTAGAAATGGTGCTACCTAGAACCTAAAATGGTTCTTTGGCTGTCCCCATAGGCGAACCCTTTGAAGAATCCTTTTTGGTTCAAGGTAGAACCCTTTTGGTTCCAGGTAGAACCCTTTTGACCGAAGGGGTTCTACTTGAAACCAAAAAGGGTTCTCCTATGGGGACAGCCAAAGAACCCTTTTGGAGTGTAAGAGCGTAGCCCTATACCTAACCCTTGGTTGGGTGGGTTTCTAAGGCATCCTCCGACTAGGCTCCTCTTGGACTGGTTGGTACTGTATAATATGTTCCTGCTCTATATCCACACTTAGCACAGTAACAGTGATTAAGGCCAGAACAGCTCTCTCTATTGCTGTCACTGTCCAGTTTGGGATATTTTTCTACCTTTCCATCTATCTCACCCTCTATCTATTGACTGGCGCCCTCGGCAGGGGCTTTATGTGATTGTTCCTGTGTCCTCCAGATGGCCAGCGGTGCCCCCCCCCCAACACACACACACACACACACACACACACACACACACACACACACACACACACACACACACACACACACACACACACACACACACACACACACACGCACACAACCCATCAGCACCACCTCCTCTAATCCCAGAGCCCGCCAGCAGCTATTTTTGTCCCTGTGTGTCTCTCACATATCCCCTTCACATCCAGAGAGACCAAACCCCCTCTTTATCTCAGAGGTAGAACAACTGCAGGAGAGGTGCTCTGGAAATGGCTCTTCTGACCTGGGGGAGTTGTGCATAATGATCCACGTTGCCAATTTGTATGTTCTTATATCCCCCTTTACTTGTTCCCCTCTGTCTTCTGTAATCGTCTGTTGCACTGCTGTGTTTTTACACTGATCACGTAATCTCTGACCTTGTGGTATGTGAGAATACTGTTCATCGACTACAACTCAGCCTTCAACACCATAGTGCCCTCCAAGCTCATCAATAAGCTCAGGGCCTGGGTTTGAACCTCCTCTCAGTCAATGTGCTGACTTGTAGAAGATCTGCAAAGAGGAGTGGGACAAAATCCCTCCCGAGATGTGTGCAAACCTGGTGGCCAACTACAGTCGTGGCCAAAAGTTTTGAGAATGACACAAGTATTGGTCTCCACAAAGTTTGCTGCCTCAGTGTTGATGATGGCAATTTGCATATACTCCAGAATGTCTTGAAGAGTGATCAGATGAATTGCAATTAATTGCAAAGTCTCTCTTTGCCATGAAAATGAACTTAATCACCAAAAAACATTTCCACTGCATTCAGCCCTGCCACAAAAGGACCAGCTGCCATCATGTCAGTGATTGTCTCGTTAACACAGGTGAGAGTGTTGACGAGGACAAGGCTGGAGATCACTCTGTCATGCTGATTGAGTCAGAATAACAGGCTGGAAGTTTTAAAAGGAGGGTGGTGCTTGAAATCATTGTTCTTCCTCTGTCAACCATGGTTACCTGCAAGGAAACACGTGCCGTCATTATTGCTTTGCACAAAAAGGGCTTCACAGGCAAGGATATTGCTGCTGGTAAGATTGCACCTAAATCAACCATTTATCGGATCATCAAGAACTTCAAGGAGAGAGGTTCAATTGTTGTGAAGAAGGCGTCAGGACGCCCAAGAAAGTCCAGCAAGCGCCAGGACCGTCTCCTAATGTTGATTCAGCTGCGGGATCGGGGCACCACCAGTGCAGAGCTTGCTCAGGAATGGCAGCAGGCAGGTGTAGTGCATCTGTGCATCTGCACGCACAGTGAGGCAAAGACTTTTGGAGGATGGCCTGGTGTCAAGAAGGGCAGCAAAGAAGCCCCTTTTCTCCAGGAAAAACATGAGGGACAGACTGATATTCTGCAAAAGGTACAGGGATTGGACTGCTGAGGACTGGGTTAGAGTCATTTTCTCTGATGAATCCCCTTTTCCGATTGTTTGGGCCATCCGGAAAACACCTTGTCCGGAGAAGACAAGGTGAGCGCTACCATCAGTTCTGTGTCATGCCAACAGTAAAGCATCCTGAGACCATTCATGTGTGGGGTTGCTTCTCAGCCAAGGGAGTGTGCTCACTCACAATTTTGCCTAAGAACACAGCCATGAATAAAGAATGGTACCAACACATCCTCCGAGAGCAACTTCTCCCAACCATCCAAGAACAGTTTGGTGACGACCAATGCCTTTTCCAGCATGATGGAGCACCTTGCCATAAGGCAAAAGTGATAACTAAGTGGCTCGGGGAACAAAACATCGATATTTTGGGTCCATGGCCAGGAAACTCCCCAGACCTTAATCCCATTGAGAACTTGTGGTCGATCCTCAAGAGGCGGGTGGACAAACAAAAACCCACAACTTCTGACAAACTCCAAGCGTTGATTATGCAAGAATGGCCTGCCATCAGTCAGGATGTGGCCGAGAAGATAATTGACAGCATGCCAGGGCGGATTGCAGAGGTCTTGAAAAAGAAGGATCAACACTGCAAATATTGACTCTTTGCATAAACTGAATGTCATTGTCAATGAAAGCCTTTGACACTTATGGAATCCTTGTAATTATTCTTCAGTTTACCATAGTAACTACTGACATAAATATCTAAGAACACTGAAGCAGCAAACTTTGTGGAGACCAATACTTGTCATTCTCAAAACCTTTGGCCACGACTGTACAAGAAATGTCTGACCTCTGTGATTGCCAACAAGGGTTTTGCCACCAAGTACTAAGTCATGTTTTGCAGAGGGGTCAAATACTTATTTCACTCATTAAAATGCAAATCAATTTATAACATTTCTGACATGCGTTCTTCTGGATTTTTTTTATTGATATTCTGTCTCTCACTGTTCAAATAAACCTACCATTAATATTATAGACTGATCATTTCTTTGTCAGTGGGCAAACGAACAAAATCAGCAGGGGATCAAATAATTTTTTCCCTCACTGTAGAGATGAGTGATGCAGATACGGATACATTATTTAGTGTTCTATTCCTTAAAGTGGCCTGTGATTTCTAATCAATGTCAATAGGCAGCCGCCTCTGGTGTGTTAGTGATGGCTATTTAGCAGTCTGAGATAAAAGCTGTCCCAGCTTTGATGCACCTGTACTGACCTCGCCTTCTGGATGATAGCGGGGTGACCAGGCAATGGCTCGGGTGGTTTATGTCTTTGATGATCTTTTTGGCCAGGAGGGCGGGAAGTTTGTCCCCAGTGATGCGTTATGCAGACCGAACCACCATCTGGAGAGCTTTGCGGTTATGGGCGGTGCAGTTGCCGTACCAGGCAGTGATGCAGCCCGACAGGATGCTCTCAATTGTGCATTTGTAGAAGTTTGTGAGGGTTCTGTTTGTGTGGGTGGACCATTTCAGTTTGTCAGTGATGTGCGCCGAGGTTCTTGAAGCTTTCCACCTTCTCCACTGCGGTCCCATCAATGTGGATCGGGGGGTGCGCCCTCTGCTGTTTCCTGAAGTCCACGATCATCTCCTTAGTTTTGCTGATGTTGAGTGAGAGGTTATTTTCCTGGCACCACACTCCCAGAGCCCTCACCTCCTCCCTGTAGGCTGTCTCGTCATCGTTGTTGCTAGTCAAACCTACTACTGTTGTGTCATCTGCAAATGTGATAATTGAGTTGGAGGCATGCTTGGCCACGCAGTCATGGGTGAACAGGGAGTACAGGAGGGGTCTGAGCACACACCCTTGTGCGGCCCCAGTGTTGAGGATCAGCGAGGAGGTGGTGTTGTTTCCTACCTTCACCACCTGGGGGTGACCCGTCAGGAAGTCCAGGATCTAGTTGCTCAGGGAGGGGTTCAGACCCAGGGCCTCGAGCTTGATGATGAGTTTGGAGGGAACTATGGTGTTGAATGCTGAGCTATAGTCAATGAACAGCATTCTTACATAGGTATGCCTCTTATCCAGATGGGATAGGGCAGTGTGTAATGTGGTGGTGATTGCATCATCTGAAGATCTATTGGGACGGTAAGCAAATTGAAGGGGGTCTAGGGTGGCAGGTAAGGTGCTCCCATCTATCCATGGTTTCTAATGGGGTATGTTTTAATAGTCACAGTGGGTACAACATCTCTTATGCACTTCCTTATAAACTCATTCACAGTGTCTGCATATATGTCAATATTATTTTCCGAAGCTAACCTAAACCTGTCCCAGTCCACGTGATCAAAACAATCTTGAAGTGTGGATTACGATTGGTCAGACCAGCGCTGAATAGATCTGACCACGGGAACTTCCTGTTTGAGTTTCTGCCTATAGGAGGGGCGGAGCAAAATGGAATCGTGGTCTGATTTGACAAATGTTTGGCGGGGAGGGCCTTATATTCATTTTGGAAGGAATTGTAGCACTGATCCAATGTGTTAGCCCCACGAGTGCGACAGTCAATGTGCTGATTTAATTTGGGGAGCCTTATCCTCAGATTTGCGTTGTTAAAATCCCCAGCTACAGTAAATGCAGTCTCAGGATATGTGGTTTCCAGTTTACATAAGCTCCAAAGAAGTTCTTTGAGAGCCGACGTGGTATCGGCTTGAGGGGGGATATATACGGATTGCCGAAAATTCCCTTGGGAGGTAGAACAGTCGGCATTTGATTGTTAGATATTCTATGTCAGGTGAGCAGAAGGACTTGAATTCCTGTATGCTATTACAGTTACACCATAAATCATTAATCATGAAACATACCTCCGCCCTTCTGTTTCCGGAGAGATGTTTATTCCTGTTGGTGAGATATACTGAGTACCCAAGTGGCTTTACAGAGTCATACAGAACCTTTCCAGAAAGTTGTTTCTGTGAATCAGAGTATGTTACAATCCCTAGTGTCTCGCTGAAAAGCGACTCTCGCCCTAAGCTCATCAACCTTATTATCCAGAAATTGGACATTAGCGAGTACAATACTCGGGAGCGGTGGGTGGTGTGCACGCTTCCTGAGTCGGACCAGGAGGCCGCCCCGAGTACCTCTTCTCCGCCGGCGTTGTTGTTCAATTGCACTTGGGAGAACGAACAAAGGATCTGCTCCGGAGAACTCGTAATCCTGGTCGTAATGCTGCTGGTTCAGGTGAGTTACCGCCACTCTAATATCCAATAGTTCTTCCCGGCTGTATGTAATGGCACAAAACAATTCCTGAGCTAATAATGTAAAAATAAAGTACGTAAACAAACAAAATACTGCAGAGTTTCTTAAGAGCTAGTCGCGAAGCAGCCATCTTGGTCAGCGCTCCAGCCCTATGACGACACAACAGTGGTAGGCCTGATTACCAGCAATGATGAGACAGCCTACAGGGAGGAGGTAAGAGCCCTGGCGGATTGGTGCCAGGAAAATAACCTCTCCCTCAATGTTAACAAAACAAAGGAGTTCAAACAAGAGCGCACCGGAGTTCTACAGAAAACAGCAGCGAGAGCACGCCCCATCCACATCAATGGGTCCGCAATGGAGAGGGTCAAAAGCTCACTGACAACCTGAAACCTTCACACAGACAGCGAGACAGCTTCTATCTCCAGTCCATCAGACTGTTAAACAGTCACTACTAGCCGGCCTCCACACAGTTCCCTGCCCTGAACCTTAGTCACTGTTCTAGTAGGTTACCATCCGGTACTCTACCCTGCACCTTAGAGACTGCTGCCCTATGTACATAGAATGATTGAACACTGCTACTTTAATAATGTTAACATTCTGTTTCACCCAATTCATAGTGTTTTCTAGTCATGGCTTATTCTATATATATATATATATATATATACACAGTACCAATCAATAGTTGAGACACACTCTCACGAACGTGGTGAGTGCCAGACCAAGACGCAGCGCTGAAGTAATGCAACATGATTATTTATTAAATCAATATCACATAATAATAACAACGAGAGACACGAACATAACACAAGGTAGGCTGCACAGCACTAAACCAAAAACAACAATGTTCCACACAGAACAGGTGAAACACTTGAACTTAAATATGGCCCCCAATTAGAGACAATGCAAAGCAGCTGCCTCTAATTGAGGACCAACACAAAACCCACATAGAACTATACATCTAGATCTGTCAGGCTCTGACCATAGATAACTAGAGGAGCCAAAGCTTCCCTATGACCAGAGCCTGACACACACCTTCTCATTCCAGGTGTTGTCTTTATTTGACTATTTTCTACATTGTAGAATAATAGTGAAGACATCAAAACTATGAAATAATACATATGGAATCATGTTAGAACCAAAAAAGTATTAAACAAATATATATTAGAGATTCTTCAAAGTAGCCACCCTTTGCCTTGATGACAGCTTTGCACCTTCTTGGCATTCTCTCAACCAGCTTCATGAAGTAGTCACCTGGAATGCATTTCAATTAACAGGTGTGCCTTGTTAAACGTTTATGTGTTTGAGCCAATCAGTTGTGTTGTGACAAGGCATACAGAAGATAGCCATATTATGGCAAAAACAGCTCAAATAAACAAAGAGAAAAGACAGTCCATCATTACTATAAGACATGAAGGTCAGTCAATACAGAACATTTCAAGACCTTTGAAAGTTTCTTCAAGTGCAGTTGCAAAAACCATCAAGGGCTATGATGAAACTGGCTCTCATGAAGACCGCCACACGAAATTAAGACCCATAGTTCATTACAACTGATTGGCACCTCAGATTGATGCTTCACAGATTTCAAGTAACAGACACATTTTCAGAGGAGACTGCGTGAATCAAGCCTTCATGGTCGAATTGCTGCAAATAAACCACTACTAAAGGACACCAACAAGAAGAAGAGAGAATGGTTGAGAGAATGCCAAGATTGTGCAAAGCTGTCATCAAGGCAAAGGTTGGCTACTTTGAAGAATCTAAAATATATTTAGATTTGTTTAATACTTTTTTGGTTACTACATGATTCCATATGTTTCATTTCATAGTTTTGATGTATTCACTATTATTCTACAATGTAGAAAATAGTAAAAATGTAGAAAAACCCTTGAATTAATAGGTGCACTGTTGGAGCTAGAAACACAAGCATTTCACTGCACCTACGATAACATCTGCAAATCTGTGTATGCGACCAATAAACTTTGATTTGATTACTGCGCTTGTTTTGTTTGCACTCTGGAGATATTTAAATGATTTCATATAAATGCCACTACATTATAAAGGATTGCAGAAAGGCTGACAACAAAAAATAGATGACATTTTCCATGATTTGTTTACAATAAGATATCAGATTGACTAGTATAGACTGAGTTTTGCACGCACGCACACACACACTCCTGCTATACACTGCAATATGGTTACAATTAGACTGATAATGTAATGGACATGTGGGCGCAAATGAAATAGAAAATGCTTGTTTTTTCCATACATTACATAATTCAGGTGCTACAAGGTTTCCCAGGTTAAAGAGCATCTCATTGCCAATTAAAGTAAGTTAAATCCCTAATGATTGCCAGTATACTGTGTGTTTACAAACTGTTAAAGGGGAAGGTGTTGCCACACTATACTGTCAGTGTGGGTTCAGACAATCCAATGATGCCTTCAAATTATGGTTTTATATGATCCTGAATACAGTAATATCATCATTATTTTGGTCAGAGTTCAATATTTATTTTGTAAGCAGCGATTTAATAAGTGTCTCCTGTTTTTCAAAACAATTCTCATTGCTGAGATGAATGGATCTGCTGTCTGTTGTCAGAGCTGACAAGAGGAATGTTAAGGGCATCTAGAGACGGGACATTAATTTCAAGGGAGAAAAAAAAAGAAACCTATCACTATATGCCTTAAAACTGAATGCCAGGAAGTGTTCGTTTGGAATGGGGAACAAAATAAAGTTGATATTTTACTTAATTGCCAAAAGAGCCCAATGAGTAGTTCTCATTATAGGCATACTGTCTTAGCAGCCCTGGGCAATGACCATGAGCAGACGAGCGGTATAGCCCACAGAGCCCATTACGCGCCTGTAAGGTTACTTTGTATATCTCTGGTTCCTTTGCCACTCCAGACCACCCTAACCTTTCATTACAGGACACTCTCCCTCTGTACATGTCATTTTCACACACTCTCCCTCTGTACATGTCATTTTTGCACTCTCCCCCTGTACATGTCATTATCACACACTCTCCCTCTGTACGTGTCATTTTCACACACTCTCCCCCTGTACATGTCATTTTCACACACTCTCCCTCTGTACATGTCATTTCCACACACTCTCCCCCTGTACATGTCATTTTCACACACTCTCCCCCTGTACATGTCATTTTCACACACTCTCCCTGTGTACATGTAATTTTCACACACTCTCCCTGCGTACATCTGTCTGGTAAACCTCTTAAATCACATTGTTTCAGTATAATAGACGCCCTAATGAAATCTGGCTTAATTAAAAAGACCAGACTAATGGCGCCGGAAATCATCAAAGTGCTTTTTTTGGGTCATGAACTTTCATTGACTCATCCCTTGACGAAAATTACAGCAAACTATTTGTACAGCAAAAACATCTTGTTGATGGATGATCTTCATCAGGTACACATTATCTCGATAATGTTAATGCATTATCTTTATCAGATACACATTATCTCTGTAATATGCACTTAATAATATGAATTCCAAAAACACAATAAACAAAATGTTGAATGGACTGATACATGAATGGAATAAGACTCTCTCGCTCCTGGTTCTCTGGCGCTCCATCCCACTATTTCAGCAGCACATATGCCCCAACGAGTCCCACACTACCTTGTCTGAGACTCTGAGCAGACTCCCACCAGATGGAAGCATTCTGCATGCACTCTTTGTAGGATATTCTACAAAGAGTGCATTTGTTTTCCCAGCCTCTTTACCAAAATTACAATCCTCTACAGAGAGTCCGTTAGACACAAGTTGCGTGTAGGCATGTGGAAGCACTGTAGCTCTGCTATGTAATGATCCATTCAATACATGAATTGCTTCTAAACAATGAGGAGTAGCAGTAACCAGCCCTCAGTGCCTGAACACGCCACAATGAGCCAGGAGGGGTTTGTTCTGATCTGATAAGCCCGAATCTCCTGCAGCTTGGGTGCACAGTCAGCACACTGAGGGTTGTTGTGAGCATCTGAACACGGTTCATCTGAAAGCACCTCTCAGGTGGTTCCAACAGGCATTACTCATGTGGTTGGTGATAACTCCACCTGGACTGATTGTTGAGTGTCTTTGCAGCACGGGGTAGGGTATATACTGTACTCTGGTAGCTCTGGCCAGCATGATCACAGTCTGTGGCTTCAGCTCAGTGATAAGGCTAAATCAATACATTTCTCCAAAGTATTAATTACAAACATTTCAAGGACCTTTCCCCCAAGATTGGAAAGGTAACTTTCTATGGAGGAAGTGTGGTCACTTTCCAAATAAGTGCTTCCCGTAATTCTAGAGTCAATAGATAGATAGATAGATAGATAGATAGATAGATAGATAGATAGATAGATAGATAGATAGATAGATAGATAGATAGATAGATAGATAGATAGATAGATAGATAGATAGATAGATAGATAGATAGATAGATAGATAGATAGATAGATAGGTACTTTATTGATCCCCCGGGGGGGAAATTTCATTGTCAAGCAGCTACAACAAAACACAGGGCAGGTGCAAAATGCCACAACTAAAGTACACAAAAGACAGATACACGGTACATGATACATAGAGCGGCAGTATGAAAAAGTATAGAAATACAAGATGAGTGCAAAAAAATAAAAGCTATAAAAAAGACATTGCATAGTATGGGTGGTTGGCTGAATATGTACACTATACATTGGTGGATGTGTACACTATACATTGGTGGATGTTGGATGGTTAACTATACTATACAGGTTGATGGCAGAGAAATACTTCAGTAGCTAAAAATGCGTATGATATGAGCGAGGGTAATAATAGTTTACTTAATAGACAGACTGGGTAAATGAACAGGTAAGTGAACATTTTGCATGGTTAAATTAGCTGTACAGTTAGGTATACAGTTATATTTACAGATAAGTGAATACTTGCGTGGTTACACAAACTGTACAGGTAAATGACAGGAAGAGATACTTTAATAGCTAAATGTGTGTATGATATCATTTGGGGTAATAATAGTAATTCCCTTAAAATACAGTCCATAATGCGCAGGGTTTAATTACAGACAACTGCACGTATTGCACATTCAATATACTAAAAGCAATGAGAAAAGGTGCAACTGGCAGGATACTAATATGCATTCCTGAGTGAATGCCTACGTAATGGGAGGTTTTCAGTGAAATTATTAGTTGAGAGAGATTGCATTCTTAATTCGGCAGTGTTGTCTGTGTTTTTGTAGTAATGCAAAACTTTAACACTGCTATGAGTAACTTCTCATAATCCAGCAGGTTCCCATCTTAGAAACCAATAGAGCAATTCAAATACCTCTTTATCTTAAAACTTGCCCAGGCTCCCACAGGCTCATTTCTGGTATGGTTCAATCAATTGGCCTGGACCAGGCTGCGTGTAGCTGGTTTGAAAATTATTTAAAGGACAGTGTGTATTTACTGATTACGTTAAATACAATTATGTGTACAGTATAAACCCTGGATGACTGACAGGGGGCGCTGTATCGAAGCCACCGCGCAGCCATCTTGGTACTCATCCTCCATTGACATGTATTCTATTACAGACACCTTAATGCATACCTTTAAATTATATTATGTGAGCTAAACATAAAAATAGAAAATGAAAAAATATATACAAACATTTTCCTTAAAGTATTGTTTTAGAAAGTACTAATGTTACTGTCCCCATTACAACAAAAAATACTTAATTACATGTAATTTTGTCCTTAAACATTTAATTGAAATATAATTCCATTCATTCCTATGGAGGGCTGCTCCTACTGGGGAGTGCCAATATGGCCGACCGGTGGCTTCAAAGCCTATCAATAGCCAACATATAGCATCAGCAATCCAGGGTTTATATACATTGGTTAAATAAGGTTTTTTGGTCATAACAAAGCGTGTCCCACGGGGATTGATTCTTGGTCTGGTTCTTTACACTATTAACATTAACAATTTTGGTTTATCTGCAAAAAAAATTGTAACTTTCACCTGTATTCAGATGACACTGTGGTGTATACTATTGCCCCCACAGTTGACCAGGCTCTGTCAGAGCATCAATCTGCCTTTATTAGCTGGCAAAAAGCCTTTGTTGAACTGAACTTGTTACTTAATGCAGGTTAAACCAAGTACATGTAATTTTCCAAATCATGTATCTGATGATTTATGCATACGCAACTTAGATGGTGCCCTCATTGATCGTTTACACGATTATAAATATATGAGCATCTGGATTGACGAAAAGCTTTATTTCAAAAAGCATGTTAATGAGTAAATTAAGATTTTTTCTATAGTCAACATTCATTCCGGTTAATGACCATGGCAATATTGTCTATATGAAAGCAGCTTCCACTGTATTGAAGCCATTGGACGCAGTTTATCATAACGCATTGCGCTTGTTTCCTTTGATTGTGTTTTGCATTTTGTGTTTTGTATTTGCTTTTCATGCATTGTGTAATTTATGTTTATGTACACTGTCATTGTTGTTTATTGATGTGTTCATGCAGGGCTCGTCTGCGAAAGAGACAGTGGTCTCAGAATGACTCCCTGCTTTGATAAAGTTTTATATATATTTTTTTTAAATGGTCCTCTTTACCATGTGTGTTCATGTGTGTGCGTGCATGTGTATGTGTATGTGTGTGAGGGACTGACCATGACCATGATCTATCCATTTATATGAATTAGGACGACTGCTAAATGGATTTTAATGCCTCATGCTAGGAGAGCTCAGTTTATATGGAGTGACATAGTCATAAAACATTAGAACCACACGTTATAAAAGGAACAGAACGTACAGACAAAGAGCTAAGCAACGAGAGGGGAATGTGTACTGTACGTTGCCAGGAGGAAAATTACTGGTCTTATTTTCCATCAGTGAAATTAAAAGATGATATCAAGATATTATAGGTACTTAGCGTCAATTATAAAAGGCTATGACCTGGTGAAGTTAATGGACATGATAGGCTACTGAGGACTAGGTAGGACACGGAGGAAACTAATTAGCTACTGTAGTGTATTCATAGAAAAATGACCAGAGAGAATGTAAAATAATTCATAGATAACTCATGGCACTCACTATATACAGCGGGTGAAATAAGTATGGAACACGTCACCATTTTTCTCAGTAAATATATTTCCAAAGGTGCTATTGACATGACATTTTCACCAGATGTTGGTAACAACCCAAGTAATCCATACATACAAAGAAACCAAAACAAAAACACTTAGGTTGACTTAAGTCATTAAAACTCATTTTTCAACCACTCCACAGATTTCATATTAACAAGTCGGTTAGTACATCTACTTTGCGCATGACACAAGTAATTCTTCCAACAATTGTTTACAGACAGATTATTTCACTTATAATTCACTATATCACAATTCCAGTGGGTCAGAAGTTTACATACACTAAGTTGACTGTGCCTTTAAACAGCTTGGAAAATTCCAGAAAATGAGGTAATGGCTTTAGAAGCTAATTGACATAATTTGAGTCAATTGGAGGTGTACCTGTGGATGTATTTCAAGGCCAATCTTCAAACTCAGTGCCTCTTTGCTCGATGACATGGGAAAATCAAAAGAAATCAGCCAAGACCTCAGAAAAATCATTGTAGACCTCCACAAGTCTGGTTCATCCTTGGGAGCAATTTCCAAACGCCTGAAGGTACCATCGTTTGGTGCGAAAAGTGCATATCAATCCCAGAACAACAGCAAAGGACCTTGTGAAGATGCTGGAGGAAACAGGTACAAAAGTATCTATATCCACAGTAAAACGAGTCCTGTAACTGTTTGGCCATAATGACCATCATTATGTTTGGAGGAAAAAGGGGGAGGCTTGCAAGCCGAAGAACCCCATCCCAACAGTGAAGCACGGGGGTGACAGCATCATGTTGTGGGGGTGCTTTGCTGCAGGAGGGACTGGCGCACTTCACAAAATAGATGGCATCATGAGGAAGGAAAATTATGTGGATATATTGAAGCAACATCTCAAGACATCAGTCAGGAAGTTAAAGCTTGGTCGCAAATGGGTCTTCCAAATGAACAATGACCCCAAGCATACTTCCAAAGTTGTGGCAAAATGGCTTAAGGATAACAAAGTCAAGGTATTGGAGTGGCCATCACAAAGCCCTGACCTCAATCCTATAGAAAATGTGTGGGCATAACTGAAAAAGCTTGTGCGAGCAAGGAGGCCTACAAACCTGACTCCGTTACACCAGTTCTGTCAGGAGGAATGGACCAAAATTCACCCTACTTATTGTGGGAAGCTTGTGAAAGGCTACCCGAAATGTTTGACCCAAGTTAAACAATTTAAAGGCAATGCTACCAAATACTAATTGAGTGCCTGTAAACTTCTGACCCACTGGAAATGTGATGAAAGAAATAAAAGCTGAAATAAATTATTCTCTCTACTATTATTCTGACATTTCACATTCTTAAAATAAAGTGGTGATCCTAACTGACCTAAGACAGGGAATGTTTACTAGGATTAAATGTCAGGAATTGTGAAAAACTTTAAATGTATTTGGCTAAGGTGTATGTAAACCTCCGACTTCAACTATATGTATAGGTTACAGGAAACAGTCACAGATTGTTAAATAAGCTTCTTTCCTGCTCAGTCCTCTGACATTAGTTTTCATCTTGGAGCCACTGGGCGTGTCGCGCCAAGCCTCCAACATCTTTTATTACAGGATGTAGCTATGACATCCACCATTTTGATTTATAATCCTTGTGATGACTCTGCCATAGTTCGCTGCTCATATTATTGCCAATCTAGGTAATTTCCTTTAAAAACAGAATTGTTTTTTCTCCACTTCACTGTCTTGAACATTGTCAAGGTTGATTGGGTATGATAATTCCAATCAGTAATAAATTGATTTCTTCGTGCTTGCTAAAAATTCACCCCCTTCCCAAACCCCCCAAACCCCATCCTCATGAACACCCCATTCCTAAAGCACCCACCACTTGCAGAGGGAGAATCCCAATTGAAGTGATTACATGCAAGATCAGATAAGCATTACTGGCTTCATCTTTGTGAGTGAGAGTACGCCATAAGGAATGGAGGGTACATCGGGATGGAGGGTACACAGTCCAGAACGCCTACTGTTATATGCCAGTCTACCACTCTCTTTGGCACCTAATATGACTGAGAAGCTGTCCATTTGGACTCTAATAAGAACAGTTATAAGCAAAGGTGCAACAGGTACAGTCTGCATGCAAATGTCTGACAGCTCACCTGACTAAGCCCCCCCCCAAAAAAACGTAGGCTATTTTAGAACACTTTTCAAACACTTGAGACTGCTTTGACAAATAGTGATGAACTCTGTTCATTTTCCAGATATCACAGCAATATTCTCACTGTTAACAGTCTTAAAATATTCTATGTTGCTCTTCAAAGTGCAGTAAAATACCATATAGCCTCTTGGTGAATAGAAAATCGATTGTATCCTGAAAGTTTTGCAGAGCATCTCAGATCATCCTATTCATCGTAGTCAGCTCCCCTGGCTTCAAAAGCTGATGATGTCGAGCAACAGAAAAGCCAGTAAATAGGAGAATATAAAAGCTGAGGGCAGAAAAGGATTCAACTTGGAACGTGTTGAAGATATGTTCATAGGTTGTAATGGTTATAAACTAATAAATGAGCTGGCATAACAGTTATGCAAACATTAATAGTGTTGAGAATAAGTCTAACGGAAATAAGTAGCCTAAAAATAATGAGTATCACAGAGTTCCATATGCACTTTGGTGACACCTACAGTAGGGTGGTGTAGTCATAGAATGAGGGCACTAGCTAGATACTGAATGAATGAAATAGTGAATGTAATAGCTAATTGGGCTTTCAGCCATCTTGCTTTCATCTATCCAAGTGGCCATTAACTTAGAGCATTTTGGAACCCAGCCCCCAGTCAGCTCTTCTCATGAACTATCCCAGCGTAAAGGTCAGCCATACTGAAAAGGAACCATGGAATCTTGAGCTGCATTCAATTGGTATTAATCTGTCACAGCCATCAGCTCTGACAGATCCAGACAGATAGGAGCTGGGAGATTTGAGGTACTGTCTGAAACATGGGCTGAAATGTCTGGTTCCCCCCTCACAGCTTATCCCCCTACAAGCCTGCCCTGTCCACCATTATTTATCTTCTTAAAGAAAAACCATCCCACAAACAGGTGATCATAAAGTCTCACGGTCACCCAGTTGTCCAAATACTTTTTATGTCCAATAACAGAACCATTTGGGTTCACTGTGAGGCATCATTACGGGAACTTGAATTGTCATCATGTGGTGATATGATTTGGCCAGAGGCTAGGTGTGCGCTTTCTGTCAGCTATTCATGTCTGCAAACCCACAATCCCAAAACCCCCCAGATACGTCTAGAACCCTTGTCCAATATACAGGCACATAATTTTTTACCTTCCTGTAAATTGCTGAATTTGGTTTATCTAAATGACATTCTTAGAGCCTGAATAGTTAAAAATGTATGCAAAAATACCACAGACAAGTAAACACGCAGTGCCATATTGAATCAAACCTGCCATAGCAATGTTTATGCAGCCTATCTTTCTTTAGGTGAGCATTAGGTTCCTCCTCCATTGAAAAACATTGGCTTACTCAGTACTTAATGCTGTACAGGTACTTGACCCAGTGAAATGGTGCCTCCACAATAAACAAAATATACCAACAGACAAAACAAGGCAGACCTTAGCGGCAGCAAAACACTGTAGCTGCCTCTCTGGGTTCCACACACTCTCTGTCAATGCAAAGTCAATTCATTGCATCTATTTTTTCAGTTCCAAAGGAAGCATATATATGAAATTGTAGGTAGCTATTGCCTTCTGTAGTGTCTCATAAAACATAATAGTTCGCTGATTGCCTCAATGTCCATGTTATTGTGAATTCATGTGCTATTAATATCCTATTGTCAATGAATATGCTTATATCCACAGACTACCACTGAAATCCACACCATGCTCAGTACTATGAAATGGAGTGTCCCCATCATGTATTCACTACAGCTATATCCTGAGCCAAACCAAATCTAAACTTTCATGCACTTAAAACCGCCCAGCCTTTGATTACTTTGACTTCTCGCTATGAGAGAGTGGCTCTGACTTTTGATTGAATTCCAGTCCCTGATAAAATCACCATTGTTAAAAAAAAATATTCATAAGGCATAAAACGCTGAAATGCCAGCATTTTCAAGTCTGTCCCAAACTCCTCCTGATAAATCGATAAAGAAATGATTACCCCACCCCCCAACCCCCCACCCTGTGCGGACAAACCAATCTCAGAGGACTCCTTTTCTTATACTGAGCCAGATTCATAAGAAGTGGAGAAGAGGGCAAATATAATCAAAGGAAAGCAGTTGTCTATAAGAGAGTACGTTGGTCCCTGTCAACTCCCAGGTATATGACGAGATCAATACTTTATTAGATGAGATGGATAATCTAGGGATGCATTGACCCAGGAGAATGGCAGAGTAGTACAGTGTCCATATTAGGACAGCCTCAATCTTAGCAGGAGTTGTTTTAGGGTCAGCCTGACCTTTCAGCTGCTTTTTTAAAACTCACTGCATGGTGCATTGCCTCTAGTGACTATTGATATTAGCTTCCTATACATTTTGAAACGGGGACAATCCACCTAGTAATACTGTGTTGTAATTGTACTATTGTACTTGTAGTGAAGAGATGCAGTCTGTTCACTCTCCTAATGAGTCATAATTGCATTAAACTTCAGAACAGCCATATGCATATAATTAAGTCTCAAAGCATTGCCTTATCTGAACATAGCTCATTCTAATCACCAACTGAAAGTTTTATGGCTGACACTGACTCAATAATTGCTTGGAAAATAAGGTAATTCAAATCAGATATCTATTACTGCATCATAATAGAGAATGTTTAATAAAATGGCAAATTTGTGCTTTTTAATGAGAACGGTATCAAGGCAGCTCCACACCAGAACTGTGTAAATCATGTGTGAAAGGAAGGTATATAAAATGTCTCTATCTTCGTCTGAAAGTTCCTGCGGATGGATAGAGTGATGAAAGGGACAGAAGGAGATGAGTATCAGCAGTCCCCTGTCACTGCCACAAAGCACACATAACAATCACCTCGCAACTCCTAAAGGGTAAGACAGCAGAAGAATAATAAAGTGTGCTTGGCATTCAAACCAACAAAGCATCACCATGTGACTCATTGGCTCTATAGTCTTCAAACGCTACGGTGCAGCTTGGACAGACGATCCCCAGCCCACACCTATTCATACTCAATAAACAGTAGCCCATAAGCGCTTCTCTATACATTAATATACGAAGATGCTTTTAAGACTTTTTATTAAAAATGCTTTTTACAAAAATGAAGATTACAATGTAGGCCCAAAGATTGTAAACCTACCACCAATTTTTGTTGTTAAACAATGTGAATGAAGTGAGCTCTGTCGCCTGGAAATATCTGGACTCTCCCAATTGGCTGAAAAGGGAGACAACGTATTTACCCAGGGGTCAAGTTTTTGAACCCTCGCTTCTTATTTACCACAGCTGTGTGTGTTTAATTTCCATGGCAACAATTACGGCTCTTTCCAGCTCAGAACAGGCACAGGGTTATCTGACAGCTGTAATAACACTGGGGCTCGGAAACAAATTACAACCGTCAATCAGAGCCTGTTAGGGGGTGGAAAGGTCTTAGGTCACTTATGAGGCCCCGTGAGACTGGCTCAGGCAACCGCAACACAAGTATGTATAATTCAACTGCTTTTCCACTTACCTTCCACATTATTTTGCGCTATCAAGGAAGCAGGATTCTGTGGAACAAACTGTAGCGCCCCAGGACTATCAAACTGAGGAATAAACCAAGTGACCTGGATCCTTTGATCTCTCTCATTTGATCTCCCTGTTTGAAAACAGAAACCTGCAAAGCAAGACTGACTGCTAAACATCAATATAAATTTGTGGATTAATGCCTATCTAGTTGAGTATTTCATGATATTGAAAATAACAAAATGAGAAACTATAGTTAATTAATACTAAGGGTTTCCCTACATCATGTCAGTTTTAAATGAGCATGTGACTGCTCATTATCAGCCTGAAAAACATACACTATTATACACTACCTAGCAGCGACTAATGGGAGTGAAAGAGCTTTCCAGATTTAAGCACACACTTCCACAAAGGGGTGAGGGCCAGAGCCTTCAGCTCACTCCACCTCACCCTCACTGGCTGTTCTCAAACTAATGACAGGCTATCTCTCCACCAACCCACCCGGCCCCCACCTGACCCAGCAAGGTGACCCCATTTAGAGAGATGCATCAATTTAAAGCCATGAACGGAAACTAAATGACAGTAATGAGGACATAGTTGACATACAGTGATACACCACGTTCTGTTCATAAGGTACCTCCATAGCATGCCATGCTTGCTGCAAACAGCCCTTCTCCAGAATGCTAAACTCTGGACAAACATCACTCTCAGATTGCCTAGCCCATGCATTGGTAATCAGTGGACATTATAATATAAACTTAGAACTAAATAAAATAAACAGTTTTGTTTTGCTTCAGTCTGAAAACTGTGTTGATGAATCGTCCCTTCCTTGTTTTATTCTTTATCTAAACAACAAGCACACTGACATGTCAGAATGTGTTCAATACAGGGATAAGGAGATAGGCTTGAAATCAGGAGGATATAACACAATGGACATTGAAAAGAGAAATACATTTCTGCTCCACACACAGATAAAATGTGCATGCACAGATGCACAAACATGCACAGATAAAATTAATCGACACCGCCAAACCTGTGTAGAATTGCTAAGAAGGATTACTCACAGGTTGTTCAGTTGGACACTGCACTGGGCACAGATGTCAGTTCAATGTCTAGTTGTCAACTAACGTGAATTAAATGTGAAATCAACGAACATTTCACCCTGTCATTGGATTTAGGTTAAAAGTTGGGTGAAAAAAATACAAAATTCCCAGACTTTTTGCTAATCCAATCAGTTTTCCATGTCGATTCAACTTCATGACATTGAATTTTTTAGTTCAAATAACGTGAAAACAATGTTGATTCAGTCAGTTGTTGCCCAGTGGGACAAGACAATAAGATCAGGGTAGGAAAGGCAAGAACTAATAACTTTGCTACCTCATGCAATAATGATGGCTAAACTTAAATGTGTTCATTTGCCCTTACAATGTGTATCTGAATATAATCAGTGCTACCATCAGTGCTACCGCTTGTCTGGTTTATGTAGGCAAGATTGTGCAACCAAAATGTTTTTTTTCTCTCTCTCTCTCTCTCTCTCTCTCTCTCTCTCTCTCTCTCTCTCTCTCTCTCTCTCTCTCTCTCTCTCTCTATTCTGAAAAACAGAAGCAAAATTAAGTGCTGGATTCAATCCGTACCACCGAAGATCAGTGTTGTAGCGTGGTTGAAATCTAATGGTAATTTTAGATTGAGCAGACATATGCAGCGTTTACCATGAATGCAGTCTCTGAAAACACGAATGATTGCCTTTCAATCACACTTCAACGCTGATCTTCGGTGCTACAGATTAAATCCAGCCCTAACTGTGCAAAACTTTCCTAAAGTTGGCATTGGATTGCATTTTAACGGGGAAAAATCTTCAAATTCCTTTAAGAGGCAGGAAAGCTAGTAACAAGTCGAGTCATGCTATTTTCAAATCAATTACCTAACGTTTAATTATTTGATTAAATTAATCAGGCAATCATTTACTCATTAGGAATTCTTGGGCACCACGAAACCACTCTTAAAGATCTGAAGATCTTGTACATCAATAGCAGTCAAATATTAATTGTCACCTTATCTCGATCAGTCTCATTCTGAAAAAATACAAATACACAAATTGTCTCAATTATTTATTTACTAGCTAATTAAACAATTACAGAATATACCAATACAATAAATAATAACATTATACAGTGAATACCGTCCCTAGTGGACTAAACAACAGTTTGGTTATAACACGATAGATTCAGAGAGGAAAGGGGCGGGAAAGGATTTTGGCTTCTATCGGACCTGGGAAACTAATGACAAATAAATATGTCAGACTGTTCAGCTGCAGTCTGACATATGCTAATCTAGGATGCACTTCTTCTTTAGTGAAATAGTTCAGAGTTCATATCATCTCACGTGAGGAGCAAGCTCCCTCGATTTCTGGAACTGTAGAGTTGAAATTAAATTAGCCCTTTTTAACGCGGGGACAAGTCCTCCGGTTATTTGGAACATAATGTGACTTTCCGTCATGAGGGATTTTGTACTGGGAAGAGAAGGGGCATGTTTCATCCTTCTAACCCAATGTCTATTCATTTGGGCGTGGCCACTGCCTGGACACAAGTTACCATTAAACAAACACTTTTCATTTTAGTATTCTTACATTCAGTTACACAGTTTATCCAACATTCAACATAAAACTGCTCTCCCCCCCACCCCCTCCCTCCTAACAGGGGAGGGGGGAAATCACATCTCTGCTAGAGGCTAGCGCCGTGACAGAGTGAATATGGGAACCAAAGTTTGCAGCCAGGAAATTGAGGTGGGGATTAGGTCTTCAATATCACCCTCTTTTGAAGGCCACATTGTCAACACTGTTTTACTTAACCTCTTAAGGATCGGACCCTTTTAAACATTTTTTGCCTAAAATGACATAGCCAAATCTAACTGCCTGTAGCTCAGGACATACATATTCATGATACCATTTCAAAGGAAACACTTTGAAGTTTGTGGAAATGTGAAATTAATGTAGGAGAATATAACACATTAGATCTGGTAAAAGATAATACATAGAAAAAAAGAAGATCTTTTAGATGTTAATAAGAATGATTGATTGGTTGGTGACTGATAGAAAACTATCATGGAAAACTGTAACGAATTCCAATGATGACGAGAATCTAATTTTGAGTAATTGCTGCCCCATTCATCCGGATGATGGTCTTCTTGGCAAAGCATATGACATTATTACTCTCAATTTCTGGAGGAGACACAGTGCCCTCCATAAATCTGTATTAGCTGGGATTTCACTTTAAAATACTTGAAGGTACAATAGCTTAAATCAATATTACATTCACATTTAGTTTCTCATAACAAGCAGTTTCGTAAGAGTGATGAATTACTGACATTGTTAAAATGTCACAGAGAACAGGCACTTTTAATTTTGCTCGATTTTTGTACAATTAAACAAAGGTTATGATTTAATGTTGTTAAATAATTAATGTACACTCTTACAGCAAGTAAACTGGAACTGATTGTGTTTGATTTTATTGGGATATATTGCAATATCTTTGAATCATCTTTAAATTTGAAACAATACTGTGACTAATGTAATATTACAAATAATGTCAGATGTTGATACAGGAGTGAACCATACATCATGTAGGCCTATAGACTAATCACAACATATTTTAGGCCCTCTGTATGCAGCTCTATGGTTTCAGACTGGGCTAGCTAATGCTTCCTAAAAAATACCTTGAGGAGGTACCAGCCAAATCTCAATAATGCTGCAATCAGTGTCTGCCACTGCTCCTGTGACCACATGGTTTCATCACGGGTTTATGTTATCTGCTATAGGGGGGAAATTGATTGTGTTTCTTTTAGATTGAAGCGTTGACCTTCCTTAACCTTCAGCGATTTCAGATAAGTTGTGCGAGGTGTAAGAATGTTATCCCTAACTCCAGCCCTATATTGAGTGTTTTAGGCCTTGTCTACAGCCTTGTTCAAATATGATCCTGGCAAGACATCCAGCTAGACTTACAATAAAAGTTATTTTATTCTCTGCTAGTGTTGGAGAAATGACAGTCCCGTAGTCCTCTATCCTAAGCTTTCAACACACAGCGGAGAGATTACAGTGAAAATAAAACAGGACAGTTCCAGCATTAGTCTTGGCAGACAGGAGAAGCACAACCAACGGAAGCGAAGTCCTTTCAAATAAAATAATATCTTATACTGTAGTTGTGCATATTAGATAAGCGGAACAGTAGATACATTCATATGACTTTGCTTCCGTTGGGGGGGGGGGGGGGGGTATGGGGGGGGGGGGGTAGCCCAAAGAGGCTTGTTTGACATAGTTTTGATGAATATCACACCAGGCCTGCATCTATCAGCACCAGCAGAAATTGCTTTGCTCACACAATGCTTGATGTGAAATTAAGGTGCAGTGAATATTATCAGCTCTTATCCCTGCAGCATGGCCTCCTTGTGCAGCCTGTCAGGGGCATTAAAGCTCCTTAGTAGACGTTGCCCCAGGGTGTGTTTCTCCACACTCTACTACACATTGACGATGCATGTCACCTTCAGGCCCATGGTGATAAATGAACACAGGTCGAGGCCCATTCTGTTACACAGGCTTTCCAATACTGTCAAGATGTACAGTTAACTGCCAAAATAAAGGAAACACCAACATAAAGTGTCTTAATAGGGTGTTGGGCCACCAGAACAACTTCAATGCACCTTTGCATAGATTCTACAAGGGTCTGAAACTCTATTGGAAGGATGTGACACCATTCTTCCATGTTTTGTTGATGGTGGTAGAAAATGCTGTCTCAGGAGCCACTCCAGAATCTCTCATAAGTGTTCAATTGGGTTGAGATCTGGTGACTTAGACATGGCATCTGGTTTACATAGTTTTCATGCTCATCAAACCATTCAGTGACCACTCCTGTGGAAGGGGTCATTGTCATTCTATGGGACAATTTAATTTAATTTTTATTTTTATTTAACCTTTCTTACAATGACGGCCTACCAAAAGGCAAAAGCGCGCTGGGGGGCAGGGTCTTGGATAAAAAAAACAAAATAAAATACAAATATAGGACAAAACACACATCACGACAAGAGAGATACCACAACACTACATAAAGAGAGACCTAAGACAACAGCATAGCATGGCAGAAACACATGACAACACAGCATGGTAGCAACACAACATGACAACAACATGGTAGCAACACAACATGGCAGCAGCAAAACATGTTAGTGGTACAAAACATTATTGGGCACAGACAACAGTACAAAGGGCAAGAAGGTAGAGATGACAATACATTACACGAAGCAGCCACAACTGTCAGTAAGAGTGTCCATGATTGAGTCTTTCAATGAAGAGATGGAGATAAAACTGTCCAGTTTGAGTGTTGTTTTATCATCGCATTTATTATACATGACCCTAAACTGCTTAATTAATTTCAGGAACCACACCTGTGTGGAACCATCAATATACTTTGTATCCCTCATTTACTCAAGTGTTTCCTTTATTTTGTCAGTTACCTGTATTTTAAACACTTTGTACAAATGTATCATAACATCCTAATACACTATTAACTTCCCAGCTTTGCTATGCCTTTCTCCTACCATAATTTATTTTTTAAACTACTATCCCTTTAACAACAGAGTTCTCTTATGTTATCTGGAGAGGTGTCAGACTGGTCCACAACATAACCTAGAGCCAAAATAACCTAAAGCCAAAATGAAAACACTATTTCGGTAACACTATTTTAAGGTTCCATTTGTAAAGGGTTTTATAAAGGGTTTGTAATTACATTAACGGTTATTTAATAATTTGTAAATGCATTATTAACCATTAATACATGGGTTAAAATAAATTGGTCAAAATAGTTTGATAACCAGTCAGTGCTTGCCAAATAGTGACACTATTTACTATTTACGCTATTAACCATTTATAAATGCACATACTGAACATACAGAATGCACATACTGAAATGCGTATAATATTGAATCCTTATGTATCATCATGCAACCTTATTTTTCAATGGTTGCACAGTTAAACAATAGTTATTTTCTCACTTGTTGGTGTGATGCATCGTTGCTCTGTCCCAGGATCAGAAATGGTTGGTTTTCAGACCAATGTTCAACTCCCATGATGTGTCTTGCCCCACGTTTGAAACCCAACCCTGATGATGCATTGGTACTCTTATTTATTCCAGGAATGAAGGCCTCAACTGAATATCTCAAGACATATTATTGGTATGGTTCGCTGGTTTTGCAGAAATTCCCCCGACTTTGTGAGATCTGCCCATCTGTGAAACACACTTGAAATAAAGACGACCTGGAACGTGCCCCGAATTTTGTTTTGACACTGACATCATGTGACAGTGCATCTTGAAGAATCAGGATGGACGTGGCTTTTAGAAGTGTGCAAAGGCCAGAAAGAAGAGATTGTGCGAAAGAAACGTTGTTCACAAGATAAAAATGTTGACAGAGGAGATAGATGGTCAATTCTCTATAGAATGAGTTTCACTTTTGGATACAGAAGTTCTGCTGAATAATTTAGCACACTGCTCAGTTAGCTAAGTAGCTAGCTATCTAGCTAACATTTGCTAGCACCTCTGTCACAGAAAGAACAATGAGACAGATATTTAACTGGATGTATAAATGTGAGGCATCCGGTTGGCGTTTCCACTGAGGAACCCCAATGGCCAGCTGTGGGAGAAGATGGATTTCGGCCAACATTCTGATAATTTACTCATTGATGAAACATTTGATCTCAATACAGTTTTCTGTTCCCAAAACTACAATCTGTTATGAACAGAGTGGACTAAGTTTTGTAGACTTTACCCTTTGCCAAAGTTTCCAGAAATTGCGTTGTTTAGAAGGAGTGCAAAGGCGAATTGAGTTATTGCACACGTGCACTTCACAGAGTAGGCGTTCCCCAACGGAAATATGCAAAGGTATGCTAGAACGCACCAATAGGATCTCGCTAGCTCGTGCTTGGCTTTACCCACCTCCTTACTTGTTTTGCCCACTATGGCTTATTTGTTCCAATTTGAAACGACAGGCTGTGGTCTATCTTGGTTTAGCTAGCTAGCAAGCATTAGGTTAACTAGCTAGCAAGCATTAGGTAAAAACTCAAATGTATTTTTGAATATAGAAATTCTGCTAGACAATTTTGCACGAGATAATATTTGCCGTTAGCTGGCTAGTTAGCTTCACTAGTTAGCAAATGTTAGTTTCCAGCTAGCTAGCTAACATGGACATGACCGAATTTCCATGCAATTTGTTTAGCTAGATTTTTAGGATTAGCACGCTTGTTAGCTAGTTATCCAACCTTTGAACTCAGGTACTGTGTCTAGCTAGGTAGCTGGTAAGTTAGCTAGCTAGCATCCTTTGTCAAAACCCTCTGATCAGTCTACAAACAATACCCCATAATGACAAAGTCAAAACAGGTTTTTATACGTTTTTGCAAATGTATTACAAAGACTCGAAAATGAGCTCAGGTGCATCCTGTTTCCATTTATTATAGGGCGGCAGGTAGCCTAGCGGTTAGAGCATTGGGCCAGTAACTGAAAGGTCGCTGGTTCAAATACCTGAAAAACTTGTCAATGTGTCCTTGAGCAAGGCACTTAACCCTAATTTGCTCCAGGGGCTGACCCTGTAGGTAGGCCATCATTGTAAATAAGAATTTGATCTTAACTGACTTGCCTAGTTAAATAAAGGTTCAATAAATAAATAAAAAATCATAATTGAGATGTTTTTAGAACTTGATTGGAGTCCACCTGTGGTAAATTCAGTTGATTGGACATGATTTGGAACGGCACACACCTGTCTATATAAGGTCCCACAGTTGACAGTGCATGTCAGAGCAAAAACCAGCCATCAGGTCGAAGGAATTGTCTGTAGAGCTCCTAGACAGGAGTGTGTAGAGGCACAGATCTGGGGAAGGGAACCAAAAAATGTTTGCAGCATTGAAGGTCCCCAAGAACACAGTGGCCTCCATCATTTTTAAATGGAAGAAGTTTGGAACCACCAAGAGCTGGCCGCCCTCCAAACTGAGCAATCAGGGGAGAAAGGCTTTGGTCAGGGAGGTGACCAAGAACCCAATGGTAACTCTGACAGAGCTACAGAGTTCCTCTTTGGAGATGGAAGAACGTTCCAGAAGGACAACCATCTCTGCAGCTATCCACCAATCAGGTCTTTATGATAGAGTGGTCAGACGGAAGCCACTCCTCAGTAAAAGGCAGATGACAGCCCGCTTGGAGCAAAGCTTTTAATGTCATATCCAAGAAGACTCAAGGCTGTAATTGCTGCCAAAGGTGCTAAAAACAAAGTACTAAGTAAAGGGTCTGAATACTTATGTAAATGTCATATTTCTGTTTTTTCCCCAAAATAAATTAGGTAAAATTCTAAAAACCTGTTTTTGCTTTATCATTATGGGCTATTGTGTGTAGATTGTTGAGGGGAAGAAACTATTAAATACATTTTAGAATAAGGCTGTAACGTATATAAATGTGGAAGTCAAGGGGTCTGAATACTTTCAGAATACATAAGGTTCGTAAGGCTAACGAAGCTAACAAATTTTCAGACAACATAACATTTAAGGTAACTTATTCGCAAAGGCATTACTTTATTACATTGCATTACATTTTCTTAACATTTTTAATAATTAGTTAAAGCATTGAATTTGTGTCCGCTCTCGTCGTACTTTGGCTGCATTTTTTCCGCCATTTTCTTAAAATCAGAAAATATTGACAATAAAATACAAAATAAACACAGAGGAGCACCTTTCCCAAGAAGTTATCTGACATACACTCTTAGAAAAAAGGGTTCTACATGGAACCCAAAAGGGTTATTTAAAAGGTTCACATATGGGGACAGCCGAATAACCCTTTTAGGTTCTAGATAGCACCTTTTTTTCTAAGAGTAGCTTTCTCCCTTGTCATGGTTATCACAAAATGCTGACTGGTCAAAGAAGCCCATCTAGATTGTTTTACTCCGCCAACAGACACTTTATCTATTACCTTCCACCGCTACAGAATAGCTGTGACAGCATCAGGCCTTTCCAGTCTACTCTATGGTAGCTAGACCTCCCAGATGAAAGAAAAAAGAGAGATAAAAAGAGGAGAGGGAGAGCTTCTGTCAGATGAATTAATGGGTGATGCTTCTCGTGTCATCTGATGTGATGCATTGCAACCAAAGTGTGAAGTCAGTCATGTATCCGCTGGCTGGAACATTTAGAATTTGCTAGCACATTTTGACAGGGCACTTGAACTTTTCTTACCCGTGACCAGTGCATGACTTGGGCAGGAGCTCACCTGAACTGAGTACTGGCACCTCAAAAGTCAGTGGCGTCATTAGATCTGGGCTTCTGGGGCTTCAGCTCTGGATACAATTTCTGGCGTATTCGAGTTTCCATAAGCACACATTTTTGTGCTATTCAGTAGGCTATATAAAAACAAAGTTTTACTGACACATTTTTATGACAAAAATAAACAATACAATATACTGCACTAGGCAGTAGCAGGCACTGGAAGAAGCCCCTGGAGTGACGCGGTGCCTGCTCTGATTGGTCGAGATTTCACAACGCAGTGGACCATTCACATCCCTTGACCCCTCCCCCACCCTTACAGCCCCGGTTAGATGTCAATGTCAGCACTCAGCAAGACACCTGTCATTCAGTCAGTCTGCAGCATAGCGCAGAGCAAATATGGATATTCTGAATTTCTACTGAAAGAGGCAAAAAAGCAACCAGGTTGAGCACGAGCAGGCAGCAGTGAATGAGGTGGAGAGGGCAGAACAGCCAGAAAGTCAAAACTAAAGAGACAAGACACAGAGGCAGTAGCAGAAGAATAGGTGATGGAGAGACACACCAGACAAGACACAGAGACAGCAACGGAAGAATGGGATATGATGGAGAGAGACACCAGAAGAACAGAACAGGCCATAACAGAACAGGATAGACAAAGGAGACAGTAACAAACAAGAACCCGATACAGCAACAGACGAGATACAGAAAAAGTGACAGAAGAGGGCAGATGGATAGAGAACAGAGGTGGGTTGAGCACACAGTAGACTGTATCACTTCAAGCTGCTCTATAGATTCTTATTAGTTTTAATTATACAGACAGTGAAAAAGTAAAACATTGTTTACAAAGAATTTGCAGTTGAGGGGAAAAAACCCACAACAGGACGAGAGAGGAGGGTAGACAAGAGAGACACAGCAACATAGAAGACTAAAAGACAGCAACAGAAGAGGTCAGACAAGAGAGACAGCAACAGACGACACAGAGAACGAGATTGAGAGAGGCAGAGGAGGGGTGAGCATTCAGTAGACTGTATCACTTAAAGCTGCATTATGGATTCTAATTACTGCACAGTGTGTGTGTGCGTGTGAGAGAGAGGGTGTTTGTGTACTTATCAGTTTGGCTAATTGGACGGGTCAGAGCCTAAGTTTTAAGTTGTTGAGTGGTATGGAGGTTTTTGGCAATACACTGTAGATGTATGTGTTCTAGAGTAGAGAGACCCACAGTAGCTACTGTAATTGAATACTGGCAGTGTCTACTGTGGCAGGTGGGAAGGTGCAAGTTACCTGAAAAATATCTAATCTCTCAATGTTCTAATCTCAAAGTGGGCCAAATTCAGGCATTTAGCTGTTGAAATATGCAGGGCTAAGCCCTGAATATCTTAAAATCCTAGAAACACCCGTCTTGAGTTCCTGCACCTCTTACAGAATATTAGCTCTAAGGTATTGATGATTTCCTGCACCTAAATATAAACAGTAAACCCAAAATGAGTACCAGCACCTATTTCAGTCAATGTCAAGCACTGCCAAATATTGCCTTTTGAGAACTAACACTCACACATTACTTTTTTCCCTACTAGCAGTGACTTTGCTGATAGCTACTTTATTGACTAAAATATATCTGGGGCCCCCCAGATAGCATATAAGCCATGAAAAAAATGCTCGGACCTTGCGGGGAGAACAATGTTTCATATAGTAGAAAAAACAATCAATAACCATCTTGACTGCCTTTCACAATATTGAAAGCCATGACAAATCCTTGCACTTCTTCATTCAAACCTCAGTTATCTTTATGTAGCACTTATAATGAAGTGCAGTACTTCAAGACAGATCTTTCTAAAGCCTCAATTTTCATAGTAGTATTTAAAGCAAAATATAACATGTAATACCTACAGCCTTCCTGATAGAGCAAGGCCTTATTACATGTGATTAAACAGTGGGTTGAGAGCAGAACACTCCACACAGGCGGTCACCCGACCTGCTTGACAAACTCTACAAGATGGCACCGTACTGGATGGCCGCCGTTTCGCAAGCTCCGACCCAGCTTTACTATTTTGTGATTCTTTTGTCGTTTATTTTTACTTTCTTTTCTCAAAATGTATCCACTATAATTTCTTACAACTGACAATAACTTTTGAACATTAGATCGGCAGTTACTTACCAATTCTGTCTTCATCTTCGACTCTTCATCTGCCCTGGGCTCTTTCTGTAATTCCGACCCAATTTTTGGGCTACCCAAGAGGAAACGCAGACGTTACAGAGGCAAGAGACAGGGGATTCTGGCGAGATTAAGGCGAAGGGAGAAATGGCCACCTCTTCCCTCTATTCTACTGGTCACTTGATAATAAGATGGATGGCCTCAGGTCGTGGATTTGCTTCCAACGGGACTTTCGAAACTGAAATATTCTCTGCTTTTCTGAAACATGGCTCTTAGACAAGATGTCTATCCAACTCGATTGATTCTCCATTCACCGTGCCGACAGGACGGTGGAGTCTGGGAAATTGAAGGACAGGAACAAGTACAAGAAGTCCCGTTATGACCTCTGCCGAGTCATCAAATGAGAAAAAGGACAATATAGGAATAAGATGGAATCATATTACACAGGCTCTAGGTGGGTGAGGGCACTCCACACTGCCCTCATCCACCTAGATAAGATGAATACCTACACCCCCAGTCATAAGTTTGGAATAATACTCATTCAAGGCGTTTTCTTTATTTGCACTATTTTTTACATTGTAGAATAACAGTGAAGACATCAAAACGATGACATAACGCATATGGAATCATGTAGTAACCAAAAAAGTGTTAAACAAATCAAAATATATTTTATATTTGAGATTCTTCAAATAGCCACCCCTTTTCCTTGGTGACAGCTTTGCACACTCTTGGCAAAACCCTTGAATGAGTAATATTCCAAACTTTTGACCAGTGGTGTATGTGAGAATGCTGTTCATTGACACCAGCTCAGCATTCAGCACAGGGGCTCCACAGGGTTGTGTGCTTAGTCCCCTCCTGTACTCCCTGTTCACCCACAACTGCGTGGCCACGCACTACTCCAACACCATCATCAAGTTTGCTGACGACACAATGGTGGAAGGCCTGATCACCGGTGACGATGAGACAGCCTACAGGGAGGAGGTCAGTATTTTGGCAGTGTAGGGCCGGAACAACAACCTCTCCCTCAGTAAGACCAGGGGAGCTGATCTGACTACTCAAGTGGTTGAAAAGGGTTGGCATGGGCCCTCAAATCCTTCTTTAAAAAACGAACACTTGGAACAGCACCATCTAGTAGTCAGAACCTGGTAATATCAGGATGTAGGATGGGACATAAACATAACAATTTCAATGACAAAATTCTCAAACGGGGGAAGAAATTCTTCATAAAATTCACTGGGAATACATTCCATAGGATGAAGAAACAATATTCTTATACGCACCTCCATTCTACTTGTCAAACATACAGAACTGATACTTGTTGAGGTGGGATTGGAATATGGTGTGGGGGTCTGTGGGGGGCTTTTGACCATTTCTTTGGATTCCTCATGTCTAACTCATTGTTATAAAAAGGTTTTGTCTAAATCAGATGTTAGGTATCATATTTATTGAATATCATATGAATCCTATCAATTAAAATGGCCTTTTTGAGAGCAGTCAATTAGCTTAATTTCTCAGAGATCAAATTATACCTCAACAAAATAATGTTGCAGGAATGCTTATCTGTTTTTAACAACAGAAACTATTTCAGAACAATCTGAGATGGTGGGTGTCTCTTTCTTCTCTCCACAGCCAACTGGCTGGTACTCTCCTCCTTCCCTGAAGATAATAGAGTTACAAGGATGCTCCTTGATGACTTGGTGGAAGTGGAGCCATGGATACATGTCACTCACTGTCGAAAAGAGAGACCAGAAACAGCTTCGCCGGCCTGGTTCCAGAGGTTCCAGCGCCTTCTTCCCTGGGGGCTTCCGATTTGAGATCGAATCAGGAGGTACATGCATCTTTGTCTTCTTTTCTGTCTCCCTCTCTGGTGGCTTCTACCTCAGGTTCAGATCCTCAGAGCTCCCGCCCTCATCGGACCGTGAGGCTGTCTAAGACTCCGGCCCATTCATCATCCACGATGGCTACTACAGCTTGCATGGTTCTATTGGGCCCCACCTTGGGGGGGGGGGTTGCGAAACCACTTGAGGCAAAAGAACGGCTGGACCTCCTCCTCAGCCATTGCACAAGCTGTCATCAGCTCTATGGTAAGAAACATCTCGCTTCCCTATGCTATCCTGGAGCACGAGTACAGGACATTACAGGACTACTTCTGACCGTTCTACGACAGCTGCCGGGAGCTGACACTGTCATAGTCCATGTGAGGTCAAACGACATTAGGAGGACTAACTCGGAACTGCTGAAATTTGAAATTAAAGAACTGACTATGAAAGCATCCAAAAAGCAGACAATTATTTCAGGTCCGATACCAACGTAGGGCAGCGGGTGTGAAAGATTCTGCAGGCTACTGGCATTACACAACAGGCTAAAAGATTACTGTAGCTCTGTTGGAATAACTTTTATAGATAACTTTCACACCTTCTAGAAACAGAAGGTGCTCTACAGGAATGACGTAGTCCATCCAAATCATATTGGCTCCTGGACTCAAGGCTGCATTGAGACAATGACTTAACAATGACAAAAGCCCAGCTCAGATAATCCCTAACATTGTGTTGCTGAGTTGTCGTAAATCTACAGCAACTATACATTATCCCAGGGGCGTTGGCAATCACAATATAAGTAACCTAATTTATGTCCCTCTAACTCCCCTGAGTGTCTCTGTTGATCCTACAGCTATTGTATAATGTAATCATGTGTCTATGAACCAGAGCTATACTACAACGCTTAGACCGCTGCGATAAGGCACTGCATCTCAGTGCTAGAGGCGCTACAGAAGTCCTCTGTGTGCAGCTCAACGTAATTAACATTGTCATGTCTAGACAGACAGACATACAGACAGACCACATTAACATACAGTGCCTTCGGAAAGTATTCAGACCCCTTGACTCTTTCCACATTTTGTTACATTATTCTAAAATGGATTAAATAAAGAAAAATCCTCAGCAATCTACATACAATACCCCATAATGACAAAGTAAAAACAGGTTTTTAAAAGTATTCAAAATAATAAACAGAAATACCTTATTTACCTGTCTATATAAGATCCCACAGTTGACAATGCATATATACTAATCAGGCCTTTATGGTATAGTGGCCAGACGGCAGCCACTGGTCAGTAAAAGGCACATGACAGCCCGCTTGGAGTTTGCCAAACGACAGCTAAAGGACTCTCAGACCATGAGAAACAAGATTCTCTGGTCTGATGAAATCAAGATTGATCTTTGGCCCGGAATGCCAAGTGTCACATCTGCAGGAAACCTGGCACTATCCCTACAGTTAAGCATGGTGGTGGCAGCATCATGCTGTGGGGATGTTTTTCAGCGTCAGGAACTGGGAGACTAGTCAGGATCGAAGCAAAGATGAACGGCGCAAAGTACAGAGAGATCCTTGATGAAAACCTGCTCCAGAGTGCTAAGGACCTAAGGAGCGAAAGTTCACCTTCCAACAGGACAACGACCCTAAGCACACAGCCAAGACAACCCAGCAGTGGCTTTGGGACAAGTCTCTGAATGTCCTTGAGTGGCCCAGCCAGAGCCCGGACTTTAACCAGATCTAACATCTCTGAAAATACATGAAAATAGCTGTGCAGCAACGCTCCCTATACAACCTGACAGAGCTTGAGAGGATCTGCAGAGAAGAATGTGAGAAACTCCTCAAATACAGGTGTGTCATACTGTCAGGCTCTGGCCATAGAGAGGCCTATTTGCTTCTCTATGTAGCTATGGTCAGAGTCTGACAGTGTCTTTCTTTTCTGTTTCTGTGTGGGTTTTGGGTTGGATCCCTAATTAGAGGCAGCTGCACCGCATTGTCTCTAATTAGGGATCCTATATATGTTTGTCTGTCCTTCACTCTTGTGTGGGTCATTGTACGTTTCATGTCACGGTGAAAGTAAGTTTGTTCCGTTTCATTGTTTTGTATTGTAGTTCGTCATTGTGTTAATTATACTTAGTATAATAAAATGTCTAACTATACCTGCGCTGCGCCTTGGTCTCTTCTTCCACCCACTTGTGACACATACCCAAGAAGACTCAAGGCTGTAATCACTGCCAAAGGTGCTTCATCAAAGTACTGAGTAAAGGGTCTCAATGTAAATGTGATATTTATGTTCTTATTTTTAATAAATTAGCAAACATTTCAAAATCTGGATAATATGTGTGAAATGCTTGATAATATATGTGTTATCAGAGAGGTATATTTTCTGAGTGACCTAAATATTGACTGGCTTTCATCAAGCTGCCCACTCAAAAAAAAAGCTTCAGACTGTAACCAGTGCCTGCAACCTGGTTCAGATTATCAGTCAATCTACCAGGGTATTTACAAACAGTACAGTAATTAAATAATCATGTGATATTGATCACATCTTTACTAATGCTTCAGAAGTATCCAAATCCATTGGATGTAGTGATCACAATATAGTAGACTCTGGTCTGGTCTGTCGGCACTCTTTCACTCAGGACCTATTTATTCATGCAGGTCTGTATATACATACTCATGTACAGTTGTTATATCATATCACGTGCAATATTGCTAGTAATTCTTGGACCTAACCTACGCAGGCATTCACTCAGGAATGCATATTAGTATCCTGTCAGTTGCACCTTTTCTCATTGCTTTTAGTATATTGAATGTGCAATACGTGCAGTTGTCTGTTATTAAACCCTGCGCACTAAGGACTGTATTTTAAGGGAATTACTATTATTACCCCAAATGATATCATACACACATTTAGCTATTAAAGTATCTCTTCCTGTCATTTACCTGTACAGTAACCATGCAAGTATTCACTTATATGTAAATATAACTGTATACTTACCTGTACAGCTAATTTAACCATGCAAAATTTTCACTTACCTGTTCATTTAGCCAGTCTGTCTATTAAGTAAACTATTATTACCCTCGCTCATATCATACGCATTTTTAGCTACTTTTTAGCTACATTTTTTTATCTATCTATCTATCTATCTATCTATCTATCTATCTATCTATCTATCTATCTATCTATCTATCTATCTATCTATGTCTAGGAAAACCAAAGTTCCAAAGGCTGGGCCTAATATAGTGGATAATTTGTATTTTTTTATTTTTTTATTTTACCTTTATTAAACCAGGTAGGCCAGTTGAGAACAAGTTCTCATTTACAACTGCGACCTGGCCAAGACAAAGCAAAGCAGTGTGACAAAAACAGCAACACAGAGTTACACATGGGATAAACAAATGTACAGTCAATAACACAATAGAAAATCTATGTACAGTGTGTGCAAATGATGTAAGATGTCATACAATGCGTTTTTGTGATTCCTGAAAGTGATTCCTATGTTGATGATGTTGAATATTTCCTGGTCTGTGGTGTGTAATGAGGAGCAACCAGATACTGCGCTTGACACATTTATGAAATTGCTTATTCCAGTTACTAATAAGCATGCACCCATTAAGAAAATGACTGTAAAAACTGTTACATCCCTGTGGATTGATGATGAATTGAAAAATTGTATGGTTGTGTGAGGCAAAAGGAATGGCAAATAAGTCTGGCTGCACAACCGATTGGCAAATGTACTGAACATTTGTAAGGTTTATGTTCAGAGAGGTCTCTGGAAATCTCTATGGTTCAGTTTGGGAATTGGTCCCCGGTGAGAGGCAGCTGCGCTGTATTGCCTCTAATTGTGGAGCCTATTTATGTTTAACATTCGAACCTGTGTTTGTGGGTTTTTGTGTGTTTCATTTGGTTTCGTTATATTTTTTCTTTTGGATTAATAAAAGGAATGTCAATACACTACAGCTCTGCGCTTCGGGTGCTGTATCCTAGCGATCGTGACAAAATTGAAAAATCATGTGAATAAGATGATAGATAGATAGATAGATAGATAGATAGATAGATAGATAGATAGATAGATAGATAGATAGATAGATAGATAGATAGATAGATAGATAGATAGATAGATAGATAGATAGATAGATAGATAGATAGATAGATAGATAGATAGATAGATAGATACTTTATTGATCCCCCTGGGGGGGGGGGAATTTCATCAATAAGCTGAATAAGAAGAAGAAACTATAATATGAAACAAAGATAAATTATGTAAAGAATGATAGTAAAAAGCTTTGGAGCGCCTTAAATGAAATGTTGGGCAAAAAGGCAAACTCAGCTCCATCATTTATTGAATCAGATGGCTCATTCGTCAAAAAACCCATTGATATTGCCAACTACTGACATTCCCACAGAATAACGTGTGTTAAGGGATCATTCATAAATACAAATAACACAACATTCCTTGAGTCACACCATTTTTGAGAACATTCCCAAAATGTAGAACTACTGACATTCCCACAGAAGAACATTATTTCTCAACATTCTCTGAACAATTTCAGAACATTACTTTAAATAGGACAATGAGGAAACCTGTAGAAACATTATGGTGAAGTACTGGCATTCCCACAGAAGAACGTTGTTTCTTAACGTTCTCAGCATTATTTTAGAGCGTTCACATCAATGTTCCTAGAACATTACCAAAAATGTCATTAACCATGTTTTAACTTTTAGGACACGTTATGTTGAAGGAAAGGAAATACCAAGAAAATGTTATTTTTTGTCAAGTACATTAAATGTTCTGAGAATGTTCCAAAGTAACTATACTGCACCATTTCGAGAAAGTTGTGGTAAGGTTGTATGCAAAATAACCCGAGGACAACCATGCTCTCACCAAGCTCTAACAAACATATGGTTCTCAGAACGTTATGTGCTAGCTGGGAATGATCTGTTGAAACAGTTCCTACATATATTATGTTTTTCATTTTGGCTGAAGTTAAAAAATCAATATTTGTTCATCAATAGTGAAGTTATTCTACTACAGAAAAAAATATCCTCAAGAAAGCCTGAGATCCATTTTCTTTTCACATACTGAACCTTTAATTCAGATTCTTATCAAAGGCAAGGTTCCACTCTGAAGTGCTTCTGGATCACAAGACTTGACAGAGACTAGAGTACTGTATATTGTGGTGCTGCTGTGCATCTAAACTGTGTCTGTGACAGAGAGGTCAATCGGGAAGTGGATACAAGATGAATGCTCTAGAGTCTTGATGGTCCTCTTTTCTGTGAGTCTGAGTCAGAGTATGTCTGTGCGTTCTGAGGTAAGAGGAGAATAGAGTTGTGAGAAGAAGTGCACAAAAACAGTCTCAAGTGATTTATGCATTCAAAATGGTTCCCTTATCTTTTCCGTTAAAGTTTCCTTAACTTTAAGTCAGTTACACAAAACATTTTAAGGTGCATTTTCCCTTTAAATTAAGTGAAAAAAGTTAAGAGTACCCATGAGGTCTCTTAAGTGCCTCATTCAGTATGGATATTAATTTAAATAGCATTTGTGGAGCTGAATGTTGCCTTCATCTGGTCTGGTTACGAAAGGAAAACATCAACCAGCTAGCTACTTAGCTAAACAATACAAGGTGCAGAATACATGGCTACAAAGCTAGCTGGCTAGTAAGCTATAACTACTCTGTAAGCTACCTTGATGTACTAGACAGTGAAATAAATACGTTGGGAAAAAAGTAACTACAAGAAACATGGTTTAATCTCACAAAATGAAATCAATCTCTTTGGCGAGACGTTTAGTCAGTGAATCAGAATCTCCATGGTAACCAGATACTCTTTCTGCCATACATTTAAATTATTAAATATTATATATAATATTTTTTTAAGTTAAACTTTATTTAACTATGCAAGTCAGTTAAGAACAAATTCTTATTTACAATGACAGCCTGCATAACTTCAAACTACCATAAAACCCCCTAAGTATGCCCTTACCTAAGGCCTCTATGCAATGCCCTTAAACAATTCCCTTAGGTAAGTGAAAATTATTCCTTAAGGTAAACCCTTAAAAACACTTAAAATGTTTTATGCAACAGGGCCCTGACACCCAGTGCAGGACGGAGAGGGAGACTCTAAAAATACAGTGAGGCTAACTAGCCTTTAAAGAATAAATGACAGCAGAAGATGGACATGCTGAGTCTGTTGTGAGATGGACACTGTGCTAACAGTGTGCACAGAGAAGACCCTTCCGAGGTCAAACACAAAGTTGTGCTTCAGATGTTTCTATCCATTTACACATATTTTCCACTAAAGGGCCTTCAGCACTAACTGTATGGTAGGTAAAATCCACAGTGCAGTGGCTTAACAACGTGCAGTCCAAGAATGACAATGACTGGGATGTATGGAGAATTGCTCCTAAAATGCTCCCCTGCCTCCCTGATCCCATATAAGATGGTTTCTGATACAAGTCTGATGTCTTCAAACAACCAACAAGGTTCATAAATGCAAAGGACTGATGGAATAAGAATGAGAGAGAGAGAGGGAGAGAGAAAGAGAGCTTAGCCTAGACTAAGTAGTCATATAGACTCGTGGTCTGAATTCATAACACCACAAAAAAAAGCAAAGAACTGTGAGCCCTTTTTGGCATAATCTCTAATCACCATCCTTGTGTTTGCATAAACATCTGTCTTATGACATCCTGTTTTCCTGTCTGTTCCCAGTCATTGGAAATAGGAACCATCCTATCTACATCCCTCCACTGATACAGAGATATCATATGCACACACATACACACACATACACACATGTATGCATTCAACTACTGTATTTAGTTGTTTTCCTTCTGTGTGTGTTGTTATGTCTGTCCCACCAGGATGTAAACTGTGCTTGGATCCATATCAGTACAACTCAGCAGCTGCTTCACAGAGATAACACATCCCCCTTCGCAGTAACTGGGTTACAACATACTGAAGCTATGACACAGCCCCAGCAACCAACGTGTCCCTTGTCACAGGGGAATTGGTCATATTTGCAAGTTACCATTTAGAGCTTTTAGATATGTTTGCTGCTAATGAGGCTTAGCCAAATAGTAAAATGCTTCTTTCTGGGAAGTAGGTTGAGAACATAATAGGGTGTCAGCAGTTTGTCTTTTGAACAATAACAAGCTACATTACAGTACCTGGCAACATGGTGAGTAGAGCGGTGGTGTATTATACTAGAATGATAATAATGGCATTTAGTCATTTAGCAGATGCTCCACTTCTCAGATGCTGGATACTGGATCATTACGCAGATGCAAGTAACAGTATGTGAATCTGGTAAGTTATGCATTGTATAGCAGGTGTGACAATAAAGAGTTCTGTTGTGCTCAGCACATTCTGTCTGATGGGATGTGTGAGGGATAAATGATAAGTGTGATGGAAATCAGAATCTATGAAGCAGGTCTTGCACTGTGCCATATCTAGCTCAACGCAAATCAGCTATATGTTTTTCAGAGTATGTTTCAAGAGCTTAATCCCACCTGAAGAATCATAAAGTAGGCTTGCTGTGGAGATACAGTACATTTTTGTTGTTACAACTACTTTGATCCTAGAATCTTCCCTGAGCTGGCCTCCCGGCCAAACTGAGAATCAGGGGAGAAGGGCCTTGGTCAGGAGGTGACCAAGAACCCGATGGTCACTCTGACAGAGCTCCAGAGTTCCTCTGTGGAGATGGGAGAACCTTCCAGAAGGAACTCCACCAATCAGCAGCACTCCACCAATCAGGCCTTTATGGTAGAGTGAGCCACTCATCAGTAAAAGGCATATGACAGCCCACTTGGAGTTTGCCAAAAGGCACCTAAAGGACTCAGACCATGAGAAACAAGATTCTCTGGTCTGATGAAACCAAGATTGAACTCTTTGGCCTGAATGCCAAGCGTCAGATCTGGAGGAAACCTGGCACCATCCTTACGGTGAAGCATGGTGGTGGCAGCATCATGCTTTGGGGATGTTTTTCAGCGGCATGGACTGGGAGACTAGTCAGGATTGAGGGAAAGATGAACGGAGCAAAGTACAGAGAGATCCTTGATGAAGCCCTGCTCCAGAGCGCTCAGGACCTCAGACTGGAGGCGAAGGTTCAACTTCCAACAGGACAACAACCCTAAGCACACAGCCAAGACAACGCAAGAGTGGCTTCGAGACAACTCTCTGAAAGTTCTTGAGTCCAGAGCCCAGAACCCAATCAAACATCTCTGGAGAGACCTGAAAATAGCTGTGTAGCAACGCTCCCCATATAGTCTGACAGAGTTTGAGAGGAAGAATGGGAGAAACTCCCCAAATACAGGTGTGCCAAGATTGTAACGTCATACCCAAGAAGACTCCAGGCTCTAATCGCTGCCAAAAGTGCTTCAACAAAGTACTGAGTAAAGGGTCTGAATACTTATGTAAATGTTATGTTTCTTTTTTATGTCAAATTTTTTTGCTTTGTCATTATGGGGTATTTTGTGTAGATTGATGAGGATTTTTATTTATTTAATTAATTTTAGAATAAGGCTGTAACGTAACAAAATGTGGAACAAGTCAAGGGGTCTACATGCTTTCCGAATGCACCGTACTCAGGGTTTTCCATACGTACATGGAGTAGCCAGCCAAATGGAAAAAGTAGCCAGCCAGGGAGTTCCATGCTGGGGGAGGTCCATGGGGGCATGGCCCCCAGGAAATCAAATAGCAGAACAAGCCATTATCAGTATATTTAATGCTACCATAGTAATACCAAGTATTATGACATTAGCTTTTATATTTTCTTTTAGCATATTTTGGACCAAAATGAGGCTCTCTCTCCACTACCTGTCACACCCTGATCTGTTTTACCTGTCTTGTGCTGGTCTCCACCAGGTGTCTCCCATTTCCCCCATTATCCCCTGTGTAGTTATACCTGCGTTTTCTGTTTGTCTGTTGCCAGTTCGTCTTGTCCCGTCAAGTCCTGCCAGCGTTTTTCTCTGTGTTTTTCCTCTTTCTGGTTTTTGTTCTAGTCTCCCCAATTATGACCTTTTGCCTGACCCTGAGCCTGCCTGCCGTCTACGTGTGCCTACTATTTACCAGGATTTCGAACCCCTGCCTGTCCTCGACCTGCCTTTTGCCTACCTCAGTGTATTCAATAAATCACTGAGACTTGAACCATCTGCCTCATGTGTCTGCATTTGGGTCTCACCCTGAGTCATGATAGTACGAGCTGGCTATGACTGACCCAGCAGACTCGGACCAGCTCTGCAACACTGTCTACTCACAAGCTACAAATTGGAAGACACAAGTTACTATATAACCTTATGGAAGAATTCCACACCTTGGCGGAACACCATGACCATGCCGTCAGTGCATTGTTGGAACAATTCCGCAGACTATCTATAGGCAGCAAGCCACAAAGGAAACCTCCCAGACTCTCAGCAACCCAGCTACCAGCGGTGCTTCTCCCCAGCCTACCCCAGCTTCCCGAGAAACTCCCTTAGCTCCTCTGGAGCGCTACGCTGGAGATCCCGGAACCTGCCGGGTGTTTCTCTCCTAGTGCTTCCTCATTTTTGAGCTGCAGCCCTCTTCGTTTCCGTCGGAACATTCCAAGATTTAAATTTCACCATCTCCTACCGCCCTGGGCCCAAGAAGGTGAAGACTGATGCCCTGTCTCGCATGCATAGGCCCGCAGCTATATTGCCTGACCCAGAGACCATCCTCTCTACCTTGTCTGGGGTATCGAGGGCCTGGTCCATAAGGCGCAGTGTTCCCAGCCGGTCCCTGGTCCTGGAATTGTCTCACTCTTCTAATCACTCTTCTAATCTAACCTGTCATCCTGGCTCCCGCCAGACCCTGGCCTTCCTCCGACAACGCTTTTGGTGACCCACTATGGTTTCTGACGTCTCCACATTCCTCGCCACATACACGGTGTGCTCAGAATAAGACTCCGCGGCAAGGTCCGGCCGGCCTCCTTCAACCACTCCCTGTTCCTCGTCGCCCCTGGTCCCATATATCCCTGGTCTCCCCCCGTCTGATTGCAACACCACCATCCTTACAGTGGTGGATTGGTTTTTCAAAGCCGACCATTTCATCCCCCTTCCCAAGTTACCCTCAGCCAAGGAGACGGCCTAACTCATGGTCTTCCGAATCCATGGACTTCCAGTCTACATATTTAACCGATCGTGGTCCTCATTTCTCGTCCGGATTCTGGAAGGCGTTCTATACCCTCATTCGGTCGTCCGCTGCCATCCTGTCCTCTGGGTTTCATCCTCAATCTAAGGGCCAGTCAGAGCATGCCAAATCAGGACCTGGAGACGACTCTTTCGTGCCTCGTCTCGGCCAACCCCACCACCTGGAGCCAGCAACTCGTGTGGGTGGAGTCTCTCGCCCTTTGAGTTCTCCATGGGTTATCAGACCAAGCTCTTTCCTGAGCAAGAGGAAGAGGTCAACATACCATCGGCCCAGATGTTCGCCCTCCTCTGTCGGTGTACCTGGAAGAGAGCCCAGTCCCTTCTTCTTAAGACCACCTCCAGGTAAAACCTGTGTCTCTGTCCTTTGTCTTCTGTTTCCAGGATTACGAATCCCTGCCTGTCCTCGACCTGCCTTTTGCCTGACCATGTGTATTCAATAAATCTCTGAGACTTGAACCATTTGCCTCACGTGTCTGCATCTTGGTCTCACCCTGAGTCATGATACTACCTATTGTTCCTGCAGTGAGGATTCAACATCTTCATTGAATGTTTTCATAATTGATCTCCAATAAATTACCAAAAACCAGTAATAGCCTACCAGTATGCAAATTAGGTGCACAAAAATAACACAGGTACCGAGACTGACAAATCAGCAGTGTGTCCCTGTCATCGCTTGCTTTGTGATTGACAGGTGCCTGTCCTATCAATAGATCACTAGAATATGCATATTGTTAATTCTAGAGGGTAAAGGCTATGCAGACTTTTCTGTCTAGCGAATTTAAACTTTTAAAATGAAAAGAAGCCTAGTTAATTAATGAAGTGGACAAAGTAGCAGGCTGACAATGAGTCTATAGGCTATTTAGCCAACGGCTGGCACTTATTGAAAACACTGTATAGTGCTGTATGACAGTTGAGAGGTAAGGTTTTCTTTAGTAAGTTAATGACCTGAAATGGGCCTCTCTGTCCCTCTCCAGTCTGAAGGGATGATGGGAATTGAGAATGTGGATGCGTGTGTGTGCGAGAGAGAGAGAGAGAGTTAATCTCATCTGGTGGTGGGGACTGTGGCAGAGTGTGGTACTTTGATGTGATAAACTTATTCCCCTTGTGTAATTCACTTCCGTTTCTCCATTTCCCTCTTTCCTACAATTATGGGACCTTGTTTCCTCTTTAAAGCCATTTTAATGTTTATTTGTTTTTTGTTGTGGCTATAAAGTCCGTCTCTATGATCATAAATCCCCAATTTCCCTCAGTTGTTTTATTCCCCTGTATTCTTGCGGTTCGACTTGTTTTCTCTCGCTCAACATTATTAGCTTAGTGCTCGGGTCACCACCACTGAGTATTTGGGAGAGAGGTGGTTGGCGTTCAAAGACTGACGACTACCTAAGGAGAAACACGAGCCAGGACCAGGGTTGGTGTGTGTGTGTGTGTTTTGGTTTAAAAATGCAGACAAGTGGGGACATTTAGCTGATCCCCACAAAGAAAAAGGTTGTTTTAGGCTTAGGGGTTAGGTTTAGGGTTACAATTAGGGTTAAGTTCAGGGTTAGGGGAAATATGATTTTGAATGTGAATCAATTGTTTGGTCCCTAGAAGCATAGTAAAACAAACGTGTGTGATTCACTAAACACACCAGTAGAGTCCTCTCCTGTCTCATATATTTACATTGCAATTATAAAGAACATACTGTCTCTGCCAGGGACATGCTATAGTGGCTACAAGCTTATAGATCATTTTTGGGCTGGACTGGGTCTGACCTGGACTCATCATGCCACAATCTCCAATTGAACTTACTTCTCCCCTGGCATCTGTGATGGAGAGTCTACCAGGGATTCTGTCACTGCCACCCAAAATCCACTGTCACAGTGATCCTTTGGATACAGAAGTAGAATAGGAAGAGAGAACCATTCAGAAAGACATATCACTAGCCAGTCATTTTATGGACTCACTTTCTCTGATTCTACAGAAGTGGTGCAAATTGGGGGTTGGAAAAAAATGCAAAATGGTGTACGTGGTGTTTTCTTTCAGAACTAAATATAATTTCTGTCACGCCTGCTCCCACTCCCAGGCGCTCGAGGGCGCCAGGCTACCGTTCATTACACGCACCTGTCACCATCATTACGCGCAGCAGCGCTCATTGGACTCACCTGGACTCCTTCACGTTGTTGATTGCCCCCGATATATCTGTCTGTTCCTCTGTGTTGTTCCCTGTGTCTGCATTGATTGTTGTTATGTGTTCCTGTTCTGTTTCATGTCCGTCACTTATTAAACCTTCAATCCCTGTACCTGCTTCTCATCACCAGCGTCGTGCCTTACAATTTCAACACTAATGTATAGTGTATTCAGGGATGGGCAACTGGAGGCCCGCGGGGCCCCCCTTTTGTAGGCCTACAGATCAATTGTTTTAGGAACTCAGTCAGGGTCTCAACTTACCGTTGAAAGTTAGAATAGTAGAATACACAAGGTGCAGTTTTATCTTGTTATGTCAGTCATTGACAGTCACTCAATTACCCCATGTCAGCAAAAAAATTTGGGATAGGTTAATTAGTCTAGTCAGCTATCTATACTTGGTCGAGTGACCAACCATTGCAGGAAATTAACTCTAAAACATACTTTTTTTTCTCTATGCTGTCAAGAGGAAACCGCTAAAATGTTTTGCTTGCAACTAAATTTCACTTAGGGCCCCCAAAATGCTAGGGCTGGCTCTGACTGCGGCCCTTCATGATGAGTTCAGATTTTTTGTGGCCCCCACCTCATCAAAGTTGCCCATCCATGGTGTAAATCAAAGGCATGGTGGGCTCCTTATTTTGGAGAGAGTACATCAGAGCTGGAAGCAAAATGTCTGCCAAAGTTCCCTGCCCGTAAAGAACAAGGCCCATAAGACGTCTATTAGAGAGGATGGGTTCATCCTCTCACTGTGTTTAATCTGTGATGTGTTTGGTATTGTTGTCACGATACCAGAATTTTTACTTTGATACCGATACCAGGTTTAGTATCACGATACTCGATAACATCAGAATACTCGATACCACAGCAAAAAGAGAAGGCGTATTAGCCAGTCAGAGAAAGGTACTTGATCCAGACAGATCTTTTGAGTTCAATAACATTACCTTTGACATTTTTCAAAGAGCCATGTATGACTTTGTTTTTACCAGTCTAACTACGTAATAACATAATGGTAATCATAAAATTGAATGGTAAATATCTCTATTAATAAACTGGGTAAAGATGTAGTCTAGGCCTATTCACAATAAAGGTAAATGCATATTCAATAGGAGTGTGTGCATGCATTGAGTTATTGCACTTGCTCTGACTGATTTCATGGGGCTGAAGATGAAAAACAATCTGTTTCCCTTCTATTTGGGACTTATTTTATTGTATTGATCAACAGCACTTGCATAGAAGAAGCGATCGCTTCTTCTATAAAAGTGTGATGTCTCTTAAAGAGTAATGATGATGTCATTCACTAGGCACATGCTGTAACGAATGCCCCGCGTAGAGCTGCGAGACCTCCTCCTCTCCGACGCTCCTCCTCGCCGGTGTTCTAACCGGTGGTCGTGGGACGATGGCAGCAACACCCTTGTTTCCACACCTGTTTTGTGTTCGTTCATTAGGTTCACCTTAAAGTTCTGTGTGTCTGTTTTACCCCTCGCGGGTTATTGTTTTCTCTTAGTCGTTTGTACGTGTGTTGCTGTTTCCTGATTAAATAAGCCTTTTTGTTTCGTAACATAGCTGTTTTTTCGCCTCCTCTTTCACCATCACCACTCGCAACATCACAGAATAACCCGCCCAACCCGAGGCACCTTTTATTTTTCCATCAGTTCTTTTTTTTTGTCACTTTGGCTTTTTCCTTTTTCCTCTCGTCTTCCCTAGTGATCCATGGACGGGCATGGAGAGGGAGCTGGTCCACCCAGTCGGGCACCTGCGCTAGAGGAGAGACTCCGAGCCATGGAGGAACAAGTCGGCGGGTTGGTGAACACACTCGGGACATGATGTCCCTCATGGCACCACGATCTGGCGGGGATCACCCGGTGGGTCCAGCTGGAGCCACAGCGTCACCAGCACCTGATCGTGTCGAGTCTCGACACGTCCCGAGGGGAGAACTCCGGAGAGCCGTTCCATATAAGTACGACGGCAATCCGGAGGGATGTCGTGGGTTCCTTCTCCAGTGCGAGCTGTATTTAGGTGATCAGCCGGTGCCGGACTCGGAGAAGGTACACACGATGATCACTCTTCTCACGGGGCGTGCTCTCGAATGGGCAACGGCACTGTGGGGGAGCGGTGCTGAGGAATTGAGGTCGGTTCCCAGGTTCATCGCTCAGTTCCGAGCAGTGTTCGATCATCCCGCGGAGGGGCGAGATGCGGGCGAGCGGCTTATGCGCCTAGCTAAGGGTCGGGGCACGGCTTCGGAGTATGCTTTCCGCAGGGGTCTGCAGACTGAGGTCCAAATGGAGCTGGCTTGTGTTAGTCAGTCTATGACGGAGAGTTTCATTGACCAGTCCTTGGTAGACGCTCTCTGGCTGCCGTTGCGCCGTTTGAGGTCCTCTATGCACATCCAAGCCCTGGATGGCCGACCGGTGGGGTCCGGTTCGATTACTCACGTGACCCGTCCTATCACTCTCACTGTTCACGGCTGCCATCGAGAGAGACTGGAACTGTTGGTGATCTCATCCTCCATACATCCGGTCATCCTGGGACTTCCATGGCTCCAGCAACATGACCCCAACATCGTCTGGAGTGCGTAAAGGATCCTAGGATGGTCAGATAGATGTCGGAGGACCTGCTTGACCATAACGTGTGGAGCCACGTCAGTGGAGAGTCCTGAGAGTACCCTCACGGGGAGCATTCCGCCAGAATACGAAGATCTGAGCGGGGTGTTTTCTCGACAAAAGGCCAAGTGTCTCCCTCCTCACCGTTCCTGGGACTGCGCCATTGACCTGTTACCAGACGCCACGCCCCCCCAAAGAAGAATCTATCCTCTCTCTATGGCCGAGACGGAGACGATGGAGACGTACATCTGAGAGACGCTGGAGCAGGGGCACATCCGCCATTCCACCTCGCCTGCTTCAGCCAGCTTCTTCTTCGTGAAGAAGAGGGACGGGGGTTTGAGGACGTGCATTGACTACCGAGGACTAAATGAGGTAACAATGAAGTTCCGGTATCCAATGCTCCTCGTTCCTGCGGCCATAGAGCAGCTGAGGGGGGCGCGCTTCTTTACGAAACTGGACCTCCAGAGCGCATACAACCTTGTGCGTATCCGGGAAGGAGACAAGTGGAAGACCGAATTCAGCATGGCGTCGGGTCACTATGAATACCTCGTGATGCCATATTGACTCGCCAATGCCCCAGCGGTATTCCAGTCTTTTCTGAATTAGGTATTTTGGGATATGTCGGGGAGGTATTTTGTCGTCTACATTGACGACATTCTGGTCTATTCCCCGACATTCCCAGAACATGTGGCTCACGTTCGGGCTGTCCTCCAACGCTTGCTACAGAATCATCTGTATGTCAAGGAAGAGAAATGCGCCTTCCACAAGACGGCAGTTTCCTTCCTTGGGTACCGTATCGCTCCGGAGGGGGTTAAGATGGAGGAGTTGAAGGTGGAGGCGGTGAGGTCATGGACATTTTTGTCCATTAAAATAACATCAAATTGATCAGAAATACAGTATAGACATTGTTAATGTTGTAAATGACTATTGTAGCTGGAAACAACTGATTTTTTATGGAATATCTACATAGGTGTACAGAGGCCCATAAACAACAACCATCACTCCTGTGTTCCAATGGCACGTTGTGTTAGCTAATCCAATTTTATCATTTTAAAAGGCTAATTGATCATTAGAAAACCCTTTTGCAATTATGTTAGCACAGCTGAAAACTTTTGTGCTGATTAAAGAAGCAATAAAACTGGCCTTCTTTAGACTAGTTGAGTATCTGGAGCATCAGCATTTGTGGGTTCGATTACATTCTCAAAATGTCCAGAAACAAAGAACTTTCTTCTGAAACTCATCAGTCTATTCTTGTTCTGAGAAATGAAGGCTATTCCATGCGAGAAATTGCCAAGAAACTGAAGATCTCGTACAACGCTGTGTACTACTCCCTTCACAGAACAGAACTGGCTCTAACCAGAATAGAAAGAGAAGTGGGAGGCCCCGGTGCACAACTGAGCAAGAGGACATTAGAGTGTCTAGTTTGAGAAACAGATGCCTCACAAGTCCTCAACTGGCAGCTTCATTAAATAGTACTCGCAAAACACCAGTCTCAACGTCAACAGTGTAGAGGCGACTCCGGGATGCTGGCCTTCTAGGCAGAGTTGCAAAGAAAAATAAAAATGTCAGTCTGCTTTCCAAAAGACACTGGGAGACAAGTTCACCTTCCAACAGGACAATAACCTAAAAAACAAGGCCAAATATACACTGGAGTTGCTTACCAAGATGACATTGAATGTTCCTGAGTGACCTAGTTAAAGTTTTGATCGGCTTGAAAATGTATGACAAGACTTGAAAATGGCTGTCTAGGAATGATCAACAACCAACTTGACAGAGCTTGAAGAATTGTTTAAAGAATAATATGAAAATATAGTACAATCTAGATGTCCAAAGCTCTTAAGAGATTCACCCAGAAAGATTGCTGCCAAAGGTGATTCTAACATGTATTGACTCATGGGTGTGAATAATTATGTACATTTGATATTTCTGTATTTTATTTGCATACATTTCTAAAAACATATTTTTACTTTGTCATTATGGTGTATTGTGTTTAGATGTGTGAGAAAAAAAGTAATTAATCAATAATGAATTCAGGCTGTAACAACAAAATGTGGAATAAGTCAAGAGGTATATATACTTTCTGAGGCACTGTAAGTAAACAATGGCCTAGTGTTACCGGACCACAGATTGAGCGTTGCCCACTTTTAATTTGCAGAAAGATGCAAGCACTTCAGGTGATTGTGAGGAAAAGGCTATTGTTCAAATATTGTGCATCATGTGTACCACATCCAGCCGTGATTGGGAGTCCCATAGGGCGGGGCACAATTGGCCCAGGTCGTCCGGGTTTGTGCAATGTGAAGGAGATTGAAAATACAAACCAGAAATGCAAGCAATATACAGACCGGCGCCCCAAGAAGTTGGGATAACAATACTTTCCTGTGGACATTTTATCTCTACTTCCTGCCGTCAAAAGGACCAACAGCACGGACAACTGGTAAAGCAAGCAAAAATATGTATTTATTCAACATTCTGGCATGTAGAGACTTGTGTATTTTTAGGGCGACTTCTTTCAGACTGATAATCCATGGGGTAACCATGGTAACAGTCTGATGTATTAGCCAAAGGGAGAAGGAGAGAAGATTAAGGGAAATAATAACGTTTTTGGTGACAGCTTTTGCGTTATGGTTTCCATATTATCACAAAGTACTAGGGTTGTGAATTGATGTTCGCATCAGCTTTAAAGTTAGCCTACAAAGCTGGAAGCTACCGTTGTAAAGCATTCTAGCCTGTAATGGACATTGTTTTGAGAACAGTAATTAAACATGTCTACATGCCGTGTTGCATTATTCTGTGCAGCATGAGTGGGGAGATAACATGATGCAGCCCAGACTCCCAGTGAGTGCAGTGGTTCATCAGGACAGGGTAGAGCTAATAAAGAGTGGAGCACGCACAGAGCAGGCGCGGAGCAGGCATGGCTGTGCTGATAGACAGACTTGATCCTCTCTCAATCAGTAAACGACGTGAGACACATTTTAGAGAAGTTTGAAAATAATCTAGTACCGATCTCTTTTCATGTTCTAGTATCGAAAAAGTACAAAATATTTGGTATACCTTGCAACACTAGTGTTTGGGCTGGGTTTACAAACTGAACTGTTAGTCTGTCCAATCAGCATCAGGGACCAGGCTAGAATATGGCCCCATTTAGAATAACTGCATTGGATTTATGGCCCTTATAAATTGTGTGCAGCTTAGATAGATAGCTAGATAGATAGATAGCTAGATAGCTAGATAGATAGATAGATAGATAGATAGATAGATAGATAGATAGATAGATAGATAGATAGATAGATAGATAGATAGATAGATAGATAGATAGATGTACACTATACATTGTTACAGTGTTAGGTGAAAAAAAAGATAATGTGCCATCCTTCCCGGAGTGTTGTCCGTTCGAACATGCAGAAGTTGCTCTCGATGTTGTCATCCTCCGTTAGCTTGATTAAAAACTGATTGGGATGCGATTTGGTCTGCGTTTCTCCTCACAGCTTCCGGACCCAGCAGGGGAACATTCTGTAGACGCTGTTCTTCCAGTGTTTGTTCCTGAATGACCTGTTGCGCTTGCTGGGCCCGAACTAACTGAGCTATCAACTCCTCCATGCTGATACTGCGTAAACGTCAACCCTGGTCTGGCAGACCAAGGGGTTTCATCAAGACGTTTACACAGACCAGACATGGACACAAGTGGTTCAAGGGTATTTATAAAAAAAGAAAAAAAAGAAACCGGCCTCCTCCATTAGACCTCTTCCGGGTTACCACCTTCTGGGCTCCGGGGAATGCTGAGCCCCTAGGTTCTAGCAGACTGTGAGGACATCTGTCCAGTAGCAACCTCTCACTACCTCCAACCCCTGCATGTGCTGCCCTCCTAGCAGCTTTATGGGCCCTGTACGGCTGGTGAGCAATCAGCCCCTCGATTACTCTCCAGCCTTAATCAGCCCCAATTAGTCCTGGCCAGAGGACCCGTTGAGACCTGGCAAGTCCAGCAGAGGGAGCCACCACCGTGTGATGTAGACTCCGTCTGTCACCAGGCCTCGACGAGTCTCCCCCTGGGGGCTTGTCTGCGGTACGTCACATAACGTTGGACAGGAAGTCATATTTGGTGCATATTTGGAGCAGCTAATTTAATTTGTTAATTACACAGACGGCAAACCAGAAGGCAGCATTTTATTTTTTTATTTTTTTTATGGGAAGCCAGGGACACGCTCCAACACAGACATAATTTACAAACAAAGCTATTTTTATTGGCTTAGCCAAGGCTTTTGATACGGTAGACCATTCCATTCTTGTGGGCCGGCTAAGGAGTATTGGTGTCTCTGAGGGGTCTTTGGCCTGGTTTGCTAACTACCTCTCTCAAAGAGTGCAGTGTAAGTCAGAAAATCTGTTGTCTCAGCCACTGCCTGTCACCAAGGTAGTACCCCAAGGCTCAATCCAAGGCCCCACGCTCTTCTCAATTTACATCAACAACATAGCTCAGGCAGCAGGAAGCTCTCTCTCTCATTTATATTCAGATGATACAGTCTTATACTCAGCTGGCCCCTCCCCGGATTTTGTGTTAAATGCTCTACAACTAAGCTTTCTTAGTGTCCAACAAGCTTTCTCTATCCTTAACCTTGTTCTGAACACCTCCAAAACAAAGGTCACGTGGTTTGGTATGAAGAATGCCCCTCTCCCCACAGGTGTGATTACTACCTCTGAGGGTTTAGAGCTTGAGGTAGTCACCTCATACAAGTACTTGGGAGTATGGCTGGACTGTCCTCTCTCAGCACATATCAAAGCTGCAGGCTAAAGTTAAATCTAGACTTGGTTTCCTCTATCGTAATCGCTCCTCTTTCACCCCAGCTACCAACTAACCCTGATTCAGATGACCATCCTACCCATGATAGATTACAGAGACATAATTTATAGATCGGCAGGTAAGGATGCTCTGTTCTTTACCATTCAGCCATCAGATTTGCCACCAATGCTCCTTATAGAACACATCACTGCACTCTATACTCCTCTGTAAACTGGTCATCTCTGTATACTCGTCGCAAGACCCACTGGTTGATGCTTATTTATAAAACCCTCTTAGGCCTCACTCCCCCCAATCTGAGATATCTACTGCAGCCCTCATCCTCCACATACAACACCCGTTCTGCCAGTCACATTCTGATAAAGGTCCCGAAAGCACTCACATCCCTGGGTCGCTCATCTTTTCAGTTCGCTGCAGATAGCGGCTGGAACGAGCTGCAACAAACACTCAAACTGGACAGTTTAATCTCAATCTCTTCATTCAAAGACTCAATCATGGACACTCTTACTGACAGTTGTGGCTGATTTGCATGATGTATTGTCATCTCTACCTTCTTGCCCTTTGTGCTGTTGTCTGTGCCCAATAATGTTTGTATAATGTTTTGTGCTGCTACCATGTTGTGTTGCTACCATGTTGTTGTCATGTTATGTTGCTACCATGCTGTGTTGTCATGTGTTGCTGCCTTGCTATGCTGTTGTCTTAGGTCTCTCTTTGGGTAGTGTTGTCTCTCTTGTCGTGATGTGTGTTTGGTCCTATATTTATATTTTATTTATTTGTATTAATTGTTTTATTTCTAATCCCAGCCCCCATCCATGCAGGAGGTATTTTGCCTTTTGGTAGGCCATCATTGTAAATAAGAATTTGTTCTTAACTGAGTTGCCTAGATAAATAAAGGTTAAATACAAAAATAAAAAATTAAATGTGTTTAGTGAGTCTGCCAGATCAGAAGCAAAACCAGGGATGTTCTATAGATACGTGTGTGAATTGTAACATTTTCCTGTCCTGCTAAGCATTCAAAATGTTATGGGTACTTTTGGGTGTCGGGGAAAATGTATGGAGTAAAAAGTACATACTTTTTCTTAGGAATATAATGAAGTAAAAGCAAAAGTTGTCAAAAATGTAAATAGTAAAGTGTAGTACAGATACCCCAACAAACTACTTAATTAGTACTTTCAAGTATTTTTACTTAAGTACTTTACACCACTGACTGTTTCAGCAAAGCATGCTCTTATTCTAACTTTACTGTTTCTCAGAAATGGTCTGCAGCTTAAATCAGATGGGCCTTTCTATAATACAGTTTGACCTTCCTCTCACATTAAAGTTCCTTGCAAACATATCTTGATCTAATCACTAGGAGATGTATTGATAGCTCCTCCCAACACGCCCTTTATAAGCAGCAAAGAATAACATATTGCATCATTGTTGTCCACGAAGCATGTGATAAATAAAATGTTAAGAAAAAAAAACTTGTCCAACATGATCTATAAATGATTGATGAACTTCATAAATTATTTTAATTAAATAACCCTCTACATTGTAATCTATATTGCACAATAGTTTTTCCAGAACCTCCTGTAACATCACGTGTTTAAGTTGAGAAACATCTGCCACTGTATTTATTTGTATTTTTAATGTAATATTATCTTATGTTGTTCTTGTCTATAACTGTTCTGTATTTTTACATTTTATGTGGAACCCAGGAAGAGTAGCTGCTGTATGTGCAATAGCTAATGGGGATCCCAATAAACTTAACTAAACTGGAGGACAACTTTCTTCTTTGTTATTACCTCTATAAACCATTATTCACTGACTGGAGTGCGATATTAATTAAATCATTCCTGTCAGACACTTAAGAAAGAGAATCAAAATGACAAATCCATGCATCACCCTCTCTCTTAGTTGAGTGGAGAACTAGTTTGGAACCCTGGTGTGACCTCAACCTGTGAGGTCACACCAGCTAGGTTTAGCTAGATTTTTCTCCTATGATGACATCGCTGTTTCCTTGTCAGAGAGCGTCAGTTGAGGCCTTTCATGCAGTTCAATGTGAAATAATTAACCCTTTCTTTCACATACTGTAGGCAGAGGATTGCAAGTAGGTATTCATTAATTATAGTCTTTTGTCTCTGTTATCATCCATTTTCCCTTATCAATCAAAAGACTATAGTGAACATGTAGGCTTGTTGATTGACTGAAGTGCTCGTCTTATATCTGTTTGTCTTTGACCTTCCTCGCTGAGAGGTACACAAAGAAACAATCAGTCATCATTCTCAACAGCCAATCTGATGTCTAATTTAGCGCTGTATGAATCACTGGGGTAAACAGATGCACGTGAAAGAACACATACACAAGCGTCAGGGGTGTGGTCACACAAATAATTATATTCTATTGAGTGTTTCTCATGGCTCATAAACATCATTAATCAAGTTGTTCAAAAGTAATTTCCTGTCGCTGAGCTGGGCAAATTCCCTTGTTATGGTGTGGAGCAGTCTCCTCTCTTAAGTACAAGCGCAATCATGCATTAAATTGGGATTTCTATGTCCAATAAAGAAATAGGTTGGACTTATGGTTTTGTTTGCTTTACCTGTCAGATCTCATCTCTGCTGAAGCTGGACCCGTGATTCAATTGGCACTGCAGGTACATATGCGGTCAAATACTGTATATTGATAAAGTGCAAGGGTGCTAAAAACTGAACAAAAATCTAAACGCAACATGGCCTGCATACTCACCAGACATGTCACCTATTGAGCATGTTTGGGATGCTATGGAGCGATGTGTACGACAGCGTGTTCCAGTTCCCGCCGATATCCAGCCATTGAAGAGGAGTGGGACAACATTCCACAGGCCACAGTCAACAGCCTGATCAACTCTATGTGAATGAGATGTGTTGCGCTGCATGAGGCATATGGTGATCACACCAGATACTGACTGGGTTTCTGATCCACGCCCCTACCTTTTTTTAAGGTATCTGTGATGAACAGATGCATATCTGTATTTCCAGTCATGTGAATTCCATATATTAGGGCCTAATTAATCTATTTAAATTGACTGATTTCCTTATAGGAACTGTAACTCATGTTACATGTTGTGTTTATATATTTTTTCAGTATATTATCTTTTTCATTTTGGCCGGTCAACCAGGTACAGTGGGGAGAACAAGTATTTGATACACTGTCGATTTTGCAGGTTTTCCTACTTACAAAGCATGTAGAGGTCTGTCATTTTTATCATAGGTACACTTCAACTGTGAGAGACGGAATCTAAAACAAAAATCCAGAAAATCACATTGTATGATTTTTAAATAATTAATTTGCATTTTATTGCATGACATAAGTATTTGATCACCTACCAACCAGTAAGAATTCCGGCTCTCACAGACCTGTTAGTTTTTCTTTAAGAAGCCCTCCTGTTCTCCACTCATTAACTGTATTAACTGCACCTGTTTGAACTCGTTACCTGTATAAAAGACACCTGTCCACACACTCAATCAAACAGACTCCAACCTCTCCACAATGGCCAAGACCAGAGAGCTGTGTAAGGACATCAGGGATAAAATTGTAGACCTGCACAAGGCTGGGATGGGCTACAGGACAATAGGCAAGCAGCTTGGTGAGAAGGAAACAACTGTTGGCGCAATTATTAGAAAATGGAAGAAGTTCAAGATGACGGTCAATCTCCCTCGGTCTGGGGCACCATGCAAGATCTCACCTCGTGGGGCATCAATGATCATGAGGAAGGTGAGGGATCAGCCCAGAACTACACGGCAGGACCTGGTCAATGACCTGAAGAGAGCTGGGACCACAGTCTCAAAGAAAACCATTAGTAACACACTACGCCGTCATGGATTAAAATCCTGCAGCGCACGCAAGGTCCCCCTGCTCAAGCCAGCGCATGTCCAGGCCCGTCTGAAGTTTGCCAATGACCATCTGGATGATCCAGAGGAGGAATGGGAGAAGGTCATGTGGTCTGATGAGACAAAAATAGAGCTTTTTGGTCTAAACTCCACTCGCCGTGTTTGGAGGAAGAAGAAGGATGAGTACAACCCCAAGAACACCATCCCAACCGTGAAGCATGGAGGTGGAAACATCATTCTTTGGGGATGCTTTTCTGCAAAGGGGACAGGATGACTGCACCGTATTGAGGGGAGGATGGATGGGGCCATGTATCGCGAGATCTTGGCCAACAACCTCCTTCCCTCAGTAAGAGCATTGAAGATGGGTCGTGGCTGGGTCTTCCAGCATGACAACGACCCAAAACACACAGCCAGGGCAACTAAGGAGTGGCTCCGTAAGAAGCATCTCAAGATCCTGGAGTGGCCTAGCCAGTCTCCAGACCTGAACCCAATAGAAAATCTTTGGAGGGAGCTGAAAGTCCGTATTGCCCAGCGACAGCCCCGAAACCTGAAGGATCTGTATGGAGGAGTGGGCCAAAATCCCTGCTGCAGTGTGTGCAAACCTGGTCAAGAACTACAGGAAACGTATGATCTCTGTAATTGCAAACAAAGGTTTCTGTACCAAATATTAAGTTCTGCTTTTCTGATGTATCAAATACTTATGTCATGCAATAAAATGCAAATTAATTACTTAAAAATCATACAATGTGATTTTTTGGATTTTTGTTTTAGATTCCGTCACTCACAGTTGAAGAGTACCTATGATAAAAATGACAGACCTCTACATGCTTTGTAAGTGGGAAAACCTGCAAAATCGGCAGTGTATCAAATACTTGTTCTCCCCACTGTATGTGCCTGGGTAGGGCGCCAGGTGGAAGGGGTGGGGGGGATGGGTGGGGTTGGTACTGTCACACCCTGATCGGTTTCACCTGTCTTTGTGATTGTCTCCACCCCCCTCCAGGTGTTGCCCATCTTCCCTATTATCCCCAGTGCATTTGTACCTGTGTTCTCTGTTTGTTTGTTGCCAGTTCGTCTTGTCTTGTCAGGTCTTACCAGCGTGCTTTCCCATCTTCCTGTTTTCTCAAGTTTCTGTTTCCTAGTTTCCCCGGTTCTGGCCATTCGGCCTTGCTCTGACCCTGCCTGCTGTTCTGTACCTGCCTATCTCTGACCCGATTACGAACCCCTGCCTGCCCTGACCCCGAACCTGCCTGTCGTTCAATACCTGCCTGACTCTGACCCGATTAAGAACCCCTGCCTGCCCTTGACCTGTCTTTTGCCTGCCTCCTGTTTGGTCTATAAACATTTCAGACTAGCTGTCTGCATCCAAAAAGTATGATCTTTGTCCCCATGTGCAGTTGCAAACCGTAGTCTGGCCTTTTTATGGCGGTTTTGGAGCAGTGGCTTCTTCCTTGCTGAGCGGCCTTTCAGGTTATGTCGATATAGGACTCGTTTTACAGTGGATATAGATACTTTTGTACCTGTTTCCTCCAGCATCTTCACAAGGTCCTTTACTGTTGTTCTGGGATTGATTTGCACTTTTCGCACCAAAGTACGTTCATCTCTAGGAGACAGAACACGTCTCCTTCCTGAGCGGTATGACGGCTGCGTGGTCCCATGGTGTTCATACTAGTGTACTATTGTTTGTACAGATGAACGTGGTACCTTCAGGCATTTGGAAATTGCTCCCAAGGATGAACCAGACTTGTGGAGGTCAACCTTTTTTTTCTGAGGTCTTGGCTGATTTCTTTAGATTTTCCCATGATGTCGAGCAAAGAGGCACTGAGTTTGAAAGTAGGTCTTGAAATACATCCACAGGTACACCTCCAATTGACTCAAATGATGTCAATTAGCCTATCAGAAGCTTTTAAAGCCATGACATCATTTTCTGGAATTTTCCAAGCTGTTTAAAGGCACAGTCAACTTAGTGTATGTAAACCTCTGACCCACTGGAATTGTGATATAGTGAATTACAAGTGAAATAATCTGTCTGTAAACAATTGTTGGAATAATTACTTGTGTCATGCACAAAGTAGATGTCCTAACCGACTTGCCAAAACTATAGTTTGTTAACATGAAATCTGGGGAGTGGTTGAAAAATATGTTTTAATGACTTCAACCTAAGTATATGTAAATTTCCGACTTCAACTGTAAGTTAAAACTGTAACTAGGCCTATCAGGAACATTCAATGTCATAATGGTAAGCAACCCCAGTGTAGATTTGGTATTGTGTTTTCGGTTATTGTCCTGTTGAAAGGTGAATTTGTCTCCCAGTGTCTGTTCAAAAGCAGACTGAACCAGGTTTTCCTCTAGGATTTTGCCTGTGCTTATAGCTGTATTCCCATTTCTTTGCATCCTAAAAAAACTCCCTAGTCCTTGATGATGACAAGCATACCCATAACATGATGCAGCCACCCCCATGCTTGAACATATGAAGAGTGGTACTCAGTGTTGTGTTGTGATGGATTTTCCCCAAACAGAACGCTTTGCATTCAGGACAAAAAGTTAATTCCTTGCCAATGTTTTTGTAGTATTACTTTAATGCCTTGTTGCAAACAATGTGTATTATGTACAGGCTTCCTTCTTTTCTCTCTGTCATTTAGGTTAGTATTGTGGAGTAACTTCAATGTTGTTGATCCATCCTCACTTTTCTCTTTTTACAACCATTAAACTCTGTAAGTGTTTTAAAATCACCATTGACATCATGGTGAAATCTCTGAGGGGTTTCCTTCCTCTCCAGCAACTGAGTTATGAAGGACGCCTGTATCTTTGTAATGACTGGGTGTATAGATGCACCATACAAAGCTTAATCAATAACTTCACCATGCTCAAAGGGATATTCAGCATCTGTTTTTTTTATTTGTACACATCTACCAAACCCCCCTGGTCTCCGTGGTTGAATCTGTGCTTAAAATTCACTACTCGATTGAGAGACCTTACAGATAATTGTATGTGTGGGGTACAGAGACGGGGTAGTTAACCACTATTATTGAACACAGAATGAGTCCATGCAAATGATTATGTGATTTGTTAATTAAAACCAGTTGAGCTGACAGCACTGTTTTGCACTGTTTCACTATTGTTTTAGTCATCAATCTAGCAAGAGGGCAATATTGTTTCCATCCCCTAGAAAGCTATGACCTTTGGCTTTCACCTGGAATTGTTTATTTATGTCTAAGAAAAAAACACTTTTTAACCCATGTGATCTAGTACAAAATACAAGTATAACAAAACATATACAAATATGGTATGTGAAAAATGTAAAATAAATTGTGAAGGAATAAGACTTTTCATATATAGTTATATATAGTTATAATCTGTTTCAGGAACATCTACCCAAGATATTTCACCTTCTTTATTCCTTTACCAAACATATCATGACATTAGTGATAGGAACAATCTGTTAAATTTGTGAAATTCAAAATCAACATTTAGGCCATTTAAACAGCATGTGTCCCTCCTATAGACATGGGGAGAAGGGCTATGCAAATGGCTCGGTTTTGTCTTTCTGAACATATGCAATGTGTCTCTCTCCGGCATAAAGCAAATGTATTACTTCCACACAAAACTACTTTTTTACTTATTTCAGGTTTAAGGACGTGTAGTTTGCATTGTCTATCGTAGAGCTATTTTTTTAATTTCACCTTTATTTAACCAGGTAGGCCAGTTGAGAACAAGTTCTCATTTACAACTGCAACCTGGCCAAGATAAAGTAAAGTAGTGTGACAAAAACAACAACAAAACAGAGTTACACATACACAAACTATAATATATATACAGTGTGTGCAAATGTAGTAAGATTAGGAAGGTAAGGCAATAAATAGGCCATAGTGGCGAAATAATTACTATTTAGCATTAACACTGGAGTGATAGATGTGCAGATGATGATGTGCAAATAGAGATACTGGGGTGCAAATGAGCAAAAAAATAACAACATGGGGATGAGGTAGTAGGGTGGGCTACTTACAGATGGGCTGTGTACAGGTGCAGTGATCGGTAAGCTGCACTGAAAGCTGATGCTTAAAGTTATTGAGGGAGATGGTAGTCTCCAGATTCAATGATTTTTGCAATTCGTTCCAGTCATTGGCAGCAGATAACTGGAAGGAATGGCGGCCAATGGAGGCGTTGGCTTTGGGGATGAACAGTGAAATATACCTGCTGGAGCGCATGCTATGGGTGGGTGTTGCTATGGTGACCGGCGAGCTGAGATAAGGCAGGGATTTACCTAGCAAAGACTTATAGATGACCTGTTGCCAGTCGGTTTGGCGACGAATATGTAGTGAGGGCCAGCCAACGAGAGCATACAGGTCGCAGTGGTGGGTAGTATATGGGGCTTTGGTAACAAAACGGATGGCACTGTGATAGACTACATCCAATTTGCTGAGTAGAGTGTTGGAGGCTATTTTGTAAATTACATTGCCAAAGTCAAGGATCGGTAGGATAGTCCGTTTTACGAGGGCATGTTTGGCAGTTGAGAAAAAGGAAGCCGATTCTAGATTTAATTTTGGATTGGAGATGCTTAATGTGAGTCTGGAAGGAGAATTTACAGTCTATTCTAAGTCAGACCCGCCGGATGTAGATCCGCCTGCTTGAGACAACTTCAGGATCGCCCGTTTGACGTAACGTTGTAGTGAAATTATATAAATGGATGTACAGTGGGGAGTATTTGATACACTGCCGATTTTGCAGGTTTTCCTACTTACAAAGCATGTAGAGGTCTGTAATTTTTCAACTGTGAGAGACGGAATCTAAAACAAAAATCCAGAAAATCACATTGTATGATTTTTAAATAATTGATTTGCATTTTATTGCATGACATAAGTATTAGATCACCTACCAACCAGTAAGAATTCTGGCTCTCACAGACCTGTTAGTTTTTCTTTAAGAAGCCTTCCTGTTCTCCACTCATTACCTGTATTAACTGCACCAGTTTGAACTCATTACCTGTATAAAAGACAACTGTCCACACACTCAATCAATGGCCAAGACCAGAGAGCTGTGTAAGGACATCCGGGATAAAATTGTAGACCTGCACAAGGCTGGGATGTCCTGTAGCACAAGGCTACAGGACAATAGGCAAGCGGCTTGGTGAGAAGGCAACAACTGTTGGCGCAATTATTAGAAAATGGAAGAAGTTCAAGATGACGGTCAATCTCCCTCGGTCTGGGGCACCATGCAAGATCTCACCTCGTGGGGCATCAATGATCATGAGGAAGGTGAGGGATCAGCCCAGAATTACACGGCAGGACCTGGTCAATGACCTGAAGAGAGCTGGGACCACAGTCTCAAAGAAAACCATTAGTAACACACTACGCCGTCATGGATTAAAATCCTGCAGCGCACGCAAGGTCCCCCTGCTCAAGCCAGCGCATGTCCAGGCCCGTCTGAAGTTTGCCAATGACCATCTGGATGATCCAGAGGAGGAATGGGAGAAGGTCATGTGGTCTGATGAGACAAAAATAGAGCTTTTTGGTCTAAACTCCACTCGCCGTGTTTGGAGGAAGAAGAAGGATGAGTACAACCCCAAGAACACCATCCCAACCGTGAAGCATGGAGGTGGAAACATCATTCTTTGGGGATGCTTTTCTGCAAAGGGGACAGGACGACTGCACCGTATTGAGGGGAGGATGGATGGGGCCATGTATCGCGAGATCTTGACAACGACCTGAAACACACAGCCAGGGCAACTAAGGAGTGGCTCCGTAAGAAGCATCTCAAGGTCCTGGAGTGGCCTAGCCAGTCGCCAGACCTGAACCCAATAGAAAATCTTTGGAGGGAGCTGAAAGTCCGTATTGCCCAGCGACAGCACCGAAACCTGAAGGATCTGGAGAAGGTCTGTATGGGCCAAAATCCCTGCTGCAGTGTGTGCAAACCTGGTCAAGAACTACAGGAAACGAATGATCTCTGTAATTACAAACAAAGGTTTCTGGACCAAATATTAAGTTCTGCTTTTCTGATGTATCAAATACTTATGTCATGCAATAAAATGCAAATTAATTACTTAAAAATCATACAATGTGATTTTCTGGATTTTTGTTTTAGATTCCGTCACTCACAGTTGAAGAGTACCTATAAAAATTACAGACTTCTACATGCTTTGTAAGTGGGAAAACCTGCAAAATTGGCAGTGTATCAAATACTTGTTCTCCCCACTGTAGCTATGCAGCTGACTACCAGAGGGAGGCAAATTTACATTTATTAGACAGAGGACATTGACATAATCCTAGGAAGGTCTGTATGGCTGCCTTCTGACTTCTAAAACAGTTGGAAATCAATAAAATAGCTAATGTAAATGTATACTGATTTTCTTTATGTAATTCTAGTGCCTGATTTTGGGGACTGTCAGCTTAAACACGTTTATACTCTTTAACTTATTTAGCCTTGCCATTACAAAGGGGTTGAATACTTATTGACTCAGGACATTTTAGCTTTACATGTTATATTAATTTCAAATGTTATGCAAACAAAATACCACTGAAATGATGGGGTAGTGTGTATAGATTAAAATTCAATATACAGTACAGTGACTCAATTTATTCAATTTTAAATACAGGCTGTAACACAACAAAATGTAGAAAAAGTAAAGGGGTGTGAATACTTTCTGAAGGCACTGTACTGTATATACCTCAATAACCTCGTACCCCTTCACATCTACTCAGTACTGGTACCCTGTGTATATAGCCAAGTTATCGTTACTCATTGTGTATTTATACTTTGTGCTACTATTTTTCTATTATTTATCTTTTCTTGTTAGGAAGGGCCTGTAAGTAAGCATTTCAAGTCTATACCTGTTGTTTATGAAGCATGTGACAAATCAAATCACAAGAGTAAGATGCATGCCTCATCTAGTACATTGAAAACTGTTATTACTACATGCTACAATGATCATTATATCCTCTCAGTAGCCATAAACACTCAGACTTTTTGAGAGAGGACCGAGATGAAATGGGATGAGGGAGGAGGTTAGAAACTTGAAAGAGAGACTAGGAGTTGGGCAGAGAAAGGCAATTATAGTAGAAGAACAAGGGACTCTTCTGTTCCTCCCTGTTTAGAATCATGAATGATCTCTCACTCTCTCTCTCTCTCTCTCTCTCTCATTGTCAGGCCTAGTTTTGTCTATCTAGGTTTTTCTCAGAATGACTCAGAATGTCTATCTCCTCTATACAAATGGCAGATGCATCTACTGTAGCTCAGCGGGAGAAAAGATATATACATTTCAGGTCTCAATGAACAAACAGTTTCCCTGCACTCTCCAGAAACTCTGAAACTTCTAGTTAACTTATGCAACTGGAGTTGCATGGCGTTGAAGTTGAACTTAAATTCAGCTACTGTGAATCATTACTTTTTGTCATATTGCACATGAATCATTCTACTGCAGGCTTTATTTACCTCAAGGACCTGCATCACCCATAGGATAGCTGTTGTACTCTGTATGGTGGAGGCCGGGTGGCTCCCCTCCCAGCCCTCTCATCTGGCCTCCACCCGAGGCCCCTAGGCCCTACCCTGGCAGACGGCAAGGGCCCCTCCACGGCCCTAGCCTTGAATTATAAACGAGTGATCCCCCCAGCACCCCGCGACACACCGACACCAGCCGTTTGTTAGAGGTAGAGCTGTCGTGTGGAGGCAGGAGAGTGCTAGCTGGCAGGGCTTTGGATCCAGTAGGGATTAGAAAACCATTAAAGTTTGACAAATCACACAGAGCATTATTAGGTACAGCACAAACCCCAAGGACCTGCAGCTCCCTGCTTTATCATTTTCAAATTTGTTTCAGATTATTCCCTTTTTTGGCTGCTGTCTGTAATATACTTTGTGGCTCTGTGAGTTGAGGTGGGGTTGGGGGTGTCTTGTTAATTAGCTGGCATTGTTACCAAAGTAATTTATTAATCAGTGGTTCTGATTTATTTACTTTTACTTTTAAATCTCTGGTTGTTGTCTTTGGTCAGGAATGAGGAAGGCACTGTTACTGTGCTTCTATAGTTCTGTTTTCATCTCTCTCTGACGTCTTTCCTGTGGTGATGGTGCCCGTCTGAGAGCGTCAGCTGCTCCCTCAGGGACCTGACACCAGCCTAAAGTTTGGCTGAATTGGCTCCCCCCCGCAGGCCTGTAAGACACATCCTGTTTGAGGCTGGACTTTCTGAAGTTCAAATCAAGTGTCCATTAATTCACACCCTCTCTGAATAATCAAGATAGACAGAGAACGTTTTAAGGTAATATGTACAGAGCTTCTGTTCTTATGCTTTGTGCAAAATGTTTTTGGAAAATTGCCATCTTGCATTTAATGATTAACTCATTTTCTCTACAGTTTTTATTGCCATTGTGCAACTTATTGTTACAGAGGGTATCTGACCATCTAGATTTAATGGAATAAAAGTAGAGGAGTAAGAGGAGGGTAGGGAAGTGGAGGAACGCATATGGAGTCTATTTGCATCAGCTGCTTCTCTCTCTCTGTCTCTCCATGAAAACCAGTGAAAGAAGTCCCTGGCACAGTACATTAGCTCCCAACCATGTTAACATTAATCAGATTAGGACAGGAAGCCGCCGTGCCTCTCCTGCCCCCTCTCTATCAGGCTGCCCTGGCATGCTGATTAAGCATTCAACACTAGTTTTACGCTAGTTTTACTTAGGGGTTAACAGAGTTCACCTCATTGTTCACCCACCACAGCAGCATATGGTTCTGTCCTACTAGTTCAGCAGACATAGTGCAGGTTCTCATTAGAGTCAATGTAATCTCCTGTCCAGTCCAACTCCAATGATTTGCAGACACACTATCCCCTGTGTCTAACCAACCCAACTATCAGCAATCATCATATTATTGTGAATCCTCCGAGAGAATATGAGATTGACTATGAAAGAAACTGTATCAGATACAGGTCTTTGCACGTCATCAACTGGCACACACCATAACCTAACTGTACATACCAGTTTTCGGTTAAGTCGTTTCGTTGCCAAGAGAGCCATGAGGCAACGTAGCTTTATATTCATATTGAGCAACAACAATGATAGTGAAAAGAAGTTAAACTGGAAGTACCCCGACTACTTTACAATGAAAAATCTTAGCTTGGTCAGCATTATGCAGAAACTCCCTACCTACCCTGTCAGATGTCAGTCATGCTGGGGATTCACTCCTCTATGTCCTTCACCTCACATCCACTGCCTTAAGCAGCCAGCACAGGGAGCTGACAGTGTGTTGTTGCAAATGCTGAGATGAAAATAAAAAGCCTCTAAAAATGGACATGTAAGAAACGTAGCTTCTAGAATCTGTTTGGGCCCTGAGGTTCTCTAAGGCCCTGGACTTCATGTACAGAAACGTCTGCAGATGCTGCAAGCCATTATACAGTTAAATAATCAAGTAAAATAAACTTAAGTAAATTAGGGATACAAAGTATATTGAAAACAGGTGCTTCCACACAGGTGGGGTTCCTGAGCTAATTATGCAATTAACAAGGTTCTTGGCACTGAAAATGACCCCCAAAAGGTTATTCCAAGAACCCCATAGGAGGTTGGGTTCATCGATGAACCTCCTTAGTTGCTGGGGGTTCTTGCAGGAACCTAACTGCCCAACTGAAACATTTGGATTTTAATTTGAAAAGACAGCAGGTGAAGGCACTTAACTGAAAAATGTAAAGATCTCCTCAATTTAAGGTAAGGTTTGTCCCTTGTATGATCTAAATTGATATTGTTTTATGATGATGCCATCTATCTTTTCATAATTGTGCAAATCTGTAACAGAGAATGGACACAATTCAATGGATATGAATCAACAGAGGTAAGAATATGTAGGCTATAAAAATATGCTGAAGGCTAGCTGTATTGGGTGCAAATGACTGAACTGCTCACTTTTGTGTCTGTGTCTGCATGTATACAGACGAGGAGGCGTACAAAGGTATGACGATTGGTATTGCTATGTTATGCAGATCACATTTACCATCCTTCTTTCTTACCTCTTCAATGAATGTCCCATAGTGCTCTACATTATGTACAAGGTATGTGTATGAAAACCATAATCAAAAATCTATTTTTAAATTCACATTCACCACAAAAAGCAAGACATGAATACTGTCATGTGCATGTTTTGTTAATCATCTGTATAATTACTCTTTTTTGGATTCACAGACTTCACCTCTGATGAATATAACAGGAAACCTGTTCGATCACCATGTACTGCAAAATCATTCTGGCTATGGATACGGAGAACATCAACACATTAACATCAACATGGCAGAGGACATACCCATTGGACTCGTGGCTCTGCTGGGAGTTTACCTCAGATTTTGATTTTTTTATTCTGCTTTGCCACTAAAATCATAATAAACACTGAGAATTTGTCACGTGCGGGTGCAGAGACAGACCAAGACGCAGCGCAGGGATAGTAGTTCGACATTTTAATGTATTTATACTATGTATAATAACCACAAAACACGAACTACAGAAACAAAAAAACACGAATCGACTAAACGTCACGTTCACCAAAACACACGAAATGAACGGACGTAAAAAAGGCACACTTACATTAACCGTGACTGCGACATATACATCGACAACGACCCACACCAGAGTGAATGACAGACTAACATATATAAGATCCCTAATTAGAGACAATGCGGTGCAGCTGCCTCTAATTAGGGATCCACCCAAACCCACACAGAAACAGAAAAGAAAGACACTGTCAGACTCTGACCATAGCTACATAGAGAAGCAAATAGGCTTCTCTATGGCCAGAGCCTGACAGAATTAAAATATTGTTTTATTGTTGTTATTGTTATGCATATTATTAGAACCAAAAGGTTCTTCAAAAGGTTATTCGAGCATACATTAAAAAGGGTTCTTTGAAGAACCTTTTTATAGGGTTCTTTGAACAACTTATAGGGGTTCCACCACAGTTTCAATTTGAAGAACCCCTAAAGGATACTCCAGGAACCTTTTCTTTTTAGAGTGTGGAGCAATGGAAACACGTTCTCTGGAGTGATGAATCAAGTTTCACCATCTGGCAGTACGACGGACGAATATGGGTTTGGCGGAAACCAGGAGAACGCTGCCCGAATGCATAGTGCCAACTGTAATGTTGGGTGGAGGAGGAATATTGGCCTGGGGCTGTTTTTCATGATTCAGGCTAGGCCCCTTAGTTCCAATGAAGGGACATCTTACCACTACAGCATATAATTACTTTAAAGATGATTCTGTGCTTACAACTTTGTGGCAACAGTTTGAGTTGACTAGCTAGATAGCTAGCTAAGTTAGCTAACCTCAAACTGACAAATAGCTATGCCCTTTACTGTTTGAGCATGACAATGCCCCCGTACACAAAATGAGGTCCATAAAGAAATGGTTTGTTGAGATTGGTGTGGAAGAACTTGACTGGTCTGCACAGAGCCCTAACCTCAACCTCATCGAACACCTTTGGGATGAATTGAAACTCTGACTGCGAGCCAGGCCAAATCACCCAACATCAGTGCCAACCTCACTAATGCTCTTGTGGATAAATGGAAGCAAGTTCCTGCAGCAATGTTCCAACATCTAGTGGAAAGCCTTCCCAGAAGACTGGAGGCTGTTATAGTAGCAAAGGGGGGACCAACTCCATATTAATGCATATGTTTTTGGAATGAGATGTTCGGTGTCCACATACTTTTGCCCATGTAGTGTATCACTGCATTATCCCCAAGTTCTCTCATGTTCTATAAATTCCAGGGCTCCAAAATACTACCTGAAACAGCTGACCACACAATCTAAACCACAGGTGGGCAACGTGAATCCAAACATATTGGGAATAGAGACAGAGCCAAGGGAAAGGAGAGTGCCCATTCAGCTGATGGTTAGCAAACTGAGAGGGAGTGAGGCTCTGAGATTGTGTAACACACATCCTAAGGCAAGAGGTTAATTTAAGTGCTCACTGCAACGTAGTTCTTTTTAGGTACCACTTTGTGATTCTATCTACTGTATAGCAGGGCACTGTACTGTATGTATGTGAAGTCTTCACTGTTAAGGCAACATAGAATCGTGTTCAATTATTTTTTTTAAATAGTACATAAACCTATGATTTGCTGTGCATAGCATAATTTGTACATGTATTCTTGTGAAATATTGATTATAAACGTATGACTTTGCAAAAATGATGTAACTTGGCATTTGGTTTTTAGTTGAAAGCCAGGACACAAAAATGTAAATCATGGGGTCCAAAATGTTACTGTACTGTAGTTTTGCTGATGAGGTATAATTCCAATTTTTATGGACTTCAAGATTGCACCATTAACTTTTGTTTCAGAAGTAGCTTGAACCTCCTAATTCAGTAGTGGATATGTGGACTCAGCAGTCCGCCAAGCTGTGTGGACTGATGTATAAATAGTTAAGAGTGAACTTTAAAAAGACTTCCAGCTTGTGTACCTTCGATAAAATGACACCTCCATTATTCTATGCTCAATTAAGTCTTAACTCAATTCTGATGGGTTTCACCCCATTTAAACGGAGACTTGTTGTTGCTTACAAATATATGCAGCATTTGTGGCAGTCATTATGCTTGTTCCCAGCCTCAATCATGTTTAGCTAGAAGATTGTGCATCTGACAGAGGCAGATGGCCAGGGAGGAACAGGGGGCAGAGAAAAGTGTGGCTAGAATATGGTAACATTCATTGCACTAGCTAGGTTTACGTCCAATTGGTAACAGATGTATGTGCATTTCCTTTTAAGTGGTGCTTATTACATTTGTAATTACACTAACAAGTATTGTAGTTATTGTAGTCATAGTGACAATGTGATAACAACATGTACCTGGTAGTAATTGCAGTCTGTTATTACAGAAGGGTGACAATGAATGCTTGTTACCATGCTTGTTACAAATGGGCAGGTTTCCACTAAGGTTTCGCATAAAAAAATGGTTTCAATTGTTAAATAATTTAATGGTGTATTTGACAATGAGTCTCTAAAAGGGGATGTGGGTGGGGGGGGATTTAGGACCCTTTTAGGACCCTTTTAGGTATAACATGGAAAAACTATTTGATAAAATATTTAATTAGGCCTTTACTACTATAGCCCATAGAAGCACATTGAATAACACATTCATGAAGCTGATGTTCTGAAAGAGCTGCGAAGTCTGGACCCCTACAAATCTGCTGGGCTAGATAATCTGGACCCTCTCTTTCTGAAATTATCAGCCGATATTTTTGCAACACCTATCACTAGCCTGTTCAACCTCTCTTTCGTATCGTCTGAGATCCCTAGAGATTGGAAAGCTGCCGCGGTCATCCCCCTCTTCAAAGGAGGAGACACTCTAGACCCAAACTGTTATAGACCAATATCCATCCTGCCCTGCCTTTCTAAAGTTTTCGAAAGCCAAGTTAACAAACAGATAACTGACCACTTCGAATCCCACCGTACCTTCTCTGCTATGCAATCTGGTTTCCGAGCTGGTCATGGGTGCACCTCAGCTACGTTCAAGGTACTGAACGATATCATTACCGCCATCGATAAAAGACAGTACTGTGCAGCCGTTTTCATCGACCTGGCCAAGGCTTTCGACTCTGTCAATCACCGCATTCTTATTGGCAGACTCAACAGCCTTGGTTTCTCAAGTGACTGCCTTGCCTGGTTCGCTAACTACTTTGCAGACAGAGTTCAGTGTGTCAAATCGGAGGGCCTATTGTCCGATCCTCTGGCAGTCTCTATGGGGGTGCCACAGGGTTCAATTCTTGGGCCAACCCTTTTCTCTATATACATCAACGATGTCGCTCTCGCTGCTGGTGACTCTCTGATCCATCTCTACGCAGACGACACCATTCTGTATACATCTGGCCCCTCTTTGGATACTGTGTTTACTAACCTTCAATCAAGCTTCAATGCCATACAACACTCCTTCCGTGGCCTCCAACTGCTCTTAAACGCTAGTAAAACTAAGTGCATGCTTTTCTATCGAACGCTGCCAGCACCCGCCCACCGGACTATCATCACTACTCTCGATGGATCCGAATTAGAATACGTGGACACCTACAAATACCTAGGCATCTGGTTAGACTATAAACTCAACTTCCAGACTCACATCAACCATCTCCAATCCAAAATTAAATCCAGAATTGGCTTCCTATTTCGCAACAAAGCCTCCTTCACTCATGCTGCCAAACATGCCCTTGTAAAACTGACTATCCTACCGATCCTTGATTTCGGCGATGTCATTTACAAACTAGCCTCCAACACTCTACTTAGCAAATTGGATGTAGTCTATCACAGTGCCATCCGTTTTGTCACCAAAGCCCCATACACTACCCACCACTGCGACCTGTATGCTCTCGTTGGCTGGCCTTCATTATATATTCGTCACCAAACCCACTGGTTCCAGGTCATCTATAAGTCTTTATTAGGTAAATCCCCGCCCTATCTCAGCTCACTGATCACTATAGCAACACCCACCCGTAGCATGCGCTCCAGCAGGTATATCTCACTGGTAACCCCCAAAGCCAACACCTCCTTTGGTCGCCATTCCTTCCAGTTCGCTGCTGCCAATGACTGGAACGAATTGCAAAAATCATTGAAGCTAGAGGTTCCTATCTCCCTCAATAACTTTAAGCATCAGTTGTCAAAGCTGCTTATCGATCACTGCACCTGTATATAGCCCTTCTGTAAATAGCCCACACTACTACCTCATCCCCATATTTATTTTTGTTTATTTTCACTAATCTTGCACTCCAGTATCTCTATTTGCACATCATAATTTGCACATCCTTCATTCCTGTGTTAATGATGATAATTCTGTAATTTATTTCACCACTATAGTCTTATTTATTGTCCTACCTCCTAACCTTACTGCATTTTTTGCACTACATTTTGCACTCTGTGTATAGATTTTTCTATTGTGTTTTTGACTGTTTGTTTAATGTGTAACTCTGTGTTGTTATTTGTCGCACTGCTTTGCTTTGTCTTGGCCAGGTCGCAGTTGCAAATGAGAACTTGTTCTCAACTGACCTACCTGGTTAAATAAAGGTGAAATAAAAAATAAAAAAATAATAAAAAAAAAACTTGTAACCCCACTGTTGAGAAAATGGCCCTTGAATGTTTTGGAACACCTACTGGAGAGGTCGTCTTTGTCTACACTTATTCTGCATTTTTCACACCCTCTTAAGCCTTAGCCCGACCCATCTCTTTAAGGTAAACAACTAAATATTTCAAGACTAAAAGTGGTGAAAGTAGTAGCCTACAATAAGGAAAAACTCTGGGTAAAAATACACTTTATATAGTCCTTGGCCTATATCCTGATCTGAAGATACAATTGTCAAGATACAAATATTTTATAATTATTGAATGATGCCTACCCAGACACTTGTTGAAATGTATGGATCATGTGAAAGAAAGGATATAACCACCACATCTAGCTAAGTGGATGGCTCACTATTGTCTAGACATGAAATTAAATAGATTGCCGTAATCACCCGCAGACACATCTGGCTAACTTGATGGGTCATATAATAATTATCTTGCGAAGTGGAGTCTTTTGTTTAGACGTGTAGCTAGCTAGCTAAACAATTAACCCCATAGCAACAGTACAAATGGATTGGCTAGCCACCATCCATGAAATGCTGGAGTATGAATCTGAAGGTAGCTAAAGCGAACCAACTAGGTTCAATGTTAGCTAGCTAACATTAGGCTATAACTAGCAATGCAAATGGCTTTCTGATATACGAACAGTGGCAACCTGTTTTGAGCCCCACATTTTTAGGTAAAAAATAAATAAATAAAAAATAAAGCGTATTTCTTTTTTGGGCCTTGCCTGCTTTACATGTTATTTTGGCATTAATAAATGTCACATATCTGTTTGCAAACAATCTTTTTTTTTTTTTTTGTCATTGAGTTAGTAAAGCCGCATAAAAACTTTCTTGAGTAAGGCAGCTCCAAACTACAGGTGTTTCAGCCTAGCTCAGTGCTTTCTGTGGTGGTGGGGCAGCCAGAGGAAAATACGGAGAGTAGGTGTTGGTAATATTCTCTAGTTGCGCCGTGATTAGCTCAGTATTTTGTCACTCGTGGGGACACTATGTCACCGCCAAGTATAAGACATAGAAAATCCAAGCCCTTTGGCCACTGTTTCATTAGAAGTGCACTTCCAAGAAGGCTTAAGGTCATTGGCCACAAATAAAATGACGTCAAATCACGTTATATGTACAGTAGCTTTGAATGGACTGATCATGTCAACATCATACTTTCTTAGCTAGCAGTCATCATCATGAATCAAGTCGACAATCTACTGGCATATCCTTTTTAATCCTTGTCATATGAAGATGAATAATTCAGAGAAATTTTAGATAAAATGTATCGGTGCTCATCGGCCTTTGGACGTAAACATTACACAACAAGTTGGAAATCGCAAATTCAACAATGAGTGGTATGAAAGGAATCGGTGACAGTGGCTGGGAAGTCGGGAATAAATTAGCTCTGACTCGGAAAATACGTTTTGAACGGTCATCCAACTTGGAGTTGTAAATCCGGCCTTGTAAATCCATTCTTTGATGACAAAATTTGCCCACAAAGGACAGTCGTGTCACCTTCCTGTTCAAGTGAGCAGAGCACAACAAGGTGAGTTCAAAAATGTATTGAATGCTGCTGCATAAATTATGTAATATGCCAGGGAGATATGTTTACTGGAGTAAGAAAGTAATACTATGTGTATGTTGTGTAGTAAGCTGTTAGTAGCCCATGTGCTTTACCCTAATAATTTGGTCTATTTGATTTTGCCTAATGTTCTGACTTGGTGCTGCACATGTAGCGTATAACCTGTTTTTGAGAAATTTTATAATTGAATATTGTAAGACCTTTCATTGTCTGCTTGTATGCCCACTTTATTTATCCTACAGTTCTGACTTGGTGTACAGGGAAAACACTGTAAGAATGGCCCATGTTCTGAATTCTGTCGCTGTACATTTCAAAAGTGCTGAACAAATAGTTATATTGACTGACGTTACGTCCGCCCTAGCTCGCTGATTAATGTCTTAATTGAAATTACGGAATGCCTGAATTAACTGTTTCGCCAGAAAAGGCTCTGCTGATAATCAGGTGTAGCAGTGTTAAGGTGTTAGGACTGTTGAGATTCTGCTGTTGGGACAGCTTTATGTAGGCCCTTACAGTTTGTGGGCACCATTTGTCATCGTTATAGTGCAATTAATGTATTGTTTAGTGTTGTGTTGTGTAGTGTAGTGGCTTTGCTGATATGCATCCCACTTTATTTTTTTTGCCCCACCAAGATTTACATGCTAAAATTGCCACGGTCTACAAATAATATTACTACACAGATCATACACATAACGTTAGCTAGCAAGCCAGCAAGGTAACGTTCACTATCTAGCTAACAGTACGCTTTAACTTGAAATGTTAATGGTAACTAGTTATCTAGTGTTAAGGTTGCGTCAATTCAAATCTGGTATTGGAACAAAAGGATTACTACACAGTTTAAATAATCTATGTATTTTATTCTGGCAAACCCTTAAATGGTAAGTATGAAGTTTGTATATACAGGCTCACTGTGACACCACGCAGGGCAAACAGCTAGCAGGGCTCGAGGAGAGAGAGAGAGAGAGAGAGAGAGAGAGAGAGAGAGAGAGAGAGAGAGAGAGAGAAAGAGAAAGAAAGAAAGAAAGAAAGAAAGAAAGAAAGAAAGAAAGAAAGAAAGAAAGAAAGAAAGAAAGAAAGAAAAAGAGAGAGCGAGAGAGAGTATGAGCAATCACCAAAAAGAGAGAGCGTAAAAAGAGACCGTCCTATCTTTTGTTCTTCCTTAAATACTCCGACAGAATAGTTCCCGCTCCTTGCTGGCCTGTCAGAGTAGAGGCTGAGTGTGGTTTAAACTTACTCAGCCTATCGTTGGCGTGCAGGCTGGTCCCAGCCTCGTGACGCAATCCAGTTGACGGAAGCAGTTGTAACTCTTGTTGCAGATTAACATATTAATTAGCTAAGCATGTATCAGCCCTTACAATCCCCCTTTTGACACCCCCTAGGGTGTCACTCACTCCAATACAAAAAAATACAGAGCTTATGCATTTTTGGAAAAGTAAAAAACCCTCAACCTGTTACAGCTACACCTACTGGATATAGAGAGGACTACCAGTTACTCCAAACAGCAAATCAACCAACCCGCTCATCCTTCGTTTCTCCACCCCTTATGCTGAGTTGGCTACCAGCCACCCAAGAACTTAAAATCTTCTTAGGCGTTTAGGACAGCACTGACACTTAACATACGATGAAAAACCCGTGAAAGAACGACTTATGAAAACACCTTAAAGTTACAACCTGAGACTCTCCTTCCTCCAGAGTGATAACTATACTTCCTGCAGAGTGAGTTACCCCCCACATTATGCATATCACCCATATCCCCCACATGTTCTAGCCTAAATCTGTCAACTTGCTCAAGTCTCGCCCTGTCTAAATATTCAGCCGAACCTAGCCGTACCCTCGTAGTTACGGACCTTGCCGGTCGCTAATATTTATCAAAAATTTCCCGAACCTAGCCGTACCCTCGTAGTTACGAACCTTGCCGGTGTAATTTCCTCGATCCTAGCCGTACCCTCGTAGTTACGGACCTTGCTGAATCTAATTACTAAGCCAATTATTCCCTATATTCCTCGAACCTAGCCGTACCTTCGTAGTTACGGACCTTGCCGATGACTGTATCAGGGCTTAACATTCACATTTACCACATCTCAGGTCTGCATGTCATCATATTACTTAATTCAGTTCACTTACATCAAACGGGTGTTTCACAAAATTAATTTGGATAAAGCCAATGTGCAGAACTTTAGTTATTCACATTAGGTGTCTGCTTACCCTTTTTAGTTGACAGGACTCTTTATGAAACACACCGTTCAATCTCCAGCAAAGTTCCTCTACCAGATCACGTCGGGGTCACCAATTGTTAAGGTTGCGTCAATTCAAATCTGGTATTGGAACAAAAGGATTACTACACAGTTTAAATCATCTATGTATTTTATTCTTAAGTATGAAGTTCGTATATACAGGCTCACTGTGACACCACGCAGGGGGCAAACAGCTAGCAGGGCTCGAGAAGAGAGAGAGAGAGAGAGAGAGAGAGAGAGAGAGAGAGAGAGAGAGAGAGAGAGAGAGAGAGAGAGAAAGAAAAAGAGAGAGCGAGAGAGAGTATGAGCCAACACCAAAAAGAGAGAGAGCGTAAAAAGAGACCGTCCTATCCTTTGTTCTTCCTTAAATACTCCGACAGAATAGTTCCCGCTCCTTGCTGGCCTGTCAGAGTAGAGGCTGTGTGTGGTTTAAACTTACTCAGCCTATCGTTGGCGTGCAGGCTGGTCCCAGCCTCGTGACGCAATCCAGTTGACAGAAGCAGTTGTAACTCTTGTTGCAGATTAACATATTAATTAGCTAAGCATGTATCAGCCCTTACAATAGCTAGCCTAGTTGGTAGGCCGCTTGCTACCTAGCTAGCTTTGTTTGCTAGCTAGCTGGCAAATGTGTCTCTCCAAAAGCAATGCTTCTCTCCAACAACACCCTGGAGAGGTGTGCTGGGAATGGAAAAGATAAATATTTTGCATCCCTGCCTTTGACAAAGTGGGCACTGCTTATCACAATGTGGCATCAGCACACACCTAAAACGCCCATATGCCACTGGTTGAGAGAAAATGTCATTGTTTTGGGGCAGAATTATGTGAGGTTTTATGTGAGGTGCCACTATAGGTGGCCGCCTAATCCTGCCTAATGAGCGGGCTGGCCCTAGTCTAGCTAGCATTTGCCAGCTAGTTAGCTAACTGCAGCTAGCTAGCAAAAATAGCTAACTAGGTAGTCTATCTTGGGTCAGTTATAAAGATCTTTATTGTTAGTATGCACTTTTGTAAAAAAAATGTACTCCCTTTTATCCCCAATTGGTAGTTACAGTCTTGTCCAATCGCTGCAACTCCTGTACGGACTCGGGAGAGGCGAAGGTCGAGAGCCTTGCGTCCTCCGAAACACAACCCCGCCAAGCCGCACTGCTTCTTGACACAATGCACATTTAACCAGGAAACCAGCCACACCAATGTGTCGGAGGAAACATCGTACATCTGGCAACCGCGTCAGCGTGCATTCGCCCGGCCCGCCACAGTGTAACGAATGCCCCGCGCAGAGCACCGGTCCCTCCTCCTCTCCAGCGATCATCCTCGCCGGCGTTCTAACCGGCGGTCGGGGGAAGATGGTAGCAAAACCCTGATGACCCACACCTGTTCCTCATCGGTCATCAGGGTCACTATTTAACTCCATGTTTTCTGTTCAACCCTTGCGGGTTATTAGTCTTTCTATGTGTATTGCTGTCTTTTCTTTATATTAAATTCCTATATACGCTAATTTCCTCTCTCTCGCTCGTTCTTAGCCTCATCACTCACTTTCACCCCTCGCAATATCACAGAATAACCCGCCCAACCAGAGGCACCTTTTATTTTTTTCACTTACCTGTTTTTGTCATCTTCACCGTTAACTCTTTTCTTTTCTCACTCATATCCCTAGGTCTCCATGGACGGGCACGTGGGGGGAGCTGGGACACCCGGTAGGTCTCCAGAGCTGGAGGAGAGGCTCCAGGCCATGGAGACACAGGTCGCCGGGTTGGTTAAGGCTCTCGGGGATATGATGTCTCTCATGGCGGCACGATCGAGCGGGGAACACCCGGTGGCTTCACAGGGAGCTACTGCGCCCCAGCACCCGATCGTGTGGAGTCTCGGCACGTCCCGAGAGGAGAACTCCGGAGAGCCACCCCAGACAAATATGATGGCGATCCGGAGGGTTGTCGTGGGTTCCTTCTTCAGTGCGAGCTGTATTTGGGCGATCAGCCAGTGCCCGATTCGGAGAAGGTCCACACGATGATCACTCTCCTCACGGGGCGTGCACTCGAGTGGGCAACGTCACTGTGGGAGGGCGGATCCGAAGAGTTACGGTCGGTTCCTAAATTCGTCGCTCAGTTCCGAGCCGTATTTGACCATCCAGCGGAGGGGAGAGATGCGGGCGAGCGGATTATGCGCCTTGCCCAGGGGAAGGGCACGGCCTCGGAGTATGCCCTGTCATTCCGGACGCTGGCGGCGTCCAGTGGGTGGAACGAGCCGGCTCTTAGGACCGCCTTCCGTAGGGGGCTGCGGGTGGAGGTCCAAATGGAGCTGGCCTGTGTGAGTCAGTCTATGCCCCTGAACGCCTACATCGCCCGGGCCATTGCCATCGATGGTCAGCACCGAGACCGTGACCAACTGGCGCGCCGCGCGCATTCTCCCCTTCCTCGATCCGAGCCGGAACATGAGCCGATGGAGGTGGGGATCACGAGACTCTCCGCAGAGGAGAGAGAGCGACGGAGTCGTCAGGGACTTTGTCTGTACTGCGGGGAGAGGGGTCATGTCAGGAGGGCATGCCCCTCTGTGCCAGCAGGACGCAGGAAAGGGGTAAGTGGCCGGATGGCTCAGGTGGGCACAGTAAGTGTTTTACGGGCTGAGAAAATCGCCAGACCTTTCTGCTGTTCAGTTGTGCTGTCTGGTAACTTCCCCGATTATGTATCCACAGCCCTGATTGACTCCGGAGCGGCGGGGAGTTTCATTGACCGGACTTTAGTTGACGCTCTCCGGCTGCCGTTGCGCCGTTTGAGGTCCTCCCTGCCAGTTCAGGCTCTGGATGGAAGGCCGGTGGGTTCCGGTTCCATTACCCACGTTACCCGTCCAGTCACCCTCACCATTCACGGCTGCCATCGAGAGAGGCTGGAATTGTTGGTGATCTCGTCGTCCATACATCCGGTCATCTTGGGACTTCCCTGGCTCCAGCAGCACAACCCTACCATCAGCTGGAGCGCACGGAGGATTCTGGGATGGTCGGATAAATGTAGGAAGACCTGTATTCCAGAGTCCGGAAAGTGCCCTCCCGGGGAACATTCCGCCCGAATATGAAGATCTACGCGGAGTGTTCTCCAAAGAAAAAGCCAAATGTCTCCCTCCACACCGTGATTGGGATTGTGCCATCGACCTGATGCCTGGTGGCATGCCTCCCCGGAAACGTATATATCCGCTCTCTATGGTCGAAACGGATAATATGGAGACGTATATCCGAGAGGCACTGGAGCAGGGGCATATTCGCCATTCTACGTCCCCTGCTTCAGCTAGCTTTTTTTTTGTGAAAAAGAGGGACGGGGGATTAAGGCCGTGCATTGACTATCGCGGACTAAATGAGGTGACAACGAAGTTCCGATATCCAATGCCCCTCGTTCCTGCGGCCATAGAGCAGCTACGGGGAGCGCGTTTCTTCACCAAGCTAGACCTCCGGAGCGCATACAACCTTATACGAATCCGGGAGGGAGATGAGTGGAAGACCGCATTTAGCACGGCGTCAGGTCACTATGAATACCTAGTGATGCCATATGGACTCGCCAATGCCCCCGCGGTATTCCAGTCTTTTCTGAATGAGGTATTTCGGGATATGTCGGGGAGGTATGTAGTGGTATATATCGATGATATCCTAGTGTACTCCCCGACGTTCTCAGAGCACGTGACGCACGTTCGTGCTGTCCTCCGCCGTTTATTACAGAACCAGCTGTATGTCAAGGAGGAAAAATGCGCCTTCCACCAAACGGCCGTCTCCTTCCTCGGGTATCGTATTTCTCCGGAGGGGGTGAAGATGGAAGAGTTGAAGGTAGAGGCAGTCAGGTCATGGCCAGTCCCTCGGGACATTAAAGGGCTCCAAAGCTTCCTCGGTTTCGCCAACTTTTACCGCCGGTTTATTAAGGGCTATAGCTCCATCGCAGCGCCACTCACGTCGTTGTTGAAAGGAAACCCTCAACGCCTCACCTGGACCCCGAGTGCCGAGAAGGCTTTTCTCGACCTGAAGGGCCGATTCACCACAGCTCCTCTGCTCCGCCACCCAGACCCGCTGAAGCCCTTCACGGTCGAGGTAGACGCATCGGAGGTCGGGGTAGGGGCGGTCCTCTCTCAGCAGCAGGGGAACCCTCCCCTGCTCTACCCCTGTGCGTACTTTTCCAAAAAGCTGACTGCTGCAGAGAGGAACTACGACGTGGGTGACCGAGAGCTACTGGCGGTAAAGTTGGCATTGGAGGAGTGGAGACATTGGCTAGAGGGCGCTCATGAGCCGTTCACTGTCCTGACGGATCATCGGAACCTGGAATACGTCAGGGCAGCCCGGCGCCTTAACCCCCGACAGGCCCGCTGGACTTTGTTTTTTGAGCGCTTCCAGTTCACCCTGACCTATCGCCCGGGAACAAAAAATGGCAGGGCGGACGCACTCTCCCGCATCCACGACCGGGGGGCAGAGACGAGGCAGGACGTCCCCATCCTGCCTCCATCATGTATTGTAGGACCCGTCTCCTGGGACATCGACACAGAGATTCAACGAGCAGGGAGACGGGATCCTACCCCAGCAACCTGCCCTCCGGGGAAGGTCTACGTTCCAAGGAGAGTGCGGGGAAGGCTGGTAACCTGGGCACACACAACACCTGCCACCGGGCACCCAGGTATCAGTCGGACCCTGGAGGCGCTCCGGGAGAAGTATTGGTGGCCGGGCATGGGGAGGACTGTGCGTCATTATGTACTGTCTTGTGTGGTGTGCGCACAGTCCAAGGCGCCGAGAACGGCTCCAACAGGAAAGCTCCATCCCCTACCAGTACCTCAGCGGCCTTGGACTCACATCGCGGTAGATTTCCTCACCGATCTACCGCCAGCAGAGGGGAAGACCACCATCGCCGTGGTAGTGGACCGGTTCTCTAAGATGGTGCGCTTCATACCACTACCCGGCCTCCCCTCTGCTCTACAGTTCGCTGAGGTGCTCTTTCAACAGGTCTTCCGACAGTATGGACTTCCGGAGGACATCGTGTCTGACCGGGGTCCCCAGTTCACCCTCGTGTGTGGAAGGCGTTCATGTCCAAACTGGGGGTCGCGGTCAGTCTCACATCCGGGTACCACCCTCAGGCGAATGGGCAAGCGGAGCGCACCAACCAAGAACTGGGGAGGTTCCTTCGGGCGTATTGCATGGAACAGCCAGGTGAGTGGACCCGTTTCCTTCCCTGGGCGGAATACGCTCAGAACTCCCTGCGCCACGCCTCTACTGGTCTGACCCCCTTCCAGGTGGTACTGGGTTTTCAGCCCCGTTTGTGCCCCTGGGGGAGGGGTTCTAGTGAAATTCAGGCGGTGGAGGAGTGGTTTGGGAAGGCTGAGGGAGTCTGGTCCGCCGCTAGGGTCCGTCTGCAGCAGGCAGTTCTACAGCAAAAGACACAGGCGGACAGGCGGCGGAGTGAGGCTCCAGTGTTCCACCCAGGGGATAAAGCCTGGCTGTCCACGAGGAACCTCCAGCTCCGTTTGCCCAGTCATAAGCTAGAACCCCGGTATGTGGGACCATTCACGGTCCTTCGGAGAGTGAACGAGGTCACTTATAGGTTGAGACTCACACCACCTTATAACAACCTGTCTCCCTCTTTCCATGTCTCTCTCCTCAGACCGGTGGTTCCTGGTCCACTAGGGGGGTCCGGACCTGCAGTGGCGCCTCCACCACCAACGGAGGTAGCTGGGGGTCTGGCATATCGAGTGGACAAGGTGCTGGACTCTCGGCTACGGCAGGGTCGGATCCAGTACCTGGTGGACTGGGCGGGATACGGCCCTGAGGAGCGTAACTGGGTTCGGGCGGCGGACATCTGCGATCCGTCGCTTACCACAGAGTTCCATGCTCGCCGTCCGGATCGACCAGCACCTCGCCCTCGGGGTCGTCCAGGGCGCCGGCGAGTGGCGACGTCGGGAGCCGCGCCTAGGGGGGGGGGGGGGGGTACTGTAACGAATGCCCCGCGCAGAGCACCGGTCCCTCCTCCTCTCCAGCGATCATCCTCGCCGGCGTTCTAACCGGCGGTCGGGGGAAGATGGTAGCAACACCCTGATGACCCACACCTGTTCCTCATCGGTCATCAGAGTCACTATTTAACTCCATGTTTTCTGTTCAACCCTTGCGGGTTATTAGTCTTTCTATGTGTATTGCTGTCTTTTCTTTATATTAAATTCCTATATACGCTAATTTCCTCTCTCTCGCTCGTTCTTAGCCTCATCACTCACTTTCACCCCTCGCAATATCACACACAGGAGTCTCTACAGCGTGATGGGAAAAGGATATCCCGGCCGGCCAAACTCTCCCCTAACCGGGACGACGCTGGGCCAATTGTGCGTAGCCTTATGGCTCTCCCGGTCGCGGCAGGCTCAGGCTCTCCCGGTCGCGGCAGCCCGGGAGTGAATAGGGTAACGTAGTGTCTAATGTTAAATTGTCATACATTCTTCTTCTCTACAAGGTCTCAGACTCCAGTTTGGGAAAATGCTTACTAGGAAAGAAACCTGAAGAAAGAGAAAGAGTTGTTGATATTCATTGTAACTTGTAACGTTACAATGGGGAGAAAAATATGTTTTTTTTAAATTAGCTATCTAGGCTACAGATTTGAGTTACCACTAGAATAGTTATTTTTATGTTATATCTTTGTTTAATCTAATGAATCTAATCTACAGTAATGAATCTAATTATTTATCTAACAATAAAAATCTGGATTATTTTGTAAGAAATGTAAGGTCTTTCTACATTTTTTTTTTACCTTTAGTTTACTAGGCAAGTCAGTTAAGAACAAATTCTTATTTTCAATGACAGCCTAGGAACAGTGGGTTAACTGCCTTGTTCAGAGGCAGAACGACAGATTTTTACCTTGTCAGCTCAGTGATTCGATCCAGCAACCTTTCGGTTACGGGCTAAAGTAGAAGCTAATCTATTGTTTGTAGGTATTTTCACTTGATAATGAGTAGTAGGCCTAAGTAATTATTTGGGAATAGCTAAATCCTGTGTAACGCCTAGTAACTACATTGTATTTATGCAGATATTACATGTACTCTGTGGTGTACTAGTGTGTTTGTTTCTCACTTGGATGGCGCTTTCAGAAGTTGAAGGTTAGATCGTCAGGATGTGTGACGTTTTTGTAGGTACACTATAATTATAAGTAAATACCCCTCGAAATACACTTAACTAGCTAAATCCTGTGTAACAACTAGTAATTACATTGTACTTATGTGAATATAACATATACTATGCTTGAAATAGTGTCTTATTCCTCATATGTGTTGACACTATTAGATCTGTTTTCTATAATCTCTCAGACACCCAGCGCATCCACAAGGGATCCCAACCTTTGTCACAGTTGCTAATGAATTGGATGCAGCAGAGAAGAAGCTAAACAATAAGTTGTGAATTTAGTGGAAACCTGCCCATTTGTAACAATAAAAGTAACAAGCATTCGTTGTTACACTTCTGTAATTATTGACCACAATTACTATAAGTTACATGTTGTTATTACACTAGAACTTTGAGTTGTAGACCAGCCGGAGTTCAGACTTGAACCTGATTGAACATCTCTGGAGAGACCTGAAAATAGCTGTGCAGCGACACTCCCCATCCAACCTGACAGAGCTTGAAAGGATCTGCAGAGAAGAATGAGAGAAACTCCCCAAATACAGGTGTGCCAAGCTTGTAGCGTCACACCCAAGAAGACTCAAGGCTGTAATCGCTGCCAAAAGTTAATTTTTAATCACAAATGGGGTATTGTGTGTAGATTGATGTGGGGGAAAAACGATTGGCTGAGTGTGGTTTAAGTGTGGTTTAAAATGGATTTTTTTCTAAAATCCATTTTAGAATAAGAGTAACATAACAAAATGTGGAAAAAGTAAACAGTCTGAATACTTTCCGAATGCACTGTATATGTATTGGATAATTGCACAATCATTTGGTCTTTTTTGGGTTTGGGTTTGGGCTTGTCGTGCCAAATAGTGTACCCCGGACAAATATTGTCCCCCTCTGCATCACAATGGGATTTGATGAGTTCAAGCTTCTGTTGCTAGGGCTGTTGCTAGAACTTGCAAAATTACATAATTACGTAATGAAACAAAGAGTTTGTTGCTATGCTGGTTACTTGGCTCTATTTTACCTCGTAGCGGTCACAAAGGAAGGAGGATGCAGGCAGTTCAGAAGCGCTTGCTCAGTCTGTGCAAAATTATTACCTCAGAATTGCTCTCCAAAGACGGTGTTTTTGACGGTGACAACCTGCTGACTACCTGCTGCTTCAGAGGACTGAAAAGACTGGAAAGAGAACACCCTTTCTAAACCATATATTTGTCTTTATATAAGAAAATATTGTTAGGAATATATAATTTAAGCTGTTTTTAGATTGACTTTGCTAGCTACTGTTCTTTTTTAACTCAGCCTGCCTGGTCAGCTAGCCAGCGACAGTAGCCAGCTAGCTAGCCAGACAGTTTTATTTAGCTAACGTTAGCTAGCTAGCTACTGTAACTGTTATTGTAGGTTTCTGTTTCTATGTAGCTTGCACTTCAATGGAATCCCTCAAGGAAATTTTAATTTATCTTTCCAACCAGGTGAAGTACTATGAAGGCACCACTGATCTCGAAAAGTACCTTCAGGCGTTTGGAAATTGCTCCCAAGGATGAACCAGACTTGTGGAGGTCTACAATTCTTTTTCTGAGGTCTTGGCTGATTTCTTTTGATTTTCCCATGATGTCGAGCAAAGATGGTAGGCCTTGAAATACATCCACAGCTACACCTCCAATTGACTCAAATGATGTCAATTAGCCTATCAGAAGCTTCTAAAGCCATGACATTATTTTCAGGAATTTTCCAAGCTGTTTAAAGGCACAGCCAACTTAGTGTATGTAAACTTATAACCCACTGGAATTATGATATAGTGAATTATAAGTGAAATAATCTGTCTGTAAACAATTGTTGGAAGAATTACTTGTGTCATGCACTAAGTAGATGTCCTAACCAATTACCAAAAGTATAGTTTGTTAACATGAAATCTTTGGAGTGGTTGAAAAAGTTGAGTTTTATAGACTTCAACCTAAGTGTATGTAAACTTCCGACTTCAACTGTATATTCAATCACAAAGGTGTACTAATGAGCTATGCGAAGACATAAAAAAAAAAAAAAGAATCAAGTTAAAATAAAGGTCAGGTTAAAATAAAAACATGACAGCCAGACAAGCCAGTGTATGAATCAAACAGATTTGCATATACATGGATTGGAAATTTGCTGACTACGTGATCTTTAAGGTAAGTAACTTTAATGTGTCATGCAGATTACACGTTTTCTTTGCCATTTCCGAAACTTAGCAAATTGTAAGACATGGATTTCATGTTAACAAGGTACCCAAAAGTAGTTAGAATTATTGTTTTCATTTTATTAGCTAAACAAAACTTGTTTAAACAGCAAAATTGTCATGGAAATCAGCCTTGTTTACATAGCGATGATGAAAATAATGTCATTTAGGCTGTAATGATCTCCAAAATTTGAATTATTAGGTCATCACACCGTCGATATAGCAACGGATGCTAATAGTTTATCTTATCCCATTGTGACTTAGAGGGGAACACTATTTGGCTGGGGGACATTATTTGGCATGACAGGCTCATTAAATGTCTTTCATGTAGGGCTCATAAAATGTATGGCTCATCAGGCTCAGGTAGCATCAGGCTTGAATTTTCTATCAAAGCTCTAATCAAATCCTTTTTATGTGCTTTATAATGCTTTTGAATGACACTTCAGTTTTGGCGGGAAATACCAGGTTACCTGGGAGAAAAGTGATTTATTCTCAGGATGGTACATTTGTAAAATACTGGGAAAATATTCAACCCTAGTTCCCACTGCCATTTCCCACATAATACATTTTATCGACACAAAAAGATCCCACCAACAAATTATCTGTCGACATTTATAAAATTACACCTAAACTTCCTGGTTCCATCACAGCTGTGGTGATTTTTTTTATCAATATAACTTTACTTGCATAAAAACTGTGTATGTAAACGTGATAAGTAGCTAGGTTGGCCTACATGATAAGATTATATGGACATAACAGTGAGATTATTTGTATTCAAACGGCAGCCAAGCATCGATTATAATGTCAGTAGAATAAGACCCTAGATATTTATTGGAAATGAGCATCAAGCTCATCAACTTTCACCACTCTGTGAAGTTCATCATAACTAATTTAATCTGTAGCTTACTAATACATCGGCATGCTTTCCACTGACATTTCTCGCATAATTAATTTTACCAACAGAAAAAACTCTCAACTTGTGTAGCGTATTTTGTTTTGTCGACATTTGGATAGTTTACCGAACTTGACATTGACATTTTTTATCCAACATACTTTACTCCCATAAAAATGTTGGCTGGAAACCTGGTTGGTGATACTAAAGGCAGCCGAGTGTTTGAGTGGGTTAAATTAGCTGGCTGCATTAGCTAGCTAAGTAAGTGAAAGTGCATTTATTTTAACAAAATATAGCTAGCTCGCTTCCTCTCTGCTGCTTCTACTTAATTTGTGAAAAGAAAACTTTTCAACTATTGTCTTTCACTCTCTTTGAGTCAACTACTCACTACATGTTATGCACTGCAGTGCTAGCTAGCTGTAGATTATGCTTTCAGTACTAGATTCATTCTCTGATCTTTTGATTGGGTGGACAACATGTCAGTTCATTCTGCAAGAGCTCTGATAGGTTGGAGGAGGTCCTCCAGAAGTCGTCATAATTACTTTTTGGACTAATGATTATATCCCTAGATCAGCTAGATGTAGGCAAGAGTGTGCAAGGCGGTATTGAATGTGTCACTGTCTGTCACCTTGATTACTCCAATTTGACTTTCGACATGTGCACCTATGTTATAAACTTTCATTCGTAGGCTAGGATGTAGTCAACCTCATGATGGGTATAGGGACAATGTAAGTATTAGCCTAAACCTTTCGATCTTACATTGTGCTGGGTGAATGGAATATGAATGACAGTCATCCAATCAGCATTAAGTGTACTAGCAGGTGAGGGAATTCACAGCCGGCTGCTCAGACAAGCTCCAGCTAGCAGTTTTTTCATGGTTCTAGGTTTTGCCGGATTTAGTGACCAACAGTTTATTTCACCATATGTTGGTTGGTGATGTACAGTACTTCAGCACAATGAGTTACACATGTAGATGTATGCTCCTCATCTCCAGCAGCCCCCATGGAAGCCACCAGCCTGAGGAGAAACATGCACTATGTGTGGAAGCTCAGTGAGGCGAGCCCACATCACATCAGCATTGGTGAAGAATGGTCTGCTACCCTCAGGTTCACTCTAATGCTAAACAATGTTCATTCATACAGGGAGCTAATAAATGAAGTATCCCATGTATACAGTACTTCTACTAGGCAGTTACTTTATATCTCACTCAAATGGAATGAAACACTGCTTAAGAAATGTACCAGAATTGGACAACTCATAGACAGTTTCAGGCTTTTAGAAGACAATAATCAACACATTTCCTATCTTAATTCTCACCATTATCTCTGACAGACTTCACTACTGTATCAACGCAGCTAAGCACTACCTCAACAGTGTGTTTAATTTAAATATTACTTGGGAAATATGATATAGTCTCACTCAGAGAGAAATACTGCAACTACCTGAGGACTTGCATTTAGATTCAGTTACCTGTCATTAGTCGCTGTAATTACATCTGATGGCACTCAAACGTTCAGTATATTTCAGAAGGGTGTTTAATGGACGTCTGAACCAATTACCTGCAACTCCCATCAAGGTGCAGTGTACAGTCTCAGAGAAGGTAGGTCAGACTGACATAGCACACAACACACTGCCTTCTGAGCGCGACCAAACACACTGATTTGATAACGATACAGAACATGGTATACGATATTATTAATATGTTTATCTTATACCCCTTTCACACTATCGTGCTGACCCAAATCAAGCTACGCTACCGCTAATATTTTCCAGCACGGTTACAGCAACTATGGTGGATATATGACCAGGCCAGCACACTACAGCTTTGTCTAGCTTGGCTTGGTTTGGCTGAGTACTGTGAAAAGCCCTTTATTGTTGTTTATGTCAGGCACAATCAGTAAAAGTGAGTAGGTAATAGGTTGAGGCATAATATTGGTAGGTTGAAGCATACATGTACACATCTGTGTCTGTGTTTATGAATGATGTAAAATAAAAATTAACCATTGCACAACAGTATTGCAAAAACAGCCACACATGCCTCTAAATGGGAAACAGCCATCCCTCATACATACACATGTTACAGAGATGCCAGATGGGTTTCCTCAGACAACGTCATGAAGGATGCAGAGTAACCACCTCCAGCCTCAGGCACTGTTCTCCTCTATGTGTTGTTACCACTGCCGCATGGTCCCACTCCCAGGTCCACAGCAGAATACCTTTCCTCACCATACAGACCAAACACCCACCATTATTGAATTATGTATGTTAAGTAATGTTTATTTCACCTAGCTAGGGGAAATGTTTACATAGCAACGCAAAGATTGGTTTGCCTCAATGAGGTTTTAGTGAATGATAACATGGGGAGCATTATGGCACACATCCACATAGCCATCTATGATAACATAGGCTAAAGTATGAAAGGAGAGCTAATAAACTCCCATAGTCTTCAATACAGACCAGATCACTAATAACTTGCATTGACGGGCCATGAGAGGTGTGAGGATGCTCTTGTGACACCTACTGGTCTGCATAGTCTCAATTTCTATCCTTTTGAGAGGCTCATAAAAAATCTGGAATAAGGGAGACACTTTGCAGATTATGAAAACATATGACAATTGGTCTCACATAATTTACATAAAATGAATCAACATTTTATGATGCCCCAGTTAAACATCACAGTTTCCTAGTTTGTAAAACTGTTCTATGAATGTATTATATAATTTCATCAGTGTTTTAATGGGTTGGACATGGACCTTATAGATAGACCTATGGCAGGCTACTATCCATTAGTAAATATGTACTGATCTGAAATTGAAAAGTCTGCCTAAATGAATTATCACATACAGTGCCTTTCGGAAGATATTCAGACCCCTTGACTTTTTCCACATTTTGTTACGTTACAGCCTTATTCTAAAATGGATTAAATAAAAACATGGATTTTTATTTCATAAAAAACAGAAATACCTTATTTACATAAGGTTTAAGACCCTTTGCTATGAGATTTAAAATTGAGCTCAGGTGCATCCTGTTTCCATTGATAGTCCTTGAGATGTTTCTACAACTTGATTAGAGTCCACCTCTGGTAAATTCAATTGATTGTACATGATTTGGAAAGGCACACACTTGTCTACATAAGGTCCCACAGTTGACAGTGCATATCAGAGCAAAAACCGAGCCATGAGATCGAAGGAATTGTCCATAGAACTCCGAGACAGGATTGTGTCGAGAACATTGTGGCCTCTATCATTCTTAAATGGAAAAAGTTTGGAACCACCAATACTATTCCTTGAGCTGGCCGACCAGCCAAATTGAGCAATTGGGGGAGAAGTGCCTTGGTCAGGGAGGTGACCATCGATGGTCACTCTGACAGAGCTCTAGAGTTCCTCTGTGGAGATGGGAGTACATTCCAGAAGGACAACCATCTCTTTAGCACTCCACCAATCAGGCCTTTATGGTAGAGTGGCCAGACGGAAGTCACTCCTTAGTAAAAGGCACAACAGCCCATTTTGAATTTGCCAAAAGGCCCCTAAAGACTCTCAGACCACGAGAAACAAGATTCTCTGGTAGGATGAAACCAAGATTGAACTCTTTGGCCTGATTGTCAAGCGTCAGGGAGACTAGTCAGGATCGAGGTAAAGATGAACAGAGCAAAGTACAGAGAGATCCTTGATAAAAACCTGCTCAGGACCTCAGACTGGGGCTAAGGTTCACCTTCCAACAGGACAACAAACCTAAGCACACAGCCAAGACAATGCAGGTGTGGCTTCGGGACAAGTCTCTGAATGTCCTTGATTGGCCCAGACAGAGCCCGGACTTAAACCCGATTGAACATCTCTGGAGAGAGCTGGAAATAGCTGTGCAGCAACGCTCCTGTCACGATGCTGAATATCTAAGGGACGATAGACTGAGCGCTGGTGAAGTGTCATCCTTTTATTTTGGAGATGTTCTCATGAAACACAAAATAAAACAGGAGATTGAAATAGACAAAATACAAAGTGACTTACGTGCTGTGAGCCCACATGCAGACAGGCACAAACAAACAATGATCCACATGCAGGTGGATGGGAGAGAAGGCTAAATACCATTCCCAATCAGAGACAACGCTAGACAGCTGTCTCTGATTGGGGATCATTCACCTGCCCTCCCTGATGTAAGGACTGGGTTGTGGTTCCCCCTGATGGACATAAAGGTTACCACAATCCAGCCCTTACAGTAACCCCCCCCCCCCCCCCCCCAAGGCGCGGGCTCCCGACCGCGATACCTCCCCCCAACCAAGAACCACAAAGTCCAACATATAAAAAAAAAACAAAGAGGGGGGAACTTGCGGAATACTGGGGAGGTTGTTGTTGGTGGGGGCTCCGGCTCCGGCCTCGGGTGTGGCGACTGTATTGCCGGCAGCTTCCTCCTTGCCTCCCCTTTGTATGCCCGATCCTGTGGAGTGGACTGCTCCGGCACGGGAGCGAAGCAGACTACCGGCCCCGGACTGGGCACCGGTGGAGCGGACTGCTCCGGCACGGGAGCGAAGCAGACGACCGGCCCCGAACTAGGCACCGGTGGAGCGGACTGCTCCGGCACGGGAGCGAAGCAGACGACTGGCCCCGGACTGGGCACCGGTGGAGCGGACTGCTCCGGCACTGGAGCGAAGCAGACGACCGGCCCCGGACTGGGCACCGGTGGAGCGGACTGCTCCGGCACTGGAGCGAAGCAGACGACCGGCCCCGGACTGGGCACCGGTGGAGCGGACTGCTCCGGCACTGGAGCGAAGCAGACGACCGGCCCCGGACTGGGCACCGGTGGAGCGGACTGCTCCTGCACTGGAGCAAAGCAGACAACCGGCCCCGGACTGGGCACCGGTGGAGCGGACTGCTCTGGCTCTGGAGCGGAGCAGACGGCTGGACCCGGATTGGGCTCCGGACTGCTGACCTTCACTGGAGGTCTCGGGCTGCTGACCTTCACTGGAGGTCTCGGGCTGCTGACCTTCACTGGAGGTCTCGGGCTGCTGACCTTCACTGGAGGTCTCGGGCTGCTGACCTTCACTGGAGGTCTCGGGCTGCTGACCTTCACTGGAGGTCTCGGGCTGCTGACCTTCACTGGAGGTATCGGGCTGCTGACCTTCACTGGAGGCCTCGGGCTGCTGACCTTCACTGGAGGCCTCGGGCTGCTGACCTTCACTGGAGGCCTCGGGCTGCTGACCTTCACTGGAGGCCTCGGGCTGCTGACCTTCACTGGAGGCTCAGGGTTGCTGACCTTCACTGGGGGCTCAGGGTTGCTGACCTTCACTGGAGGCTCAGGGTTGCTGACCTTCACTGGAGGCTCAGGGTTGCTGACCTTCACTGGAGGTCGGGTGCGAGGAGCCGGCACTGGGCGTACCGGACTGGGCAGACGCACCGTTTGGCTGGTGCGCTGAGCTGGCACGGGTCGCACCGGGCTTTTGTTGCGCACTGATGTTTGGGTGCGCTGAGTCGGTCTCCTCCTCCTCCGACTCTGGACCGGCGCTGAAGGCACCGGGCTGGGAACTGGCACTGGATTAGGACTGTTGCTGTCGTTGTCTCTCCAGCGCCAATCCCCATCCTGTGAGGGTTCCTCCGGGAACCCCCACGAGTGAGGGAACAGAAGCACATCGTCGTCGTCTTCCTCCGACTCCTCTCTGTACTTCCGCTCCCATGGCTGTAGGGGCTCCTCCGGGAACCCCCACGAGTGCAGTGGTCGGGGCTCTTCTCCCTCGATCCCGACCACCCCCATAGCCCCCCCCAAAATCCGTTTGGGGGTTTTTCTGGGCTCCAGGCTGGTCTCTAGCTTTTTTGGCCCGCCGACTCTTTCCCCGACGTCGGCGCCGCTGCTCCGGACCCCAGCCTTCCTCCACCGCAGATAATGGGAGTATTCCTGCTCGGTAATTTTCCCCATACCGAGGAGGATATCTCCCAATGTCAGGCTCCGTTGCGTCCCGGACGGGTGGTGGATCATTCTGTCACGATGCTGAGTATTTAAGGGACGATAGACTGAGCGCTGGTGAAGTGTCATCCTTTTATTTTGGAGATGTTCTCATGAAACACAAAATAAAACAGGAGATTGAAATAGACAAAATACAAAGTGACTTACGTGCTGTGAGCCCACATGCAGACAGGCACAAACAAACAATGATCCACATGCAGGTGGATGGGAGAGAAGGCTAAATACCATTCCCAATCAGAGACAACGCTAGACAGCTGTCTCTGATTGGGGATCATTCACCTTCCCTCCCTGATGTAAGGACTGGGTTGTGGTTCCCCCTGATGGACATAAAGGTTACCACAATCCAGCCCTTACAGCTCCCAACCAACCTGACAGAGCTTGAGAGGATCTGCAGAGAAGAAAGGTTTGGACACACCTACCCATTCAAGGGTTTTTCTTTATTTTTACTATTTTCTACATTGTAGAATAATAGTGAAGACATCAAGTATAGTGAAGACATCAACTATAAAATAACACATATGGAATCATGTAGTAATCAAAAAAGTGTTAAACAAATCAAAATATATTTTATATTTGAGATTCTTCAAATTAGCCCCACTTTGCCTTGATGACAGCTTTGCACACTCTTGGCATTCTCTCAATCAGCTTCATGAGGTAGTCACCTGGAATTCATTTCAATTAACAGGTGACCCATGTTAAAAGTTAATTTGTGGAATATCTTTCCTTCTTAATACATTTTAGCCAATCAGTTGTGTTGTAGCGGTGGAATACAGAAGATAGCCCTATTTGGTAAAAGACTGTCCATATTATGGCAAGAACAGCTCAAATTAGCGAGAGAGAAACAACAGTCCATCATTACTTCAAGACATGAAGGTCAGTCAATCTGGAAAATGTCAAGAACTTTTAAAGTTTCTTCAAGTGCAGTTGCAAAAAACATCAAGCGCTATGATGAAACTGGCTCTCATGAGGATTGTCACAGGAAATGAAGACCCAGAGTTACCTCTATTGCGGAGGATAAGTTCATTAGAGTTACCAGCCTCAGAAATTGCAGCCCAAATAAATGCTTTACAGAGTTCAAGTAACAGACACATCTCAACATCAACTGTTCAGAGGAAACTGCATGAATCAGGCCTTCATGGTCGAATTGCTGCAAAGAAACCACTACTAAAGGACACCAATAAGAAGAAGAGATTGCTTGGGCCAATAAACACGAGCAATGGACATAAGACAGGTAGAAATCTGTCCTTTGCTCTGACGAGTCCAAATTTGAGATTTTTGTTTGCAACCGCCATGTCTTTGTGAAATGCAGAGTAGGTGAACGGATGATATATGCATGTGTAGTTTCCACTGTGAAGCATGGAGGAGGAGGTGTGAGGGTGTGGGGGTGCTTTGCTGGTGACACTGTCAGTGATTTATTTAGAATTCAAGGTGCACTTAACCAGCAAGGCTACCACAGCATTCTGCAGTGATACACCATCTCATCTGGGTTGTGCTTAGTGGGACTATCATTTGTTTTTCAACAGGACAATGACCCAACACACCTCCAGGCTGTGTAATGGCTATTTGACCAAGAAGGAGAGTGATGGAGTGCTGCATCAGATGACCTGGCCTCCACAATCATCCGACCTCAAGCCAATTGAGATGGTTTGGGATGAGTCGGACCGCAGAGTGAAGGAAAAGCAGGCAACAAGTGCTCAGCATATGTGGGAACTCCTTCAAGACTTTTGTAAAAACATTCCAGGTGAAGCTGGTTGAGAGAATGCAAAGAGTGTGCAAAGCTGTCATGAAGGCAAAGAGTGGGTACTTTGAAGAATATCAAATATATTTTGATTTGTTCAACACTTGTTTTGTTACTACATGATTCCATGTGTGTTATTTCATAGTTTTGATGTCTTCTGTATTATTCTACAATGTAGAAAATAGTAAAAACAAAGAAAAACCCTTGAAAACCACAAATTGACTGGTACAAATGCTGATGCTCCAGATACTCAACTAGTCTGAAGAAGAATGCCATGAGTGTGCAAAGCTGTCATCAAGGCAAAGGGTGGCTACTTGGAATTATGAAATTTCCCCCCCGGGGGATCAATAAAGTACCTATCTATCTACCTACCTACCTACCTACCTACCTACCTACCTACCTACCTACCTACCTACCTACCTACCTACCTACCTACCTACCTATCTATCTATCTATCTATCTACTTTGAAGAATCTCAAATATAAAATATATTTTGATTTGTTTAACACGTTTTTGGTTAGTACATGATTCCATATATGTTATGTCATAGTTTTGATGTCTTCACTTTTATTCTACAATGTAAAAAATAGTGCAAATAAAGAAAAGCCCTTGAATGAGTAATACTGTTGTGAGATCCACGGCTGTGCAAACATTGGCCGACAGCTTTCCTGCGTCTCACCAAGAATGTCAAACGCTCCTCCGGTCACAGGCTCACAGCGGCCATTGATAGGAATGTCTGGGTTTTGTTTAAACTCTGCTGCCTTCATCGCTTCAATCTAGTCGTTTCAATGCTGCGCTTTGCTATTTCCCGGACCCTGAGAATTAGCCTACTCCCTTAATTCGTCACTCAAGCCACCTATCACCGCTTTCCTCTCAAATCAGTGTAACTATAGGTACTGAAGCAGTGCCATCGAACTTCAAAACCCGCCCGTCTGGGATGGATTCACCGCTGTTTCGCACGTCATTTATTACCAAGTGTCGGGGCTAAATAGTTTGCAGGTATTTATTTTCGTGGGGACTGAGGGGAGATAATTTATACTCCTATATTTTTGTTTCCTTTTTATAGGTGGAATAAAGAACTTCGCACCATAGCATACATTATGGGAATATATATGCATTTGCTGCTTTTGCAGTATTTGGTCTCGAGTTTTGTGTGCAATGCTGTCGCTTTCGTCGAAGAACCCACAGATAAGCATGCGAAGTCGGATGGATATTGCGGCAGGATTTTACGGGCACAGACACAGGGTACACGGAGAGATGGCTACAATGAGTTTCGGCTAAGAGTCGAAGGGGACCCCGAAAACTATCAACCTGCAAGCACCTACAGAGGTATGCAACTACAGCACATTTTACCTACAGTTACTTGCTTGGCTTTTCTTATACCCACCAAATTGAAATGGCTTAGAAAATGACAACTATCAGAAAGTAGCTTACTTCAGTAGCCTAACACCAAAGTCAAGTTTAGGTTTAGGTGACTTCATTTCGCAAATGTAGAAAACCAGAGTAGGCTACTTATCACACCTCATTATGTTACTTGAAATGCAAAACATTTAGGGACAGTTCGACATTTACGGGGGGTGGGGGGGGGGTGGTTGTCCTACTCAAGGTGTCATAAAACAAATGCACCCTGCAGTGGGGCACTCTTTTTTGACTAAAATATAATTAAGTCTTTGTCACATTTTTGTAATTAAAATAATGATTTAGTCTTGTTATTTTTAAAAGAACTAGACTACACCAGCAATAACATCTGCTAAATATGTGTATGTGACCAATCAAATTTGATTTGAGTTTAGTAAACTAAATGCCCTTTCATTTTAGTCATCACATTTGTATTCCTCATTAACTTGTAGTAAACATAAATCACTGACTACCATTTGAACAAACATACATAACATCATATTTTCTTCCCAAGCATAACATCATATTTTCTTCCCAACAGCAGAAATATGACAAACATGTCAAATAATATATATCAATTATCTGGCCATGTAAGGGGACCTAATTCAGCCTACATAGATATTGCATATTACATACAAAACAAGCACACACACACACACAAGCAGAGCGAGAGGGAGAGAAAGAGAGAGTAGTACAATCACCAGATGCAAAGTATTGGCAAAGTAGTATGGGTTGCACCTCGGTCACTCAGTTATTATCAATGTTCCACAGATGTCGCAGCCATATTGATGTCCAAAAGTAGAATGGTGCTAATGACTTTGAACGGGAGCTAATGACTGTTTCACCCAGTGATGTAGTCGAGTCACTAAACCTCAGGTCAGAATCAAGTCCCAAGTCCCCTGTGTTCGAGTCTGATTAGATATCTGAGTCACTAATGGCCGAATAACGAGTCAAATCACGAGTCCCTATGGCTGAAGTCTGAGTCCCCGTGCTTGAGTCGTGGTCCATGTGCTCAAGTCTGAGTCATTGGGTCCACATTAACTCAACATAAAGTTATTTACCCAGTCAGATATAGTGTAGTGGGATTTAGTCAATATATTGTTTGCTATCCATTTCCCTTTCTTTCCGTTCCACCAAATGTTTGCGTATAGGCTACTGGTAATGTTACCAGGGCCACGTTCAGTTGCAAAAACGTTCTCGAACGTTGCAGATAGAAATTCCATTAACAGAGCCGACATTATTCCTTGTTCAACATGTCAGAGGCATGTTTGTTTTACATAGCATATTTCTATCTGAACGTTCCAAAACGTTGCGTCTTGCGGAAAGCGCCCCCCAGGTTGTTAGCTATAGCTAGCTAATGAGCTAACATGACTGAACAAGGTGTATCCTAAACAAATAGTTAACTGTCCGGTCGGCAAGTAGCCTAGTTTTAGAAAAGGCCCGGTATATGCTTTATGAATGTAAAATGCAAAATAGAAAGAAAAAAACATAGCACCGGTATTATGCATCATATCTTTTGAACGGTAATGGCTAGAATCAATCAGTTTTGTTGGAGGATAAGATTGAGACTTGGATAGTATGTTGGTTACAGAACCTGGCTATGAAATGCAGTGGGGAAAGTGTGAGGGTTGAGCAAGACTACTAATTCAACAACTTTTCTATGCTCAAGGGAGTATTGTAATGTTTTTAATTTCATAAAACAGCTTGTGCTTCTTAACTAGGCAAAGGGTAACTAACTAGAAGTCTGGTGGTGAATGGTTAGCTACAGGGAAGCAAGCGATGTGTGTACTCGGAGCCGGAGGAGCCTGTCTGCCCACACTCATCGCTGATGTAGGCTAGGCTGAGTGTGCCAGGTGTGCCGCGTCCTTCCCAATGCTGAACAGAACTGTGCTGCTAATATTAATTGTGCTTAACACTGAAAATCTCTACATAAACTTTTGTCTATTCCATTTAGTAGTCAGATGTTAGTCAACTGAAATTATGTTTTTTGTGTAGGTATAGTTTTTTTCTGGATCTATTTTCCTGGGTTAATTTATTGTCTTGTCAATTAAAAAGTAGGTGTTTGACCAATATTTTGGTCACAATTCTTGTTGACTAACACTGCACCACCATGAAAAAATATTTTCACATAACCCTCCCTTCGTACTGTAACATAAATTGCACACCCTCCCCTCTCATAGAATTAACTCAAAATAATGTTTACAACCACAATTAACAATAACTGTAGGGACCCTGTGTTTATAAACGTGGATATCGACTTTGCCACATCAGCATGCTTTTGTGGTACAGCCAATGCCACACAGGGCTATGGGCCATGGACGAACGCACTCTCCCCGCCTGTTTCATTACACTACGATGAGAGTCGGCTGCAGACAATGATCAGCTAGGGGGAAATCAGATTTTCAACATTTTGATGCCATATTTATAATTATATAAAATATATACAACATATTTTCCACCAAAAGGTTTCTGTGCCAATGCACCATACAACCAATAAACAAAGCATAACGACTTCGGGCACTTCAATATCATGGTTTGCTTTTTCAACACTAAAATAAAATGACTATGTCAACCTCGACAAACAGAAACATACCTACCTCCCTATTGTAGGCCTACCCAGTATCAAATGCTTTTAAACTTTTTGGTGTTTTGTAACAGATGTCTCTTTCCATTCATTAAATGGCTGCTGCACATTTTGGATCATTTGATTTTATTTGTCAGTATTTTTTTTTTTTTTTAAAGTGACCGGGATTGCACTATAAAGTCGAGGGATTATTTCCATTGTGGTCCCTATTTTATAATACATAAATACATGTATACAATTGCATAGATACAGACACATTACAGAGATACAGACAAAAAAATTCTCAACCTTCAGATGAGTATGGGGTGGGGAGTTTTAAGTACAAGTCTTACAAGCTTGTTTTGGCTGGTCTTTAGCTTATGCTTTAGATGTGTGGGGTTGCTGGTGAACCATGATGTGCCGGCATAATCAAAGTGACACGACTAGCGCACTTGCCAGAGTCTTTGGGGTGTATATAGCTAGGTTTTCATCCAAAATAACAACAATATGCACATTTGCGAGTTGTGTTTCCATGCTGTTTAATTCGAGGGGGCTACAGTATTGAAGGGTACTGAAAAAAATATAAACTCAACATGTAAAGTGTTGGTCCCATGTTTCATGAGCTGAAATAAAAGATCCCAGAAATGTTCCATGTGCACAAAAAGCTAATTTCTATCACATTTTGTGCACACATTTCTTTACATCCCTGTTAGTGAGCATTTCTCCTTTGACAAGGTAATCCATCCACCTGACAGGTGTGGCATATCAAGCTGATTAAACAGCATGATTATTACACAAGTGCACCTTGTGCTGGGGACAGTAAAAGGCCACTCTAAAATGCAGTTTTGTCACACAACACAATGTCACAGATGTCTCAAGTTAAGGGAGTGTGCAATTGACATGCTGACTGTAGGAATGTCCACCAGAGCTGTTGCCAGAGAATTCAATGTTAATTTCTCTACCATAAGCCGCCTCCAACGTCGTTTTAGAGAATTTTGCAGTACGTCCAACCGGCCTCACAACTGCAGACCATGTGTAAACCATGCCAGCCCAGGACCTCCACTTCTGGCTTCTTCACCTGCTGGATCTTCTGAGACCAGCCAACCGGACAGCTGATGAAACGGAGGAGTATTTCTGTCTGTAATAAAGCCCTTTTGTGGGGAAAGAATGATTCTGATTGGATGGGCCTGGCTCCACAGTGGGTGGGCCTGGCTCACCCATGGCTTCGCCCCTGCCCATTCATGTGAAATCCATAGATTAGGGCCTAATTCATTTGTTTCAATTGACTGATTTCCTTATATGAACTGTACCTCAGTAAAATTGTTGAAATTGTTGCATTTTTCCTTGATATTTGTCTTCAGTATATTTTGGACGAACGTGCGCCTGCTTTCAGGAGACATTTGAAGTAGCCTACTCCGATTAAAACATTGTGACTGCTTGTGTTCATGCCACATAAAATATTTAGGCTATATTGTAGTTAGGTTCTAGGTACGCGAGGAATAGCCGCTCGGATTGGAGAGGAGGCAGAGCACACCTTACACTTTCCTGAATAACTGTGCCTGCCAAGAGCATATATGGCCACATTATTATAGAGAGAATGAGGATCTGCAACAGACCGCGCATCTCAGTATCAGAAGTTAAAATACAGCCAGACTGGCCTGCTAATGTGCCTTTTATAGACCTTATGAACGGTTGAGAGTAGACCCACAGCTGATCCAAATGGAATTAAACATTCAAATCACAGGGCTTTAGGGCTGTTATTCAAATGTCATTTTCATTGCAGCCTATAGTCGAATTTTGTACTCATTTGGAAACAATAATGTAATGGTTCATTGAATTGTGGTGTTGTAAGCTCTTCTAGGTAAGATAATTTTATTGTCCCTAAACAAGATCAATAGACTCAATGGTTGGTAAAATGGGAAGAGGTTTGTCCATGATAAGGCGTTGCTCTGCTTTCTTGACATTTAAAATCAACCAGGCAGGTCCAACAGGCCCTACTCCCCAGTTGTATGGTCATGTGCGGCAAAAAGGACATCTGTAAATTGCAGTTGGTCCAGAACAGAGCAGCACGTTTTGCACTTAGATGTACGCGGAGGGGAAAGTGTCAGTAACATGCATTTCAGTCTCTCCTGGCTCAAAGTTGAGGAGAGATTGACTGCATCCCCATTGGTCTTTGTGCGAGGTGTTGATGTGTTAAAGGTACCGAACTGTCTGTTCAAGCAGTTGGCACACAGTTTGAACACAAGACATGCAGCCAGAGGTCTCGTCACAGTCCCCAGTTTCTAAAAAGAGGCTGGGAAACGCACAGTATTAAATAGAGCCATGACTACATGGAACTCTCTGTCACCCCAGGTAACTCAAGCTAGCAATAAAACCATTTAAAAAAAACAGATAAAAGAACACCTTACGGCACAACGGGGACTCTGAAGAAAGACATTTTTATATATATATATTGTATTGTATTTTGCACTGTTATGTATTATGTAGTGTTATGTACTGAATATTATGTATTTCATTTGTTGTGTTTTGTTTCCTGTTTGGACTCCAGGAAAAGTTAATTGGAGATCCTAATAAAATACTACATACTAAAATAGGGGAGCTTTTTGAGCTGCGTGTCTTCACTGTTCTTTCATGTGCAATGATGAACCTGGCCTCTCAGCTGCCTATCAGCTATTCCTATTTGTTCTGGTGTTCATGTTGAAAATTGATGCAGCTTTGAATGCTTTTACATGTGGTATGATTGCTAGTTAGTCTATTGCAGATCTGGATAAACGATCCACCTACCACTATTGTCACTAATGGTGGAGAGAAGGCAGGATAGACACTTAGACAGGTAGATACTGAACTGTGGTATAGTAACAGTTAGCATGTGGAGAAGTACCAAAACATCTTGATATAGGGGAGGCACATGCAGTAGATTAGTACATTTGGCTATGATGGAAGAAATTATATCGTAAAATCTGCAAAAGAGTGAATGTAAAGCAGGGACAAACACTACCCTCCCCTGTGACCAATAAACTCTCCCCAAAGCAAAAAATTTTACAACTCTATTTCTGATCTGTCCCTTATTTATTGGATCTGCATTGAACACAAATATCAGTGAAAGTAACACAAGTTTGTTATTGCAGCTATGGAACTCAGGGGAGAAGTCAATAAATTATGCCGTGAGGGCGTCATACAGTTGAAGTCGGAAGTTTACATACACTTAGGTTGAAGTCATTTTTCAGCCACAGATTTCATGTTAACAAACTATAGTTTTGGCAAGTCGGTTAGGACATCTACTTTGCGCATGACACAAGTAATTCTTCCAACAATTGTTTACAGACAGATTATTTAACTTATAATTAACTATATCACAATTCCAGTGGGTCAGAAGTTTACATACACTAAGTTGACTGTGCTTTTAAACAGCTTGGAAAATTCCTGAAAATTATGTCATGGCTTTAGAAGCTTCTGATAGGCTAATTGACATCATTTGAGTCAATTGGAGGTGTACCTGTGGATGTATTTCAAGGCCTACCTTCAAACTCTGTGCCTCTTTGCTCGACATCATGGGAAAATAAAGATAAATATAATAATAATAATATAATAATAATAAACTTTATTTATATAGCACCCATCACAGAAAGAATCACAGAGTGCTTTACAAGTAGCAAGTATACCATTTAAAAAACATCATACTAACATAAAAACATAAAACATAAAAGCACAATCAATTAAAAGCTTGTCTAAATAGTAGTGTCTTCAGCTGCTTTTTAAAAGAAACAATAGAATCGGCCACACGCAACGACAAGGGCAGGGCATTCCACAATTTTGGAGCAGTCGCCTGGAAGGAACGATCTCCCCTAGTTTTAAGGCGGGTTTTAGGTACCATCAGGAGATTCTGACCTGAGGAGCGAAGAATACGAGACGAAGAGTAAGGGGTCAACATGTCAGTGATGTATTGAGGCGTCTGTCCATGTAGTGCTTTAAAAGTTAAAATTAAAATTTTAAAATCAATTCTGTATAAATCAGCCAAGACCTCAGAAAAAAATGTGTAGACCTCCACTAGTCTGATTCATCCTTGGGAGCAATTTTCAAACGCCTGAAGGTACCCCGTTCATCTGTACAAATAATAGTATGCAAGTATAAACACCATGGGACCACGCTGCCGTCATACCGCTCAGGAAGAAGACGCGTTCTGTCTCCTAAATCAATCCCAGAACAACAGCCAAGGACCTTGTGAAGATGCTGTAGGAAACAGGTACAAAAGTATCTATATCCACAGTAAAACGAGTCCTATATCGTCATAACCTGAAAGGCCGCTCAGCAAGGAAGAAGCCACTGCTCCAAAACTGCCATAAACAAAAACAGAGGTTTGCAACTGCACATGGGGACAAAGATCATACTTTTTGGAGAAATGTCCTCTGGTCTGATGAAACAAAAATAGAACTGTTTGGCCATAATGACCATCGTTATGTTTGGAGGAAAAATGGGGAGGCTTGCAAGCCGAAGAACAACATCCCAACCGTGAAGCACGGGGGTGGCAGCGTCATGTTTTGGGGGTGCTTTGCTGCAGGAGAGACTGGTTCACTTCACAAAATAGATTGCATCATGAGGAAGGAAAATTATGTGGATAACATCTCAAGACATCAGTCAGGAAGTTAAATCTTGGTCGCAAATGGGTCTTCCAAATAGCAATGTCCCCAAGCATACTTCCAAAGTTGTGGCAAAAAAAAAAATCCTATAGAAAATTTGTGGGCAGAACTGAAAAAGTGTGTGCGAGCAAGGAGGCCTACAAACATGACTCAGTTACACCAGTTCAGTCAGGAGGAATGGGCCAAAATTGGAAGCTTGTGGAAGGCTACCGAAACGTTTGACCCAAGTTAAACAATTTAAAGGTAATGCTACCAAATACTAATTGAGTGTTGGTTAACTTCTGACCCACTGGGAATGTGATGAAAGAAATAAAAGCTGAAATAAATCATTCTCTCTACTATTATTCTGACATTTCACATTCTTAAAATAAAGTGGTCTATATCACACTCTCCCGAAGAAAGGGGCTAATGCAGTGACGTTAACGTGACACCTATTGACCTTGTTAAGATGTTTGACCCTCTTGGTGTAACAGTTAAGATGTTGGCATGACAGGCGCTGGACATGGGTTTGAGTCCCTGTCAGGGCTACCCCCCGAATTTGCTACAATACCAATTTTCACTTTGAAAAATCCTCTTAGCACTCAGGTGAAACTTAATCATTTTTTTTAAAAAGTTGTTTCCCCTCTATCAATTACATTATTTTATAAATGTTGTTTAAATTTGCAATATATAACTTTTTGGTTGACCCGACCAAATTCACATAGAAATCTGTGTTATAGATCTGTCACTCATTTAACGCAAGTCTAAGGAGCGGTAGATATGTTCTATTTGCACTATTTCTATGCTTCCCGTTCTTAAGTTTAGTTTTTGTGTCTTTTAGTTTCGGTTTAGTGCAACAGCTTCAAACATCAAAAAATCCAATATTTGTGGTTATGGCAGTGGCGGATTTAGGTATAGGCGGTATGGGCAGCCTAAAGGGGGGGGGGGGGGGCTCGCCCAGGGCGACATACAAGCTAGAACCGCCACTGGGTTTTGGAAAATATATTTCACTGCGGTTTATTTGGTACAATGATTCTCTTCACTATACTTGCTTGTTTTGTCACATAAACTGAAATAAGCAAACTATTAACATTTTAGCAACCATGAAATGGCCCACATGCTGTAGTAGGCTCCACCGGCTGAGTTCGTCTCTGTCTTCTCAGTACCTGGGAGGGTCTGCTCTTGGGATGGGACTACTTACATTGTCTTTGACCTATATTCTCTTAACTCCCCTCGTTTCCTGTTTCCAGTGACTCTGTACGCCTCCAGTCCCTCCTATTTTAGAGGCTTTACACTCATCGCTCTGAAGGAGGGGAAGGAAGGAACCACAGACGACCACTATACTGGCAAATTCCAGGTAATATACTTTGCATGTTTGCTGTGCTCATATTTGAGTAATTATCTTATTATTACAAAAGCACCCTCCACCTCCAAAAATTGTCAATGCATTCCTCCTTAAACCTCAGTAAGAACAGCTAAATGAAAGGAAAGAGTTGTCTCCTTCGCTCAGCTTGCGATGAAAATACTCCACCTACTGAGAGCTCTCCAACAGTGAGAACAAAGGTCCTTAACTACCTCACAATATAAAAAACGAACAAACGCTCCCACAACCTGCTCAGCCTCAGCCCACACTCCGCGCTCTGCTTCCTTCGTCTCCCTGAGTGTGTAACCGTTTTCTTTTTTCAAGGCTTGAATGTCCCTAATGCCACCTGTAATATACTGTATAATCAAATACATTCAATATGCATTATGGTCCTGTTGTGAGGTCGGAACATGGTTATTACAATAATGGTTTTAGGTTTTTGTATAAATGGTTGTCAATAATTTCATTAAATATCAAACATTCCATTCACAGCTGGGGGGCAAGTCCACAGCCCGCTCCAATGCATTAACATTATCTCTCAATAGTAGCCACCATTTAATTGGATATTTGAGTGATATAAAATTAAAGTGTACTATTTATTTCCTGACAAGTATGTGTGGTTTAGTTAATTTTCCATCCATTGTGGGCTCTACCCGTCAAACAGAAGAAGGGCACATTTGCCCGTGCATCGCTAAGCTACAAATTGATAACAACCTATTGCAAAGTGGGACTGATTGTCATCATTTAATTGGACAAATAATTGACCAATCATTCAATGAGATCAGCATGATACAGAAAATTTAATTTCCCATCCTAATGACCATCTGCTGGGAGATGTCTAAACAATGGCCTCAATCAATTTAAATCAAACGAAAGTATGTGCAGATAAAGTTAGCAAAATACTCCACTTGTTCCTTAGACCTCAGAGAAACAAACACAGATTTCCTAACCCTCCTCGGTCTTATTTATCTAGGCCGGAGACGTTATTACCTAGGGAAGCAAACTAAGTTTGTTTTGAGAGAGAGAAGATGAGCCCAGATTAGATATGATCTTGTGTTTATAGAGATTAAAGCACCACTTTGTTTCTGGGTTGTTATGGATAGACAGACAAGCTGTCTCAGTTGGATATCTGCTCGTTAGGTCAATGGGTGCAAGTACATTACATGCAGAATGGAAAATACAAATGAGTGGTGGATGATCTAATATTCCTTAGTGAAGGAATATTACATCAGAGCAGGATATGACATGGTGAGGGGGAGATGGTCAACAGGTCAGGGGAAATATATGGTCACCTTGATCAAGTTTCAGTAGCTCCCTGTGTCGTCATGACCATGTCTTCTGTTCTTGCTGTGTCTATCCTGATGTAGTTAAAGGTATAGTTGTATCACTCATTTTCTCACATTTAAGAAGCAGAACTCAACTTCACAACTTTTTCGAAGGCAAAACATTTTGGCCTGCTTTCGTTACAGCGTCATAATGTTAGTTCCACACTTATCTCATGACAGCCGCTCTTAAGAGTGTGTTTTCTGTCCAAGTGATCTCCTGTTTAAAAGCTTTTCAGACAAACCCAGCCAGCGCCAAATGTTTTAAGGAAGGGAACAGGAGGAGTGTTACAATTACGGTCTCAGCCGCTGTATTTGTATAGAGCACAGTTCATCATTGCTGTTTTTATTTGGGACAGAGATTGCACGCAACTGTCATTCAGTAGCATCCTTGAGCTAGCTCTCCAGGCTGACGCTCACTGCAGCATGACAGACTAAATGAAATGCCCAGGAAACCTTGGACATTGCTGTAAATACTGTCAAGCCAAGAATGTGCCAGTGATGTATGAAGAAGAAACATGGCAAAGTCGGTGTTACAAATAGCTTGTTAAATAAGATTAATGAACTATAGAAAATAATTATATAATTATATAATAATTATATCTTCTGTTTTTATTTAGTTTATTTAAAGCCAATCTGCTAATAAAGTATAGAGTAATATAAGAGGTATAACTCTATATTGATTCTCTAATACTGTAGCAGACATGTTCAGACATTTTTACTGTTTTGAAAAATACATCACATAATAAGATTTGATATCAGAGATTGCTTGAACATCTCTGTGGGTTTCCGTAGGAATAGAAGTGTTTGATTGATAGGAGGCTCAAGGCAAATGTTTAGTGCTCTCGAGTCTGGAGATTTCCATCGAGGTCGGAAGAATCCTGCTACTTTTAAATCATATGTTGATGTGACATTTTAAATATTGTGTCAGAAAGTTACACCCGCCTAGAGTCTCTTGCCAAACTATCATTTATTCCATGTCTTGATTTTCTCAGGGGGCTTTGAAGCTCTACTCAGCCCAAAAGGAATATACCCATCTGCATCTCCTTGAAAAGGCACATTTACTTTAGCAGGCGCTGCAAAGCATCTGTGTTTGCTGTGTCACCCGGGAGAGAAGGACTATGAAAACAGCAGTATTCAGCTGCTCCACCAGACTCCCCCTCCCCCCTACAAGACAATGGAACCATTCCCTCCTCCCTCCCACAGGGTAAAAAATAGATATAGGCTTGGTGTTCTGTAAGAAATGCACAGTTTCCGAAGTAACTCAACTCCCAAGTTCAGCTTCCTCCTATACATGTGTTGTTTTCCTTAGCACTGTCAGTTGTTTGGAGCTGCCTGTGACTGACAAGACCTCAATGGTGAAGAGGCACAAAAAGACATTTCCGTATGAGTATAATGAGGCCTAAGGAATAGTATGGAGGAATGCTGGTGGAGCCGGGAGCTTATGTGAGTCAGAGAGCGAGAGAGAGAGAGAGAAAAGAAGAGAAAAAGATAGAGCGAGAGATACTAGTTATAGTGAGGGAAGACTGGGCTCACAGGGGTGCCTAGACAGAATGCAAATTGAAACAATCGTCAGTATCAATGAAGACTTTATTTTCTAAAAGACCTCCAGAAGGAATTCTTCCTCTTACACAAATGTATCAAGGAAAATTAATTCCCTCCCTTACTTTCTGTCATGTGTGAAGCATCTGGCTGTTAGATCAATATGATTGTGGAGTCGGGGCAGCTGGCGAACATTCAACAGGGCCCCAGAGGTCATCTCTGTGTGAGTCTGCTGCTCGTCACGCCTGGTTTTTATTACTCTCTCATGGCCGTGACTGGGCTGGGCAACACTGTTTTACCACTGTCTCATTGCGTAACTTGGAGTATTATTTTATTTACTGTCCTACTTTCAAGGACAGGTGAAGGGATGACTAGAATGTTATGCACTACACACTCAACTGTCAATACAACCAGTCAAATTGGAATTGAATGTCATAATGTATTACGACAACTGTTATCTATCATTTTCAACTGAATACATCTGTGTTTTCATCAGTTTTAGAGAAGTTCACGCATCAAACTACACAAAACAATTTGTTACAGTACGTGTAATGCCAGTGTTGGCGTCTGAAAAGGATTCCATTTGAAAACATTCAGCCACGTGTGACTGTGAAATACACTATTGATCCTGGTATGGGGGCGTAGTGGAGTGTGACGCAGCAGCAAGGTGACAACAGAATACAGATTACAGCCTGTCTCAGATGCTAAACCATAAGTTTATTATAGGAGCCCTGAATTATAGCATTGATCAGTCTCAGTTGTGATAATTCAAACTTTTTTGGCACAGTTGTAGTGAGCAGAGCACCATGGTTGAAAGTCTTTTTTTGAAAATGGAGAATGTTGTTGACTCATTTACTCACTTTCTTTGCATCTATAACTTTTAGTTTTCTGGAAAAACATTCATATATATAAAAAAAAAAAGTTTTTTCTCCAAAAAGTGTTTTTTCTGTGGTTTCCTGTGTTCTCTAGATCATAGATGAGGAGGACACCCAGTTCATGACTAACTGTCCCCCGGCTGTGACGGAGAGCACCCCCCGCAGGAGGACCCGGATCCAAGTGTTCTGGACAGCACCACCTTCTGGCAGCGGCTGTGTCATCCTCAAGTGTGTGAATTTTAATACTAATACTATTAACAGTTATTACACTACTACCACTACCATTAACCACTGTTACTGGTATTTGTTTATTTATTTGTATATTTGGATCCCCATTAGCTTTTGCAGAAGCCAGCTACAGCTTTGCCAGGTCTTTCTTTGCCAGGTCTTTCTTTGCTGCCAACTTTTGGTGTTCACACGTGTATTTGTTTGATTTTATTTAACCTTTACTTAACCAGGCAAGTCAGTTAAGAACAAATTCTTATTTACAATGACGGCCTGGTAAGAGGCAGAAGGCCTCCTGTGGGGACGGGGACTGGGATAAAAAAACAATGTATGACAAAACTGACAACACAGACATACGACACTGTCAACAGCACAAATACAACAAAGTGTGTGTGTGGAGGCATGTTTGTGGTGTTTGAAGTTAAACAACATGCTTCCTTACATATGGCAACGCAAACTAGTGACATTGGGTGACAACTACAAACAACTACATGTCTGCGTGTTGCTAGTGATGTCCACCCGACAACCCTGTAGAGATCACAATGGTGAGTTAGAAGTCTCTGATTGGTGAACAAAGGAAGGGTTGCATGATACAGTCAAGAGCCTTCAGAATAGAGCTTGAAGCTTGCACATAAATAGTATCACCATAGTCCAACACAGAGAGAATTTTCTTGCGACAAAGAAAAACAAGCTTTGTGCCGGTAATAAAACCCAATACGCAGCTTGAGATTCCTGACAAGGTTCTCTACATTGGTGGTGAAGCGCAACTTCTCCTCCACCCAAACTCCCAGATATTTGTACGTCTTTACTTGCTCTATAGAATGTCCTTCCAAGGTAGTAATTACATGGTTTTCAGAGTGTTTAGTATTGGAAAATACCATGCATCTTGTTTTAAAGGAATCCAGAACAAGCTTCAAATCATACAGATTATGTTGAATGTTAAACACTGTTTGAGATTTTTCAAAAGCCGAAGTCAAACTGCTGCGACTTGAATGGAGAACGCATAGAAATGTACATCAGCTGTCTCAATACATCTCCCAATGTTGTTGCTATAAATAATAACCAGGGGACCTAAAATGTATCCTTGAGGCACACCCGAGCACAACTCCATGGTGTCTGACTAACAACCATCTGCCTTAACACACTGGATTCTTTTGACATGTAGTTCACAAATCCCTCCAGAGCATGACTAGTAATCCCCTGTATACACTTCAATTTCTGCACCAAGACAGTATGGTCCAAGTGAATACAGATACACAATGCAGCTTCTTATCCAGTGCACAATAACTGTCATTCAAAACCCTCAAAGTGTGCTGTGACAGTGCTGTGGCTAGCCCTGAAACCTGATTGCATACCACTCAAAATATTATTTTCCTGGAGTGGAGGTAGGCCTTAGACTGTTTATTGACTAGGGACTCCAATACCTTTGCCAGGACAGACATTTAGATATGGGCTGATATTTATTCAGTAGAGTGGGATCACCTCCTTTCTAAAGAGGTAGGACAAATGCTGATTTCCATTTTATGACATTCTAGGGTGAGGTTAAAGATGCAGGTTAAAGGGGATGATGTCTGCAGCTAAATGTAGTATGCAGGGGTGTAGATCATCAGGGCCAGTGGATTATTTATCAATTGCTTTCAGGGCTGTATGCACCTCCTGAGACAGAGAAGGGTGAGAAGGAGAACTTGGAGGAGTGCCCGGGAGTGTCGGGTAATTTCACAGGGGGCTCATGTTGACCTTTAACCCTATCAAATAATCCGCCTGCATCAAGAATACTTTGATTAAAAGAGTTCAGAATAGAGGTTCTCTCAGTTTCCACTTGTGAGTCAACCAGCAGTTGTTTAGGGAGTTGTGCATATTTTTGCAGTCTAAACCTTTCACTACTTGCCAAAATGTAGAAGGATTATTCAGATTATCAGAAGTAGATTTGAGGTAGTGATCTGCCCTCAGCTTTCGTGTCATAGCCACACCCTGATTCCGAAGGCGTTTAAAAGCCATCCAATCATCAGCTGAATCAGACCTTCTTGCTTTAGCAGCTAGTTTATCTTAGAACCAAACGTTGTCTCGGCCCTTAATTCTGTATTGTTTGAAAGGGGCATCCTTGTTGCATACACCCTGGAATGCTTTGTGGAAGTAAGAAAAGGCTAATTCAACATCAGGGATGAATTCAACTCTATTCCAGACTATTTAAAAAACCCTGAGTATCAAACTGCTTCCAGTTTATTTTCATGATGATATGTGGAGGTAGTTTAGGAACAATCCCTTACACAGACAACAGCAGAGTGATCACTTATATCATTTGCAAAAACACCAGAAGCATTAAAACAATGTGAAGTTTTGGTTAAAATAATAAGAGTATTTTAGAGGATTTAACCTTGTTACATTGTTATCAATGTAAGATTGTAGGTATTGCATAGATTTTTGAGTTTATCACAGTTGGATGTCAACCAGTCTCGGTAAAGGTCACCCATAAGCACAAATTCAGATTTGAAATTCTGTGAGTATAATTAAAAAATAAAATCCATGAGCCAGCAATAGCAGATGGGGGTCTATAACAACGGGAGACAACAAGATTCAAGGGATTTATATTGAAAGATTGCTTGGGTTTGGTAACAGAAGTCAATTGTAATCGTCAATGCCAATGTATTTGTCAGTGATACATTTTTTTTATAGCCAAGTTGAGCACATTTCCTGACAGTAAAAGCAAAGATAATGGCAGGTATAGATCAGATTTGACAACACAACATATTTCAAAAGGTGTGTACAGTCCAGATACATGGGTAAGTACCGAAAGAACAAAAGAGAAAACAAAACATTCTTCTCCATTGTAAACGGCAAGGATGCCAATATTTTTAACCACATCTTTATGACCAGTTACTTGTCCAAGTAGAATAGAAGAATAACACATCTCTGTGTATAACACACTATGTCTTTTCAGTTGACTTTCTATGGGTTGACATTTTCCAGAGAACACAGTCATACTGATAAGAGCAGGCCGGCCACCCGTGATACAAGTCAGTATTCAATGTCCATCCATGTCTGAGGACATTGGGAGATGACGTGCCGAACACCAGCCACTAGGGGCAACAGTGAGCACTGTTACCTTCCAGTAGGTTTCGGTTTTATTATGAGTGTAAGCATCTGCCTCTCGTTCAAAAGGTTACATGTTCGAATCCAGAAATAGAAAGTAAGCATCTGCCTGTGGTTCGAAAGGCTGCATGTTGGAATCCATCGATAGAAAGTTTTTATATTTTTATTTTATGCCTATCCCAAACCTTAACTCTTACCTTAACCATTCAGAGTTAATGCCTAACCTTAGAAATTCAGAGTTAACACCTAAACTTAACCTTAAAAATTCAGAGTTAATGCTTAAATTTAACCTTAAACATGGATGAATGTCTAATTCTGACGTGAGACTGTGAGAGCTTGTTGGATTAGAGGTCTGTTAGTGGTGTGCTTACAGACCATGGCATAATTATGTACCAGCTCAACTCCATTCCCTCCATGGTTAAAGTAGTGAATTTAAAAGTTTTGGAGAATTCATTACTTCTTATATAAAGTGTTAAGACACATTTCACACTGTTTTCCTATGCGACTCAAACAAGTGGTGGATTGTAAATATTATTGGGTTTCTCCCTCCTGGCCAGAAGCACTGATGGTCACCGATCAAGTTGAGTAGTCTTGTTATATTAGAGCCAGTGGAGATTTTACCATGTAAATATTGGTTGGGCAAACTCAACAATTGTTTTTAGATGCATGCCAGCAAAGCCACAACACAACACTAAACAATACATTAATTGCACAATAATGGTGACAACGAAACAAAAAACAGCCCTCGCAATACATGGATCTATTACTGAACGTTTTGAATGGGGAGAGACTGTCACTGGCAAAAATGGTTACAGACCCAACAACATTATATACCCCTCCTCGTGAAAAAAAACACAAGCTCATTTATGCAGCAGCATACAAGACATTTTTGGACTCACCGTTGTTGTGCTGTGCTCACTTGAACAGGAAGTTGGCGCAGCGGTCCTTCTTATGGGCAAATGTTGTCATCAAAGGTGCTTTCAAGACAACTGGGAACTCGGAAAAAAACAAGGTAGAATCATGACGTCAGTGATCTTCAGGTCGTAGCTCTAGAAATAGGCCCAAGTTCCCCGGCTGGGAATCCGAGTTGGATGACCGTTCAAAACATAGTTTCCTAGTCGGAGCTCGTTTTTTTTCTTTTTTTCCCCCATTTCAGAGTTTCCAGTTGTTTTGAATGCGGCAGAAGTCATGCTGGATTAACAGCATGGCCAATGTATTCAACCTTTTCTGGCCCATGGTGTTTGCGAGTGAATGTTTATTCTTTTAAGCTTGGAAAAAATATGTTTTAAATCTTTGAACCCAGACTTGGACCACACACCCTCTCCACCAAATGGCAGCCAGAGGAAGTAGAATAGTGATTGCTTTGCAACGCTTGCAATTAGCCACTGTTTCCTTCCAAACCACAAATTGTTGAATTTGCGATTTCCGACATGTTGTGTAATGTTTATGGCCGATGAGCACCGCTACCTTGTATCTTCACATGACAAGGTTTGAAAAGGATTTGCCAATAGATTGTCAACATGATTCATGATGATGACTGCTTGTCTAGCTTGCTAAGTAAGATTTTTGAAAGTAACATGATCAGTCCAATTAAAGCTACAGTAGATATAACGTGATTTTACCTTGATGGGCACTTCTGATGTAAATCTATGGTGGCACCCAAGGGGTTTGAACTGCCTAGCTCTCCCTGTAGATTCTACGGTGACGTAGTGTCCCCATGAGTGACAGAACACTGAGACAATCACGGCACAACTAGAGAACATTACCAACCCCTACACTTCGTATTTTCCGCTGGCTGCCCCACCAGCTAGGCTAAAACACCTGCATTTGGAGCTGCTTGGGGAGGCTAAACAGGTGGTGCTCTGCTCCACCTTCCCTGAATGACGAGTCGCCACTGCTCTCACGCATTGAAAATAACTGCTTTTTGGCCTCCGGAGTCTAAGGCACTGCGTCGCAGTGTTGTGGCGTCACAACAGCCTGGGGTTCGATCCGTGACCGGGAGTCCCATAGGGCGGCGCAAAATTGACTCAGCGTCGTCCGGGTTAGGGGAAGGTTTGGCCGGGGTTATTTTACTTGGCTCATCGCGCTCTAGCGGGCCGGGGTACTGCAGGTTGACTTCGTTCGTCAGTTGAGCAGTGTTTCCTCCGACACATTGGTGCAGCTGACTTCCAGGTTAAGCGGGTGGGTGTTAAAAACCGTTGCTTGGCGGGTCATGTTTCATGGTGGATGCATGACTCGACCTTCGCCTGGCCCGAGCCCGTTGGGGAGTTGCAGCGATGAGACAAGATTGTAATCACGAAATTGGGGAAAAAAGGGGGAAAAAATAACCCCAAAAAATAACAAGTTTTTCTAATTAGTCCTATTGTATGTTCCTCCAAATAGCTTTGAAATCGGAGCATGTTTGCACCTGCAGTTTAACATCACGAGTTAAACATGCATCTCTCACATGTAGAATAAGGAATCACGTTGGCTCTATTTGTGGTATTTCTATCTGCAACGTTCAAGAAGGATTTCGTACAAAAAATGGCCATGTCCTGACACAACACTGTGAACCGCAGTACATTGAAGCATATGATTGGTCTACGTATGTAAGGGATCAAGAAACGCCCCTCAAGATTAGAGTGGAGCAGACGCAGCTGAATGGAGAGAGGGAATGTTCTTTATAAAACTGTAAAAAGAGCAGCATGGTAGTGCTATTTTCTTATATAATGCTGTCAACAAATTAGGAATGCTGTTACTCCCGTCCCAAATGCAGAATGTTGCTTTTTGACAGTATGTACTAAAGTCGATTTAATCCACACTTGCATCAGCCTGGTCCACTCGTTTGGTGTTTGGCATTGAGCCTAAACACTAGGGGGCTGTGACAACGAAAAGGCAACAGACAGACCTACTGTTGGGTCTGAAATGCTTGACACCCTTGATAAAGATGATAAAAAAATACAATTATTCAGCTACTGTATATTGTATGCTAAAAAATGTAATATATTTCTCAAAAAGGTAGGGGTCAAAATTGACCACTGTTTTCAATACCTTTCAATACCTCACCTTGCGAGGATAATGGCACTGAGCCTTTTCCTAAAATGTTTTATGAGTTGGAGATCACATTAGGAGGGATCTTAGGCAATTCCTCCGTACAGAATCCTTCCAGATCCTTAATATAATTGGTTTGCGCTTATGGACTGCCCTCTTCAATTTAAACCACATTTAAACCACAGGCTCCCTTTTAGTCAGTCAACTTCGGTACAACATACTATGGGGAGTCGCACTCTCACAACTTCGGTTGAAGGATCTACAATCAGGCCTGACAAGGCCAATGAAATCCACACCTCGCTGGAAGCCACAGGTGATAAGCGTGAGGCTCAGATTCATTCCTTCAAATATTCCACTCTTCACCTCGGTGTGAAAAGGAACAATTCATGCTACTAAAACAAACATTTAGAAAACGAGACTGCCTTACGTTGCGGCAACTTGTCACGTTCGGGTGTGCAGAGAGACCAAGGCGCAGCGTATCGATAGTTCGACATATTTATTTAAACTAACTGACGAACTATACAAATATAACAAATACAATAATGATAACACACGTAGCACGACACGAGACAATATACAATAATGAACCACGCCAACGGAGTGGAACACAGACATATAAGTAAGATCCCTAATTAGAGGTAATGCCTAGCAGCTGCCTCTAATTAGGGATCCCACACACAACACCACACAGACGTAGAAATAATAGATCTGCCAGACTCTGACCATAGAAATATAGAGAAGCAAAGCTTCTCTATGGCCAGAGCCTGACAGTACCCCCCCCAAAGGCGCGGACTCCCGGCCGCAAGAAAACAAACACAAAAACATGAGGGAAGGGTCAGGGAGGAAAAAACATCACACAATCTATCGCAGGTGGCGGTTCCGGCCCCGGCGAAGTAGATATCTTCCTCCCTATTTCTACTGGGCCCGGACTAGGCCCTGGTGTGGCTGGCGATTCAGGCCATTTAAAGGGGCAACCCACCGGTCCTGGAAACAACAATGGTGGGGAAAAAATCTCAGGCCATGGAGCGGGGCAAATAACCGGGCCAGGACTGAGCACCGGTGTGGCAGGCGACTCCGGCCATATAAAGGGGCAACCCACCGGTCCTGAAAACAACAATGGTGGGGAAAAAAGTTCAGGCCATGGAGCGGGGCAAATAACCGGGCCAGGACTGAGCACCGGTGTGGCAGGCGACTCCGGCCTTTCAATCATCACGGGAGGCTCCGGGCTGTCGAGCGTCACGGGAGGCTCCGGGCTGTCGAGCGTCACGGGAGGCTCCGGGCTGTCGAGCGTCACGGGAGGCTCCGGGCTGTCGAGCGTCACGGGAGGCTCCGGGCTGTCGAGCGTCACGGGAGGCTCCGGGCTGTCGAGCGTCACGGGAGGCTCCGGGCTGTCGAGCGTCACGGGAGGCTCCGGGCTGTCGAGCGTCACGAGAGGCTCCGGGCTGTCGAGCGCCACGAGAGGCTCCGGGCTGTCGACCGTCACGAGAGGCTCCGGGCTGTCGACCATCACGAGAGGCTCCGGGCTGTCGACCATCACGAGAGGCTCCGGGCTGTCGACCATCACGGGAGTCTCCGGGCTGTCGACTATCACGGGAGTCTCCGGGCTGATGAGGCGCACCGACGGTCTGGTGCGTGGAGCCGGCACTGGAGGTACCTGGCTGGGCACACGCACTGGAGGTCGAGTGCGGGGAGTCGGCACGGGACGTACCGGACTGGTCAGGCGCACTGGAGGTCTGGTGCGTGGAGCCGGCACTGGAGGTACCTGGCTGGGCACACGCACTGGAGGTCGAGTGCGGGGTGTCGGCATGGGACGTACCGGACTGGTCAGGCGCACTGGAGGCCTGGTGCGTGGAGCCGGCACTGGAGGAACCTGGCTGGGCACACGCACTGGAGGTCGAGTGCGGGGAGTCGGCACGGGACGTACCGGACTGGTCAGGCGCACTGGAGGCCTGGTGCGTGGAGCCGGCACTGGAGGAACCTGGCTGGGCACACGCACTGGAGGTCGAGTGCGGGGAGTCGGCACGGGACGTACCGGACTGGAGAGGCGCACTGGAGGCCTGGTGCGTGGAGCCGGCACTGGAGGAACCTGGCTGGGCACACGCACTGGAGGTCGAGTGCGGGGAGTCGGCACGGGACGTACCGGACTAGAGACGCGCACTGGAAGCCTGATGCGTGGAGTCGGCACTGGTGGCACTGGACTACTAACACGCACCTCAGGGCGAGTGCGGGAAGCAGGCACAGGACGTACCTGACTGGAGACGCGCACTGGAAGCCTGGTGCGTGGAGTCGGCACATGTGGCACAGGACTAATAACACGCACCTCAGGACTAGTGCGGGGAACAGGCACAGGACGTACCTGACTGGAGACGCGCACTGGAAGCCTGGTGCGTGGAGTCGGCAATGGTGGTACCGGACTAATAACACGCACCTCAGGGCTAGTGCGGGGAGCAGGGACAGGACGTACCTGACTGGAGACGCGCACTGGAGTGTAGCAGACGGCCGGACCCGGACTGGGTACCGGTGAAGCGGACTGCTCTGACACTGGAGTGTGGCAGACGGCCTGACCCAGACTGGGCACCGATGGAACGGATTGTTCTGGCACTGGAGTTCTCACACGTGAAACCGGCATAGGACATACTGGAGTGGGGATGTACACTGGAGACTCGGCGCGGGATGTAGACATTAAACGACCCGGACTGGGGATGCACACCGTGGGCACCTTTAACTCCAGCTCCCTCCGCTCGTTCTCACACTCTTCCCAATTACGCCTACACAGCTCCATAATGTCACAATATACCCCCTTCAGGTATTCCTCTTCCTCCTTCTCCACCGTATTCCACATGGAGAGTGGTACTGGCTCGTCCTCCTCGTAGCCAGACCAACCCCATAGCCCCCCTCCCCCCGAAATTTTCTTGGGGTTGCCTACGGGCTCCGTTACCTCCGTTTACTCGATTACGCCGTTTTTCTCCTTTTTTCTCCTTAGCTCCAGTTTTACTCTGCTTGGTCGGGTGGTCGTTCATTCTGTCACGTTCGGGTGTGTAGAGAGACCAAGGCGCAGCGTATCGATAGTTCGACATATTTATTTAAACTAACTGACGAACTATACAAATATAACAAATACAATAATGATAACACACGTAGCACGACACGAGACAATATACAACAATGAACCACGCCAACGGAGTGGAACACAGACATATAAGTAAGATCCCTAATTAGAGGTAATGCCTAGCAGCTGCCTCTAATTAGGGATCCCACACACAACACCACACAGACGTAGAAATAATAGATCTGCCAGACTCTGACCATAGAAATATAGAGAAGCAAAGCTTCTCTATGGCCAGAGCCTGACACAACTAAACTGTCCCATAGTTGTAGAGTGTGCTCACTCCCTGGACGTTGTGTGCTGAAGCTTGTACTTGTTCTCAGAAGTTTTCTAATTGCAAACAATTTAATTTTTCAATTTGCTGGTGCAATGAGTAAGATGGCTAAGAAAACGACCGAGACGATGATGGCTAAGCCGGTGTCGGGGTCGTGGTCATGCCCACAGTTATGCGGATATTAGCATTTCTCTGAAAGATACTCACAATCTGTTTATTTTGTCTCCGCTTGGAGCATCCTCAGACGGCCCTCGCTCGAACCAGTCTGTTCATGCCATACTATGGACTTGGTCTTTGACCAAATAGGGCTTCTGTATACCACCCTACCTTGTCACAACACAACTGATTGGCTCAAACTCATAAAGAAGGAAAGAAATTCCACAAATTAACTTTTAACAAGGCACACCTGTTAATTGAAATGCATTCCAGGTGACTACCTCATGAAGCTGGTTGAGAGAATGCCAAGATTGTGCAAAGCTGTCATCAAAGCAAAGGGTGGCTACTTTGAAGAATATAAACATTTGTTTTTTGGTTACTACATGAATCCATATGTGTTATTTCATCGTTTTGATATATTCACTATTATTCTACAATGTAGAAAATAGTAAAAATAAAGAAAAACCTTGGAATGAGTAGGTGTCCAAACTTTTGACTGCTACTGTATATATATTTATTCATTATGTTTTTGGTCATAGGTCAAAGCCATGTCAAAAAACGTAGAATTGCAGGAATTAGCTTTAAAACTGTAAACTTCTCCTGTGTGAGGACCCCCAAACCCCACGTCTAGGGGTTGTGTCAGGGGGCAATGATATTCATATTAGAAAATGGCACGTACATATTAAACTACATTTGGACATGAAATTCATAACTAGTTCGTAGCATATATCTAACAGGTTATCAATAAGCCTCTTAACTGTAGGCTTGTTATATAAGCTAAAAACGAAAAGTCTACTGTCACAACAGCTAGTGAGCTAGCAGTCCGAATGCCCTTTTACCTGAAGAAGTCAACATTAGCTGACGAATTCTTGAGTAAACAGCACATTTTGCAACAATCACAAGTTCATCACTGTTTCGATTCACATGTTTATGTCTTCGTTAACATGTAATTTGTGGGGGATACTTGCTGATACAGACCTTAAATGAATTGGCAGGAAAGCACCATCAGATGTAGTCTTTTATTGCATCGGCTTCATGAGTTGTGAAGCCAGGAGGCTAGGCGTCGCCTCGGTGGCTTCATGAGTTGTGAAGCCAGGAGGCTATGTGTCGCCTCGGTGGATTCCTGGAGTAGCTGCACTACTCACGCACACACAAATGGAGAATAGGCAGCCTGGCCCTACTAAATCTAAAAAAGGTTGAAATTGGGTGTAATAACTATTACCATGTTATATTGCTTGCTCACCTGAAAGCTCTTTCTTATGTTAAGAAATGTGAAATTGAGGTGAGATCAAATTGGTGCATGAATACTGAATAATTTAATCTCTGCTATATAGATATTTAAGAGATCCTTTTCCCTAACACATCCTGACTCTCCATTCCCTGCCCTGTATTTACCCTGAAAATAGTGCTTTGCTTCACTGACTTAGTGCTAGATGTAACTCACTCCTCTCTGCCTAGCTCTTTGAAGAAATATCCACAATGGTTACTTTTAATTTATCTTCCCATCCCCAGACAGATGGCTTATTGCGTTCCTGGTATTATTCCAATAAATGTTGCACTGAGAAACATCTGCTATGCAAATCCCGCCGTATTGCTGTCACTTTGTCTATGCCTGTCAAAGTAGAGATACAGCTCTCTACCTCGTACCGGAGCGTTGGGCTGCCTGCCAGACAAAGGCCATGAAACACAGCTGCCAACTCTGTCCACCGAACATCAAATAGAACTAAAATTACTGCTGGGAGAGGTCCAATCCTTCTCCCACTGAATCTCATAAAGGATATCACATTTAACAGCTGAGATCCCAAAAGGATCCCAAAACGATGCACCTCCTTCTACACTACAGAGTCCTGTCATTAGTGCTAGTTTATCTTGTGTACTGAAATGTCAAAGGCTGTTATGTCATAGGGCGTTTGACCTGAATAGTTTCACAGAGTTAACGAACAAGAAAGACACCGACTCTTTTTGAGGGTGAGGTGAAGATAAAAGAGAGTTAAAGGTCTATATAGAGCTTCTGCTCTCTATAGCCACCCTCTCCCCAGTGACACAGAGATTGCAGGCGGGCAGCAGCACTGGAGACATGCGGAGCCAGGGCCCACAGGTCTGTGTGTGGGACCACAACTAAAGGATTCTAAACACTCCCGCAGGAACTAATGGTGTGGACAGAAGCCCAGCCAAAACCATTGGTGTGAAGAACATAACCATGGAGAGAGCCATGGAAGTCATTGGTTAGTCAGGGATATATTAACCAGCTGCAACTAGATCCCACTGGTGCAAGCAAATATTAAGATATCTATATTGGGTTAAAGTAATTCTTTCTACATTGTTTGACCTCGCCTGAACCTTGATAAGTTGATGCACCTGTTCATCAGTTACTGTATACTATTTTAAAGTGAAATGATAGTGAACATTTTTTTAACATGCAAAGTGCCCTTTGAGCTCCATACAATATAACTGTGGGCTTTAGAATAGCTGTATGGCTGAGGATATACAGTTGAAGTCAGAAGTTTACATACATTTAGGTTGAAGTCATTAAAACTCATTTTTCAACCACTCCACAGATTTCATGTTAACAAACTATAGTTTTGGCAAGTCGGTTAGGACATCTACTTTGTGCATGACACAAGTAATCCTTCCAACAATTGTTTACAGACAGATTATTTAATATATAATTCACTATATCACAATTCCAGTGGGTCAGAAGTTTACATACACTAAGTTGACTGTACCTTTTAACACCTTGGAAAATTCCAGAAAATTATGTAATGGCTTAGAAGCTTCTGATAGGCTAATTGACATCATTTGAGTGAATTGGAGGTGTACCTGTGGTTGTATTTCAAGGCCTACCTTCAAACTCAGTGCCTCTTTGCTCAACATCATGGGAAAATAAAAATAAATCCAGACCAAAATAAAGCCAAAATTGTAGACCTCCACTAGTCTGGTTCATCCTTGGGAGCAATTTCCAAATGCCTGAAGGTACCACGTTCATCTCTACAAACAATAGTACTCAAGTATTAACACCATGGGACCATGCAGCCGTCATACCGATCCGGGAGGAGACGCGTTCTGTCTCCTAGAGATGAACGTACTTTGGTGTGAAAAGTGCAAATCAATCCCAGAACAACAGCAAAGGACCTTGTGAAGATGCTGTGGGAAACAGGTACAAAAGTATCTATATCCACAGTAAAACTAGTCCTATATCAACATAACCTGAAAGGCCGCTCAGCAAGGAAGAAGCCATTGCTCCAAAACCGCCATAAAAAAACCAGACTACGGTTTGCAACTGCACATGGGGACAAAGATCGTATCTTTTGGAGAAATGTCCTCTGGTCTGATGAAACAAAAATAGAACTGTTTGGCCATAATGACCATCGTTATGTTTGGAGGTAAAAAGGGGAAGCTTGCAAGCCGAAGAACACCAACCCAACCGTGAAGCATGGGGGTGGCAGCATCATGTTTTGGGTGCTTTGCTGCAGGAGGGAGTGTTGCATTTCACAAAATACATGGCATCATGAGGAAGAAAAATTATGTGGATATATTGAAGCAACATCAGTCAGGAAGTTAAAGCTTGGTTTCAAATGAGTCTTCCAAATGGACAATGACCCCAAGCATACTTCCAAAGTTGTGGCAAAATGGCTTAAGTGGCGATCACAAAGCCCTGACCTCAATCTTATAGAAAATTTGTGGGCCGAACTGAAAAAGCATGTGCGAGCAAGGAGGCCTACAAACCTGACTCAGTTACACCAGTTCTGTCAGGAGGAATTGGCAAAAATTCCCCCAATTTATTGTGGGAAGCTTGTGGAAGGCTACCCGAAACGTTTGACCCAAGTTATACAATTTAAAGGCAATGCTACCTAATACTAATTGAGTGTATGTAATCTTCTGACGCACTGGGAATGTGTTGAAAAATATAAAAGCTGAAATAAATCATTCTCTCTACTATTATTATGACATTTCACATTCTTAAAATTAAGTGGTGATCCTAATTTACCTAAGACAGGAACTTTTTACTAGGATTAAATATCAGGAATTGTGAAAAACTGAGTTGAATTGTATTTGGCTAAGGTGTATGTAAACTTCCGACTTCAACTCTATATCAAAAGATTCAGTTGTGAAAAAATTTGGGCTTGAGTTTGTTTGTTTGTAGAAACAGACATGTACATGCCATGGCCTCAGATCCTGTGGTTTGATTTTCACAGTTTTATATTTTATCTTTTAACCCCCAAAAAGTTTCTGTCTGCCGAGAATAGACTCTCCTGGGAGACAAGCTTTAGAGAGTGTGAGACAGAGTAGTCATACATTGTCTGTCAGAGTGTTGATGGACTGTCCTGTGGATCAGCCTCAGTCTGGACTCCTGGCTCTCTGCACATTGGTATTCTGCTGAGGTTGATGGGGAGCAGGTCTGGCAGTGCCTCTGGCGTGCACTCTGACTGGGTGATTTTACCACCTCTCCTCGGAGGAAACAGACAGTCGGTGCCTCTTGCACTCCTCACGTAACCTTGCAAAACCATCTGGAATTCTCGCAAGCTTACATTCTGTTTCGCTACAATGCATCGGTAATCAGCCTGCTAATTACGAGGCTACTCCTCATGCACTGTACTATGCGTGTGTGTGTGTGCGTGCGTGCGTGCGTGTGTGTGTGTGTGTGTGCCCCTGGGAGTTGTGAGCTAACATGAGAGCTGTATTGCATTGTACTGTCAGTGAATAGAAGGAATGCTATTCTTCCTCCTCTGCAGGGCCAGCATTGTGCAGAAGAGGATCATCTACTTCCAGGATGAAGGCTCCCTCACTGTCAGACTGTGTGAGAAAGGTACAGCATATCTGTCTTATACGAATATTACTTCTCTCAGAACAACCCCATGCTTTTATATGATCTGTTGCTCTAGTAGATTATAATGGAGGTATTGTATTCCAAAATTCTATTCGGTCAAGCAAGATCACCATTCTTATCTTCAAATTGTGTGTGTGTGTGTGGGGGGTGGGGTGGGGGGGGGGGGCATGCGTGTGGGTGGGTGCGTGTGTGTGTTTCAGAGGCTGTGTTTGGGGAGACCACAGAGAAGCCCCCTCCGGAATGCTGTGCCTGCGGAACGGCCAAGTACAGAGTCACCTTCTATGGGAACTGGTCGGAGAAGATTCACCCTAAAGACTACCCCAGTAAGTCTTCCACTGCAGTCATATATGTACACCCCCACACACTGCACATTAGTGTACAACTTCCCACCTGTTGCTCAACTGTCAGTTTGCTCTGGAGTGTGAAAGGATCTGCACCATTATAGTCATGAAGCAAGACATTGTGGTTTTGGAAGAAACACAAAAAGGTTACATTTTACCCTGGACATATTTCTAATTCATTTAGTGGTAATGACCTCATCTCATCTGATCCATACTGCAAATCATCTATTGTCTGTGACATTTTTCAAGGGTTCGTCTTATTCATGATGGTTAATTTGTGTGTACCCCTTTTAAGAGCTATCTGTGCCAGATAGAAAAACATGTAGCTCTGGTAAAATAGGTCTTTAGTTTTGAACGGTTTGGGCTAAAGATGAGCTGCTTTCTGCATTGTAAAGCCATGCTCTGTTTGGTTATATGGCAGAGGCTGTGGTATAGCTAAGCCCAGAGCCATATATTAAGAAATACATGACTAATCAGACTTGCCTGTTCTAATCGTTATACAAATTAATTTGCTGGCACGATACAAACATAACAACAGCCTGAGTGCACTGGACTTGAAACAACGATACAGATGTAACCATGTGCCATTTAGTGTATTATCAGACCGGCACTAGTGCTCCCAAGTAAAAATTCCATGTGCGCATTCAGGTCACGTTTATAAGAATTTAAAATAATCAAGATTAGGAAAACTTTTGCTGCACACCTGAGAGTTCCTCACGGCAAACCAGTTTGGAGCCACTGGTTGAGAGGATTTGTCTCAAATTATTTGTGTGTTGTTGGGATTCAAACAGAACATTTTCAGTAAGCCTAAGTCAGTAAAACAGTATGATATTGGATAGCTGTCATGATACAGTGTCCTCTTTTGAAGGTGATGATCCGAACCACACACATATTCCCAGCAATCAGTGTTATGTAGTCACAGCTTACAAAAGCAATCTGCATAAATAATTGGAGACAGGAAGAGGCTTTTTTGGCAGGAAATAAGAAAAAAGTTTTGGTCCGTTATAGCACATCACAGGGATTCTCTATAGGCCTGATGGGCTTATAGAGATTAACTGTATAGTTTACCTTTCCCTCCAGCTTTATATATAATCTTTCACGGAGGGAAACGTATCAAGGAAAAACATAATTACATTCAAGGGTTTCTGAGGAGAGTGCTGATTGACCAAAGTAAAAACATTTCTATATACAAATTGGTTGGTGTTTGTGTGTGGTGTGTCAGGGTCATTTCCAGCCTCAACTCTTTCAGTAATGATGAGGGCTCCACCAGTGGAAGTGTAGGCCTGTCACAGTATATCTAACAGTGGCCTTCCATCCACATGTATGGCTAATGAACACTGTCTCCACCACTCTGCTGTTAGCCTCACACGCCCAGCAGACACAGTTAAAGCCAGGAGCGATCTGTCAGCCTCTACACCTACAGATGTAGGATCTTAATTTGAGCCAGTTTGCTACAGTAGGAAAATAGTCCTGCATCAACAGAACATTTTAATTATTATATGGATTCTAATTAATCAACATTTTTGTAGGGGTTGATACATTTTTCATAAGGGAAAATCCAGTCTGAAATTTCAAAGTGGAAATTGCAAACTTCAGTAGCCTTTTTAAACCTCAACATTGTGATCAAATTAAGATCCGACATCTGTACACAGACACACATCCACACAGGCAACTTTGTTTCTTTGTCTCCACCCTATACAGGACGTGCCAATCATTGGTCAGCTCTCATTGGGGCGTCCCACTCCAGGAGCTATGTCCTGTGGGAGTACGGTGGCTTTGCCAGCGAAGGGGTGAAACAGGTGGCAGAGCTGGGGTCTCCAGTTAAGATGGAGGAGGAGATAAGACAGAAGGTAGGTCCTCAAAAACATAATGGGTTCCAAACTCTTCATGTTTGCTAATCTGCTATAGCCGAGTGGTTAGTGTGTTGGGCCTGTAACCGAAAGGTTGCTGGATTGAATCCCTGAGCTGACAAGGTAAAAAATCTGTCCTTCTGCCCCTGAACAAGGCACTTAATCCACTGTTCCTAGGCTGTCATTGTAAATAAGAATTTGTTTGTAACTGACTTGCCTAGTAAAATAAAGGTTTAAAAAATAAAATATCTGATCTTCAGACAAAAAGTGGCTTAGATCTGACTTTCTGATGTCTCAATGTGCCTGTCACTGCTTCTGAAACAGCATGTCAAAGGTTGATCAGTTAATGGCTGTCTCTGGCATATTAATGAAACACAAGTCTGTATATTGGCTGATCTGCACTGCTCTTCTATTTAGTGCTAATTCCCTGCTCTCGGATGACATGGCAACAATAGTGTTGAGGCCAGGGACAGATGAGATGCAGAGGGGCATTATGGGATGAATTAAACCCATAGGAATGAGCACAATATACATTTTAATCACTTTCAAAAGTTATATTACTGATTTGAAATTGTTAATGAAATTCAATAGGGAAACAGATTAGTTAATGGTCCATATAAGATACAGATGCTTAGAGAATTCAAAGAGCAGTCTTTAGGTCGTGTTATGACTTTCTTTGTGGATGTGACAGTGACAAGTGTTCTCATATCCATAGAATTAGGAATTAAAATACTAACCTTCTTATGACAGTATAAAATGGTGGTAAGGGAGATGTTAAGCCAGTGGTCAGCCAGTGCTGTGATAAGATATTGTGTAAAACAATACATTTGAAGATTATTTGTACATTGGGCTCTAGTTTAACAAGCCTGAGGCAATGGTAAATCTAAGAGCTGGCTGTAGGTATATAGGTCCGGGGCTGTGTCTGAAATATATTTTTTAAATATTTTCACAGCCAGAATTACACAATAGCACAATAGCTTGCGGTGGCTCAAAAGGGCTGGGTTTTGATCAATAAACAAGTTGTAAGTGTGACGAGGGCTTGGCCACTCACTGGCCAATCAACACATTCCATGGCTTAATACTGCATGCTTTTGTCTCAAGATCTTTAGGTTATTTTATTTTATTTAACCTTTATTTATCCAGGTTAGTCTATTTGATATGTTTCAAGAGAGACCTCGTCCAACCAAGACAGCAGCAGGGGGGAACAATGTTTCAGACAAATATCAGACATAACAATTTACAGACATAGACACACAATTAACATAATTTAGATGTAGACACATTACAATTACAGAAACATACAAGTGTTATAGATAAATATCTATCATATGTACCACTACATGAAGTCCTAATGACAATCACATTCCTAAGTAACATGTGAGTCAAACTCCTCCAAGAAAACAAGATCCTGGAGTTTCAAACTGGTCTGGAGAGAATTCCAAGAGCTGAGTAACTTAAACTCTTCTTTGTCTTGATCTGTTCTGACTTTAGGAACCGTTAAAAGTAAGTAGGAGTGAGACATTAACTGGTATTTACTGAACTTGTCAATAAAGAACAGAAATAAAGCGGCAGTTTTCCCCAAATGGCCTTATAGATCATGGTATACCAATGTTTAAGCCTACGTAGAGTCAATGATGACCGTTTTTAGAACTATAGAGATCACAGTGATGCCAGACGCTTTCAGTTAATACCCTGTCTGCAGCTAATTGTAGTAGGCGGAGGTCTAGATAATCAGGGCCAGGGGTTAGGAGGAGAACCTGGAGTTGGAGTGCTCGGGAGTGTGAGGTAATTTCACAGGGGGCACATTTGTTTTACATCAATTGCTTTAAGGGCTCTATGCACCTCTGAGACAGAGAAAGGTTAGGAGGAGAACCTGGATTAGGAGTGCTCGGGAGTGTGAGGTAATTTCACAGGGAGCTCATTTTGACCTTTAACCCTATTAAATAATTTGCCTGCATCAAGAAAATGATGTTTAACAGAGTTCAGAATAGAGGTTTTCTCAGTTACCACCTGTGAGTCTACCAGCAGTTGTTTAGGAAGCACACACATACTACTTGTCAAGGATTATTCAGATTATCAGCAGTAGATTTGAGGTAGTGGTCTGCTTTCAGATTTCTGGTCAAAACTACACCCTGATTTCATTGTAAATGCGTTTAAAAGCCATCCAATCATCAGCTGAATCAGACCTTCTTATTGATGGTATTTGCGTTGTCATCAACTCCAACTTAGCTGGGGGCACAGACTATTCTCATCTTGGTCTATTGTGGATTGATACTACAGTTTGCTAAATAGCAAAGGTGACAGTAATGAGTAATAGCAACAGTAAAAAAAAAAAATATCACCATTGTTGTAAATGGCCTCAAGGAACCTAGCCTACATGTCTTTACGCATCACACGTCTCCTAAAATAGAAAACACTAGGCACCTGTAATGTTGTATTATGTGTGAGGCATGTTCTCAATAAGCAAAATATAGCCTCGTTCTACCGTTGATACTGTATTATAGGACTGAATATTTTGAATACGTTTGGAGGAGTAACCGGATGAGATGTGCTCTTTGGAGATGGGGATGGTTACTTGAACAAGATAAATGAAGTATGCATGTAGGCATATGTGTGTTTGTTTTAGGTTGTGCAGTATATTTTCAGTTCAAGGCACTCTGATGAATCGACCATTTAAACATTTTATCGATAGGCTACTTTGCAAGGCCATGATAAAAAAAAAGACTGTTGAGCCAGCCTTAGTAGCCTAGGCCTAGGGTAAGGGTAGCCTATGGAAGGCTTGATATAAAACAACAATATTTGTAAATAGGATGGGGGTCAGAAGCATGATATCATAAATTGCTTTATGCACAACATTCGCATGTCTATACAAAATACTAGGCTCCTGTCAATTGTATCGTTTTCTATGTGCGAGGCAGATTCTCAGAAAACAGACAAGGGATGTTTTTTGAAAATGGGGATGGAGAGCTTGAACAAGCTAAATGCAGCTATGTGAATTGTGAATAATGAAAAAGCATGAGGGCAAAAATTCATAGGCTACTTGGGTAATGGCCAGAATAAAATATGCACCTCAGCAATGCTGCTAAACCAGCCTTGATTAAGGGAAGGGTAGGCTATGCTTGTTTTATAATCACATTAAGCAAAATGGAGGGGGAACCAATCACCGGCACAAAAGGCACGTCTCTTTTCCATGGGCACTGTGCACCATGGCTGGATAGGCTGTGCTTCCACCCTCAAAGTCCATGCCATTATCAACTGCGTTACCATTAAGACCTGTTTTTTTATAGGTCTTAAAACCTCCCATTAGCACTGCATGAAATTGGAACTTTTGCGTGTGTTTTTAAGGACACACCTAAGATATTGCCACCCCTCCCATCTCAGCACAAGCAAGCTGATGTTAGACAGGTAAATTGCCGAACCTAGTGTTAGAGCTGGAAAGTGCGGCAGTGTTTTACATGGCGAAATTGCAATCTAAAGTGCGTTTGACACTTGCACTCCATTAGCGCCAGCCAAAAAAATATGTTTTTTAGCTAGCTAGCCAGCCAGTTTAAGCGGTAAAAAAAATCCAATATGCCAACATTCCATACAAACAATGCAGTCAATCCACAGACATACACTGTCTGAAAACAGTTGATGACTGGACTTAGACAAGTTGACACAAATCTTTCCAAGAAAACAAACATTAAGAAATGTTTATCCTGTTTACATATATTTTAGAAGCTATGTACACAGATAAAAGGTAAAGAACCAGTGTAAACTATATTTATAACTACATGCAAATATTTTAGGTCGACAATAGTTCTATTACCCAATTTCTGATATACAGTGCCTTCAGAAAGTATTCATACCCCTTGACTTATTCCACATTTTGTTGTTACAGCCTGAATAAATAAAAATGGATATACCCCATAATATCTGAGTATTCACCCCCCTGAGTCAATACTCTAGAAGCACCTTTGGCAGTCTTTAAATATTTACTTCAAGCTCTGTCAAATTGGTTGTTGATCATTGCTAGACAACCATTTTTAGGTCTTGCCATGGACTTTCAAATAGATGTAATCAAAACTGTAACTCGGCCACTCAGGAACATTCATTGTCTTTTTGGTTAGCAACTCCAGTGTAGATTTGGTCTTGTGTCTTAGGTTATTGTCCTGCTGAAAGGTGACTTCATCTCCCAGTGTCTGGTGGAAAGTGGACTAAACCAGGTTTTCCTAAAGGGATTTTGCCTGTGCATAGCTCCATTCCGTTTCTTTTTTATCCTGGAAAACTCCCCAGTCCTTAATTGATACAGCATCCAAAGTATAATTAATAGATGCCCTTTGTGCGGCATTGGAAAACCCACCTGGTCTTTTTAGTTGAATCTGTGTTTGAAATTCACTGCTCGACTGAGGGACCTTACAGATAATTGTATATCTGGGGTACAGACATGAAATCATGTTAAACACTATTATTGCAATGGCAAAATGTGTATTTCCGTCTAAGTAGACATACCCAAAAGTAACTGCTATTCATGTGTAATTACATGATTCCGACATGCCAAAACTTGGTTGATTTGGAAAGAAGACATCTGGGAGATTATGAGGAAATGATCAGAAGATAGGAGGAACATAGTTCAGAATATACAAGATCAGTCATCTTTCTTTGACAAGCTATAAGTGAATTATTGATTCCCAGAGCTGGAAACACATCAGATGGCTTCCACAACATGTGAACAATATCAGAATAAAATGGGATTGATAGACCTAACAACTAGAAGTGGTGTCAGGTGTGGTCACGGGACGTTTCCAAGTGTTCCGAAGTGGCATATGTCTGTAAATTAGATCATTCCAGTGCTATTACATATTTGGAATCCCTAAATGCTATTTGTTCAGTATAAAAACACTATTTCTACCATATCAACCTCACTCAAACATTGTGGTGGTGTTATGGGGTACATTAAAGTGTCCTTTCAACCTCTCCTAAGTGTCTGAATGTGGTAAGTGCACTAAAAGTTATTGTTCACTGTAAAACTACATTTCTACAACACCAAGCTCTCTCAAACATAGTGCTGGTGTCGGGGGAGTGCCTGAACGTTTAGCCTAAGCATATTTTTCATGCGCAAAGATATAGTCACTCGGTGGACATTCAGTGTTGCCATTAAGTCATACATGATCAGATAATTAGATTTGTTCCTACCAACCTAAGGATTAATTTCATATCCCCCATGAAGCTATAGCTCAAACACAGACCAAATTGAAGCTCACCTTGTAAGATGTTTGCTGTTTTTGTGAAGACGTTGTGTAAAATAAACATTTTAACTCTCAGGGTTGTGATCAATAACGGTAGGTCACAGGCAGACAAATAAGATATCGTCATGATCTGTGGAGTCCCGGCTTTTGGTGTGTATCAACGTATTCCGTGTTTATTTTGTTTATGCTTCACAACGCTAACCGGAATGTAGGTAGCAGCCATCTTGAAATTAGGTAATCAGCTCGGCCTCCCCTTATACATTCGTATGCCCAAATATGGTAGTAAGTCACGCCAAAGATTTAGCCAAAATACTCAGCTTTCTGCAGACACCCTGCTTTTGCAGATAGGGGATACCGTTTTCATACCAGACTGAATTGAATTAAACAAATCTAATAGTGGGGACTTTACATTTAAGAGGTTTGTACTCCTGAACTTATTTAGGCTTGCCATATCAAAGGGGTTGAAGTCTTGACTCAAGACATTTCAGCTTTTCACTTTTTTATTAATTCCACTTTAAAAGAAATTCAGGCTGTAACACAACAACATGTGGAAAAAGTCAAGGGGTGTGAATACTATCTTAAGACACTGTATCACATGCCTTACTTTCTTTTTCTTGCTTAAGTAAGTGTGTGGACACCTGATCATCTCATTCCAAAATCATGGGCATTAATATGGAGTTGGTCCCTCCTTTTCTGCTATAACAGCCTCCACTCTTCTGGGAAGGCTTTCTACTAGATGTTGGAACATTGCTGTGGGGACTTGCTTCCATTCAGCCACAAGAGTATTAGTAAGGTCGGCACTGATGTTGGGCAATTAGGCCTGGCTCGCAGTCAGCGTTCCAATTCATCCCAAAGGTGTTTGATGGGTTTGAGTTCAGGGCTCTGTGCGGGACAGTTAAGTTCATCCACACCGATCTCGACACAACATTTATGTATGAAACTCTCTTTGTGCACTGGAAAGGGCCTTCGAAAGAATCGAAAGAATCGTCTAGAATGTAATTGTATGTTGTAGCGATAAGAATTCCCTTCACTGGAACTAAGGGGTCTAGCCTGAACCATGAAAAACAGTCCCTGACCATTATTCCTCCATTATTCCTCCTGCCTACACTTCCAAATTTTACAGTTGGCACTATGCATTGCGGCAGGTGGCGTTCTCTTGGCATCCGCCAAACCCAGATTTGTCCGTCGGATTGCCAGATGGTGAAGCGTGATTCATCACTCCAGTGAACGCGTTTCCACTGCTCCAGAGTCCAAAGACGGCAAGCTTTACACCACTCCAGCCGACACTTGGCATTGCGCAAGATGATCTTAGGCTTGTGTGCGGCTGCTCGGCCATGGAAACCCATTTCATGAAGCTCCCGACGAACACTTATTATGCTGACGTTGCTTTCAGAGGCAGTTTTGAACACTGTAATGAGTGTTGCAACCGAGGACAGACGATTTATACGCGCTACGCGCTTCAGCACTCGGCGGTCCCGTTCTGTGAGCTTGTGTGGCCTACCACTTCGTGGCTGAGCCGTTGTTTCTCCTAGACATTTCCACTACACAATAACAGCACTTACAGTTGACCCGGGCAGCTCTAGCATGGGCGACATTTGATTTTAGTTGTAATGATCAAGTTGTAAAGATTTATTGGATAATTAAAGGACCCAAACCTTTTGGTTTACAATACCAAATCTTGGTATAGTTTTCTTTTGCATTGTCCATATGCAGTTGACAAACGTCCTTAATTGTTGGTGCTTAATTACTTAATTGTTGGTCCCTTCTATACAAACATAATTTTCCCCCTCATAAGTATGTTATATGGAATTATTTTGTCATAAAATATAAAAACAAGTCACTATTTTTAGAACATTGGTTTAGAACGGACATTTTAATTGTGGGCCAGCTTCTCATTTCAGACAGACATCTTTATACATACAATGTTTTTTTTTGAATGTATGAGCTCGCTGTCTCACTAAAGGAAGATAAAACGGTGTGTAAAAATATTACCAGATGGTATTCTAACCCTTATGAAACCAATTGTGGTCAATACAGATCCATTACTTCTAAATTCAACCATAGTCATTGTCTCAATTATTATTATTTTTTTTTAAATCAATAATTCATTCATTAGAGAAGCAGTTCCAATTGCAAAATGTAGGTGGAACGTTTAATGTGTTGTAAATTGGCTAAAGGTATGGACTTAAAAAATATGTGCTCACAAACAAAGTGAGAGAAACATTCTTTAAAATAGCAAATATGTTTTACCTGTTTTTTCATTTACCAATGAAAGTATTTGTAAATATATTAGAAATGTTGATGAGAAATTTACATTTTGTCAATATGGGACAGAATCACTTGAGCATCTGCAAGCTTCTGATGTTCTTTTGGTTTTTGATAGTCCAATATTCTCTACTAACAAAAAGTATGTGATGAATTTGATATATTCAATATTTTTAAAGGTACATTTAAATAATTACTTTGCCACATTGAATACAATGCTCTGTAATAATAAGAAAGTAATGAATTCAATTGATAATCTGTTTTTGTGTTTATTTGTTTGTTTGTTTTTTATGTTTTGTGTTACGAAATCTATACTGTACATCCTTCTTAAAATGTTTAAAACTTTTGATTACGTATCCTTCACAATGCATGGAATAAAAAAAACAATGGCTGCCATTTTCATACCATTCTAGAGCTTTGAGGTTTTATGACATAGCCCCTCTAGAAATTTCATAGGATCTCTATGCTCATATTCCCCTGTCATCCATCCGCTGCTGTGCCCTGGCCTGTTAACACAGTCTACGCCATTCATCATACATGTCATCAGTTTGCTTTGGAATGGCATCTCCTATATCATACATCAATGTGGCCATCAGAGTTCTTGTTTTTTATGTGATCCTATGTCTTACATACTGTAAATATGTCTAGCTATACATCCTTATCTATTGCACACTTGGGTTCACCTTGTGTTGAAGGTACATTTCTCTCTAAAGTTAAAGCCATAAGAGGAAGACATTTATAGTGAAATCATAGATATGGCAGCAGGGTTAGATAATCAGTGTTTTGGCATCTGTGAGTGTCTCTCTGACAACATGGTTTTGTCTGGGAGAGTGCATTCCAGTCTGTATTTTTATTTATTTACTTGCTGAGTATGTAACAACATGATCTTTTATTTAGATTACTGTGCTAATACAAAAGCGAGAGTAAAGTTGCTGCACACACACAGATCCAGAGATATACTCAGGCTTAATTTGTCAAAGCTCACACAATAAATTAGAAATGTCCTGATGTTTGTGACAGTGACAAATGTTTCATGTTGTATAGGGTTAAATGCAACTACATAGCTCTTAGCCACAGCAATTTCTTCTATTCTGTTGAATTGAGACAGCGGCTATCAGGTGTTGTAGAATGCACTTTCTTTCTCACACAATACGGGTAGATTTTAACATTCCATCCTCATCATTTGACAGTGCCCAGGGGAGTGACATTGTCCAGTTATGGGGTGATTACATTTTCAAATTCTGCTACTGACCTTGGGAGATTCTACTGAAGGAGCTCAGCATTCATTTCTTGTCAGGGGAGGGACATAGTTTCTGCTAAACAGTGACACGCTAGTACATAACAGTAGCATCAAGATAAGCCAGAGCAAAACATGGATTAATCTGAATATACTTAAAGAGACAGATCTCTGCTTAACCATGAGTTGAAGAGCTGGAAGTGAAGCTCAGAATGTAAATCTCCACGTTCTGAACACTTTATTACAATTTTTTGTTGGCTATTTTTGTAAATAATTAATGAAGATTAAAGCTAGAATCTGCAGTTAAAATAATAACAAAGTAGGCACACTGCCTCTGTTTTGGTAAAAAGATGATGGACGGGCTTGAAGAAATATATCCACTCTCAAATTCATAGACAGAGCTATAGATGCAAGGACTGACCATCCATGATATCAACATAACAGTTTTAACCATGTTTTTGAGGCTACAATAATAATATGTTCTATATGCACGTGCAAACAAGAGGTTCCCCAGTAAACATCAGGTGCTGCAGATTGCCATAATTACTAGCCATCTATCTAGCTAGATAGTTGTTTAGCTAGCACAAAATTACAAATTCACGCAATATATATACACACATTGACTTGTTGCTACCAGATCCACTAAACAAAATAATCAGACAACATTTATCAGATGCCATGGCCTCCCCAGACCCTTACATAACTGTGCTGAAGGGCCTATTTCCTGTTTATTATTAGTTTGCTGTAGTGGTGTTAGCTAAATACATTTGGCTAGCAAAGCAAATAACCACAGAGCTAGTGTGATGTGAAAGTAGAGAAAAATCAGGTTACTTTTTTAGCCAGCTAGATAGATTAATTTCTCTCATGACAGCAAACAATATACAGTGGGGAGAACAAGTATTTGATACACTGCCGATTTCGCAGGTTTTCCTACTTACAAAGCATGTAGAGGTCTGTAATTTTTATCATAGGTACACTTCAACTGTGAGAGACGGTATCTAAAACAAAAATCCAGAAAATCACATTGTATGATTTTTTTATAATTAATTTGCATTTTATTGCATGACATAAGTATTTGATCACCTACCAACCAGTAAGAATTCCGGCTCTCACAGACCTGTTAGTTATTCTTTAAGAAGCCCTCCTGTTCTCCACTCATTACCTGTATTAACTGCACCTGTTTGAACTTGTTACCTGTATAAAAGACACCTGTCCATACACTCAATCAAACAGACTCCAACCTCTCCACAAAGACCAGAGAGCTGTGTAAGGACATCAGGGATAAAATTGTAGACCTGCACAAGGCTGGGATGGGCTACAGGACAATAGGCAAGCAGCTTGGTGAGAAGGCAACAACTGTTGGCGCAATTATTAGAAAATGGAAGAAGTTCAAGATGACGGACAATCTCCCTCGGTCTGGGGCACCATGCAAGATCTCACCTCACGGGGCATCAATGATCATGAGGAAGGTGAGGGATCAGCCCAGAACTACACGGCAGGACCTGGTCAATGACCTGAAGAGAGCTGGGACCTCAGTCTCAAAGAAAAACATTAGTAACACACTACGCCGTCATGGATTAAAATCCTGCAGCGCACGCAAGGTCGCCCTGCTCAAGCCAGCGCATGTCCAGGCCCGTCTGAAGTTTGCCAATGACCATCTGGATGATCCAGAGGAGGAATGGGAGAAGGTCATGTGGTCTGATGAGACAAAAATAGAGCTTTTTGGTCTAAACTCCACTCGCCGTGTTTGGAGGAAGAAGAAGGATGAGTACAACCCCAAGAACACCATCCCAACCGTGAAGCATGGAGGTGGAAAAATCATTCTTTGGGGATGCTTTTCTGCAAAGGGGACAGGACGACTGCACCATATTGATGGGAGGATGGATGGGGCCATGTATCGCGAGATCTTGGCCAACAACCTCCTTCTCTCAGTAAGAGCATTGAAGATGGGTCGTGGCTGGGTTTTCCAGCATGACAACGACCCGAAACACACAGCCAGGGCAACTAAGGAGTGGCTCTGTAAGAAGCATCTCAAGGTCCTGGAGTGGCCTAGCCAGTCTCCAGACCTGAACCCAATGGAAAATCTTTCGAGGGAGCTGAAAGTCCGTATTGCCCAGCGACAGCCCCGAAACCTGAAGGATCTGGAGAAGGTCTGTATGGAGGAGTGGGCCAAAATCCCTGCTGCAGTGTGTGCAAACCTGGTCAAGAACTACAGGAAACGTATGGTCTCTGTAATTGCAAACAAAGGTTTCTGTACCAAACATTAAGTTCTGCTTTTCTGATGTATCAAATACTTATGTCATGCAATAATATGCAAATGTATTACTTAAAACATTTTTTCTGGATTTTTGTTTTAGATTCCGTCACTCACAGTTGAAGAGTACATATGATAAAAATTACAGACATCTACATGCTTTGTAAGTGGGAAAACCTGCAAAATCCGCAGTGTATCAAATACTTGTTCTCCCCACTGTAACTAAATTAAATGTAGCTAGCATACGAGTCCAATATTTGACGACCACATTGTATATGTCAAAAGTTAGCTAGCAGCAATAATTACCCCACTATCAACCCCTCTCTCCCCTCTAACAAATCTGTCTCTACTATCTCTTCATTTTCTTTCTTCAAAACGCAGCTACATTTTACCCAGGTCTATTGCCTACATAGTTTCAATTAAGAAACATAATCATGAACCGCTAGCTTGTGCTAGTCATGTACAGTCATGGCCAAAAGTTTTGAGAATGACAGAAGTATTGTTCTCCACAAAGTTTGCTGCTTCAGTGTTCTTAGATCTTTCTGTCAGTAGTTACTATGGTACACTGAAGTATAATTACAAGTATTCCATAAGTGTCAAAGGCTTTCATTGACAATGACATTCAGTTTATGCAAAGAGTCAATATTTGCAGTGTTTACCTTTCTTTTTCAAGACCTCTGCAATCCGCCCTGGTATGCTGTCAATTAACTTCTGGGCCACATCCTGACTGATGGCAGGCCATTCTTGCATAATCAATGCTAGAAGTTTGTCAGAAGTTGTGGGTTTTTGTTTGTCCACCAGCCTCTTGAGGATCGACCACAAGTTCTCAATGGGATTAAGGTCTGGGAAGTTTCCTGGCCATGGACCCAAAATGTTGATGTTTTGTTCCCCGAGCCACTTAGTAATCACTTTTGTCTTATGGCAAGGTGCTCCATCATGCTGGAAAAGGCATTAAACTGTTCTTGGATGGTTGTGAGAAGTTGCTCACGGAGGATGTGTTGGTACCATTCTTTATTCATGGCTGTGTTCTTAGGCAAAATTGTGAGTGAGCCCACTCCCTTGGCTGAGAAGCAACCCCACACATGAATGGTCTGAGGATGCTTTACTGTTGGCATGACACAGGACTGATGGTAGCGCTCACCTTGTCTTCTCCGGACAAGGTGTTTTCTGGATGGCCCAAACAATCGGAAAGGGGATTCATCAGAGAAAATGACTCTACCCCAGTCCTCAGCAGTCCAATCCCTGTACCTTTTGCAGAATATCAGTCTGTCCCTGATGTTTTTCCTGGAGAGAAGTGGCTTCTTTGCTGCCCTTCTTGACACCAGGCAATCCTCCAAAAGTCTTCGCCTCACTGTGCGTGCAGATGCACTCACACCTGCTTGCTGCCATTCCTGAGCAAGCTCTGCACTGGTAGTGCCCCGATCCCGCAGCTGAATCAACTTTAGGAGATGGTCCTGGTGCTTGCTGGACTTTCTTGGGCGCCCTGATGCCTTCTTCACAACAATTGAACCTCTCTCCTTGAAGTTCTTGATGATCCGATAAATGGTTGATTTAGGTGCAATCTTACCAGCAGCAATATCCTTGCCTGTGAAGCCCTTATTGTGCAAAGCAATGATGACGGCACGTGTTTCCTTGCAGGTAACCATGGTTGACAGAGGAAGAACAATGATTTCAAGCATCACCCTCCTTTTAAAGCTTCCAGTCTGTTATTCTGACTCAATCAGCATGACAAAGTGATCTCCAGTCCTCGTCAACACTCTCACCTGTGTTAACGAGACAATCCCTGACATGATGGCAGCTGGTCCTTTTGTGGCAGGGCTGAAATGCAGTGGAAATGTTTTTTGGGGATTAAGTTCATTTTCATGACAAAGAAGTACTTTGCAATTAATTGCAATTCATCTGATCACTCTTCATGACATTCTGAAGTATATGCAAATTGCCATCATCAACACTGAGGCAGCAAACTTTGTGGAGACCAATACTTGTGTCATTCTCAAAACTTTTGGCCACGACTGTACTATTGACCTCAGGTTATGAGACCTAGCTAGTGGTTTGTTTACATGTAGTAAAGCTAGACTATAACACAAATGCAAGCGCTGACACCTTGTGGTGATAATGTTGAACTGCATATAATTACACCAGGATGACACTTTTGAAGTAGGAAGTACTTTTGAAGTACATACACTTAGGTTGAAGTCATTAAAACTCATTTTTCAACCACTCCACAGATTTCATGTTAACAAACTATAGTTTTGGCAAGTCGGTTAGGACATCTACTTTGTGCATGACACAAGTAATTCTTCCAACAATTGATTACAGACAGATTATTTCACTTATAATTCACTATATCACAATTCCAGTGGGTCAGAAGTGTACATACACTAAGTTGACTGTGCCTTTAAACAGCTTGGGAAATTCCAGAAAATGATATCATGGCTGTAGAAGCTTCTGATATGCTAATTGACATCATTTGAGTCAATTGGAGGTGTACCTGTTGATGTATTTCAAGGCCTACCTTCAAACTCAGTGCCTCTTTGCTCAACATCATGGGAAAATACAAATAAATCAGCCAAGACCTCAGAACATTTTTTTTTAGACCTCCACTTTTCTGGTTCATCCTTGGGAGCAATTTCCAAATGCCTGAAGGTACCGCGTTCATCTGTACAAACAATAGTACGCAAGTATAAACACCATAGGACCACGCAACAGTCATACCACGTAGGAAGGAGACGCGTTCTGTCTCCTAGAGATTAATGTACTTTTGTGCGAAAAGTGCAAATCAATCCCAGAACAACAGCAAAGGACCTTGTGAAAATGCTGGAAGAAACAGGTACAAAAGTAAAACGAGTCCTATATCGACATAACCTGAAAGGCCGCTCAGCAAGGAAGAAGCCGCTGCTCCAAAACTGCCATAAAAAAGCCAGACTACGGTTTACAACTGCACATGGGAACAAAGATCGTGCTTTTTGTCCTCTGGTCTGATGAAACAAAAATAGAACTGTTTGGCCATAATGACCATTGTTATGTTTAGAGGAGAAAGGGGGAGGCTTGCAAGCCGAAGAACACCATCCCAACCGTGAAGCACAGGGGGGTTGCAGCATCACGTTGTGGGGGTGCTTTGCTGCAGGAGGGACTGGTGCACTTCACAAAATAGATGGCATCACGAGGAAGGAAAATTTGGTGGATATATTGAAGCAACATCTCAAGACATCAGTCAGGAAGTTAAAGCTTGGTCGTAAATGGGTCTTCCAAATGGACAATGACCCCAAGTATACTTAGAAAGTTGTGGCAAAATGGCTTAAGGACAACAAAGTCAAGGTATTGGAGTGGCCATCGCAAAGCCCTGACCTCAATCCTATAGAAAATGTGTGGGCTGAACTGAAAAAAAAGCAGTTACACCAGTTCTGTCAGGAGGAATGGGCCAGAATTCACCCAACTTATTGTGGGAAGCTTGTGGAAGGCTACCCGAAACATTTGACCCAAGTTAAACAATTTAATGTCAATGCTACCAAATACTCATTGAGTGTATGTAAACTTCTGACCCACTGGTAATGTGTTGAAAGAAATAAAAGCTGAAATAAGTAATTCTCTCTACTATTATTCTGACATTTCACATTCTTAAAATAAAGTGGATTTACTAGGATTAAATGTCAGGAATTGTGAAAAACTGAGTTTAAATGTATTTCACTAAGGTGTATGTAAACTTCCGACTTCAACTGTACATAAAATGAAGCCAATAAATTGCAACTTTATTTCAAGCAACATTTATTTTTAAATTAAATCAAATGAACCTTAAAATATTCCTTTCTGCACACCCTCATGATAGTGAAATGTTCATTAATTAATGATAATCACCCATTGATTCTTGAAAAATGGAAAGGTCAAGTGCTTTATTATCTAAATGTTAAAAGTGTCTGGGTGATGGAGAGAAACAAAATGGTGCAGTTTTTCGGCCATGTGTCAGAGAGGGATGTGTGAGCAGGTGGGTCTGGGCAGGGGTGATGTTGTGGATGTTTGTGTGGGTCTGTATGTTATCGCTTGTATATGTATGTTTTCTATTGTTAAAAAAAATAAATCTTGAAGAATATAACTTACAAATGCCTCATAAGCTTATTTAAACTGTCGTTGAGCCCCATCTGTCAGCTTTTTACCAAAACCGGGGCAGGAAGTATGCTTTGTTATTGTTTTCAACTGCTGATTGCTGCTGTAAGGCCAGGGTCGGCGCCAGAACGAAACATTTGGACGGGCATTTGATTTCCATAGACAGGCAAAAACAAATCACGGTACCCCTTATGTGTGCACACGCACACATTTTTTTAACGCTATAACCGCTGGGCCTCGAGGGTCCCCCCTTCTAGGTATTGAGCAGTCCTTCTGACTGCAACATTCTAACAGAATAATTAATAGGTGTTATATATGCTATCACATGTAGATAATAGGCAGAATCTACCGCACATCCAAAGCTCATTTGTGATGGTGCTGTAGGCAAAACTGGAGAAACAGGAAAAAGTCTCTGCACACTTCTATCGCAAAAATAATCATTTGTGACCCGTTTCAGGAAACTAGGCATATGTCGCAAGTCACGACTTCACAGGAGAGCCATTTGAATTGAAAAAAAAAAAAAATGTATTATCTAAATGCGTTTTGGGGCAGAAATGCCTTCTGGAACATGTGAACTTTCATGTGCTTTAATAACAAACTTGTATGCCATCTGTAAATACTAATAAAATTGTTAAATTATGAGCCTTGTTGGTTAAGCCTCAGAAAAAGACAGCAACCTTCCCACTAGCCATGAATGGCTGAGATAATGAGAGGGCTGGACATGCCGAGAGAGGAGTTCGGATTGGTCTGCCATATAGAAGGATTCTGTCTATTTGAGCTGGTCAGTCTGTGTTGGTAATCCTGTCGGACGCAGTAAAAAAATTTAAAAAATGTATTGTGTAGTGGAGCTGCATAAGTTTTGAAATCAGTGGAATTAGAGTATTGTAGCTAAAGAGATGGCGAAAACACCTATCTCCAGATTACATCTTCAAACTAAGGGCAACTGTCGCATGGTATCTGGCATGACAGGGAGACGAGTCCATCATGCATAATGATGTACAGTGGGGAGAACAAGTATTTGATACACTGCCGATTTTGCAGGTTTTCCTACTTACAAAGCATGTAGAGGTCTGTAATTTTTATCATAGGTACACTTCAACTGTGAGAGACGGAATCTAAAACAAAAATCCAGAAAATCACATTGTATGATTTTTAAATAATACATTTGCATTTTATTGCATGACATAAGTATTTGATCACCTACCAACCCGTAAGAATTCCGGCTCTCACAGACCTGTTAGTTTTTCTTTAAGAAGCCCTCCTGTTCTCCACTCATTACCTGTATTAACTGCACCTGTTTGAACTCGTTACCTGTATAAAAGACACCTGTCCACACACTCAATCAAACAGACTCCAACCTCTCCACAATGGCCAAGACCAGAGAGCTGTGTAAGGACATCAGGGATAAAATTGTAGACCTGCACAAGGCTGGGATGGGCTACAGGACAATAGGCAATCAGCTTGGTGAGAAGGCAACAACTGTTGGCGCAATTATTAGAAAATTGAAGAAGTTCAAGATGACGGTCAATCTCCCTCGGTCTGGGGCACCATGCAAAATCTCACCTCGTGGGGCATCAATGATCATGAGGAAGGTGAGGGATCAGCCCAGAACTACACGGCAGGACCTGGTCAATGACCTGAAGAGAGCTGGGACCACAGTCTCAAAGAACACCATTAATAACACACTACGCAGTCATGGGTTAAAATCCTGCAGCGCACGCAAGGTCCCCCTGCTCAAGCCAGCCTATGTCCAGGCCTGTCTGAAGTTTGCCAATGACCATCTGGATGATCCAGAGGAGGAATGGGAGAAGGTCATGTGGTCTGATGACACAAAAATTGGGCTTTTTGATCTAAACTCCACTCGCTGTGTTTGGAGGAAGAAGAAGGATGAGTACAATCCCAAGAGCACCATCCCAACCGTGAAGCATGGAGGTGGAAACATCATTCTTTGGGGATGCTTTTCTGCAAAGGGGACAGGACGACTGCACTGTATTGAGGGGAGGATGGATGGGGCCATGTATCGCGAGATCTTGGCCAACAACCTCCTTCCCTCAGTAAGAGCATTGAAGATGGGTCGTGGCTGGGTCTTCCAGCATGACAACGACCCGAAACACACAGCCAGGGCAACTAAGGAGTGGCTCCGTAAGAAGCATCTCAAGGTCCTGGAGTGGCCTAGCCAGTCTCCAGACCTGAACCCAATAGAAAATCGTATGATCTCTGTAATTGCAAACAAAGGTTACTGTACCAAATATTAAGTTCTGCTTTTCTGGTGTATCAAATACTTATGTCATGCAATAAAATGCAAATTAATTACTTAAAAATCATACAATGTGATTTTCTGTATTTTTGTTTTAGATTCCGTCACTCACAGTTGAAGAGTACCTATGATAAAAATTACAGACTTCTACATGCTTTGTAAGTGGGAAAACCTTCAAAATTGGCAGTGTATCAAATACTTGTTCTCCCCACTGTATATGGGTAAGATAGTCTAGCTAGGTATATATTTTCTGATTTTACACGTTTCTGATTTTGACAAAGTGGTTTCATTTCAAGCTAAATTGTACTGTTAGGTAATGGTGACTAACCCCATTCCGTACAAATTTGTGCAACCGCGGCATTCACACAATGAAAACGAATGGCACTGTAGCGACTGTGTTGGCATCAATATCTGGGGTGTGAACTACAGTTGAAGTCGGAAGTTTACATACACCTTAGCCAAATACATTTAAACTCAGTTTTTCACAATTCCTGACATTTAATCCTAGTTAAAATTCCCTGTCTTAGGTCAGTTAGGATCACCACTTTATTTTAAGAATGTGAAATGTCAGAATAATGATTTATTTAAGCTTTTATTTCTTTCATCACATTCCCATTGGGTCAGAAGTTTACATACACTCAATTAGTATTTGGTAGCATTGCCTTTAAATTGTTTAACTTGGGTCAAACGTTTCAGGTAGCCTTTACAAGCTTCCCGTAATAAGTTGGGTGAATTTTGGCCCATTCCTCCTGACATAACTGGTGTAACTGAGTCAGGGTTGTAGGCCTCCTTGCTTGCACACGCTTTTTCAGTTCTGCCCACACATTTTCTATAGGATTGAGGTCAGGGCTTTGTGATGGCCACTCCTATACCTTGACTTTGTTGTCCTTAAGCCATTTTGCCAAAACTTTGTAACTATGCTTGGGGCCATTGTCCATTTGGAAGACCCATTTGCGACCAAGCTTTAACTTCCTGACTGATGTCTTGAGATGTTGCTTCAATATATCCATATAATATAAGGATCCTCATGATGCCATCTATTTTGTGAAGTGCACCAGTCCCTCCTGCAGCAAAGCACCCCCACAACATGATGCTGCCACCCCCGTGCTTCACGGTTGGGATGGTGTTCTTCGGCTTGCAAGCCTCCCCCATTTTCCTCCAAACATAATGATGATAATGATCTGACCAGAGGACATTTCTCCAAAAAGTACGATCTTTGTCCCCATGTGCAGTTGCAAACCATAGTCTGGCTTTTTTATGGCGGTTTTGGAGCAGTGGCTTCTTCCTTGCTGAGCAGCCTTTCAGGTTATGTTGATCTAGGACTTGTTTTACTGTGGATACAATAGATACTTTTGTACCTGTTTCCTCCAGCATCTTCACAAGGTCCTTTGCTGTTGTTTTGGGATTGATTTGCACTTTTCGTACCAAAGTACGTTCATCTCAAGGAGACAGAACGTGTCTCCTTCCCGAGTGGTATGATGGCTGCGTGTTCCCATGGTGTTTATAGTTCCGCACTATTGTTTGTACAGATGAACGTGGTACCTTCAGGCATTTGGAAATTGCTCCCATGGATGAACCAGACTAGTGGAGGTCTACAATTTGTTTTCTGAGGTCTTGGCTGATTTCATTTTATTTTCCCATGATGTCGATCAAAGAGGCACTGAGTTTGAAGGTAGGCCTTGAAATACATCCACAGGTACTCCTCCAATTGACTCAAATGATGTCAATTAGCGTACCAGAAGCATCTAAAGCTATTACATAATTTTCTGGAATTGTCCAAGCTGTTTAAAGGCACAGTCGTCTTAGTGTATGTAAACGTCTGACCCACTGGATTTGTGATATAGTGAATTATAAGTGAAATAATCTGTCTGTAATCAATTGTTGGAAGATTTACTTGTGTCATGCACAAAGTAGATGTCCTAACCGACTTGCCAAAACTATAGTTTGTTAGCATGAAACCTTTGGAGTGGTTGAAAAATGAGTTTTAATGACTTCAACCTAAGTGTATGTAAACTTCCGACTTCAACTGTATGTATGTATATATGTATCTTTTTCAAAATATATTTCCTTTATTATTTTCATCCGCTAACTCTACCACCCCTCCCCTAATTGGAGTAAACTAATAAACAACAACACTTAGGCTTTTACTACCAGTTTATACAAACTATATACCTTTTACAGACACAATGTGTTGTACAATAGTTATATTTTGTTTGTGATAGTTATTACTGAATCGGATGCAGCTGAAAATAAACTAATCCCTAAATTGGTGAATTTTGTGGAAACTTTCCCATTAGTTTAAATCATGGTAACAATCATTCGTTTTACACCTCTGTAATTACAGACTGCAATTACCATCAATTACATGTTATTACAGTGTAACTATGAGTTATTACAATTATATACAGTGTAATAAGGAGCCCTTAAATTAAGTGTTACCGAAAAGAAACCACACACTGCTTTTGCCAGTATCAGCCTTTTCTTTTCTTTCAAGTTATTAGCAAATGATTCCCACACACACATACATTTTATCAGATGTGAGTGTTTTTCTTATTTCTAATAGTATAATTTTAAATGGAGAAAACGTGTGAGGATTTGCGAATCCTGTTGTTTCGGTATTGAATTGACAGGCCACATGTACTGTACAAGTGCGTTGGACATGCCCACGAGGCCAATACTAATCCCATCATATGTCTGTATTGGGCATACAATGCATTTGGAAAGTATTCAGACCCCTTGACTTTTTCCACATTTATTACATAACAGCCTTATTCTAAAATGGCTGAAATAAAAAAATGTCCTCATCAATTTTTTTTTTTTGCACATTTAGTAAAAGTAATAAAAAACTGAAATACCTATTCAGACTCTTTGCTATGAGACTCAAAATTGTGATCCGGTGCATTGTGTTTCCATTGATTATCCATGAGATGTTTCTAGAACTTGATTGGAGTCCACCTGTGGTAAATTATATTGATTGGACATGATTTGGAAAGGCATACACCTGTCTATATAAGGTCCCACAGTTGACAATGCATGTCAGAGCAAAAACCAAGCCATGAGGTCGAAGGAATTGACCGTAGAGGTTCGAGACAGGATTGTGTCGAGGCACAGATCTGGGGAAGGGTACCAAAAAATGTCTGCAGCATTGAAGATCCCCAAGAACACAGTGGCATCCGTCATTCTTAAATGTAAGAAGTTTGGAACCAGCAAGACTCTTCGTAGAGCTGGCCGCCCAGCCAAACTGAGCAATCGGGGGAGAAGGGCCTTGGTCAGGGAGGTGACCAAGAACCCGATGGTCGCTCTGACAGAGCTCTAGAGTTCCTCTGTGGAGATGGGAGAACCTTCCAGAAGGGCAATCATCTCTGCAGCCCTCCAATCAGGCCTTTATGGTAGAGTGGCCACACAGAAGCACATGACAGCCCGCTTGGAGTTTGCCAAAAGGCACCTAAAGACTCTCACACCATTAGAAACAAGATTATCTGGTCTGATGAAACCAAGATTAAACTCTTTGGCTTGATGAAAACCTACTCCAGAGCGCTCAGGACGTCAGACTGGGGCGAAGGTTGACCTTCCAACAGGACAACAAACCTAAGCACACAGCCAAGACAAACCAGGAGTGGCTTCGGGACAAGTCTCTGAATGGCCTTGAGTGGCCTAGCCAGAGCACAATCGAAGCTCCCCATCCAATCTGACAGAGCTTGAGAGGATCTGCAGAGAAGAATGTGAGAAACTCCCCAAATAGAGGTTACGTCACAAATACAGGTTACGCCACACCCAAGAAGACTCAAGGCTGGAATCGCTGCCAAAGGTGCTTCAAAAAAGTACTGAGTAAAGGGTCAGAATACTTATGTAAATGTGATATTTCTCGTCGTTGTTGGTAATCAGGCCTACCACTGTTGTGTTGTCTGCAAACTTGATGATATGAGTTTAAGGCGTGCGTGGCCACACAGTCATGGGTGAACAGGGAGTACAGGAGGGGGCTGATAACCTCCACAGACGCAGCAAATTGCAAGCATGAAAATGCACGTCACATTTCCAGGCTCGAAATTGCGAGTAAAGATTCCTGTGCAGTATGTGGTCTCTAATTGAATTGATTGTTACAAAAAAGCAGGAAAACATAAAGAATGTGCCTTGTAACATCTGAATCCGACTAATTAAACATTTGGCAGCACATCACTTTCATACAGAAGGCATAGAGTGTGTCCCCCTCCATATCCCCCTCACAAGGATTGGATTAGCTCAGACTTGAGCTTTGGCAATTTAGAGTAAATAAGATCTCTGGGGAGCTCCGTCTGTCAGCCCGGCCTTTCCACCATGCCTGCTAGCCCATCCAGTCCACACTACATAACAGTAGTGCCCAATACTTTTTACAGACATTCTTAATTTATCAGGGTTTTGGACGGCCGCCACAGGATTCTTCCCTGTGTGAATCTTCTGCTCGTTGGGCCCTTTGTTCCTGCAGGATTCAGTAGTGTAGACCGCTGCATTGTTTGACAGGAGTTCCAGTAGTTTACAGAGGAACAATGGTCTAATTTCAACCAACTGGCAATTTTCTGGTTGCCTGTCAATTTAGCTTTGTGATGTTGCGTGCAGACATCAGTATTTGAAAGACAGGCCTAACCCCTCTCTTGGCATGTGAGGCTGTTTTTACAATGGACTTCCCTGTACAATAAAACCTGGCGTAGTTTGATAAACAACGGCTTGAAACTGAATTTAATTGAATTTTACTGAGGTAGAAGTTTCTGTACTTTATTTTTTTGTTATATCAAAGTTTCCTCAACCAGCAACGATTGTCACTTGAAAAATAGATGTAAAACGATAGTGCTTTGGAATCATATCCCAACCATCTGGTGTTTATTGTTTGAGCTTCTCTCATGTGATTTGATTTCTGACTTAACTCACCATTGTCACTTCAGAACTCTGTGATATTCTCACAAATACTTTATCTGGATCCAACTCATCTTCGTGCAGTCTGGCCAGTGGCTATACACATTCCACTACAGCTGGTCAAACGTGTGTGTGTTTGTTCGTGCCTATCACCCTCTTTAAATGCTTTCCCAGGGGATGAGAGAGGCTTTTCCTCCATAGATATGATGTATCCTAAGCACCCATGTTTGACTCTGTCCAGTCTGCCAGTGTACTCTGTTCAGGTCTGGTGGACACCACTCCACCAGGGGAGAAAGTCTGGTCCAAAAGGTGCACAGTTCATGGATTCCAGTAAGCCCGGGATTACAGGGGAATCTCAAACATCCAGCTGGGAATTAGCTCTGATAATATGAAGACAAAGCCCAAGATCTCTTAACAAATCTTTAATCCTGGGCATGTAGGAGAGATATGCCTCACAGCACCCACAGGTGTGCACAAGTAAACAATATTGCTGGGGTAAATCTGACTTTCTGTTTACCTGGAAGAATAATTTAACATTTTTGGAGATTGTGCTCTGCAGAACTATACAAACAAAGTACTACTATGGTAGTAGCGCATATTGTCATCAGTGTCATACAATATAGCTCTATATATTTTATGGTTCTGGAGGTTATATGCCAACGTCATAGGCAGCATGCACTATCTATGCACAGGGTCTTTATCTGGACAGAGACCTCAACATTGGTGCACAAACATGTCAGACTATTTCATGGATGATTCAGTTTTTGCTGTAAACAAAGTTTGAAGTTTCTCGTCAAGTTATCGTCAGTCTGGAAGTTGACAAAACACAGCTATATCTTATCCTCTCACTCTCTAGACACTTCTCACAGATTCCTTTTGACTGGAATGTCTTTCCTCTGTCTCATAAACAAATCCTAAGCGTTTCTGTCTGTCTTTTTTACTTAACTTTTTTTTCCTGAAGGCTTCATTTCACTGAGATTTTCACAGGAGGGTTGGGATAAAATCAGCAGGCATGCCAGCTTGCATAGCTGTCTTTCACTTTCATCTGAATACTCGAATGCTTCAGAGGAAATTGCTGCAGACCTATCCGAAACCCAAACTCAGCCTTTATTGCCTGCCATATACATCCCAGTAAACGGGTGAAAACCTGAAGCATCCAGGCAGCACTTGACAGCATCTCTTCCAATCCACTCCAATCTTGACATTTCTAAAGCACAGTAAAATAATGAATTTCTGCTTAGTAAAGCTATCTTCAAATGGAATCTCAAATGTTTGGAAGTACTTTGTCACCTCGTGGCAACATCCGTATACTACTGAAGTACCAAAACCTCTGGAAACTGTGTGTGTGCTGAGGGTCAGTGTCTTGGGCTTTTGTAGGGCAGTGAAGGTTCACTTGGTGTGTTTTTGTTGTTGTTGGAAACATTCAACATGGTTATTGGCTTGTCCCCCAAAGGGATTGTAGTGAATGTCTCTGTGTCTAGTACTAGGAGTGTTCCCATATTAACATTCAGGCGATATGGCCCGATCCCTCCAGCTTCTAAAGTCCTCATAACACAGAGCCCTGTAAACACAATAAAGCCACATTATGCACAGAGCTTCTTTAATTCATGAGGGTCCCTCATAAATCTGTTTTCAATTAACAGCCTTTGGCGGCCATGGTTTTCCTATGTAAATTAACCCTTAGCTCCAACGGCCTTTCTGACAGTGATCTACCCATAATATGCTCTGTGGATTCCTCTCCTGTACCGCAGCGAGAGGCCTGAGAGCATGCACACACACACACACACACACACACACACACACACACACACACACACACACACACACACACACACACACACACACACACACACACACACACACACACACACACACACACACACACACACACACACACACACACACACACACACACACACACACACACACAGGTCTAAGTGACAGTCTGGACTTCCTCCCCTATACACACTACACACTCTCTCCAAGGCAGCTATTGTCCCGTGGTAGGAATGTGATAGTCCTTAAGAAAAGGATTTCCAGGACCGTCTCAGTGTCGGCATGTCAAATATTTAATTCCAGTGGACAGTTCCCCACTGCTGCAATGTGGCCACTCTCATACTGCTCTATTATATTTACCTAAGAGTAATGTTGAGATTGAGCACGGTCTATAATACAGTTCATACACATTATCATATAATTATTATAATCAGTGGGAGGAATTATTGTGTATCTGCCAAGATGTAAACCTAGAGTACATTAACCTGAAGCTATACACCTACACAAGCCTGGAGGCATTCTATTCATATTCATAGTAAATATACTGAACTAAAATATAAACGCAACATGTAAAGTGTTGGTCCCATGTTTCATGAGCTGAAATAAAAGAGCCCAGAAATCTTCCTGATGCACAATAAGCTTATTTCTCTCAAATGTTTTGCACAAATGTGTTTACATCCCTGTTAGTGAGCATTTCTCCTTCACCAAGATAATCCATCCACCTGACAGTTGTGGCATATCAAGAAGCTGAATAAACAGCATGATCATTACACAGGTGCACCTTGTGCTGGGAACAATAAAAGGCCACTCTAAAATGTGCACACAACACAATGCCACAGATGTCTAAAGTTTTGAGGGAGTGTGCAATTGGCATGCTGTCTGCAGGAATGTCCACCAGAGCTGTTGCCAGATAATTTAATGTTAATTTGGCAATCACAACCGCAGATCATGTGTAACCGCCAGCCTAGGACCTCCACATCCGGACAACTGATGAAACTGTGGGGTTGCACAACCAAAGACTTTTTGCACAAACTCAGGGAAGCTCATATGCGTGTTCGCTGTCCTCACCAGGTTCTTGACTTGACTGCAGTTGGTCATCGTAACCGACTTCATTGGGCAAATGCTCACCTTTGATTGCCACTGTCACACTGGAGAAGTGTTTTCTTCACGGATGAATCCCGGTTTCAACTGTACCTGGCAGATGGGAGACAACGGCGTGTATGCTGTCGTGTCGGAGAGCGATTTCTGATGTCAACGTTGTGAACAGAGTGCCCCATGATGGCGGTGGGGTTAGGGTATGGGCATGCATAAGCTACGGGCAACGAACACAATTGCATTTTATCAATGGAAATTTGAATGCACAGAGATACTGTGACGAGATCCTGAGGCCCATTTTCGTACCATTCATCCGCCTCCATCACCTCATGTTTTAGCATGACAATGCACTGCCCAATGTCGCAAGGATCTGTACACAATTCCAGGAAGCTGAAAATAGTCCAGTTCTTCTACAGTATGGCCTGCATACTCACCAGACATGTCACCTATTGAGCATGTTTGGAATGCTCTGGATCGACATGTATGACAGCGCATTCTAGTTCCTGCCAATATCAAGCATCACCAAACCAGAGAAGAGGAGTGGGACAAAATTCCACAGGCCATAACAAACAGCCTGATCAACTCTATGTGAAGGAGATGTGTCACACTGCTTGAGGCATATGGTGGTCACACCAGTTACTGACTGGTTTTCTGATCCATGCCCCATACCTTTTTTTTTAAAGGTATCTGTGACCAACAGATGCATATCTGTATTCCCAGTCATGTGAAATCCATAGATTAGGGCCTAATTTATTTATTTAAATTGACTGATTTCCTATTTTTGTTCAGTGTAGATACAGCGCATTCGGAAACTATTCAGACCCCTTGACTTTTTCCACATTTTGTTAAGTTACAGCCTTATTCTAAAATTGATTAAATAAAAATGTACCTCATCAATCTATAGACAATACCCCATAATGACAATGTGAAAACAGGTTTTTTGACATTTATAACAATTATTATAAACATATTTACATAAGTATTCAGACCCTTTGCTATGAGACTCGAATTTGAGCTCAGGTTCATCCTTTTTCCATTGATCGTCCTTGAGAGGTTTCTACAACTTGATTGGAGTTCACCTGTCGTAAATTCAATTGATTGGACATGATTTGTAAAGGCAAACACCTCGATATAAGGTCCCACAGTTGACAGTGCATGTCAGAGCAAAAACTAAGCCATGAGGTCGAAGAAAATGTCTGTAGAGCTCCAAGACAGGATTGTGTCAAGGCACAGGGTATCAAAACATTTCTGCAGCATTGAAGGTCCCCAGCAACACAGTGGCCTCCATCATTCTTAAATGGAAGAAGTTTGGAACCACCAAGTCTCTTCCTAGAGCTGGCCACCCAGCTAAACAGAGCAATCGGGGGTGAAGGGCCTTGGTCAGGGAGGTGACCAAGAACCCGATGTTCAGTCTGACAGAGCTCCAGAATTCCTCTGTGGAGATGGGATAATCTTCCAGAAGGACAACCATCTCTGCAGCACTACACCAATCAGGCCTTTATGGTAGAGTTGCCACTCCTCAGTAAAAGGCACATGACACCCCAGTTGGATTCTCTGGTCTGATGAAACCAAAATTGAACGCCAAGCGTCACTTTTGGAAGAAACCTGACACCATCTCTATGGTGAAGCATGGTGGTGGTAGCATCAGGCTGTGGGAATGTTTTTCAGCGGCAGGGACTGGGAGACTAGTCAGGATCGAGGGAAAGATGAACGGAGGAAAGTACAGAGAGATCCTTGATGAAAACCCGCTCCAGAGCGCTCAGGACCTCAGACTGGGGCGAAGGTTCACCTTCCAACAGGACAACGACCCTAAGCACACAGCCAAGACAACACAGGAGTGGCTTCGGAACAAGTCTCTGAACGTCCTTGAGTGGCCCAGCCAGAGCCCGGACTTGAACCCAATCGAACATCTCTGGAGAGACCTGAAAATAGCTGTACAGCAACGCTCCCCATCCAACCTGACAGAGTTTGAGAGGATCTGCAGAGAAGAATGGGAGAAATTCCCCAAATACATGTGTGCCAAGCTTTTAGCGTCATACCCAAGAAGACTCGAGGCTGTAATCACTGCCAAAGGTGCTTAAACAAAGTACTGAGTAAAGAGTCTGAATACTTTCCGTTTTTTATTTTTAATACATTTGCAAAAAATTCTAAAAACCTGTTTTAACTTAGTCATTATGGGGTATTGTGTGTAGATTTTTACATACATTTTAAAATATGGGTGTAACGTAACAACATTTGGAAAATGTCAAGGGGTCTGAATACTTTCCAAATGCACTGTAGCCTCTCAGCAGAAAATTACATAATTTGTTTCCTCATCCACAATGACTCAAAACTTAAGTGTATTTTAATATTTTCTTCCAAACCAAACCAAGTACAAACCTGTAATGCCAAGACTAATTTAAGAATACTTTTTACTTTTGTGTTATGTTTTATGTGTTTGTCTGCCTGCTTGTATCCCTTGGCCAACCTCAGACTGTTTTGTGAAAGGGATATGTTGACGGATGAGGACATTTGTCTCAGAGAGCACTGGTGAAGTGAGCTGAAGATAGCAAGTAAGATAGCACTGACTAGAGACATGGGAAAGTGGTTGTCAGTTATTTGTGGGAGAAGATGAGGGCAGAGGGAAGGAGATGTATAGAGAGTGGAGTCATTCCTGAGGTTGTGTAGTGAGCTTTGGCCGCTGACAGACAAACTCACCAAGCTGACCTAATTGGTGCCAAGCAGTGAATCCAAACGGAAGGAGCTGATTGGACACAATGAGCTGAGGATAGTGATGGTGGCTGGGTAAAGAGAAATGGTTGAGCTCTCCATGTTTGTGTGTGTGTGTGTGTGTAGGGATGTTGACAGGGAGGATTTGAGAGAAGCACATGTCTCAGTGCTGTCTGGGTAATGGATAGAGTGGGGAGAGGAGAGAGAGCACTGGCCTTCATACGGACCCCTAGGCTACTGTCTCACTAATAACAAATGATGAGTTTCCAAAATGGGAAGAAATTAGTTGTGCATTTTGATGAGGTTAAATTGACACCGGTTGGGGGTTTTGGTGACTTGCATCAGCTGCAATTCTTGCACATCTTTCTCAGAATGTCTGAAACCTAAAGTGACCCCAGCATATCACCCCCTGTTCAGGACACCCTCACGCTGAAATTAGAATGTTTGCAGAAATGACTATCTCTCAACACACTCCTCTCTGTCACTTCTGATGTCTGATGTCTTTGATAGCACACTTTGTAGTGGGATTCAATCTGACATTAAGGCTCAGAGACTCATAGTCTCTCGATGGCCCTATTTCTCTCTTATCCCTTTGTTATAGTAGCGGACTGTCAAATATTTCACCCATACTACACTCTTTTAGTTAACTGCTCTTGAACTACTTTTTAAGTATTTGCTAATATCAACAGGACTTCCCACCAATCAAGTGTGTACTATTCATAGGTGTAGATTCTCTCTTTGATAAAGCACTGGTCAATTGTTGATTTTGATGTTTTTGTAAACACCTTATTTTGATGTTGTAAGACAAGGTCATGTTATTGATAGTCAGATTTTAGGTTCTGAAATCAGTCAACAGACTTGACGACAACTAATGCATATATCCTATTCAAGACTTCAAGGCTCCCTAAATTTGAAATGAAAGAGTATTGCTGCACAGGGTGCCTGTCTGTCGGCTTCAACTGAAGGTGAAGCTGAAATCCTCTGTCGGAAAATCAATTGTAAAGATGGGATCAGGAGGAAGCTCTCTCTATATGTTAACTGACAGAATGTCCAAATAGGATTGTCTTGTTTCTCTTTTCTTTTCTGACTTTATAACAAATAAATTGTTATAAAGATATGAGAAGTGTAAAAGGAAAACTTTACGAGGCTTGCAATATTTTTTGCAAAAAATCTCCCCCTTTCAACTAGCCATACAAGCCCCTGATCTCCAACGTTACTAAGGAAACATTTCCTGGCCTGACAAAGAGGTATTACTATGGTGGAGAAGCAGATCCCATTGTATATTATTATAAACTGGGCGATAATTACAAGCCGAGGGATTGCCTTTGCAATGAGATTTAACATTTAGAATAGGTATCACACAGCCCAGAAGGTGAGTTATATGATTGCTTTGGTATGTTAATAATCCCTGAATGCTGGCTGAATGGTAAGATGCCCACCACACCTGGTGTTTGTTCTCTTAACTGTGACACTGGCTTAGAAATAATAGCCATACAGAACACAGTCAGTTTAATCAGAAACAAGAACGAGCTTATGAATCAGCAATTACATTTGAAACCCTAAGGGGGGCTGGATGGTTGGGCATTTCAACAAAACAAAAAGATTAAACACATTTTTTGGTTCCATCCTAATTGTTCTCTTGTATAATTGTTGTCATGTAGTCGAAAGAAGGGACTAAGGTTTTGATGGAGAGGGATTTGATTCAGTTCAGGTTGAGGAACTTTCTGTTAAGATGAAAAAGGATGTAGCGAAGCCCTCATGCTTGATGTCAGAGAGATACTAATGAACAACCCAACAAAATACCAAACTATTTTTCTCTTAGCGTGTTAGCAATTAACAAACAACGTGTGTTAGCCCCAAAGAACGTTCTGCTCAAGCCTTTGTAGTGTACCATTTAGCAATGCTAGTGGAAACAGATTGTATCAGTTAGCCGTGCATTCAAAAACATGAGGAAAGAGCGGTGAACTATCCCTTCAAATCCACTATCAGAGTAGGCCTGACTGTTGATTAGTTTGTTTCATTAAACATTTGGCAGGCTGGTTTATTGATGATGAGACATTCAAATGACTTGGATATCACCCTGTTACCTTTGTTAGAGATGATTTGCAAATTATATTTTCTGTGTGCCAAGATGACTTGAGTTCTCGTCCCTCTTCATTATAATTGTTTGACTCAGTTATCTCTACCGTCACTTTCCATTAATGTAGTTCAGTGTTACAATCTAGAGACGACAAGATAATTGCAATTGAGTGGCTTACATAGTTATTGCTATCCTAACAGGCAGAATCACACATTTACATTTTACATTTAGTCTCCGTAGAGCTTGGCTTATACCTGCATGCATATACAGTGCCTTCAGAAAATATTCACACAACTTGACTCTTCCACATTTTGTTGTGTTACAGCCTGAATTTAAAATGTAATAAATGTAATTTATTTGTCACTGGCCTACACACAATACCTCATAATGTCAAAGTGAAATGTTTTGACATTTTTACAAATTAATAGAAAATGTAAAGCTGAAATGTCTTGAGTCAATAAGTATTTTTACTCCTAAACGTTCAGGAGTAAAAAGATGCTTTATAAGTCACATAATAAGTTGCATGGTCAAGGGGTATGAATACTTTCTGAAGGCACTGCATTTCAACTCAAGCACAGCTAGTGTGTGGTGTGTGACTAGTCATGAACGTTAGCTGATGCTGCTACCAACATTACGTGCAAAGACATTGCTTTCGCGCTCACCACTGTGAGAGGATTTTAAGGAGGACACATATTTCTGCTTTTCAGATTTTGATATTTGTGTAAGCTCTTTTTGTTCACTGGATGCCACTCTGGCCTGATGGAAGTGTCGCTGCCGTGTCAGCTCTCCACAGCTTACTGGCCGGTTCTCTACAGGGATCCCTTTCCGAAGGGGTCTCCCCTTCCCTGGAGAATGGAGCTAGTAGGATGCTCCTGGAGATCTGTCACTCGCCGTGGAAGTCAAAAACGGCATCCTCTGGCAACAGGTGCCTCTTTGGAGATGTTAAGCCTGGACCGGACACAGACCAGACCTTCTTCCCTGGTGGCTCCGATTCCAGATCGGATCCGGAGGTACCCGCGCCTTTGTCCTCTGTTCTGTCTCCCTCTTCGGTGGCTTCTACCTCAGGTTAAAATCCTCAGAGCTTCCACCCTCATCCGACCGTGAGGCTCCCTGAGACTCCGGCCCATTCATCATCCACAATGTATACTACAGCTGGCTCGGGTCCATCGGGCCCCACCTCCCTTCAGTCCTCAAGGGGCTTTCAAAATCACTCCAGTTGAAGGAGCGGCCGGACCTCCTAAGTCATGGCACCAGCTGTTGTCATCGGCAGTTCTATTGTAAGAAACATTTTGGTTCCCGGGGCAAAAACTATGTTAATGATGTAAAGAATATTTGCTGGTCTGTGGTGTGTAATAAGAGCAGATGCTGCGCTTGACACATACATGAAATAGCTTATTCCAGTTAAATCCCCTTGGATTGATGGGGAATTTAAAATGTGTATAGTTGAGAGAGATGAGGCAAAAGGTATGGCAAATAAGTCTGGCAACACAACCGATTTGAGAAATTGCGAAATCATGTGACTAAACTGAATATAAAGGAGAATAAACTATACTATGAAAAAAATATAAATTATATAAAAGAATGATATTAAAAGCTTTGGAGCACCTTCAATTTTGGGCAAAAAGGCAAACTCAGCTCCATCATTCATTGAATCAGATGGCTCATTTATCACAAAACCCACTGATATTGCCAACTACTTTAATGATTTTTTCATTGGCAAGATTAGCAAACTTAAGTATGACATGCCAGCAACAAACGCTGGCACTACACATCCAAGTATATCTGATCAAATTATGAAAGACAAGCATTGTAATTTTGAATTCCGTAAAGTGAGTGTGGAAGAGGTCATAAATATTATTGTTGTCTATCAACAGTGACAAGCCACCGGGTCTAACAACTTGGATGGAGAATTACAGAGTATAATAGCAGACGATATTGCCACTCCTATTTGCTATATCCTCAATTTAATCATACCAGAAAGTGTGTGCCCTCAGGCCTGGAGGGAAGCAAAAGTCATTCCGCTACCTAAGAATAGTAAAGCCCCCTTTACTGGCTCAAATAGTCAACCAATTAGCCTGTTACCAAACCTTATCAAACTTTTGGAAAAAATGGTGTTTGACAATGCTAGTTTACAGTAAACAAACTGACAACAGACTTTCAGCACACTTATAGGGAAGGACATTCAACAAGCAAAGCACTTACACAAATGACTGATGATTGGCTGAGAGAAATCACTTATAAAAGATTGTGGGGGCTGTTTTGTTAGATTTCAGTGCGGCTTTTGACATTATCAATCATAGTCTGCTGCTTGAAAAACGTATGTGTTATGGCTTTACACCCCCTGCTATATTGTGGATAAAGAGTTACCTGTCTAACAGATCTTTAATGGAAGCATAATCCAGGTAAAATCAGGAATTCCCCAGGGCAGCTGTCTAGGCCCCTTACTTTTGAGGAAAGCCAATGTGTCTATGACTCAACACTGTACACGTCAGTTACTACAGCGATTTAAATTAATGTAACACTTAACAAAGAGCTTGCAGTCCGTTTCAGAATGGGTGGCAAGAAATACGTTTTTTTTTAAAAGCATTGTATTTGGGACATAAACCTTAAACTTCAACTAAATATTATAATGAATAATGTGGAGCAAGTTGAGGTGACTAAACTGCGGATGAGAGATGAGAGATTGACTTCATCACTACTTGTTTTTGTAAGAAGTGTTGACAAGCTGAATGCACCAAGCTGTCTGTTTAAACTACTAGCACACAGCTCGGACACCCATGCATACCCCACAGAGGTCTCTTCACAATCCCCAAGTCCAGAGCAGACTATGGGAGGCGCACTGTACTACATAGAGCCATGACTACATGGAACTCTATTCCACATCAGGTAAATGATGCAAGCAGTAGAATTACATTAAAAATACATCTTATGGAATGGCAGGGACTGTGATGTGAGACAAACACACAAACACAGGTACAGACACACGCATATGCACCCCAGCACACGCACTCTACACACACGTACATTGTAATATTGTTGTATGGTGGCATTATACATTTTGTATTCTAGATATGTAGTGGCGTAATAATGTTATATGATGTACTGTTTTATCTTTTGTTTTATGTGTAATGTAAGTGCCTTAAAAATTATTGGACCTTTTTTTTCGCCTAAAATTACATACCCAAATATAACTGCCTGTAGCTCAGGACATGGATATTCTTGATACCATTTGAAAGGAAACACTTTGAAGTTTGTGGAAATGTGAAGTTAATGTAGGAGAATATAAGACATTAAATCTGGTAAAAGATAATATAAAGACAAAAAATGAGTCTAGGCTCAGTTTAGATTTTGCAGAGTATGTGCAAAGTTTTAGACTGATACAATGAACTATTGCATTACTGTTTAAAATGTTGTATCAAGACTGCCCAAATGTTTCTATTGGTTAAATTAATAAATAAGTACAAAACTGTGCACTCTCCTCAAACAATAGCATGGTATTCTTTCACTGTAATAGCTACTGTAAATTGGACAGTGCAGTTAGATTAACACGAATTTAAGCTTTCTGCCCATATAAGATATGTCTATGACCTGGGAAATGTTCTTGTTACTTACAACGTCATGCTAATCACATTAGCGCACGTTAGCTCAACCGTCCCGAGGGCGGGACGCTATTCTTAATGTGTTTGGAGTAGCTAATAAAGAGTAGCTAATGGGGATCCATAATAAATACAAATACATATGTAGTGTGGCCTTGTGTCTAGCAGCTCACCCAGGGTGGTCACTGGGGTGAACATCCCTCCCAGTCAGATGACTCCTTGGATGGGCAGGGGGCTGGAAACTCATTTGGAATTCTGCCTGCCTGGCCGAAGTAAAGGTCAAAGCAGTTACCACTAGTGATGCGTGGGTTGACTCATAACCCACAGTCCCTGCGGTTATATCTACAGGGCAGGCAGGTTTAGGGTCATGAAATATTGTGTGGATGAAGGGCGGGCGGGTTGAATAAAGTGAAAACATTTAAAAAATACATAAATGCATAAATATTGTGCAATTTATGTCTATAGGCTACATTAAGGTTTTTCTTTCATTCTTTTTAGGCTATCTGGCATTAGAGCATAGGGCCATAAGCTTTAGGTCCCAAATGTATGCCCACCAAATTGCCTACACAACAATTGCCAAATGCTTTTGGGAACAGGCAGAAAAAGTTAATGTTGAGCCACTGAGGCAACAAGGACAATGTCTTGAGTTTAATTCAATAATAGAAAAGCTGCGAAATGGAGAGTTGAAAATACTGAGAAGGGAGGGCCAGAAAAGTAATATTTGGGAAAGATTTTGTGAAGTGGTCAAAGAGTATGATAGCAGAGCTGGCTATGTTAGAAGACGGGGACATCAAAGAGTCCTACAGTGGGGAGAACAAGTATTTGATACACTGCCGATTTTGCAGGTTTTCCTACTTACAAAGCATGTAGAGGTCTGTAATTTTTATCATAGGTACACTTCAACTGTGAGAGACGGAATCTAAAACAAAAATCCCGAAAATCACATTGTATGATTTTTAAATAATTAATTTGCATTTTATTGCATGACATAAGTATTTGATCACCTACCAACCAGTAAGAATTCCGGCTCTCACAGACCTGTTAGTTTTTCTTTAAGAAGCTCTCCTGTTCTCCACTCATTACCTGTATTAACTGCACCTGTTTGAACTCGTTGCCTGTATAAAAGACACCTGTCCACACACTTAATCAAACAGACTCCAACCTCTCCACAATGGCCAAGACCAGAGAGCTGTGTAAGGACATCAGGGATAAAATTGTAGTCTTCCAGCATGACAATGACCCGAAACACACAGCCAGGGCAACTAAGGAGTGGCTCCGTAAGAAGCATCTCAAGGTCCTGGAGTGGCCTAGCCAGTCTCCAGACCTGAACCCAATAGAAAATCTTTGGAGGGAGCTGAAAGTCCGCATTGTCCAGCGACAGCCCCGAAACCTGAAGGATCTGGATGGAGGAGTGGGCCAAAATCCCTGCTGCAGTGTGTGCAAACCTGGTCAAGAACTACAGGAAACGTATGATCTCTGTAATTGCAAACAAAGGTTTCTGTACCAAATATTAAGTTCTGCTTTTCTGATGTATCAAATACTTATGTCATGCAATAAAATGCAAATTAATTACTTAAAAATCACACAATGTGATTTTCTGGATTTTTGTTTTAGATTCCGTCACTCACAGTTGAAGAGTACCTATGATAAAAATTACAGACTTCTACATGCTTTGTAAGTAGGAAAACCTGCAAAATCGGCAGTGTATCAAATACTTGTTCTCCCCACTGTATATCTCGTCAAGGGAACTGTAGCCTACTGTTCAGATGGGTTAAATGGAAACTGAAATCTGGACACTGACTGTAGGTCTATAACTTCTCACATAGCCTTAATATTAACTCCTGCAGAATTAAACATTTCTTGCAGTAGAGGTGATCTTTATCAGCATCATAAAAGCTGATATTCAACCACATATAGTTGGCGGTTGCGGAGGGGTTATTAGCAGGGCCGGCCCTCCCGTTAGGTAAGATTCGTCGATCGCCTAGGGCGGCACTTGAATTTGGGGCGGCATTTTGACAATTGTCTGCTGCCCTCTGGCGCCCCTGATCGGCTACTACACCGCTGGCGGCACTCCAGTTGCCAGCTCATAGCGTTGCTGCAGTTCCCGTCCCCACCCGCTTCTCCCGGTGAGCGCTGTCGCTGTAGTAACCGATCAGGGGTGCTGGAGGGCGGCAGCCAATTGTCAAAATGCTGCCCCGGTTATTAGCAATTACGGGCGGGTGCAGATTAACTAAACAATAGTGTGCAAATGCAGCCCGCAATTCAGGGTGTTCCTGCATGTGGGCATTCCTGCATCTGCAGTGACGCCCCCCCCCCCCCCCCCCTTGAACATTCCATTGTTTCCTTCATGAACACCCCCCCTCGAGGATCCCATTGGTTCCTCCATGAACACCCCCACTCGAGCATCCCATTGGTTCAAAATGTGGGTCAAAAGGGAAATAAAAGTATCATCTGAGTTTTTGCCCATGCCTCCCGGAGTCCTCCTTGCTAGCTAGCGCTCCCGCCTGCTGAACACCTGCCCTCACCGTCGTTAACAGAACGGCGGGAAAACCTTGCCCAATAAGCGGGGCCGAAAGACGCTGTCTACCGGTCGCCCCCGCATAGCCACAGGAAGTAGGGATGCACCCCCTGAAAATGTTTAATACAAATAAATTATTAATAAAATAAAATAGAAACATTTATTTTTTTCACAAAAGTAGTGCACTGGGCCTTTACTAGTTCTGTATTAGCAGACCGCAATTGCACCCTTCTCGAACAAACAGCTGACCCGTGCACCACTAATTACCACACTCTCAGTCCCCATCATTTCTTGAGCTAAAGAAATTATGAATAACCAGACACTAGCTAGGTTTCCATCCGATTTTCATGCAAATATTCTTATTCTAAAAACTGCATAAAATGTGCATTTTCCCACCAGAGATGTTTCCATCAAACTTACTTTTTTCAGATAAAAGGCTGTGCGTGATGACGTAGTGCACATAAAAAATACCTGTGCCGTTAAATTCCCATGTGCGGAATGAAAGATACAAGTTAAATGGGTTTCCATTGCATTTTTAACTCTACTGATGGTTTTGTCACAAAAACTGTTGCGTTATATAGCCCACTCTTCTTGGCGTATGCACTCAAGCCAAAAGATCGCAGATACAGTGTGGGTAGGCTACCTACATTATGAGATTATTATGGATAAGAGGGAAATTATTTGTATTTGTCAAATGGCAGCCAAGCATCGATCAACAGAATAAGACCCTCAATATTTATTGGAAAGGAGCAACAAGTTCATCACCTTGCATATTAACCACCCTGTAAAGATCAATAACCATTTAATCTGTAGCCTAATAAACTGCATGCTTTCCCGAGTCATAGTGGGAGGACCACACAACATACCATCGCGTGACTCCAAGTTTACTTCGATGTGATGGTTATTATATCAATGTCTGTACATAAAGGCATTTTTACCGCCATTTCTCGCATAATGTATTTTACCGACACAAAAAGATCCCACTGAGTCGAACGAACAAATTGTCTGTCGGCATTTAATTTTACTGGCATTACATGATCCATCAACTTTTTTAATGCGTCCGGTAATTCATCCGCATGAAATGGTTGGATGGAAACGTGGTTACTGACATGGTTTATGGTTTATGAGAAGCACATTTATTTATTGATAATAATGTTTTTCTTGTGCAACTCTCGATAATATAGGCTCTTTCTGGACATACATATAGTGATCAAATGTTAAGTACAATGTGATATTGTTTACTAGTTTTTGTCGTACTTAAGTAAAAGTAAAGATCCCTTAACCGTAAAAGTGAAAGTTACCCAGTAAAATACTACTTGAGTAAAAGTCTAAAAGTATCTGGTTTTAATTGTACTTAAGAACAGTGGTAGAAAAAGTACTCAATTGTGATACTTGAGTAAAAGTACAAAGTTTTACTTAAGTACTTTACACCACTGGAGGACAGGATACCAACACTCAACACACCCTGTAACTCTTCTGAAGTAAAATCCTGTATACCCAAACACTTCTCTGCAGCTGCCACCACAACATTTATTTTCTGTGATTTACATACCATTTCTGCAGTACAGTTGATAACCGTTGCTATGAATGCTAAGAAGCCAACCTTACTAGATTATACTGTATATCACTAGTTGGCCTATCCCTATGTGCTGGCACAGATCTACTACTTACAGGGATCCTCTCAGGATCCCTCACCCTTGACCCATCCTCCTTTACTTTCTTCACTGCCTCAGCATACATCACCTTCTGCACTTCTACTCTGACTTTAACCACCTCAACCTCCCTCTCCCTCTCTTGCACCGGACACTTCCGATCCCCAGCAACACGGGCACCCCTACAGTAAACACAGTTTTATCCCCCGAAACACAATCCTCTAGCTCATGCCTTCCTGCAACACTTCCCACATCTTGGAATCTCCCTCCTAAAAACTGCTGCGACATGACCATAAACGCTGCAACTGAAACAGCACAGTGGATTCGGCACAAAAGCTCTTAACAGGATAACTGATAAATCCTAACGTGACCTTGTCGGGTGAAGACTCCGACTCAAAACTCAAAAGTACTGACTGCTCTGTTTCACCACGTTCACCACTGGGTTTGCGTCGCATAAAACAGCAGGCATCAAAAACACCAGGAATCTTTAACTTCAATTGCTCCACCTCCACAATTAATGCTACCCGATAAAATGACACCTCTGGGTCTTTCTCACAGGGATGGACACTTTTCTGGTGTGACCAATTGCATATGGAAGGAACATGCTAGTTGGGTATTTGAATTGTCAAATTACACCCGAATGCAAGTTTGAAATGTCCATGGCAGGGTCGAAAAATTATTTGAAAACTGACTTTGAAACATTCACAACTTTAAAGACAAATATGGCGACACAGTATGTGTACTTCAATACATTTTCATGTTAAATTGTTTGAGGTATGTTGAAAAAAAATGTTGAAGTTTTAAGAAACCAAACATCTTAAGTGTCTTTCTTCTACAAACTTTCTTCTCATCATTATGCGCAAATGTGTTTTCAGTCATGTCTCACGTCAAAGCACTATGATACCGTATCTGCAATATTATTAAATTTTTTCTGGGCTAATTAAACTGACTCATAGCCTAAACTAATTAATACTGGTCTGATGACAACAGAACACCGACAAGAGAACAATTAATGCGTCAGTCTAGACATTGTCTAGAGAAATACCATGTAATGAAGCAGGACAGCCAGAAAGACAAAGCTTGTGTTTAAGTGTATATTGAAAACTTTTTTTATTTGACCTTTAAATAAACAGGGAAATCTTAGTGAGACGAAGTTCTCTTACAAGGGAGCCCTGCACACAATCATACAAATTCATAACATTTGCAATTCCAATGCAATAAAAACAGACAATATTTACAAGCAATTCAAGAACAGTAACTTATAAAACACAATCATGAAAAACAAACACATTCCTCAGTAAAAAGGTTATCAACCAGCTGTCTGAACTGCCCTAGCGGAACCAAAACATCCAACTTTAGAGATTACTGGAGATCATTCTACAAGTAAGGTGCAACAAAAACTAAACACAGATCTACCTAACTCAGTGGAGATATGAGACCGGATCTGGTAGCTCGTACGTCTGTAGGTTTACAATAAAGTATGTTTTTGAAAGAGGGCTTTAACCATCTGTATAGCTGCTTTGAGCTCCGCTAGTTAGAGATACAGTACATGACAAAAGGTATGTGGACACCTGCTCGTCAAACATCTCATTCCAGAATCATGGGCATTAATATTGAGTTGGTCCCCACTTTGCTGCTAAAACAGCCTCACCTCTTCTGGGAAGGCTTTCCACTAGATGTTGGAGTATTGCTGCAGGGACTTGCTTCCATTCAGCCACAAAAGCATTAGTGAGGTCGGGCACTGATGTTGGACGATTAGGCCTGGCTGACAGTCGGCATTCCAATTCATCCCAAAGGTGTTCGATGGGGTTGAGGTCAGGTCTCTGTGCAGGACAGTCATGTTCATCCACACCAAACCCGACAAACCATTTCTGTATGGACCTCACTTTGTGCACGTGGGCATTGTCATGCAGAAACAGGAAAGGGCCTTCCCCAAACTGTTGCCATAAAGTTAGAGCGCAGAATCTTCTAGAATGTCATTGTATGCTGTAGCGATAAGATTTCCCTTCACTGGAACTAAGGGGCCTAGCCCGAACCATTATTCCTCCTGTACAGTTGGCATTCTGCATTGGGGCAGGTAGCGTTCTCCTGGCATCCGCCAAACCTTGATTAGTCCTTCGGACTCCAGAGAACGCATTTCAATGGCGGCGAGCTTTACACCACTCCAGCCGACGCTTGGCATTGCGCATGGTGATCTTAGGTTTGTGTGCGGCTACTCGGCCATGGAAACCCATTTCATGAAGCACAACAGTTTTTGTGCTGATGTTGCTTCCAGAGGCAGTTTGGAACTCGGTAGTGAGCGTTGCAACTGAAGACAGATTATCTTTACGCACTACGTGCTTCAGCACTCTGTGGTCCCGTTCTGTGAGCTTGTGTGGTCTACCACTTTGCGTCTGAGCCGCTGTTGCTCCTAGACGTTTCCAATTCACAATAACAGCACTTACAGTTGACCGGGGTAGCTCTAGCAATTTGACGAACGGTGTCATATGACTGTGCCATTCTACTGCCAATGTTTGTTTATGGAGATTGCATGGCTGTGTGCTCGGAACCAGTAGAGGTGAGAATGTTTGTAATGTTAGAATGCGCTGTAGGTTTGACATAACATGCACACTGTAAATCTCATGATTGATTGAGTACCTTTTTCATTAGATAGGCACTGGTATTATTTCTAATGTGCATAGCTTTGGTTAGCCTCAGGCGTCACTGGTATACAGTATCTACTATGGCTTGAGTAGCCTCAGACAGACAATATTATGCCCAGAGGGTCTGCTGATTATTGTCATAAAGATGTCTTTTTACCTGCAGATCTGCTGTTACCAATTTATTCCCCTGCTTGGTAAAACAGCCTATACCCTGACATGATTAAATAGTCTGTGATTTATGTTTGACTAATGTAATCTCTTGTCAAGTAATATCTAACATAAATTCTGAATGGATGATTTATCACTTGGCCCCGCAGACAACATCCTCCAGCACCCAAACATGACAAATTACCCTTATCTGATGAGCCGGAGTAAACCTACGCTAGATGCTTTTGCTGTTGCCGCAGTTAGGTTATTAAAAGGCAATATTTAATCACACAGAGAAAGTAAGACACGTCTTGTTGGTCATATGGCTCCTGTCTCATGTTGCAAGACATTGATTAACAAAATACATTACAGAGCTGTATTTGTATAAATGCTAGCCTCCGAAATGAGACCGGCTCAATTGACGAGGCAAATCACTCAATAACAGCAGACGTTTTGATCATCTTTTCCACATATAATTTTTCCGTAGAGACTGGTGGGAGGTATAGAGATTTGCTTATTATCAAACATGAAATTAAATGGAGAAACAGTCACAGTTAGCAGTCTAGGTTAGACAGAAGACAGATTACAGTAAAAATGCTGTTTATGCATAAGAACTAACCTTGTCTCAAATGAAAAAACATAACCTAAACCAATGTTATGTAATAGTCCTATTTTCCTATTTTGGATACATTAAAGACAACCCACACACATGCAAGCTCAGGCACATAGTCTGAATATCTTGCATCCCAGGGATTACGTAAAATTGTGTACATCCTATAAGAGAGATGTCATTATAATTCCACAGTGAATTGAAAATACATCACACAATATGCAGAAATCGCTCCGCCATTTCGTCGTTGCTAAAATTTGAATAGTTCGGCTAATTTCAGTTTATGTGACAAAACAAGCAAGTATAGTGTAGAGAATCATTGTACCATCTAAACTGCTGTGAAATATATGTTGAATAACCAAAAATATTGTATTTTCAGCTGTTTGAAGCGGGCGTACAACACCGAAAGTAAAAGACACAAAAACAAAACTTAAGAAGGGGAAGCATAGAAATAGCTTACATAGTACAGATCTACAGCTTCTTAGACTTGCTTTCAATGAGAATGACAGATCTATAACTCACTGGGGAGCAAGGCCCACCCAATCATTATTTATCTTTTTACCTAAACATGCAAACACCATCAGATATAATTCATAGCAAGCAGTGCACTGGAATGACATTCAGATGAAGTGGAATGACAATTCACTCTCATGGGATGGGTGGCCAAAAATAACTAAATGAAAGCCACAGCCCCAATAAACCACGAATATGACCGCATTGAGGTATATGTCGCTGTGCTTCTACGGCTATATGGACCATACCACTGCCTACTGCATTTGATCATTTAGCTAACAAGACAGCTCATAATCCAGTGCCTTTATCAAAGTCAACACACCTATGTTTTAGCTTTAATTAGCTTTAAAGCTTCATGGCAATATGTGTACAATAGCATGAGATTAGCATTAAACTGCTAATGTTCCTCTCTGCCCTATGACAAAATATGTAGAATTGCAGGAAGTTAGCAGTTCCCACCAACACATTTTTGGCTACGCTACTGGCTCAAGGAGTCTGGAATCATGTATGTCATATTGATTGTATTTATATAGGGTGGCAGGTATCATAGCTGTGAAGAGAGTTGGGCCAGTAACCGAAAGGTCGCTCGTTAGAATCACTGAGCCGACTAGGTGAAGAATCTGTCTGTGCCCTTAAGCAAGACACTTAACCCTAATTGCTCCTGTAAGTTGCTCTAGATGAGTGTCTGGTAAATGACTAAATTGTTTAATGTAAATATATATTTCCTGACTTGCTGTACCTTATTCAGTAAATGTCATTTAACCTGGTTTAGTGCTCCCATGCACCATTTTCCCATATGCACTCCCTCATTTTACATACAGCACAGTAGTAAGACGTAAATGACGGCAAGCAGTGTAGATGAGAGACGCAGACGAATGTCATTGTTGATATCAAAGAAATCTATATTCAATGTACAACCAGTTCGTATTTTTTTGAATATGCCACGGGACAGGAGATTCTTTTCAACCTAACTTGGAAAGTCTGTGATATGTAAAGCTTTTAAACCAGCTCAGATACTGTAATGTTATATACATATCTTATTAATTAGTGTGAAATCAAGCAACCTCTCAACCCATACATAGGATTAGGGGGAGCTATACTACACTGGTGATCTGGCTATAAATATATTAATATAAATATAAATAGGCAAGACATGGGATCAGCAGGAAGTTAGACTAATTAAGAACAATGACCTTTTGCCAGAGTATCATTTAAGGATTCAAGTATCTAAGGATATCAAGTATCTACCATGATTTGCATTGAAATTAACGTTGTAAGGGTAGTTTGTTTGAATGTCAGGATGTACAGGATTGAACTATTAGAAGGTAGGATTAGTTCTTATATAAAGGCTATACCCGCAGGGCATTCCACTGATTTCAAAACTCAGTCAATTTTTTCCATGACAACAACACTGTTGATCGCTGTTTCTTTCCCATCACTGTCATCAGAAGACTCTACAATGTCTGGCTCAATTAAAATGTTTTTAACTAAAACAGGGATTTCCTCATCATCTGATTCATTTTCAGTCAGAGAGAGTCAGCATGGCACGATTGTCCTATAGAAAGTAGTCCATCAACTTTTTACCACTGATATTCATCCTGTTAAATTCAGGGCAGCAATGTTGAGAGCAGTAGCATTACTTTTGCAGTTCTCCATGATATCTTTAAAATAATCCACGGTAGCAGGGATTATCTACACATACTGAGCAGCTCATGTTATAGACAGAAGCATTCCATATGGCGGACCAATTTGAACTCGTCTCTCGGCATGTCCAGCCCATCCATTATCTCAGACAATCATGGCTAGTGGGAAGGCCTTTTTCCGTGGCTAAACCAACTGGGCCTGTTATTTAAAATGTTATTCGTATTTACAGATGGCATACAAGTTTGTTATTAAGGCACATGAAAATTCACATGTTCCAGAATCCATTTCGCCCCAAAAAAATTTAGAATTTATTTTATGTTTGGCGTTCAAATGCCTCACTGTAAAGTTGTGATGTGCGACATGCGCCTAGCTACCTGAAACGGGTCACATTTTTACTCCTGAATTTATTTAGGCTTGCTATAACAAAGGTGTTGAATTGTTATTGACTCAAGACTTTCAGCTTTTCATTATTTATTAATTTGTTAAAATTCTGAAAAACACAATTCCACTTTGACATTATGGGGTATTGTGTGTATGTAGGCCAGTGACACAAGACCTCAATTTAAAAATTTAGGCAGTAACACCACAAAATGTGGAAAAATTTAAGAGGCGTGAATACGTTCTGAAGGCACTGTACAGTACATCATATAACAGGAGTTAATTTGCCTTATTTAAAGTAGTAGGCCTACTGTATACATACATTGCTTTCCAATAATGTGCTTTGTTATCTGCACCATGCACAGTACTGTATATAGTGTACTTCATTCCGAACTAAGAGATTAGAAAGGTCCGCCACAAGGTTATCTGGGGAATGTTTCCTGGAATGATTGTATAATATAATATGTATAATACACCCTCCGAACAGCACGGTTGTAGCACAACAGAAGACCACACCATCATCTCCCAGAGCCCAGTCTCATTCTCCAGACAGTCACCCAGAATTGCTTTTAAACTCTACTATGACAGTGTTTATTCTTTATTACACAGACTCTCCCAGAGGCTCCAAGCTCATTTAACATTATTACGATTTGACAATATTTCTCCCGCTGCCGTCTAACAGATCCCTTGGCAAAGCCACTGTGTTTTGATTGTGCTCGGGCATCAGATGGGCGCGGCAATGGCGGCGGCAGGAGTATGCTGGGTACGTTGGTTCCTCGGAGCGCCACACGCTGGTGAGACGGCTGAGTCAGGGGAGCTGCTCTCACACTCCTGCCGCGGTCTGCCTGTCTGCTTCCGAGCATGATGTCATTGGGGAGAGCAGTGTGGTTATGGGGGCTCATGGCCCTGCCTTTCAGTTCCTCTCAGCTTGCGGGAGTGACTGGCCTGACTGACACCTCACTGAAATCAAATCAATTACAGAGCTATGCTACGGCCCAGACTTCTCTGTAGCTGGAGACAGACAAACAGACAGGGCCATTTAGGGGACTCAGGAGGCTGGACAGGGCATCACATGGGGTCAGCCTAGGGTCAACATGACAAATAATTAAAAGACAAAAACATGCCTTGATTCTGGGGAGGTAAGAGCAAAGGTAAAAGTAAAGAAAAAGTATAAGACATATTCTTTGTAAGAGTGCTATTTATCAGAGAAACCTTTGGTAGGCTACTTACTACAAAATAAAGTAAGTAAAAAAAAATAAAAACCTAGCTACTGTTTAGCTTCCTCTAAAAATGGTGACACGCTGTGTGTCATTGAGCTCGCATTCAGCAATAGTGAGTAAAAAGTAATGGTGATGTTTTCTGAGACAAGTTATAGGGTAACTCTGAGTAACTCTGTAGGTGTAGCAGAGCTCTGACACTTTGAAGCTGTGATATATGGGCATGTGAGAGCAACAGACCTGGCATAACTACAGTTATAATATGCTTTGTGGAAATAAACTATTTTTTGGTTAATTTGTAATTGACAACAACAACCATTTGAATACAGATGCCAATAAATTACTTTTTAAACAATTTGAATACAGATCTCAGCAAGTAACTACTTTTTTTAAACAATTTGAATACAGATCTCAGGAAGTGAATACTTTTCAGAAACTATTGGATTGGCTCCCTTCAACTAATGGCAGGGCTGTATCTGGAACTGCATGTTGAAGATAGAAATATAATTAATAGAGCACACACAATATCCTATACTATTCCAATCTATCTGACAGTTATATTTGATCTATCTACAGTGCCCTCGGAAAGTATTCAGACCCCTTGACTTTTTCCACATTTTGTTACGTTACAGCCTCATTCTAAAATGGATTTAAAATTTTAAAAATCCTCAGCAATCTACACAAAATACCCCATAATGACAAAGCGAAAACAGGTTTTTAGGAATGAAAATACCTTATTTACATATGACCTTATTTACAAGTATTCAGACACATTTCTATGAGACTCGAAATTGAGCTGCATCCTGTTTCCATTGATCATCCTTGAGATGCTTCTACAACTTGATTGGAGTCCACCTGGGGTAAATTCAATTGATTGGACAGGATTTTGAAAGCTACACAACTGTCTATACAAAGGTCCCACAGTTGACAGTGCGTGTCAGAGCAAAAGCCAAGCCATGAGGTTGAAGGAATTGTCCGTTGAGCTCCGAGACAGGATTGTGTCGAGGCACAGATCTGGGGAAGGGTACAAAAACATGTCTGCAGCATTGAATAAATGTCATAAATGTCCCCAAGATCACAGTGGCTGAACAGAGCAAGGTACTGAGAGCGCCTTGATGAAAACCTGCTAAAGAGCGCTCAGACTGGGGCGAAGGTTCAGCTTCCAACAGGACAATGACCCTAAGCACACAGCCAAGACAACGCAGGAGTGGCTTCGGGACTCTGAAGTCTCTGAATGTCCTTGAGTGGCCCAGCCAGAGCCCGGACTTCAACCCGATCGAACATCTCTGGACAGACCTGAAAATAGCTGTGCAGAAACGCTCCCCATCCAACCTGACAGAGCTTGAGAGGATCTGCAGAGAAGAATGGGATAAACTCTCCAAATACAGGTGTGCTAAGCTTGTAGCGTCATACCCAAGAAGATTCGAGGCTGTAAATGCTGCCAAAAGTCCTTCAACAAAGTACTTATTAAAGCGTTTGAATAATTATGTAAATGTGATATTTCAGGTGTTTATTTTTAATACATTTGCATTGTTATTGTAATGGTGAGAGGTTAGTATGTCTTGTGGTTATGATATTCGTGCTTGTATTTAGCAGCCAGAATGCACCTTGCACCCTTTTTTCTCGCTTCTTCTCGCCATCAGTCATCTTTCTCGCCCGGTCCTCCGATATGAATTCCATCTCTGTGTGGGACTTCAGGAAACTCAGCGTCGATCCGCCCGCTGTTGCCATGCCACACGTCCGCTAGTCCGAAGTCCTCGCTCGGCTACCGTTCCGTTCAATCACTTGAACTTGATTTTCTCATCAACACTTGCTTTCTATAGAAATCCACAAAGAGAAGGAGGCTTTCAGGGTATTGCGGAACCTGCCATAAAGCATAAAAACATTTTTTTGGCAAGCATGCAGGGCGCGTCCCAAAAAGAGACTGAGCGTTGCTGTGTGTGTGAAAACGTAATACTAGGCTACATGTAACTCCACATGTCTCTACCATCCTGTTTTTCCTTTGTTTGATGTCAGACACCAAACTGTCTCACAGCGCAGCAACAATCCCTACTTAGTTATACATCAAAAGGGTCTGTTTGCTACTGGGCCTTTAATTTTTCAGCAGCAGGTGACAATGCTGCTATGTTAACACCCTGCTCCCCCAGACTGGCCAGCTCAGCTGAACAGCCATTATAAAATAACAGACACATCTGGTCCGAAGATGCCCACTTTCACAGCTCTCAACTTTGGAAAGTGTTTTAGATTTCATAAGAAAGAGAGGAATGAACACTATTGAGTATCTTTCTGTATTCTCACTGCAGTTTTCACAAATTTTACCAAAATAATGTCTCTCTCTCTCTCTCTCTCTCTCTCTCTCTCTCTCTCTCTTCTCTCTTTCTGTGTTTGTCATCCACAGGGTGATGAAGTTCTGACTGTTATAAAAACCAAGGCGCAGTGGCCAGCATGGCAGCCGCTGAATGTGTGAGTACACAGTGATGTACAAGAGTACCCTCACTTCTCACAGGTTTTAACATGTTAATTGTCTGTCTAAATAAGGTGAAATTACTTGAGGAGATTATCATTTGATAACTATTCATTGAGAATTTAGATGAAAACAGAATTTCTCATTCTTTTTTAGCTTCCTCAGAAAACAGGCTTAGGAGGAGATAATCACCCAGCACTAATTCAATGGCTACCTGTCTGGCCTGTGGGTGTTTTCTTTAAATTCATTAACAATTGTGTACATTTTTTATGAGGTATTTTGTTTACAAAAGAAAAAGACTCCTGTTTTGATGAGATATGTGTTTCCTCTGGGTGTTTAGGGTTAATGACCTCCCTCCAGCGGCAATATATTAAGACGTTATATTTACCTCATTTACCAACATCAGTTTACCATTTAAGCCAGCCAATTTTCTCTGTTTAAAAGAGGCTGTTTGGAGGAGACTTTTTAATCATCTTACAGGAACTGCTTGAATTAGATAAGTTATCTAATTGAGCAGTATCACACTCCCACATTGTGATATATTATAGAAATGTGCACAGTTGTGTTGTTTATCACTTACTTATATCATATTTTTAATTATCTCTTCACATTTTAGTAACTATTCAGATGTTACTGGTTATGTTTCTCTTAGTATTTGTGTTGTGGCAATGAACACATCACTCAATTCCCAAATGGCACCCTATTCCCTATATAGTGCACTACTTGTCTCCAGGGCCTATAGGGCTCTGTTTAAAAGTAGTACACTATATAGCTAATAGAGTGCCATTTGGGACGGAATCAGTCAGCCTTAACATTTCCAACATAATATCTATTTCATTAACACTTTTTTAATATGTTCTAGTGATACAACATTATTCTCTCTGAGTTCTAAATAGAAACCAGTAATTATATATCAAAATGTTGAGCTGTTATGACAGAAATATGTTATACTTGAGTGTGAGTGGTAATTCTGAATATTTATCCAACTAAAGTTTATAAATATACAGTGTGTAGCCTTCACCAGTCTTTAACATTGCCAATATTGCCAACCTTCTTTGTCAATACTAATGCATACATGTTCATCCTATACTGTACTAATGGAGCTGACCACTTGTGTAGCTGTCCACTAAAAGACCTGGCAGTCTCATGGAGCTACTGTACATTATATCATTGTGTGTTGATCAATCAGATCAATCTGCACATTGGGGAGCATACTGTGCATTTTTGTATATCTGTTTGTCTTTCCAGGCGGGCAGCTCCCTCGGCTGAGTTCTCAGTGGACCGTACGCGTCACCTCATGTCCTTTCTGAGCATGCTGGGGCCCAGCCCTGACTGGAACGTGGGTCTGTCTGCAGAGGACCTCTGCACCAAGGAGTGTGGCTGGGTCCAGAGGCTGGACCAAGACCTCATCCCCTGGGACGCAGGCACCGACAATGGGGTCACCTACGAGGTGAGGACCTGGGGCACCAGACATGGGGGTCAATATGTAGTAAATGGCTCTGGTTTCAGTTATCTAGTCAAAGACTTCTGCCATTCTGACTTTTATAACCATGCCTCTGTATTTTGCCATGAATCTGGAACAAAAGCTGTTGATCTACTTTCATTAATAGTGCAGGAGCATTGCTTTTTTATTTTTTGTTTAATGGCTTATGAATATACAAATTACCCAACTTTGGCTGAAAAACGAATAAACAGATTCAGCGAAAAACACACTGCAAACATAAAGCAGCACATCCACTGTGTTGTCGTTTTATTGAGGCGGACATATTTACCCAAGTGGCTGCCTCCCTGACTAGTATTGTGTTGCTACACTGTAAATATGTACCAAACAGATCCTCCGCTGGAACTTATATTTCATTTTCTGCTGGCTTGAAAAGATATTGGGAAAAGAAAAGGAAAGACGCTGCCATCTATAGGCCAGAAAATACACTGCAGATACAGTATATCCAGACTCCAAAGCAGACTCACTCACACTGCATAATCATACAGAAGTTCACACTCTGTAAATAGCCTTTATACTTTCTATGCAAAGAAAGTGGATGAATCATGCTTTCATTTATACCATATGTGATTTAGTTATTTAGTTTTTAGCTCCATATGTCGGCTGCAGTACCAATGAATATATCAGACAAAAGTGAACTAAAACTAGATTCCCTGGAGTTGAAGTAGAAAGGGACTCAATAGCTTTTATAGTTTTCTCTTCGCTGAAGTTACTGTTTTGGAACGGCAGCATGAAAGGTGGTTCACAAAGCACCTAGCAGGAAACAATGTCATAAATCACTCATAAAAGGAATATTACACAGCTGATCAATTATGCATATTGAGATCAAACACAGAAGCCCCTAACAGATGGCAGCTGAACATGACAAGGTGCTCGCTCTCAGCCCTGTGCCAACACTGTTTCACTAGCTCCCCTCCCTGTGCCCATACTACATATTACATTACATTTTAGTTATTTAGCAGATAATCTTGTCCAGAGCGACTTATAGTTAGTGAAATGTTCACACATTTATAGTCAAATTCTATGTTTCAAAATACAGTTGTGTGTTTTTTATGTTTAGAAAAAATATTTTGATCAATTTCATCCATAACCATTTGTTATGAACATTTGTCTGTTATTCAAAGTGTTGTTTGGATGTGATGGCAAAAATAAAAAATAAATTAATTCCCCCAGATAAGCATATATTTCCAAATGTTCACACATTTATAGTCATATTTTATGTTTCAAAATACACAGTTTTGTGTTTATGTTTTAAAAACATATTTTGATCAATTTCATCCATAGCCACTTGTTATGAACATTTGTCTGTTATTCAAAGTGTTGTGTTTCAGTGATACTCATAAGATGAGAATTTGGCGATTGAGCTAATCTGACATAACGGTATGACCTAAGATAACCACAGATAAGGCCGATTTAGGCTCTAACCAGAATAGAAAGCGGAGTGGGAGGCCCCGGTGCACAACTGAGCAAGAAGACAAGTACATTTGAGTGTCTAGATTGAGAAACAGACGCCTCACAAGTCCTCAACTGGCAGCTTCATTAAATAGTACAAAACACCAGTCTTAATGTCAACAGTGAAGAGGCGACTCCTGGATGCTGGCCTTCTAGGCAGAGTTGCAAAGAAAAAGCCATATCTTCCTTTGTCCAGTGTCTGTGTTCTTTTGCCCATCTTAATCTTTTATTTTTATTGGTGAGTCTGAGAAATAGCTTTTTCTTTGCAACTCTGCCTAGAAGGCCAGCATCCCAGAGTCGCCTCTTCACTGTTGACTGTTCTGTGAAGGGAGTAGTACACAGCGTTGTACGAGATCTTCAGTTTCTTGGCAATTTCTCGCATGGAATAGCCTTCATTTCTCAGAACAAGAATAGACTGACGAGTTTCAGAAGAAAGTTCTTTGTTCCTGGACATTTTGAGTCTGTAATCGAACCCACAAATGCTGATGCTTCAGAAACTCAACTAGTCTAAAGAAGGCCAGTTGTATTGCTTCTTTAATCATCACAACCGTTTTCAGCATAATTAACATAATTGCAAAAGGGTTTTCTAATGATCAATTATCCTTTTAAAATGATAAACTTGGATTAGCTAACACAATGTGCTATTGGAACACAAGAGTGATGGTTGCTGATAATGGGCCTCTGTACGCCTATGTAGATATTCCATAAAAAATCTGCGGTTTCCAGCTACAATAGTCATTTACAACATTAACAATGTCTACACTGGATTTCGGATCAATTTGATGTTATTTTAATGGACAAGAAAAAGTACTTTTCTTTCAAAAACAAGGACATTTCTAAGTGACCCCAAACTTTTGAATGGTAGTCATGTTTTTGACTGCACTGGGCCTTTAAAACCAACTCTGCACCTGAACTCCTGTTAGAATTACTGTTAGTACTTTTATAACAACTCCCTTCGCGGACCTATATTACCCTGTGTTACACTTACTCTTAGCCCAATGTTCATATTGTGTCCCTCATAGTCCACCCTTTCATACCATTCCAGTCTCCCAACAAGCCTACGATACCCCAGGAGAGGATCCGGCCCCTGACCAGCCTGGACCACCCCCAGAGTCCCTTCTACGACACTGAGGGAGGCCCTATCACAGCCTTGGCCCGGGTGGTGGTGGAAAGGATAGCCAGAAAGGTACCTACAGCTCCTGGCTCATTCATTCCACTATCTCTGTCTGTGTCTGCTCCCTCCCTCTGAAGAGATGTGAATGGTCATGCAACATAACTCTCCTCACAGTCACAATACATGCAATGTTGCTTTGGATACTTAGCTCTTTGAATGGGCAGTACACTGAGTGTACAAAACAGTAGGAACACCTGTCTTTCCAAGACATAAACTGACCAGGTGAATCCAGGTGAAAGCTTGGATCCTTTATTGATGTCACTTGTTAAAGCCACTTCAATCAGTGTAGATGAGGGGGAGGAGACAGGTAAAAAAAATATTTTAAAGCCTAGAGACAATTGAGACATGAATTGTGTATGTGTGCCATTCAGAGAGTGATTGGGCAAGACAAAATATTTAAGTGCCTTTTGAACGGGGTATGGTAGTAGGTGCCAGGTGCACCAGTTTGAGTGTGTCAAGAACTGCAATGCTGTTTCATGTTCAACAGTTTCCCGTGTGTATCAAGAATGGTCCACCACCCAAAGGACATCCAGCCAACTTGACACAACTGTGGGAAGCATTGGAGTCAATATGGGACAGCATCCCTGTGGAACACTTTCGGCACCTTGTAGAGTCCATGCCCGACGAATTGAGGCTGTTCTGAGGGCAAAAGGGGGTACAATTCAATATTAGGAAGATGTTCCTAATGTTTTGTACACTAAGCGTATATTGCCATAGTGATCAGAGCACGTCTTTGGAAACACAGAGAAAATTGACAATGTGTTTGTCTCCTGACAATTGAAGCAAAGAATTATAAAAAATCTATCTATTTTAAACCAACGACCAGATGTTATATTGACCTAACCTCCATTTTACAGAAGATTGCCCAGAAAATAAATTACACCTATTCAGGTGTTTACCCTTGTCTCCGATGAGAATGTGATATTAAATGGAAAATGGAGAATCTTATCAGTGTTTGTGATGTTGAATCATGTTTCTTGCCCACAGGGAGAGCAGTGCAATATTGTCCCGGACACCGTGGACGATATCGTGGCAGATATTGGCCAGGAGGAGAAGGAGGAAGGTGTGGAAGCACTTTATCTCAACCAATTTGGGATGTTCAATTTAAAAGCCACACACTCTAGCTGCTGGACTTGCTTTGCCTGGATCCCTGTTTAAACCTCCAGATGTCTGTCTGCTGAACACCATCAACACGGCCAAGCAGGAGAAATGAACCTGTGGGGTGTATGTTTCTAACCACACCCTGCAATTACCTTCCAATGCCCTCTTTCTGTTGAGGGCAACACTGTCTGTTTCCTAAACAGGACGGTCTCAACACTCTTAGAAGAAAAGGTGCTATCTAGAACCTAAAAGGGTTATTCGGCTGTCCCCATAGGATAACCCTTTGAAGAACCCTTATTGGTTCCAGGTAGAACCCTTTTGGTTTCTATGTAGAACCCTTTCCACAGAGGGTTCTACATGGAACTCAAAAGGGTTCTACCTGAAACCAAAAAGGGTTCTACCTGGAACCAAAAATGGTTATCCTATGGGAACAGCCAGAGAACCCTTTTGGAACCCTTTTGTCTAAGAGTGTAGTACATTACAATACACATACTGTGGTTACTGTACAGTAACTATACACTGTGGTGACCTGAACTGTATGAAGTTGAATTTACTTTTATAGGCGATTAGGCATTAGTCCATACCTATACAGCACCAGCACATTCTAAACCAGTGAAAATATAGGGTTATAAACAATAACATTTAGTATGAATTCCCCCTCCTCATTAACATGATCTAGTTATAATATGACAAGATAGTGACATTTAACCAATGCAGTTATTGTCACCCAAGCTGACCAAGATGACTTGTCAATGCATTGTCTCATTGAGTATTTCTTCCTCCAGACGACACTCCAGAGACGTGTATCTACTCCAACTGGTCTCCGTGGTCAGCTTGCAGCTCAGCCACATGTGACAAGGGCCGGAGGATGAGACAGAGGATGCTGAAGGCCCAGCTGGACCTCAGTGTGCCCTGCCCTCACACCCAGGACTTCAAGCCCTGCATGGGGCCTGGCTGCAGCGAGGAGGGTGAGGACTAAGGACAGTGTCACAGGCCTGTTTCTCATTCCTAGCACTAATGCACTTGAATAGCACAGTTCAATCACTGGTATGAGTCAGCTGACAAAGTTGTTTGCCTGCCTGGTAAATCTGGCTTTATAGACTATATTGGGTGAAACGTCTATGAAACGTCTGAGATTTGAAGTCTCATTCAGAACATGTTGTTCCATCTCCAATGGCTGTAAAATAGCTTCCAAAAATTAGCAGATAGTTAATATACTGCTTGGCAAGTTCGATGTATTAGTAGCCAACTAACGTTAGGTAACTAGCTAACATACTGAGGATAGCGTAGCTAACATATTGTCAGCCAACATAACGTGTAACTTAACTTATTTGAAAAGTCATTTATTACATTGCTCAACATTTTCTTAACATTTGTCATAATTAGTTAAAGCATTGAATTTGTATCGGCGATCCTGTCCGACTTCGGCTGCATATTTTCCGCCATTTTCTTCAAATCTGAAAACGTTGTGAAGCCATGCGCATTTTCTGAAGAATTGCATTATGGGCCCTAAAAGTACGGAAATAGTGTCCACTGCTTGTATACTTCTTTTTTGGAAAATTTAGTACGACATCTGGGAACTTTTGGTCATAAAGAAGAGGTTGTTGGCTAAAAGTTTGTGTGTTTGTCTGCTGCTCTGCAGGCTGAGCTGGTGACCCCTATGTAACCATGCACATGTCATATTGACAAAACACAGTCAAAATATCCATTATGTGCAAACAGACGATTCCTGAACTACGATGGGAGCAGGCCTGTGTTCATGAGAACAGGGATTAGGATTCAAATGGTGTCACGCTCCGCCAGTTTACTAGCCAAGCACTAGAAAACACAGTGGTGCCATTTTCTCCCGTTCCCTGGTTTACATGCTACCTAAGATGCACAATTAACACCGTTTTGTTGTTGCCATTCAAATACAACATGCAAAGCTGGGACTTTGGAGTCTCATCAAGTAGCACAACCAGGTAGAGATCAAAATACATGAATATGATATTCCACAAATGCTTCTTCTTCTTCTTCTTCTTCTTCTTCTTCTTCTTCTTCTTCTTCCAGTAAACAAGGCAGATCTGAAGGCTGTTCTATTCAGTCAGATTGTCATTAACTTTGTCTCTCAGGGACTAACTGCTCCTTTGTCCAATTCTCATCAGAGTTGTTCATTTAGACCACTGTGCTAAGAGGCACATGATCAGTCATGCAGAGGTGTTTGTCTTTTTCTCTTTCTCTTTCTCTTTCTCTCCTTTTTCCTACTATTATTCCCTCTCTCATTCCTCCCTTTATCTCATCTCGGGCCCCAAATCTCAGCTTTGTCAGGGCTTGATGAGTGGGCTTGAATTGTTCAAGGCTATTGTTTCTCTCCATCACACACTATCGATGAATAGGACTGGCATCGCATGCTTTTCCTCCTGCACGTCACTCCTTTGCTTTCATGTATCGCTCCCTTAACGTCCGTAGTTGATTGATATTCCTGAAGCAGGACGGGCAGACGAGAGAGAAATCCATGGAAAGTTCCCCAAAGTTTATCCATCCTCTTTGAAAACAAATCTATTTACATGCTCTGTTCCCAGCTAATTGGAGAGAGAGCAGAGTAAGATTAGGCAGGACTGAATAAATGATTTGAGGGTGTGTTACTTGTTACCAGAGAAAGGTGAAGGGAGGTTGAATTCAGAGGTGTCAGCTAGTAGTGATGGAATGAATGGACAGAGCTGTTGCATGTATGGCAAATTAATGACCCTGCTCATTTTCTCTAGCCTGGTTAAACCAGACTGAACCCTGCACTCACCATTACACAATGGCGATCACAGCCTCCAGTGTGGTTTAACCAGGCTTTGTCTTTGCCTCGTCATTCCCAGAAGCGTCTACCTGTATGATGTCCGAGTGGATCAGCTGGTCTCCATGCAGTGTGTCCTGTGGGATGGGGATGAGGTCTCGGGAGCGCTACATCAAACAGTTCCCAGAGGATGGATCCATCTGCTCTCTGAACACTGAGGAGACGGAGAAGTGTGTGGTCAACGATGACTGCTGTGAGTCTCACTGAAACTAGTTGCTCTGAGTCTTTGTGACATCAGGATCATGTTGTGAGTTCAGGCCTTTTGCGTTAGAACTACAATCCTTAGTTGCTACATCCATTTTTGGACATATAATTCATGATATACTGTATACCCATTGATTCTTAAAGAATCTAACTTATTTCCCTCATGAGCTTAGTTCAACTGTCATACCCCATCAGAACCCAAAATATAAACTTGTTTTACTTGAATGTTTGTAAAGAACGTAAATATAAACAAACACTGTATAGCCTCAAAACATGGTTAAAGCTATAATTTAGTCTATAATATGATGGCGTGAAGATGTATAGTCAAAGTAATCTAGAACAGGACATGAAGACAACCACAAATCCTATGTTGAAAAGCTGCTACCTGTGCGTAATGCATAAAGGTGGTAATTGGGAGCATATTCAGCGCGCGGGCCTTTCTGTTCTTTTAAGGTATACTTCAAGTAATCTTACTAACAGTTATCGCAAGCTGTCATAACAAAGAACCATCCCAGTATATGAGCGTTTATCTGTCCCTGTCTCTTCCATTAGCCCCCAGTAGCTGTGTGGTGACGGAGTGGGGTGAGTGGGATCCCTGCAGCACCACCTGTGGGCTGGGCATGAAGCAGCGTGAGCGCATGGTAAAGATGCCCCCCTCGGACGGTTCCATGTGCAAGGTGGAGGTGGCAGAGGTGGAGAAATGCATGATGCCCGAGTGCCGTGAGTAATGCCCTCCACACCTACTCAACACCTGCCTCATCCACCAGGTCCTGGGCTGCAGGCCAGAGACACTCCATCTTAAAGCACTGTGACAGGCAGCCTTGTTCAGCCATCTGCCAAGGGGCATCTGTAGTCTTTACCTATCTAGATCCAACAGGCTAGGTACAGAGGAGAGAATGCATGAGAAGACACTGAGTGTACAAAACATTAAGGACACCTGCTCTTTCCATGACAGAGTGACCGGGTGAATCCAAGTGAAAGCTAGGATCCCTTATTGATGTCACTTGTTAAAAGACTCAATATTAGGAAGACTCAATATTAGGAAGGCGTCATTAATGTTTTGTACACTCAGTGTATATTCACCCAATAAGATCATTTGAAGTCCCACGTATGAAAAACAGCAGCTGAAGATGGAGGAAATGAATGCTGTATGTTAATACTACCGAACAGCAGTTGTTCTGAAGACCATGGGACATTATTATGTGCAGACTACAGAATTAGTGACACTGACAGTCCCATGTATGGTCTATCCCGGCAGACTCCATCCCGTGCATGCTGTCTCCGTGGTCTGACTGGAGCGACTGCAGTGTGACATGCGGGAAGGGAGTGCGGAGACGCCAGCGTATGCTCAAGTCTCCGGACATGGGGGAGTGTACAGAGGAGCTGGAACAGGTGGAGCGGTGTATGCAGCCTGAGTGTCGTAAGTTCACCATCAGATGTTGCCATAAGGTTTACTACTACCATCAACACCAAAACACAGTGTGACCACTAGAAACTAATGCCCAACTTTGTGCATAATATTTGACATTCATTTGCTTTTTTCAGCACTGTCATAGCCTGGTCCCAGATCTTTCTGTATTGTATAGCTGACTCCTATGGTTTGTTTCGCATAACAATGGCCTGTGTGTTGCCAAAAGGTGTTGAGCCTTACACGCTGCCTACACCGCTCGCGTTGCGTGCGCAAGCGTTGCAAAATAAATGTACACATACATGTTATTCAATTATTGCACGCGCCAACAAGCGTCTACATTGACAGATGCAAAATAGAATTTGGTTCTATTTGGACCGTTTTATCTGTGGATTAATTGTCAGAGTAGAGGACCTTGTGTGTTTCAGGTAAAATAACAACCCAATGTTTATACTGTATACCAGGACAAATTAGCTAGCAACAGCAAGCTAGCTAGCTAGTTAAATTGCCATACATGTTTAATGCTTTTCGAAAATCAACTTGCGGCAATTATATTAATTTGGGGACAGGTCGAAAAGCATTAAACATGTATGGCAATTTTGCTAGCTAATTTGTCCTATTTAGCAAGCTAGCTTGCTGTTGCTAGCTAATTTGTCCTATTTAGCAAGCTAGCTTGCTGTTGCTAGCTAATTTGTCCTGGTATATAAACATTGGGTTGTTATTTTACCTGAAATGCACAAGGTCCTCTACTCCGAATAGTTTCTAGTCATTTCTCTTCCTTCCTTCAGGCTTCTTTTTATTCTTTGGGACTTCATATGGAGATTGGCAACTAACTTTCATAATAAACTGCATTACCACAGCCGACCAGTTCATCTTTCAATCACCCACGTGGGTTATGCTTCTAAACACCAATGAGGAGATGGCACGTGGGTATCTGCTCCTAAAAGCGTCACAAATAAAACCAACTTCTATTTTAGCGCCTGGCAACGCAGACGCTCGTTGGCGCACGAGCAGTGTGGGTGCAATGATTGAATAACATGTATGTGTACATTTATTTTGCAGCGTGTTAGAATCACAGACAGACGTAGTGGAAATCAGACACCATGCAGATTTCCATCACGGAGGATTTGACTTCTTCCGTATTTAAAGTGGAGTTCATTGATTGATATTCTAATTGGGTTCCTTACGAAGTAAAAACAACCGTATTATTCCCTGAATGATGCATTCAAATGTGAAAATGGATTATGGAAAGAATTATTGAAACGAGAAATCATTTTCTGGTTTTCAGGCAGACTGATATAACATAAGAAAAAATGACAATTTAGTCCTTATCAATAAACATTGCATTTCTTTTGTGTTCCTCTGGTTGAAAGTTTATGTTGCTTAAATGGAGGTGTTTCATCATTGTCAGGTAAGTAAGTAGTTGTCCAATGAGCACGGTAGATGAACATGAATAGTAACTTTTCACTCAACCTTTCAATACCCATCTCTGCCCCCAACCCTTTCCCATTTCTCCCCAGCTATGGACTGCATGGTGTCAGAGTGGACAGAGTGGTCTGAGTGCAATAAGTCCTGCGGTAAAGGCCACACCATCAGGACGCGCATGGTGAAGCTGGAGCCCCAGTTTGGAGGGGAGCCCTGCCCCGAGACGGTCCAGAGGAAGAAGTGTAAGATCAGGAAGTGCAAAAGGGGCTCCAGGGCCAGCGAGGAGAGGAAGAGACGGCGGGGGGGAGAGGTGGGCGGTGGGACGGAGAAGAGAAGGGGCAAACAACAAGGACGGGACGCAGCAGTGGAGGAACAGCCAGGTCAGTCATCATCATCACCTTTATGGCATATATACTGTATATACTGTGTATATACCTTTGTTATCATCATCTTCATCATTGTCTTCATCAAGACCATCATCGTCATCACCACTATTATTACCACTTTCAGCCATGTTCCACATTTTTGTTAATGTCATTGTCAAGCCATGCTTGATTCATGATTTATACACCACCTTGAAGCATCATTCATATACCAAATATAAAGGGCAAAATGTATAATTTATAAATGTATAATTTGGTGATGATTTCACAGTCACTCATCATTAAATTAATAGGGCAAGTCATTGGTGATGATTTCACAGTCACTCATCATTAAATTAATAGGGCAAGTCATTGGTGATGATTTCACAGTCACTCATCATTAAATGAATAGGGCAAGTCATTGGTGATGATTTCACAGTCACTCATCATTAAATTAATAGGGCTAGTCATTGGTGATGATTTCACAGTCACTCATCATTAAATTAATAGGGCAAGTCATTGGTGATGATTTCACAGTCACTCATCATTAATTGAGTCCCGCTGAGGTATCGGTTGTACCGCCGAATGTAAATAGACATTTCTCAGGTCAGAATCAAGGGGCCCATGCAGCCCACTCTGAATCGCCTCGCCCAAGGCCTGAGAGGATCAACCCTGCCCCCTCCTCCCTCCCCCTCTGCCTGGCCAGCCGGGCGCAGAGCGATGGCTGTGTTAGAGCGGCTACACTCAAAGCAGATCAGCCCTGTCGAGGTAATACAGTGACTGGTCCAGCTCACAGATGGCCGTCCTGATGCTCCGAGCAGGTAGAGGCAGAGTAGTCAGGGTGGGCTTTGGACTGCTGCCTCCACACAGAGACAGGGGCAGGCCTCTTTAACCTGGGGCTAATGAGCTGTAGACATTGACAAATACCTCTAGGGCTGCTAGGCAGCATGACCCCCCCCCCCCCCACCACCACTAACCATGCATAATCAGTAACAATGGGAAATGGAGGCCAACTCCTTGTTCTCACACTGTCAATTTATGACAGATCAGTCAGTTACAAATATGATGATGCAATGGAGGCTTGAGCATTGCACATTTCATAGGTCTCACTTGTGATCACTCACATTAAAGTAGAAGTTCACTTTATTTGAATCAAATCTGTATTTTGGATGTAAATGGCATGTTATCGAAGAGTTCAGACACTTAGTTTTTTTGGCAATTTCACTTGGTTTTGAGAAACTTACCCCAACCAGCAATACACTTCCTCATGTTCATTCTGCAGTGTCAGGGCTTAGATAAAATATGTTCCAAAAGCTCCAACTAGTCAGTTGTACAACTGAATGCATTCAACTGAAATGTGTCTTCTGCATTTAACCCAACCCCTCTGAATCAGAGAGGCAGTTAATATGTTCTATGTGCGCTATTTCTATGCTTCCCGTTCTTTATTTATTCTTCAGACAGCTGAAAATACAATATATTTGGTTATGGGAAATATATTTCACAGTGGTTTAGATGGTACAATGATTCTGTACACCAGGGGTAGACAACCCTGGTCCTGGAGTTCCGCAGGCACTTCATGTTTTTGATTTAACCCCCTAGAGTTGATGTCCGCACCCACGTGGAAATCTAATTAGCATCATAAAAAAATGCACATAATCTGCCAACTTCTGTCTGTAGCGTCCAAACAGTTTGGGCTACACACTAATATGACCCCTCACAGGACTCGTCTGAATGTCCCCCGGTACCAGTTGGATAAATTAATGGAAGTATATATGGAGACTGTTTAGTGCGAAAAAGAAGGGGTTAAATACATGTTTCCTGATCTCTCAGATATAGGACAGACACTTCACAGCAAACTTCCTTTGGATTTGTTTTGCGGGGGGACTATCGGTTGTTCCATGTAGTGAATATCTTATTCAGTGCATTTGTATGGGCTAATAACAGTATGGCTTAATAAACATTTTCATCAAATACATTTTTTATATATTCTTTTGATACTTCAAGGGGGTTGGCCAGGATGACTTTGGAAAACGCTGCTGTACACTATACTTGCTTGTTTTTTCACATAAACAGAAATTAGGCAAACTATTCGAATTTTTGCAACCAGGAAATGACCGATTGATTTCTGCATAGTGCATCTTTAACTGATATGTCATATTCAATTAGGATATTACTAAACAGGATGGATTTGGCAAACTAAGGAAAGTAATCTGAAACCCTCCTCTCGCGTGTCATTTACTTATTCCCACAGGTTGCAAGATGAGGCCTTGGTCCAGTTGGACAGACTGTACCAAGCACTGCGGCGGGGGGATCCAGGAGCGCTTCATGACGGTGAAAAAGAGAGCCAAGAACACCCCGGCACAGATCACCAGCTGCAAGGACAGGAAGGAGATCCGCGCCTGTAAAGTCCATCCCTGCTAGAGGGCGCTGCTGTTTATCTGTGTTTCTCTGTGATATTATACTGTACGATGCACTCTTTGTTAGGACTGGGGGAGGAAGGAGAAGCAGACTCAGTCAGTGTTGATTTAGTGAAGGTTGGCAGTCAATGTGGTGGAGACAGTGTGTTGGATGGAGATAAGAGATTCTCCAGAGACGCCATTACTTTAGGCATTTAGTGGATCACTGGGCTGAGGACGAGACCAGCGTCAGTCATTAGTCTTATAGTAGCCTCTTCACTCAGCAGACGTATGTATTAATATGTAACCAACACTATACAGTACACCACAACTTCACAATCACATACAATACAACACGTTTTTTTACAATGTTATTTTTGTCTTTATACTACCGTTGTATTGGCTTTACTAGCTAGCAGTGACGAAACTCTTTCACTCTTGCATGTCTAACGTTTCTCAGTCAGAAGACCACTTTACTGGTTGTGGCTCTAGACTTCAAACTGTGGCCAGATTATGATGATAACCATGTTTAAAAGAGCACTTGCAAATCTTAGAAAGAGCCGCATCAGTCCAGGCCTCTAGACTAGGGCATCACAAGGAATTTTCCTTTGGCATTTTTTCCTGCCCCAAATGTTTTTATCCAGGTCAGAGTTGAGTTTCACTCCAGCATTCCTGTATCATTAAGGCATGTCTCCAAACATCACTGCCCTGTTGATTTGGGCATAATAACCCTGTTGGTTGAACCACAATACTCCATACAGTTTGTACGAAGTAGCTCTGTATACACAGTAAGACTTTTTCGAAAATCAGTGTTGATTGTATTGAAACGTTGTTGAATGAAAATACCAATCAAGTAATTTATAAAAAATATTGTATCCTGTGGTTAGTTTGTTAATTTGACAGTTATATTCCAAAACAAAGCACAGGTGAACAATCATTCCAGGTTTTTGTATTCCTCTGATTATTATTTTCAAGACAATAATCTGTTGTGACTTTTTATTCCATTGTAATACATGTAGAGGCTTTAACATAGATATGCCTCATTGATAGGGCAGAGATTGTGTGCATCATTAGATATTTTGTTATTTTTGTTGTGTATTTTGATAAAAATAAGTCCAAAATCATATTTTGATGTTCTCGCTGTCCTATTTTTTTGTCCTCTCTATTTTGCCTCTACACCATATTACGCCATATTTTGGAATAAATCACCTTTACAATAAAAGTACATGTGAGAAATAATTCTGAATGTCTTTTTACTCATCTCACACTTTCTTTAGAAAGAGCCGGTACTGTAATTTCAATGTCTGCCTTTACTGTAGGCACAGAATGAATCCACTAGGTGGAGACAGTGAAAAAGAAAGTGAGAGAGGAAGAAGGACCTTGCAGTTTAGCCACTTAATTTCACAGTCTGAAATTACCTAGTTCAATCATACAGCACTTGTATGTTATTGTACAAGCCATTGTTTCATATTGCTCTCAATGAGATAGTCATTGATTTTGACAGTGAGTACCCAGCTCCAGGATTAGAGAGATGAGCTACCTCCCAGCTGCACTGTATCAGATCAACCAACAGGGGGAGAAAGAGCATTGTTTATTTATAAATGTTAATCTGCCACTGTCCAATCAGCCCTGTGCCTCAGTTACTGCTCAGCCACAGGTTTAACCAGGACGGTCATAGATGTAAGAGAACCAATAGCAGATGGACTTTAAAAAACCTAATCTCTCATTTGACTTTCTTTGTCACAAAAGGTTTATTTTTAATTTCTATTCAATGTCAAACCATAGAGAGAAATTAACAGTTGCATTCCTTTCTTCAATTTCAAAAGGGTAAGAACACATTTGTTTTTCAATAAGGTATTTGGTGAATCCCAGAACATATTCCAGTCTGTGCTAGTGAAACAGTCCTGTAGCTTAGCATCCGCTTCATCAGCACGTCACTGGTAATTCCTGTATGAGTTTTTGCTTGTAAGCAGGAAGCAGGAGGATAGAGTTATGGTCTGATTTGCCAGAGGGAGGGCAAGGGAGGGCCTTGTATGGGTTTCTGTGTGTGGAGTAAAAATTATCTAGAGTTTTGTTGCCTCTAGTTGCGGCGGTGACATGCTGGTAAAAAGTCAGTTTCCCTACATTAAAATCACCAGCCAAGAGAAACGCCATCTCTGAATGTGAATTTTCTTGTTTGCTTATGGCCCTATACAGCTTTTTGAGTGCGGTCTGAAGGCCAGCATCGGTTTGTGGTGGTAAATAGACAGCTACGAAATATGTAGATGATAAATGGTAAATAGTATGGTAAATAGTATGGTCTGCAGATTATAATGAGGTATTCTAACTCAGGCGAGCAAAAACTTGAGATTTCCTTAACATTAGAGATCAAGCACCAGACACACCCCTTCTTCTCACCCGAGTCTGCCGTCTGGTCTTGACTGCATAGAAAAACCAGCGAGCTGTATATTATCCATGCCTCCGTTCAGACACGACTCCGGGATGCTGGCCTTCTAGGCAGAGTTGCAAAGAAAAAGCCATATCTTTCTCTGTCCAGTGTCTGTGTTCTTTTGCCCATCTTAATCTTTTCTTTTTATTGGCCAGTCTGAGATATGGCTTTTTCTTTGCAACTCTGCCTAGAAGGCCAGCATCCCGGAGTCGCCTCTTCACTGTTGACGTTGAGAATGGTGTTTTGAGGGTACTATTTAATGAAGCTGCCAGTTGAGGACTTGTGAGGCTAACACAACGTGCCATTGGAACACAGGAGTGATGGTTGCTGAAAATGGGCCTCTGTACGCCTATGTACGTAGATATTCCATAACAATTTCCAGCTACAATAGTAATTTACAACATTAACAATGTTTACACTGTATTTCTGATTAATTTGATGTTATTTTAATGGACAAAAAAATTGGCTTTTCTTTCAAAAACAAGGACATTTCCAGGTGACCCCAAACTTTTGAACGGTACTGTATACAGTATATTTATATATACTGTATATATAAAGTGGCAATTTTAGCATGTAAATCTTGGTGGGGCAAACTCACACTTTTTTTAGATGCATTCCAGCAAAGCCACTACACAACACAACAAAGCGGGGGCAGCATGTAGCCTAGCAGTTAGAGCGTTGGGCCAGTAACTGAAAGGTCGCTGGTTTGAATACCTGAGCTGACATGGTGAAAAACCTGTTGATGTGTCCTTGAGCAAGGCACTTAGCCATGCTACTCTGTCTGACCCTGTAGGTAGGCTGTCATTGAATATAAGAATGTCTTCTTAACTGACTTGCCTTGTCAAATAAATAAAAGCATATTTGAGGAAAATGCTACCAAAGTTCTACCAACACATTGACTGTAGTACTCACTCTGGACCACTGCTACTCAACTTTTCGAAATGCCTACAAGGCCCTCCCCCGCCCTCCCTTTGGAAAATCTGATCACGACTCCATTTTGCTCCTCCCTTCCTATAGGCAGAAACTCAAACAGGAAGTACCTGTGCTAAGGTCTATTCAAAGCTGGTCTGACCAATCAGAATCCAGGCTTCAAGATTGTTTTGATCATGCGAACAGGGATATGTTCTGTGTAGCCTCTGAGAATAACATTGACGAATACACGGATATGGTGACTGAGTTCATCAGGAAGTGTATAGCAGATGTTGTACCCACTGTGACTATTAAAACCTACCCAAACCAGAAACCGTGGATAGATGGCAGCATTCACGCAAAACTGAAAGGGAAAACCACTGCATTTATAACCATGGCAAGGTGACTGGGAATATGGCTGAATACAAACAGTGTAGTTATTCCCTCCGTAAGGCAATCAAACAGGCAAAAACATCAGTACAGAGACAAAGTGGAGTCGCAATTCAAAGTACTCAGACACAAGACGTATGTGGCAGGGTCTACAGACAATCATGGACTATAAAGGGAAAACCAGCCACGTCGCGGACACGTCTTGCTTCCGGACAAGCTAACACCTTCTTCGCCGCTTTGAGGATAACACAGTGCCACCGACGGGGCCCGCTACCAAGGACTGTGGGCTCTCCTTCTCCCTGGCCGACGTGAGTAAGACATTTTAGTGTGTTAACCCTCTCAAGGCTGCCGGCCCAGACGTCCTCTGAGCATGCGCAGACCAGCTGGCTGGAGTGTTTACAGGCATATTCAATCTCTCCCTATCCCAGTCTGTTGTCCCCACTTGCTTCAAGATGTCAACGATTGTTCCTGTACCCAAGAAAGCAAAAGTAACTAAACTAAATGACTATTGCCACGTAGCACTCACTTCTGTCATCATGAAGTGCTTTGAGAGGATAGTTAAGGATCATATCACCTCTACCTTACCTGACACCCTAGACCAACTATAGATACACAGACGATGCAATTGCCATCGCACTGCACACTGCCCTATCCCATCTGGACAAGAGGAATACCGATGTAAGAATGCTGTTCATTGACTATAGCTCAGCATTCAACACCATAGTACCCTCCAAGCTCATCATTAAGCTCGGGGCCTGGGGCCGAAACCCGCCCTGTTCAACTGGGTCCTGGAATTCCTGACGGGCCGCCCCCAGGTGGTGAAGGTAGGAAACAACACCTCCACTTCGCTGATCCTCAACACCGGGGCCCCACAAGGGTGCGTGCTCAGTCCCCTCCTGTACTCCCTGTTCACCCATGACTGCGTGGGTGAAAACAAAGGAGCTGATCATGGACTTCAGGAAACAGCAGAGGGAGCACGCCCTTATCCACATCGAGGGGACCTCAGTAGAGAAGGTGGAAAGCTTCAATTTCCTCGCCGTACACATCACTGACAATCTGAAATGGTCCACCCACACAGACAGTTACAGCTGCACATTTGAGAGCATCCTGTCGGGCTATATCACCGCCTGATACGACAACTGCACCGCCCGCAACCGCAGATCTCTCCAGAGGGTGGTGCGGTCTGCCCAACGCATCACCGGGGCAAACTACCTGCCCTCCAAGACACCTCAGCACCCGATGTCACAGGAAGGCCGAAAAGATAATCTAGGACATCAACCACCTGAGCCACAGCCTGTTCACCCCGCTATCATCCAGAAGGTGAGGTCAGCACAGGTGCATCAAAGCTGTGACTGAGAGACTGAAAAATAGCTTCTATCTCAAGGCCATCAGACTGTTAAATAACTAGCCGGCTTCCACCCGGTTACGCAACCCTGGACCTTAGAGGCTGCTGCCCTATATACATAGACTTGGAATCACTGGCCACTTTAATAATGGAACACTAGTCACTTTAATAATGTTTACATGCTGCTTTACTCAGCTCATATGTATATAATGTATTCTATTCTATTGTCTATTAGTCAATGATACTCCGACATTGCTCGTCTTAATATTTATATATTTCTTAATTCTATTATTTTACTTTTAGATGTATGTATTGTGAATTGTTAGATACTACTGCACTGTTGGAGCTAGAAACACAAGCATTTCGTTACACATTCAATAACATCTGCTAAATACGTATGTGTATGTGACCAATACAATTTGATTTGATTTGAACACTAAACAATACATTCCTTGCATTATAGCGGTGACAAATGGTGCCCACATACTGTTAGGGCCTACATAAAGCTGTCCCTTTTTTGTTAAACAAGTGGGGCTCTGCCTGACTTGTCACCACTGGTTGGTATGCTTCAGTTTGCTGCAATATGACTGGTTTAACATTTGTCTCCAGTGATTATAAGGTAAAATAGATCTATAACAAATATAATTTATATTTACAATTCCCTTATCCAAACGGATTACTCATTTACCTAACTCTTATCAATAGCTCTTATTGAGTTGTAAATTATAGTGCATGGAAAATGCTGTTAAATAAAGTACCTAGATGCCTTTTCCACTTGGAACCGGTAGGTTTGCTAGACCTTATTCATGGTTTCCTTGCGCGTTAAGGTTGTTAATTAATAGGGAATTAAGTCAAGGTCAAAATACGGTTTATCTGTAGACACACCTCCGCCACATATTTATTTATTTGATCTCCACCCCAAACGAATAGTGGGTGAATAGCATGTTCAAGGTCAGAATACGCATAGAGAGAAAAGTGCATAAAAGGGGAATTACTTTCTATTTACGCACGCTTAATCAGCCCTTATGTGCTTCACATTCTCCAGTAATCTTCAAATGGCTGCATTATGGGTAGGCTGCCATACCCCATACCTCAACTTTCGTGTTGTGGTTCCTGTTTACATTCTAAAAATAACTTAAAGCATTTCTCATGAATAATGTCTGATGGTAATAATTTATTGAATATGCAAATTAATCAGCATACATAGTTTAATAATACAGAAGAGGAAAGAGAAAAACCTTGTCGTTCATTTTACTTTAAGGAATAATGCAGACATTTTATATCAATATCAAATGATTTGTGGGTAACAATTAAGTACCTGACTATAATAGGTGTCCATTAAAATGGGCAAAAATGGCTTTTTATTAAAAACAAATCTTTTCTCAAGCAAGAATCTGTCTGGGGAGGGGAAAACGAGAAAACTAGCTGTTATTGGCAGAGCGGTTTGGAACTCTCTTTGTCATTGGTCTATTAACCAATTTACCGCATGGGAATGTCAGGAGCAACGTGTAGCCTTGAGGTTAGAGTGGGCCAATAACTGAAAGGATTCTGGTTTGAATAACGAAGCTGACACAGAGATGTTTTCCCCCGCTGTGCCCTTAACCCTAATTGCTCCAGGTGCGCTATAAAATGGCAACCCTGGCTCTGACCCCTCTCCCTGTGGGTGTCTCAGAGGGAGTTAGGATACAAATATAAGCACCACTTAAATTATTATTATAAACTGGGTGGTTCCAGCCCTGAATGTTGATTGTCTGACAGCCGTGGTATATGAGACCGTATACCATGCGTATGACAAAACATTTGTTTTTATTGCTCTAATTACTTTAGTAACCAGTTTATAATAGCAATAAGGCACCTCAGGGGTTTGTGGTATATGGCCAATATACCACGGCTAATGGCTGTATCCAGGCACTCCGCGATGTGTCGTGCCTAGGAACAGACCTTAGTCGTGGTATATTGGCCATATACCATACAAATCTGGGTTTGGCGGATACCAGAAGTACGGTATCTGCCCCAATGCAGAGTGCCAATTGTAAAGTTTGGTGGAGGAGGAATAATGGTCTGGGGCTGGTTTTCATGGTTCGGTCTAGGCCCCTAGATTCCAGTGAAGGGAAATCTTAACGCTACAGCATGCAATGACATTCTAGACGATTCTGTGCTTCCAACTTTGTGGCAACAGTTTGGGGAAGGCCCTTTCCTGTTTCTGCATGACAATGCACCGGTGCACAAAGTGAGGTCCATACAGAAATGGTTTGTCGAGATCGGTGTGGAAGAACTTGACTGGCCTGCACAGAGCCCTGACCTCAACCCCATCGAATACCTTTGGGATTCATTGGAATGCTGTAAGTGTTGGAGTGTAAGTGTTGGAGTGTTTTTATACTAATTATTATAATAGTTAACAGACAATATTCTTGAACAATAGTAGAGACATTTATTCGTGCCAATGCTGTGCTTCTAAGAAAGGATGATTGTTCGCTTTCATGTTAACTCCCCGCAGCTGGTCAGGGCATGTAGGCAAGGACATTGGATAGAGATAAACTTTAGGAAAAGACAGACTCATTGTCTTTCTTCTCTCCTGGTCCCACGATCTAATACAAAGAGCCTCTGAGAGGTGGCTACAGATCTTCTGCCCATCCTGTACTCCTTCCAAGGGCACAGTTGTGGGGAGTCAGGAGAGAACGGAGATTAGCTTGGGAGAGAGGAGTGACTATGTATGTTGTGTAAGAATGAAACAGTTTTCATACTAATTAGCAATAAACTAATTATTAGCAAAAACAGTAACTATAATTACTAGAAAAACTATAACATTTGATTAGTAGCATACAATAGTTATTAACATAACAAAGCTGTGCATTTAAGTTCCAATTATAAAAACATGTAGGTTTAGCTCTGAACTTCAGATGCTCTGAACTGCAGGTGTTCCTTATCTAACTTTAGATGTTCCATGGCAAGAGGCCTTTCTCGGAAACACCTCTGATAAAGCGCTCTGAACTCGAGATGGACCCTGTTAGCAGGATAAAGGGGTCAGATGGACCTCCAGTGAAAGTGATACATGCACCCCTAGTAAAATGGTTAGGTACCACAGAACTGTATTTAATTAGGTGGACAGGATGTAGCCCCACAGAACTGAATTTAATTAGGTTGACATGACTTATAGCCTAACTTTACGTAATCCTAGATAAAGACGCATCCTCAACTTTAGAAGTCCTATTTAATTGGGAACAAGTGATGTCATCAATGGAAAATGTACATTATACTGTTTAAATGATGAACCATGTTATGTACTCCCGCCACCAAAATGATGAAGAGCCAACAGGTGGTTCTTTTTAATTAATGTTTGAGTTTCGCCACCCTTATCTACAAAGATGGAGGAAAGAGGAGAAAGATGAGACAATGGTGGCAGAAATAGGAAGAGCAGGAGGGGTCAGATATGCCTTATGAATAATCATTTGTAACCAGTATAAAAGATCAGAACAATGAAAAAACAAGTAGTTGCATCCTGCAGGCCAACTCGACTTTATTGTGTTTTATAATAAAGTCTGTCTTGATTCTACAAGCTCCAGATGTGCATTATTTTTTAAGAATAGAATTGGGAAGGCGTTTTTGCCACGACATAAGCCAGACATAATTGGCGAGCACCAATGCCCAACTTCACTAATGCTTTTGTGACTGAATGGAAGCAAGCATGTTCCAACATCTAGTGGAAAGCATTCCCAGAAGAGTGAAGGCTGTTATAGCAGCAAAGGGGGGACCAACTCCATATTAATGCCCATAATTTTGTAATGACTTTTGATCATGTAGTGTATGATATGAGACTGATGTCTAGAAATGATCTGGGCAGGTTTTGTAATGTTTTGTAATTCATTTTGTGGCACAGAGTCTAAGTGGATTAATCTATATGCAGCCAGAGACATTAGCCTCGGCATCGCCTTTGCAAAATAAAACTGCAACAGATTGGCTATTGAAATGCACACTCTGCCCTCTGAGTGGGCCACCAAACTGTCAATCCACACAGGTTGAATAAGCTAGTGAACAGATTGCTGATTTTCTGTACAGCAATAGGATCTGATGCAGCGCAAACATGAAATTGTAGGGAGAGAGGATTGCCATGATAAATAAAAACATTTTGGTGATCAAGAATATTAACTGTTTACTTTGCAAACTCACCAGCTGTCAGGCTCTGTCCATAGAGAAGCAATAGGCTTCTCTATGTAGCTATGGTCAGAGTCTGACAGTGTCGTTCTTTTCTGTTTCTTTGTGGGTTTTGGGTGGATCTCTAATTAGAGGCAGCTGCTACCCGTTGTCTCTATTTAGGGATCCAATATATGTTGAGTCTGTCCCTCACGCGGGTGTGGGTTGTTATCGTACATGTCGAGGTATATGTCGCAGTCACGGGTGAAGTAAGTGTGCTTTTGGTTACGTTAAACTGTCGTGTGTTGGTTTAACGTAACGTTGTAAATTCGTGTTTTGGTTTCGTTTTGTAGTTCGTCATTTGTGTTTCTTTATTACATTGAGAAAAGAAAACATAGTAAAATAAAGAGAAATGTCGAACTACTATCCCTGCGCTGCGTCTTGGTCTCTCTCTGCACCTTCCCGTGACAGTACCAAAGGGGCGCTCAGAGCAAGGAGCAGGAGGAATATTTGGAGGAGTATTATGGAGGTGCGTTGGAAGAATTGGTGGAGATAGAAAGGGAGGTCGAGAGGGAGATGGCGGAGTGGTCCAGCCCGGATCCGGTCGTCTACTCCACTCCCAGGCCGGTGCAGTCCGCTTCACCGGTGTCCAGTCCGGGTCCGGTTGTCTACTCCACCTCCCTGCCAGAGCAATTCGCTCCTCCGGTGCCCAGTCTGGGTCCGATCGTCTACTCCACCTCCATGCCAGAGCAATCCGCTTCTCCGATGTCCAGTCCGGGTCCGGACCTCTGCTCTACTCCCAGCACCCGAGCTCCAGTGCGTGTGCCTAGCCAGGTGCTTCCTGTGCCTGCTCCACGCACACGACCTCCAGTGCGCCTCCTCAGTCCGGTACGACCCGTGCCGGCTCCCCGCACCGGACCTCCAGTACGTGCGCCTAACCAGGTGCTTCCTGTGCCAGCTCCACGCACCCGACATCCGGTGCGCCTCCCCAGCCCTGAACCTCCAGCGAAGGTCAGCGCCCCTGAACCTCCAGCGAGGGTCAGCGCCCCTGAACCTCCAGCGAGGGTCAGCGCCCCTGAACCTCCAGCGAGGGTCAGCGCCCCTGAACCTCCAGCTCCAGGAACCTCCGGGTCCAGCCGCCTGCTCCGCCTCAGTGCCAGAGCAGTCCGCTCCACCGGTGCCCGTTCCGGGTCCAGCCGCCTGCTCCGCCTCAGTGCCAGAGCAGTCCGCTCCACCGTTGCCCGTTCCGGGTCCAGCCGCCTGCTCCGCCTCAGTTTCAGAGCAGTCCGCTCCACCGGTACCCAATCCGGGCCCGGTTGTTTTCCCAGCTCCATGGCCGGAGCAGTTTACCCCACCGGTGCCCAGTCCGGGCCCGGTTTATTTCCCCGCTCCATGGCCGGAGCCGTTTGCCCCACCGGTGCCCAGTCCGGGCCCGGTTGTTTTCCCCGCTCCATGGCCGGAGCCGTTTGCCCCACCGGTGCCCAGTCCGGGCCCGGTTGTTTTCCCCGCTCCATGGCCGGAGCCGTTTGCCCCACCGGTGCCCAGTCCGGGCCCGGTTGTTTTTCCCGCTCCATGGCCGGAGCCGTTTGCCCCACCGGTGCCCAGTCCGGGCCCGGTTGTTTTCCCCGCTCCATGGCCGGAGCCATTTACCCCACCGGTGCCCAGTCCGGGCCCGGTTGTTTTCCCCGCTCCATGGCCGGAGCCGTTTGCCCCACCGGTGCCCAGTCCGGGCCCGGTTATTTTCCCCGCTCCATGGCCGGAGCAGTTTGCCCCACCGGTGCCCAGTCCGGGCCCGGTTGTTTTCCCCGCTCCATGGCCGGAGCCGTTTACCCCACCGGTGCCCAGTCCGGGCCCGGTTGTTTTCCCCGCTCCATGGCCGGAGCCTTTTGCCCCACCGGTCCACAGCCCGGGACCGGTGATAAGGAAGGGGCACGGGACAAAACTGTCCACATCGCCGGAGCCGGAGCCGCCCCGATGGACTAGTTTTCCCCCCCATTTACCCCCCCGTGTTTTGTGTGTGGGTTTTGTTTAGGCGTCCGGGAGTCCGCGCCTTGGGGGGGGGGGTACTGTCAGGCTCTGGCCATAGAGAAGCAATAGGCTTCTCTATGTAGCTATGGTCAGAGTCTGACAGTGTCGTTCTTTTCTGTTTCTTTGTGGGTTTTGGGTGGATCTCTAATTAGAGGCAGCTGCTACCCGTTGTCTCTAATTAGGGATCCAATATATGTTGAGTCTGTCCCTCACGCGGGTGTGGGTTGTTATCGTACATGTCGAGGTATATGTCGCAGTCACGGGTGAAGTAAGTGTGCTTTTGGTTACGTTAAACTGTCGTGTGTTGGTTAAACGTAACGTTGTAAATTCGTGTTTTGGTTTCGTTTTGTAGTTCGTCATTTGTGTTTCTTTATTACATTGAGAAAAGAAAACATAGTAAAATAAAGAGAAATGTCGAACTACTATCCCTGCGCTGCGTCTTGGTCTCTCTCTGCACCTTCCCGTGACACCAGCAATGGGGCAATAATTTCTAGCATAGGATTACTGGTCTTTTGGTATGTAGCCTAACAATTGCTTGATATTGATAATTTACTTATGAAGCTTCCATTTGGTATTTGTTGTTAAAATCAAATATTACTGTGGCGAATATTACTGTGGCGCTGCTCGTCACTTTCCAACTGTTTTTTTTCTCTTGTTGAAATGTTTGCTGTTGCTTTCACACATTTAAATGCATGTGGTAAATCTATATTCCATCTAATACTACAATAATTGCTAATCATTCCATCACCTTACTGTTCACTGCAACACTTAGGCATGTCTGTTCCATGTTTGAAAGGCCTACAATCCATTTTCATTTAAAAGCCAACCATTTCTTACCCTGCTCTGAGTGGGCGCGATGTTTATAGTGCACATGAACATTCGCAAGACCCATGAGGTACAAGTCATGTTTATTCAAGTCAATGTATAGTTTCCTTTGTTCATATTTCCCGGGTTATGTCGGAGTTCCGTGTGTCTGTGTCCTATGTCTCTGCCATTTTAATTGTGCGTAATAGGAGCATGTGTGCTAAGTGGCTAAGTGGCCTGCGCTCCACGCTTTGGAGTCAGAAGGTTGAATAAAATAAAATTATTGTTCCATGTATACATGTTGTTGGAATATCATTAATAATCATTAAGTCTGATTAAGACCATTGTACCAATGTAACAATGGAGGTGGAAATTGCCTTTTACATTGTAGAACCAGTTTATTGGATGTAATTGCCAATTGGGTAATTGTATGGTCCTGGGGGCCCACGTGCTTATTATGTAGACCTACTTGTTTGAGCTCCTTTTAGACAGATTTGATTTGGTTTTTCAGATGGGTCAAGGTAAGGCCTGATACAGAGGCTATTTCTTTTGGGCTATTACTTGTGAATATTTGATAAATCTACTTGTATATTTTTTATGATCTGGTGCTTTCACCATTGGATCACCAATACTTGTAAAATCTACACTGAGCACGTCAACCTGCCTTGCCTTCTGCTGATTTGATGCCTTTACTACTGCTACAAGGTCCATATTTTACAATTGCATAGGCTGATAAAAAATGTTGTAGACAAAATAATTAAAAGGGCTGTCCTATAGCCTCGATAAATAGACAAAGATTTGTCATTGCATGTATAGATTTTTTGTTTTACTTGACTTGAAAACTTGTGACTCGACTCGACTTGACTTGCTCTTAGAACTTTACTTGAGTCTTGACCCCATTCTACTTGGGACTCGGACCTTGTGACTTTAGACTTGGTTATGACTCAAATAATAGTGACTTGGTCCCACCTCTGCAGTGTGTCGTGATCATGTTTTAGAGGTTAGGTCTGAATCTGGTAATCATGGGTTCTCTCAATCAACTACCAACATAACATCTGACATGTCTCTGCTGTGTGTTCCATCCCCCTCCAACCACACCATTCCGTGATTGCTTCAGCACTATTGTATCCATTGTGGGTAGTAATTGTGTGGAGCTAACCCATACAGTACATGTCCTCTCTGAGCTCCATACAGAGTGGTGTTCTCCATCATCATAATTTTTGAAGAAGGAATTGAAACTCTGATACTGCTGAGGGAGCTGGTCTTTTTCTTTATCTGGCCTGACTAGTTGTGAAGCGCAGAATAGTGATGGATTTTATTTATTTATTTATTTACTTTATTTAACCAGGTAGGCCAGTTGAGAACAAGTTCTCATTTACAACTGTGACCTGGCCAAGATAAATCAAAGCAGTGCGACAAAAACAACAACAACACAGTTACACATGAGATAAACAAACATACAGCCAATCTATATAGAAAATCTATATACAGTGTGTGCAAATGTAGTAAGATTAGGAAGGTAAGGCAATAAATAGTGGCGAAATAATTACTATTTAGCATTAACACTGAAGTGATACAGTGGGGAGAACAAGTATTTGATACACTGCCGATTTTGCAGGTTTTCCTACTTACAAAGCATGTAGAGGTCTGTAAATTTTATCATAGGTACACTTCAACTGTGAGAGACGGAATCTAAAACAAAAATCCAGAAAATCACATTGTATGATTTTTAAATAATTAATTTGCATTTTATAGCATGACATAAGTATTTGATCACCTACCAACCAGTAAGAATTCCGGCTCTCACAGACCTGTTAGTTTTTCTTTAAGAAGCCCTCCTGTTCTCCACTCATTACCTGTATTAACTGCACCTGTTTGAACTCGTTACCTGTATAAAAGACACCTGTCCACACACTCAATCAAACAGACTCCAACCTCTCCACAATGGCCAAGACCAGAGAGCTGCAGCGCACGCAAGGTCCCCCTGCTCAAGCCAGCGCATGTCCAGGCCCGTCTGAAGTTTGCCAATGACCATCTGGATGATCCAGAGGAGGAATGGGAGAAGGTCATGTGGTCTGATGAGACAAAAATAGAGCTTTTTGGTCTAAACTCCACTCGCCGTGTTTGGAGGAAGAAGAAAGATGAGTACAACCCCAAGAACACCATCCCAACCGTGAAGCATGGAGGTGGAAACATCATTCTTTGGGGATGTTTTTCTGCAAAGGGGACAGGACGACTGCACCATATTGAGGGGAGGATGGATGGGGCCATGTATTGCGAGATCTTGGCCAACAACCTCCTTCCCTCAGTAAGAGCATTGAAGATGGGTCGTGGCTGGGTCTTCCAGCATGACAACGACCCGAAACCCGAAGCCAGGGCAACTAAGGAGTGGCTCTGTAAGAAGCATCTCAAGGTCCTGGAGTGGCCTAGCCAGTCTCCAGACCTGAACCCAATAGAAAATCTTTGGAGGGAGCTGAAAGTCCATATTGCCCAGCGATAGCCCCGAAACCTGAAAGATCTGGAGAAGGTCTGTATGGAGGAGTGGGCCAAAAATCCCTGCTGCAGTGTGTGCAAACCTGGTCAAAAACTACAGGAAATGTATGATCTCTGTAATTGCAAACAAAGGTTTCTGTAACAAATATTAAGTTCTGCTTTTCTGATGTATCAAATACTTAAATACAATGTGATTTTCTGGATTTTTGTTTTAGATTCCGTCACTCACAGTTGAAGAGTACCTATGATAAAAATGACAGACTTCTACATGCTTTGTAAGTGGGAAAACCTGCAAAATCGGCAGTGTATCAAATACTTGTTCTCCCCACTGTAGATGTGCAGATGATGATGTGCAAATAGAGATAGTGGGGTGCAAATGAGCAAAAATAACAATATGAGGATGAGGTAGTTGGGTGGGCTACTTACAGATGGGCTGTGTACAGGTGCAGTGATCGGTAAGCTGCTCTGAAAGCTGATGCTTAAAGTTAGTGAGGGAGATCGTAGTCTCCAGCTTCAATGATTTTTGCAATTCGTCCCAGTCATTGGCAGCAGAGAACTGGAAGGAATGGCGGCCAATGGAGGCGTTGGCTTTGGGGATGACCAGTGAAATATACCTGCTGGAGCGCATGCTACGGGTGGGTGTTGCTATGGTGACCAGCGTGCTGAGATAAGGCGGGGATTTACCTCGCAAAGACTTATAGATGACCTGGAGCCAGTGGGTTTGGCAACGAATATGTAGTGAGGGCCAGCCAACGAGAGCATACAGGTCGCAGTGGTGGGTAGTATATGGGTGTCAGGCTCTGGCCATAGCCTATTGGCTTCTCTATGTAACCATGGTCAGAGTCTGACAGGTCTTTTCTTTCTCTTTCTGGTGGTGGTTTGTGTGGGATCCCTAATTAGAGGCAGGTGTAGCGCATCGTCTCTAATTAGGGATCCTACATAGGTTGGTAGATTTTCACACTGGGTTGTGGGTCGTTGTCTTATGTTTCGCAGTCACGGTGACAGTAAGTGTGCTTTTGGGTTACGTTTAAAATATCGTGTTTTGTTTTAATGTGATGTTCGTAATTCGTGTTTTTCTTTTGTTTAGTAGTTCGTCATTAGTGTTTGTTATACCTAGTCATATTAAAATGTCAAACTACTATCCCTGCGCTGCGTCTTGGTCATTCCCACACCCACATCGTGACAATGGGGCTTTGGTAACAAAACGGATGGCACTGTGATAGACTACATCCAATTTGCTGAGTAGAGTGTTGGAGGCTATTTTGTAAATGACATTGCCTAAGTTAAGGATCTGTAGGATAGTCAGTTTTACGAGGGCATGTTTGGCAGCATGAGCGAAGGAGGCTTTGTTGAGAAATAGGAAGCCGATTCTAGATTTAATTGTGGATTGGAGATGCTTAATGTGTGCCTAATTAAAAAAATTAGGGGTTATTCTAAGATCTTCAAAATTCTTTGAAGAACCTTTGGGTTCTTGGCACTGAAAATTGCCCCCAAAAGGTTCTTCCAAGAACCCTATAGGAGGTGGGGTTCATCGAGGAACCTCCTTAGTTGGTGGCGGTTCTTGCAGGGACTTAACTGCCCAACTAATACATTTGGATTTTAATTTGAAAGGACAGCAGGTACTTAACTGAAAAATGTAAAGATCTCCTCAATTTAAGGTAAGGTTTGTCCCTTGTATGATCTAAATTGATATTGTTTTATGATGATGCCATCTATCTTTTCATATTTGTGCAAATCTTTCTAAAACTGAAAATGGACACAATCCAATGGATATGAATCAACAAAGAGGTAAGAATATGTAGGCTATAAGAATATGTTGAAGACTGTATTGGGTGCAGATGACTGAACTGCTCACTTTTGTGTCTGTCTGAATGTACACAGACGAGTAGGCGTACAAAAGTATGTAAATTGGTATTGGTATATTATGCAGATCACGTTTACTATCCCCCTCCCTTACCTCTTCAATGAATATCCCATAGGCCTCTACATTATGGACAAGGTATGTGTATGAAAACCATTATCAAAAAAAGAAATTTCATTCACATTTACCATAAAAACCAAGGTATGAATACAGTCGTGCGCATGTTTTGTTAAAAATCTGTATAATTCCACTTTATTCACCCTCCCTACATCTTTGATGAATATAACAGGAAACCTGTTCGATCACCATGCGCTAGAAATTCAGTCTGGCTATGGATATGGAGAACATCAAGACATTTACATCAACATGCAGGAGGATATACCCATATTTAAAAAAAATGTATACTGCTTTGCCACTAAAATAATAATAAACACTGACAACTAAAATATTGTGTTATTGTTGTTATTGTTATGCATATTATTATTATTATGAATAATTATTATTATTATGGTTAGTTAAAAAATTTAAAGGTAATTCAAAAGGTTATTCGAGGATTCATTTAAAGGGGTTCTTCAATAACTTATAGGGGTTCCCCCACAGTTTCAAATTGAAGAACCCCTAAAGCATACTCCAGGAACCTTTTATTTTTAGAGTGTAAATACAATTCTCCCATGCAACTTCAAGAGCTGGAGGCTGATCGTTGATCTGGCATATTGAGAAACATTTATTTAGTGCATTGATGGGAGACAAAAACTTTGTTTGTAATAAATGTGACATTTGGACAAATTTTTCAATCATCTTTTCACATATCTTTCCTACTGTATCTGTATCATGTTATCAAAATCTAGCAAATCAATAACAAGTCCAGACATAGAAAGAACCATACTGCAAATTGGTAGACATGTCATGACTACGGCCTGTACACACAGGGAGACTCGGGAAATGTCTCATACTAAATCTGTGAAACCATCTGAGAAATGTCAGAATCAAGGATGACCAGTTAATTTGTTTACTTCAAAACAACAATTTAGCACAGTAGGGGAGTAGGGGAGAGTGGGGTAAGATGAGACAGGTATGGGGTAAGTGGGTGCGTGGTGGTGTCCTGTGACAGTGGGTGATGGTGCTGGTAGGCAAAAGTTTAATTAATGGAATGGGGGTGAGGTATATTGTATATCTTAAATGTACAGTATGCCTACATTCAGATACAGATTTCTCTGTTTATCACTATCCATTCAGAGTACGAATTATACCATGACATTCGAGGGTCTGTATTTTTTTCATGGGACCTCCTATGTGTGATAGATAGATACTACTAGGTACTTTATTGATCCCCGAGGGGGAATAGGCTTTGTCGTGCCCTCTTCACAACTGTCTTAGTGTGTTTGGACCATGATAGTTTGTTGGTGATGTGGACACCAAGGAACTTGAAGCTCTCAACCTGCTCCACTACAGCCCGTTGATGAGAATGGGGACGTGCTCAGTCCTTTTCCTGTAGTCCACAATCATCTCCTTTGTCTTGATCACGTTGAGGTTGTTGTCCTGGTACCACACGGCCAGGTCTCTGACCTCCTCCCTTTAGGCTGTCTCATCGTTGTCGGTGATCATGCCTACCACTATTGTGTCATCTGCAAACTTGATGATGGTGTTGGAGTCGTGCCTGGCCATGCAGTCATGAGGGAACAGGAAGTACAGGAGGGGTCTGAGCACGCACATCCGGGGGTGCCCCTGTGTTGAGGATCAGCGTGGCGGATGTGTTGTTACCTACCCTTAACACTTGGGGACGGCCCGTCAGGAAGTCCAGGATCCAGTTGCAGAGGGAGGTGTTTAGTTCCAGGGTCCTTAGCTTAGTGATGAGCTTTGAGGGCACTATGGTGTTGAAGGCTGAGCTGTAGTCAATGAATGGCATTCTGACATAAGTGTTCCTTTTGTCCAGGTGGGAAAGGGCAGTGTTGAGTGCAATAGAGATTGCATCATCTGGGGATCTGTTGGGGTGGTATGCAAATTGGAGTGGGTCTAGGGTTTCTGGGATAATGGTTTTGATGTGAGCCATGACCAGCCTTTCAAAGCACTTCTTGGCTACAGACGTGAGTGCTACGGGTCGGTAGCCATTTAGACAGGTTACCTTAGTGTTCTTGGGCACAGGGACTATGGTGGTCCACTTGAAACATGTTGGTATTAAAGACTCTGTCAGGGACAGGTTGAAAAAGTCAGTGAAGACACTTGCTAGTTGGTCAGCGCATGCTCGGAGTACACGTCCTGATAATCCGTCTGGCCCTGCGGCCTTTTGAATGTTGACCTGTTTAAAGGTCTTACTCACATCGGCTACGGAGAGCGTGATCACACAGTCGTCCAGAACAGCAGATGCTCTCATGCATGTTTCAGTGTTACTTGCCTCAAAGCTTGCATAGAAGTAATTTAGCTTGTCTGGTAGGCTTGTGTCACTGGGCAGCTCGCTGCTGTGCTTCCCTTTGTAGTCTGTAATAGTTTGCAAGCCCTGCCACATATGACGAGCGTCGGAGCCGGTGTAGTACAATTCAATCTTTGTCCTGTATTGACACTTTGCCTGTTTGATGGTTCGTTGGAGGGCATAGCGGGATTTCTTATAAGCTTCCGGGTTAGAGTCTCCTTGAAAGCGGCAGCTTTACCCTTTAGCTCAGTGCGGATGTTTCCTGTAATCCATGACTTCTGGTTGGGGTATGTACGTATGGTCACTGTGGGGACGACGTCATCGATGTCATAAGTAGATTGTGGGTGAATTAAAGCTAAATTCGTTGGATATCCTCAATCAGGCTAGATTCCAATAGTAATTAGACATCACTTTGCAAGCCAGCATAATGTGACTTGATGCTGGTTTCGCAGGTGACCAGCATATGCTAGTGCACTGTTGATCAGCTTATGCTGGTCAGCAGTGTCCAAAACACAATGAATGCTTGTCACCAACGAAAACACAATGCATGCTAGTCTATGCTGTTTTTGTTCAGCAGGGTCTTCAGTGTCATTCAGTATATGTCCTCCTTTTTAAAAATGCCTATACACTACAATGTCCATAATTAGCCTACATTCTCAGAGACACAAAGCCTGTTGCTAAAGAGATATTATGCAGAGTCTGCCTCAATTGGTTGTATACGTGCACATTAGAAATAGAAACTGAGAAAACATACATTCCTAAAGCTTAGAAAATCTATCACCACACAGCACAGCACAGTACAATGGAGTGCTGCTCTGATACCATACATTGTGGTTTAGGTAGACTACAAATGAACCTCAGGTCTCAGTTAGTCACGTACCATGTCAAACCAACAAGAGTATACACATGTTGATGTGCAAATTGTCCAAAGAGACAACAATCTAGCAAGTTACAGTGATCAAATTCCTGTATAAGAAGTGGATTTTAAACTAACTAAACTTTTTCACATTAGTGTGTAGTGAAATGTGTAGCCCTCAGACCCTAGGTTCAGATTAAATTTCACCTGTTGACAACCAATACATGTCATTAATGGTAAAGAGGCACACACATCAGTGGAGGCTGCTGAGGGGAGGATGGCTCATAATAATGGCTGGAATAGAGCGGCTGGAATAGAACGAATGGAATGGCATCAAACACAAGGAAACCACAAACACACACATACGCTGCTGCTACTGTCTATTATCTATAATGTTGCCTAGTCACTTTACCCCTACCTTTAAGTACAGTACATAGCAATTACCTCGTACCCCTGTACATCAACTCTTTACTGGTACTCCCTATATATGGCCATGTTATTTTCTACTCCCTATATATAGCCATGTTATTTTTACTTGTTATTTTTATTCATTATTCACTGTATATGTATTACTTGTGTCATTATTTCTATTAAATTTGTTATCTTATCTTTAACTCTTGTTGGAAAAGGACCCGTAAGTAAGCATTTCAGTGTTAGTTGTACAGTACCTGTACCTGTTGTCTACGATGTATGTGACAAATAACATTTGATTACATTCATTTGATTTGGTGTATTGTTTATTTCAATTAGGTGTACTGTATTACTTTTCATGTAATTGTAGCTTTTAACACAGCGGAGAAGAGAAAGCCATCAGCGCTTCAGGGGTACTGACTCTGTCTCTACCCCACCATTTCATTGATTGTCATCATTATTTGGACGGAACGTAATTGTCGATTCAAAGACAGGTTTCAATCTTTCAACAGATTTCACCACAATGCAGTAGGTCCCTCAGTCCTCCAGTACTGCCACCCTAAGAGAACATCCCAGTGTTCCTGGCGTGTAGTAAAGGCCTCTACATCCCTGACCTTTTTACTGTGGGACAGGATACTCAAGAGTTGCTTAATTAAGCTTGTCACACAGAACTCTGTAACCTCAATGCCACACAAATATGTTGGAGTTTACTTTAAGATAGGTTGTCATGGAGATTGTTGACTTTTTTCTTTTGCACAATAAATAAGTGAACTGCTTCATCAAACAAGGAAGGCCATAGAGCTTCGAAACTCCCTTATATATACTCATAGATGGATGCTTCACGGGGTCTAAAATATACAATATAAAACATTGAGTATGTAGATCACATTTCAAATGTAGATATTGCAGTTTCTCCATCTGAGGGGACAGATAATGGTCCCCAAACAAGAACAAATGCAGTCACAGTCCATGGAATCATAAATTAAAATGTAATAAAAATTGATTCAGGAGAGATAAGACACACAGTACCGAGAGAGGTGCAAATGAAATTGAAATGGTTTGTAGATTACATTATAGATTCTATCAGTTCATAAAATAAGAAATTTGATTTTTAAAAGCATTGTACTCTCAAATACTTGAGATGGCAGTGAAAATATATCTGATATAGATGCAATTCCTTCACTTATGACTTAATGGATGGATTCACAAACTTAATTTGATCACTCGTTTGTTGCTGAGAATCCGTCCAGAGCCCTATAACAGACATGCTCAAATTTGTTGGTACCCTTACAGCTCATTGAAATAATTCTTCATTCCTCCTGAAAAGTGATGAAATTAAAAGCTTTTTATCATGTATACTTGCATGCCTTTGGTGTGTCATAGAATAAAGCAAAGAAGCTGTGAAAAGGGATGAATTATTGCTTATTCTACAAAGATATTCTAAAATGGCCTGGACACATTTGTTGGTACAAAGAAAAGATAATAAATAATTGGATTATAGTGATATTTCAAACTATTTGGTTTCTTTTATTAGTATCACACATGTCTCTAATCGTGTAATCAGTCATTCAGCCTATTTAAATGGAGAAAAGTCAATGTGGTGTTTGGTATCATTGTGTGCACCACACTGAACATGGACCAGAGAAAGCAAAGGAGAGAATTCTCTGAGGAGATCAGAAAGAAAATAATAGACAAGCATGGTAAAGGTAAAGGCTACAAGACCATCTCCAAGCAGCTTGAAGTTCTTGTGACAACAGTTGCAAATATTATTAAGAAGTTTAAGGTCCATGTAACTGTAGCCAACCTCCATGGGCGCGGCCAAAAGAGGAAAATAGACCCCAGATTGAACAGTAGGATATTGTGAATGGTAGAAAAAGAACCAAGTATAACTGCCAAAGTGATACAAGCTGAACTCCAAGGTGAAGGTACATCAGTTTCTGATAGCACCATCCGTCGCTTTTTAAGTGAAAGTGGGCTCCATGGAAGAAGACCCAGGAGGACTCCACTTTAGAAAGAAAAACATTTAAAAAAGCCAGACTGGAATTTGCTAAAATGCACATTGACAAGCCACAATCCTTCTGGGAGAATGTCCTTTGGACAGATGAGTCAAAACTGGAGCTTTTTGTCAAGTCACATCAGCTCTATGTTCACAGACGAAAAAATGAAGCTTTCAAATAAAAGAATACCATACCTACAGTGAAACACGGAGGAGGCTCAGTTATGTTTTGGGGCTGCTTTGCTGCGCCTGGCACAGGGTGCCTTGAATCTGTGCAGGGCACAATGAAATCTCAAGACTATCAAGGCATTCTGGAGCGAAACGTACTGCCCAGTGTCAGAAAGCTCTGTCTCAGTCGCAGGTCATGGGTCCTACAACAGGATAATGACCCAAAACACACAGCTAAAAGCACCCAAGAATGGATAAGAACAAAACATTGGACTATTCTGAAGTGGCCTTCTAAGAGTCCTGATCTAAATCCTATCGAACATCTATGGAAAGAGCTGAAACTTGCAGTCTGGAGAAGGCAACCATCAAACCTGAGACAGCTGGAGCAGTTTGCTCAGGAAGAGCGGGCCAAACTACCTGTTAACAGGTGCAGAAGTCTCATTGAGAGCTACAGAAAACATTTGATTGCAGTGATTGCCTCTAAAGGTTGTGCAACAAAATATTTTTTGTCCATGCCATTTTCATGAGTTTTATTATTTACAATATTATATTGAAAAAATCAAACTCAAAGTCTGATTTCTATTAAATATGGAATAAACAATGGTGGATGCAAATTACTTCAGAGAAAACTGTGCATTCTTTTTTTTTGTGGATGGGCACCAACAAATTTGAGCACGTCTGTATGTTCAAATCCGTCCAGAGCCCTAAACGTTCATGTCCTGCTGTAAACATTCCCGGTAGCTAGCTAGATGGAGCTCACAAAGGATATTTTCAGTTACTGTATTTCGCAAGTAAGTAGTTTGCATTCACCATGATTTTAGAGAAACAAGTTTACAACCACTGACTGGCTGTGGTAAAAATTACCCTAGCTATCTGTGTCCACGTCTGTCATGTTTCCGAGGGGATTATTCTTTAAGCCCCACTTACCCAAACTTGTGATTTGTTAGAAAAGCTGTCAGTCTGAAGAGCACCATTCCAGAATTGACCTAGAAAATCCGACATGATTCCCAGACCTAGTGTTGTTGTCCTAGGTCTGGGATTGCAGAGCCTACTCTCTCTCTGAACTGATATGACCACAGAGTCCTGTGTGAACAGCAGCTTTAGGCAGAACATAACCCTTCAGATTGACTCTCAGCCCTGAATGTCACACAGAGCCTACCTCATGACCACCACTTCTCAAGTATTCATACCCCCACTTAAGTGTACTAAATCCCTGTGTGGTTATTGCTTTTCTCCACTGCATAGGATGGACACAAAGTAATGGGCTTCTGCTTCTCTTGCCGTGCATGGAGCGTCTCTGATGAGATCTGTCACCCGGGGCATCAACACTCCAGCATCAGGGACTTATGAGACACTCCAGTCTTGTCTCAAAGCATCATGATTACCTCTCCTAGTAGCACAGGGGGGAGCATCCTTATTAGTCACACAGGAAATAAGTGATTTAGTGAACACACTGTCATAATTTTTCATCTGAGGCTAATGAGAGCTCCCTGTGTACTTTCATTAAACCACTGACTCTGTGATTTTCATTCCACACATCCTCAGCCTTAGGAACAACATCCCAGCATGATATGCATAACTCTTAGTTCATGTAATTACAGAGTTTATTATTGCTCAAACATTCAACCCCATTAACAACATTGTAGCCAACAACACCATCACTACTGTTTGTGATTGCAATCTCATCTCAAAGATCATAACATTGACTTGATGAACACACCACCAATTGCCCACCATAGACCTTCATTCATTTTGGCAGGTATAATGATTATCATACTTCTTGTAAATGTAATCAAACCTGACATAGCAATGTTTATGCAGTATTTTATCAAGACAAAGATAATTATTGTGTACACTGTATACTGTGTATACTATACAAATAAGATACATGCTACAGTATACATACTGGAATGCAGTTTTGATTTAAGTGAGCCCATGCAGTCTCTGTACTACAATTTGATCTTAATTTGATCACCCTGTTGCAGGAGAACTTTCCAGCATGGCAGGACATGTAAAACATGTAGTGTATTTGAGGTTTAAAAAGGCTTCTGAAGTTTGTAATTTCCAAAATCATTTCATACTTGATTTTCCCTTTACGAAATACGTGTCAACCCCTACAACAATGTCCATTAATTATGTTTCACAAAATAATTCACATTTCCTTGCTGTAGCAAACAGGCTCAAGTTAAGGTCCTACATCTGTAGCACTTTGACAAGCAGTTTACCTTCTGTGAAAGGGGCAATCTGAGATTGCTACATTCTTTTTAAATTAATGATATATATACGTACACATTGATTCTTGAAGAACATAACTTAGAAATGTCTCATGAGCTTAGCTCAACTCTCGGACTCAAAATATACTTGATTGTTAGTAATTAATCTAATTATAAACAAACACGGTATAGCCTCAAAACATGGTTAAAACTGTCATTTTGATCTCATGGATGGTCAGTCCTTGCATCCATAGCTCTGTTTATGTACACTACATGACCAAAAGTATGTGCACACCTACTTGTCGAACGTCTCATTCCAAAATCATGGGCATTAATATGGAGTTGGTCCCCCTTTACTAGTATAACAGCCTTTGATATGCAGGCCAGTGAAGTTCTTCCGTACCGATCTCGACAAACCATTTTGATTTGTGCACAGGGGCAATGTCATGCTGAAACAGGAGAGGCCCCAGTCCATTATTTCTCCTCCACCAAACTTTACAGTTGGCACTATGCATTGGGTCAGGTAGCGTTCTCCTGGAATCCACCAAATCCAGATTTGTTAGTTGGGCTGCCAGATGGTGAAGCGTGATTCATCACTCCAAAGAACACATTTCCACTGCTCCAGAGTCCAATGACGGCAAGCTTTACACCACTCCAACCGACACTTGGCAGCCCGGGATCGAACCAGGTCTGTAGTGACGCCTCTGAGATGCAGTGCCTTAGACTGCTGCACCACTCGGGAGCCACTTGGTAGTGAGTGTTGCAACCGAGTACAGAAGATTTTTACGCACTTATGTGGTCTACCACTTCGCTGCTGAGCCGTTGTTGCTCCTAGACATTTCGACATCACAATAACAGCACTTACAGTTGACGGGGGAAGCTGTAGCAGGGCAGAAATTTGACAAACTGACCTGTTGGTGGCATCCTATGACAGTGCCACGTTGAAAGTCACTAAGCTCTTCAGTAAGGCCCTTTCTACTGCCAATATTTGTCAATGGAGATTGCATGGCTGTGTGCTTGAATGTATACACCTGTCAGCAACGTGTGTGGCTGAAGTAACCTAAACCACTAATTTGAAGGGGTGTCCACATACCTTTGTAAATATAGTGTATTTTAGAGTGGTTACATTTCTCCAGCCCTATCTCGCAGCTGTTTACCAAATCAGTGGCGGGGTGCCCATTTTTTGGTGTTTATACTGCAGATTTACCCTTTAAATGTATGGGTTTTGTATAATATTTACAATATCCTATTTGTCTGGTTGCATATGTATGGTCTAATTAACAGGAGTTGGCACCATGTTGTGACAGTGAGGCCCAGTGGCAGTGGGGAGCAGAGACATAGAGGGGCCTCTGTACCACACTCTCATTAGTCTTCATTCCATGATGAAAGAGGAGCTGTGTGTGTCTTAAGCTTTAGTCTCTCTCTGATTTCTATTGCCTCTGAGTGACAAACATTGTTTATGTGAGAGCAACAAGGAGACTGGCAGAGAGCTACAGTTAGATTTTCTTCAGTCTGTTAGTTGCCATAGACGACAAGCAGGCAGACTCAGATTTTGGGAACGGAAAAGCAAACACTTTTCTTAGCTTGTAGCCATAACTGTTGCTGCTGGGAAACTGTACTATTGGTGTGTATTGAACACTAAACGTCTTTCAAATGTACAGTCCAAATTGCTTTCCAGAAGTACAATTTCAAGAATATTCCCAGATGGAGATACAAGTGTTTGTTTGTATGGTAGTGCATCACAGTCTTCCAAGGACAAGGCACCAATGAGACAGCTCTGCATACCATTGAAGCAGATCTTTTCTCTCTCTCACTCACTCACTTCCTGAACCATAATGTCAAGAGTTTAAAGGGCTGCCTTGTTTTGGACTAAGCTCTCATCTCATCTCATCTCATCTCTTTGGTCGGATCATCAAAAACCCTATCCACTTCTTATCCATCTGTTATCAACATCAACTGAATCAGTGTTTTCTGCTGTTTATTGGCATCATGGCTGAAGACCTTGAAGACCTTGGCAGAACAGTGAGAGGAGCTTCTCTATCACAAAATTTACTGATTGACATTTCACAGCGAGGGGGAACAGATCCCCTTTGTTCCTCAAGGCAGCTGGGAGAAGCTAAGCCTTCAGTAAATCCTCCCTAACTAACAAACTCACATGCCAAATGCTCCAGAGACCCTTATCATACTTGTCAGTGAGTTAGCACAACGCCTTTAGACTACTTCACCTCTGCCCTATGACTGTATGACATCACCCCTTTCAGGTGATACGTATTGATGTCTTCAAATGATTACATGCAGAAAGTTTGACCTTTCAGGGAGTTATATTAGAGATGGGGTGGTAGCTGCATCTTGCATTTGCAGTCGAACAGGCTTTGTACATGCATACGTGTGCATGCATGCACACACAAATGGTCACACACACACACAAACACACACACACACACACACATGCACATCTCACACAGACACACACAAACCAGTGTTTCTCGATAAATATGAGTTTGCACAAACAGAATATAGGTCCATAGTATTGTGTGCATTCAAAGGAGAGCATGGCTTATGGTTACCTTGACACAATAAAAACATTTCAAACACAAGTTGACTCATAGCAGAGGCTGGAGTTTTCCTAGGCATTTATTTGTCATTTTACAGGTTAATACCTTTACAAAAGGCATTTCTTTGATATCTTACATGTTGAATAGCTAGGGAACATGAAAGAGACCTGTGTTTGCTCATTTAGTAAGGCTTATTTTCCAACTAGCTGACATTTACTGTCCTTTCCATATTTAGCTTAATGATTAAAGGTCAGACTTGACTCTTTACAAAGTGACAAATAGGAAAGAGAGTCATGTTTTTTAAAAGTTTTAACCATTCTTTAAGTCAATTAACAACACACCCATTTAAAGGGCAACTGCACTTCCTGATTTGGCCATAGCTGTGTTCGAATGCCCATTCTAACATACTGTATACTACATACTTAATGAGAATATACTACATACTATATACTATTAGTTAATTGTAGTATACTGTAAACAAATGGTATCGTTTCAGTTGAGCGTACTTTGCCTGTCTACTGGAAGTTGATACTGTTTCTATGCAACGTCTTGCTAGCTTGTTAGCATAACAAATGACTAGGTAAACATTTTACGATTTTGGGTGTGTTTGTAAATTCAGTCTGGAGTGCCAGATCATTATCAGATTGTCCATTTGTAAAATCAGAGTATTTTGCTCTCGGAGCGTTCAGAGCATACACTGGACACTCTGGCCAAGGTATAGCACCCAAGAAACTGGCTGACGTTGGCTAGCTACTTCCAGACACAAATGAGGGAACACCTCACTCTGACCATTTTACTCGCTCTAGCAGAGCTGGTGAGGCTGTTTTCATGTTATCCAGAGCATTGGTGACTGTAACTGTGCTGCTGACAACAATTTATAGCGTTTTTTACTGACACCAGACATACTCAACGGGTGTTGAGCGTTCGTAAATTCATCAATTATTCTGAAATCAGAGTAGATTGCCAGAATTAACAATGTCCTTTGAAACGCACAACGACTATACCACTTAGCTAAGAATGATGTGAATAATCAAGTCAATAAACGTTTGGTAGTTTTAAAGCAGATAGTTAATATACTGCATGGCAAGTTCGATGTATTAGTAACCAACTAACATTAGGTAACTAGCAAACATACCGGTACATACTGCTGTAATGCTATGTGGTTTGTAAGGATAGCGTAGCTAACAAATTGTCAGCCAACATAACGTGTAATTTATTTAAAAAGTAATTACTTTATTACTTTGCTCAACATTTTCTTAACATGTGTCAGAATAAGTTAAAGCAATGAATTTGTATCCGCTCTCATCGGACTTCGGCTGCATATTTCCCGACGTTTTCTTCTAAATGTTGTGAAGACACGCCTATATTTCTGAAGAATTGCATTATGGGCCCTAAAAGTGCGGAAGTAGTGTACACTGCTTGTATAATTTGTATTTTGGAGAATGTAGTACGACATCCAGGAACTTGACCAATAAGCATACTACATACTCAATTAACATCACAAATAGTACAGTTAGTGCGGTTAGTATGAGTCTCTATCTATCTATTTATCTATCTATATCTATTCGAACACAGCTCTTGTTTTTCATCAAGGCTCGTTAAGAAATGCTAGTGGCCATGAATGAAGACAAACAAGAGTAGTCTTGGGGGTGTAGTTTGATGTGGGTGTTTATTCGGTATGTCCTTGCCAATCACAACAAAAAAGGCAAGCAGTGAATACAGCAAGGTAAGCTAAGCTAGGTTTGCTATGAGAGAACTACGTTTTGAAGTTGAGGACTTCTCCCCTCCTGACTGACTTTCCATCTTAAAATGGTTAGCTAATTCAGTTGTATGTGTAGGCTAAAGCCTGTGCTGACCTTGTGTTTAGCCAAGCTGATAGCAGCTAGCTAGCTAGCATAGCTTGGTGATAGCTGCAGCTGGTTATCCTATCTAGCTGATATTTCTCTGTCAAAACAGTTATGGCACTTGTTCTACAACACCTAGCTATGAAAGTAGCTTGCAACTTAGTTTTAACGTTTCATCATGTCATGTAAATACATACTAACTGTGAGTTGAATGCCCGGTCTTGAGTCAGCTCAGCTGTCCTACAACACAATGTTCTATACCTGGCTAGGTTTGTCCAAACCTGGAAAGTTGTCCAAAGCACAACTTTCACAATGGACAAAACCCAGAACTACTAATATTAATACAGGTGGACATTGCAAAAACACTGCCCAGCTTGAGTGTAGATACATTTATCAATAAAAACAATTGATGAGTGTGTTTGTGTTACAAAGACAAAACATTTTATGCTATAAATATAATATTAATGTACTTATAAAGACAGTGTGCCTACATTTACCTAGGAAATAAAAATAAGTTGTGTGTAGAGAACTGTCTAAACAGAACTAGAATGGCATTCTATTTGTCTACGTTCTCTTTGAAGATTCAAATGTAGCCCAGTCTTTGCTAAAAATGTATTTATTTTTAGAAGAAAAAAAAATGCACACCCTCAATACCCCTGCCTGACCGGTTTGTTATGGACGATGGATGAGATGGGGGCAGATTCGTTAGCTGTCACATTGAGGCTTGATAGGGGGTAAAAAGGCAATTTTGTTATTTGTTAGCTAGCTAGGCTTTAGCTTTTATTGCACTATCAAGCCTGCTGCTGACCAAATGAGGTAACTCACTAGTTCTTGATTCTAGTTACTAAGATAAATATAAATAAAACATCTAAAATTAGCTACTCACTTGAGCGTTAACTTCTTTGAGGTATTTTCTGAACAGCGTCTCACTTCTTTGTTTCTCCAGTTGTTAGTTCAACCACACACCGTTTACACAATTGTTTGTGGTGCCCAAATTCTAAAATGAGTACTTTTAGCTTACGGTTTGCAAGCCATTATCCAGAGGGAATACCAAAATTATAGCTAGTGTCTGAAAGAATTATATGAATTTCATATTTGCTAAATTATTGAGCATGTCCTAAACTCAAATAAGAATTATATATTGTCCTTATATAGCATATCAAAATGCATATCAATATCCTGATACGGACCTCAGTCAAAAGCATATGCATTGTGTGAATGCCAAGAGTGTGCAAAGGGATTTATGATATGTTCAGAGAGGTCTCTGGAAACCTTTATGGTTTTCAGGTTTAGTGTCCAGAGACCTCTCTGGAATTCTCTATGTTCCTTTTGGAATTGGTCCCCAATTAGAGCCAGCTGCACCGCATTGCCTCTAATTGGGGAGCCTATTTATGTTCAGTATTCCCACCTGTTTTTGTGTGTTCCTTTTTGTTCACGCCGGTTCATGGTCGAGGTATCGCCTTTTGTTATTTTTGAGTTTTGTATAATAAAAGGAATGTTTATGCAACACAGCTCTGTGCTTCGGGTCCTGTCTCATAGTGATCGTAACACAGTGGAATCGTAAGCTTTAAAGTATACAATATACATATAAGAGATTGGTGATGCAGTATGTAAACACGATTAGGTGACTAAGATACCGAGAATAGTATAGCGTACAGTTAGACATATGCGATGAGTAGTGCAAGATACAGAAAAATTATTAAAGTGACTAGTGTTTAATTCCTTAAGTGGCCGGTGCTTTCTAATCTCAAATAAAATCAAATGTTATTGGTCACATGCAGATGTTAATGCTGGTGTCGCGAAATGCTTGTGCTTCTAGTTCCGACAGTGCAGTATATCTAACAGTAGGAATGAATTAGACCTATATACATAAGGACTAGCGGCATGGACTAAGATACAGTAGAAGAGTATTGAATACAGTATAAACAAATGAGATAGGGAACGCAAGACATGTAAACATTGTTTAAATGACTGTGATACCGAAGGATCGTATAGAATACAATATATATATATGGGATGAGTGATGCCAGATATGTAAACATTATTAATGTGGCTAGTGTTACATACCTTAAAGTGACCAGTGATTTCTAGTCTGTGCCTCTAGGCAGCAGCCTCTAATGTGCTAGTGGTGGCTGTTTAGCTGTCTGATGACCTTGAGGTAGAAACTGTTTTTCAGTCTCTCTGTCCAAGCTTTGATGCACCTGTACTGACTTCGCCTTCTGGATGACAGCGGGGTGAACAGGCAGTGGCTTGGGTGGATGACTTTGATGATCTTTTTGGCCTTCCTGTGACATCGGGTGCTGTAGGTGTCCTGGAGGGCGGGTAGTTTGCCCCCAGTAATGCGTTGGGCAGACTGCACCACCCTCTGGAGAGCCTTGCGGTTGTGGGTGGTGCAGTTGCCGTACCAGTCAGTGATACAGCCCGACAGAATGGTTTCAATTTTGCATCTGTAAAAGTTTGAGGGTTTTAGGTGTTAAGCCAAATTTCTGTTGCGCCTTCTTCACCACACTGTCTATGTGGGTGGACCATTTCAGTTTATCAGTGATGTGTACGTCAAGGAACTTAAAGTTTTCCACCTTCGACACTGCGGTCCCGTCGATGTGGATAGGGGGGTGCACCTTCTGCTGTTTCCTGAAGTCCACGATCATCTCCTTAGTTTTTTTTACGTTGAGTGAGAGGTTGTTTTCCTGGCACCACACTCCCAGAGCCCTCACCTCCTCCCTTTAGGCTGTCTCGTCATTGTTGGTTATCAAGACTACTACTGTTGTGTCGTCCGCAAACCTGATGATTGAGTTGGAGGCGTGCTTGGCCACGCAGTCATGGGTGAACAGGGAGTACAGGAGTGGGCTGAGTACGCACCCTTGTGGGGCCCCAGTGTTGAGGATCAGTGAAGTGGAGGTGTTGTTTCCTACTTTCACCACCTAGGGGCAGGAAGTCCAGGACCCAGTTGCACAGGGTGGGGTTCAGACCCAGGGCCTCAAGCTTAATGATGAGCTTAGAGGTGTTGAAAGCTGAGCTGCAGTCAATAAAAAGTATTCTTACATAGTTATTCCTCTTGTCCAGATGGGTTTGGGCAGTGTGCAGGGTGATGGTGATTGCATCATCTGTGGATCTATTGGGGAGGTAAGCAAATTGAAGTGGGTCTAGGGTGGCAGGTAAGGTAGAGGTGATATGATCCTTGACTAGTCTCTCAAAGCACTTCATGATGACAGAGGTGAGAGCTATGGGGCGATAGTCAATAAGTTCAGTTACCTTTGCCTTTGTGCGTACAGGAACAATGGTGGCCATCTTGAAGCATGTGGGGACAGCAGCCAGGGATAGGGATATATTGAATATGCTTGTAAACACACCAGCCAGCTGGTCTGCGCATGCTAAAAGGACGCGGCTAGGGATGTCGTCTGGGCCGGCAGCCTTGCGAGGGTTAACACATTGAAATGTTTTCCTCACGTCGGCCACGGAGAAGGAGAGCCCACAGTCCTTGGTAGCGGGCCGCGTCAGTGGCACTGTGTTAGCCTCAAAGCGGGCAAAGAATGTGTTTAGCCTGTCTGGAAGGGAGGCGTCGGTCTCGGCAACGTGGTTGTTTTTCCTTTAATAATCTGTGAATGTCTGTAATCGCTGCCACATACGTCTCGTGTCTGAGCCGTTGAATTGTGACTCCACCTTATCTCTATATTGATGTTCAGCTTGTATGATTGCCTTGCGGAGTGAATAACTACACTGTTTATATTCTTCTATATTCCCAGTCACTTTACCGTGGTTGAAGGCGGTGGTTCCAGCTTTCAGTTTCACGTGAATGCTACCATCTATTCAAGGTTTCTGATTAGGGTATGTTTTAAGACACAGTGGGTACTACATTTCCTTATAAATGCGGTCACAGTGTCCGTGAATTAGTTTAGATTATTATCAGAAGCTACCCAGAGCATATCCCAGTCCACTTGATCAAAACAATCCTGGAGCATGGATTCCGATTGGTCAGACCAGCGTTGAATGGTCCGTATTAGTGGTACTTCCTGTTTGAGTTTCTGCCTATAGGTGGGGAGGAGCAAAATGGAGTCATGGTCTGATTTGCCAAAAGGGGCGAGGGGGAGGGCTTTATAACCATTCCGGAAGTTTGAATGATCCAGAATTTTACCCGCTCGAGTGTTAGTCTATTTGTTGGTAGAACTTCGGCAGCCTAGTCCTCAAATTTGCTTTGTTAAAATCCCCTGCTACAATAAATGCAGCCTCTGGGTATGTGGTTCCAGTTTACATAAAGTCCAATGAAGTTCTTTGAGGGCCGACGTGGTATCGGCATGATGGGGGATATATACGGCTGTAGCAATGATGGCCAAGAATTCCCTCGGGAGGTAGAACGGTCGGCATTTGATTGTGAGATATTCTAAGTCGGGTGAACAGAAGGACTTGAGTTCCTGTAAGTTATCACAATTACACCATAAATCCTTTATCAGAAAACATATACTTCCACCCATCTGGTTCCCGGAGAGATGTTTATTCCTGTCGGCGTGATGTACTGAAAACCCAACTGGCTTTACAGAGTCGGACAGAACATTTCCAGAAAGCCATGTTTCTGTGAAGCAGAGTATATTGCAGTCCCTAGTGTCGCGCTGAAAAGCGACTCTCGCCCTGAGCTCATCAACCTTATGATCCAGAGATTGGACATCAGTGAGAAGTAACAATTTTGCCTGTTCTGAGTGTTTATTTTCAGGTTACAGGGAGGTTCTGAGAATGTTTTACTCTGGTTCCTTGAAGTGTTCCTGGGAGGTTCTAATGAGTTTTTTTTGTAACTTTGTTAAAACTATCACTTAATGTTTCAATAAGCATTTTTGTACACATACAAAGCTGATCATTTTAGTCTATTCAAACATACACCCTTATTTTTTTAAAGGATACAAGCGCTTAAGATCATGTGTGGCCAATTATTGAGCACAGCCCACACACTTGACACACACTGAACAATATAGAGGATCGAGAGAGTTTTGTTGATGTTGAGAACGGAATGTATATGTTTTTCAATAACATTCTTAGAACGTGCTCTTGTTGTTTTTATTGAATTTTCCTAAAATTCTCAGAACAATTTGAGAACATGACTTTAAATAGAACTTTGACATTACATTCTCAATGTCAAACCAGTTGGAGAACATACCTAGAATATTACCATATTTTTTATGAAATGTAACCATGTTTGAATGTTTCGGAAACATTCTGTTAAAGTAATGAAATACCAAGGAAATAATGTTTTTTTTTTTTTTGTCAAGTTCATTAAATGTGCTGAGAATGTTACAGCCAAGCAACTATCCTGCATCATTCCCGGAAATTTTTGGGAAGGTTGTATGCAAAACAACCATAGGGCAAACATGCTTTCACCAAGCTCTAAGAAACCTATGGTTCACAGGACGTTATGTGCTAGCTGGGCTGTAATAAAAAAGACAGAAATGGCAGGTTGATCAAATCTCTAGTTGATTGTTAAACATGGAAAGTAGCCTTAACAATATTAACAAACCTTGATAGATTGATTCACCACAAAGTATGTGTTTTTATTGTCTGTTCCATCACTGGCTCTGTAGGGAACGATAGTGCAGAGTACCGTGGGTAGGCAGAACGGAGATTCCTGTGTGTGTGCAATGGGAAATAATTGCACGCATTCAAAGCCATTCATTCAAGACCTTGAGGAGCACAGCTCAGTAATTCAGCATCACAGTCTAGTGGACATCGCACAACACACAACCGAGGACAGCAAATGCCAGTGGATGGATTCAACCAGTGGTACAATTCTAAGACTTAAAATATATTCAAGATAGGCCTATTTTGAAACTTTATATTCTAACAAGTCATCTTTCAGAGGAAAACTTCGTTGGATAAAGAGTTTCTCCACTCTTCGCTTGCTTGAAACTGGTGTAGTCAAAAGTGCTATTTGGGATGACTGAATGCGCAGAGCGCCTGGAATCGGGGTCTAGATAGGCTTTAGGAGTGTTGTGGAGCTGCCGGAGAGCCCCTCCATTATTAAGAAGGATGCTGGTGGGAAATGCCTGGAGACAGAGAGGACGAGATTTTTCGAAAGGCTCTGGAACTGCTGTCGGATCTCTGTTCTAGAGGCGAAGTGCAAAACGACAACTGTGTAGATTTTATATACTATTTTCGAGATCTTGCCAGACCAAGATACTCAGACTCAGGTATGTTTTGGAATGCTGTAACTAATATAAATATCATGACATGTATTTAAGTAGATTTTCGTTTGCCTTGTGAGATTTGAAACTTATATCTATTCAATTTCAGAAGTCAATGTAGACTACATCTTTGAAAATAGAGTGACAATTGCAACGATTTCAGTGGTTTTTAAAACAGTGATAAGGAGCTTTAGGAACTTGTTGCATAGGCTATATCAATTAGAACTGGATAACCGTGCATAGTGTATTTCATCCAGGCCTCTACAGCAGCACAAATTGATTTTTTTTGTTTTTGTTTTGACAGAGTGGAGGGGATAGGAGCCCCACCCATTCTCCATAGCCCAGATAACATAATGCTTTGAAGATATGAGATTGCATGACAAAACCCTGCTCACTGGCTCACAACCTTCCAGTGGCAGTAGCACTCTAAATTATTCAAAATGTTTTGTATTCTAGATGTTAATTTTACTGTTTATTTCTGATTTATATTGCTGTATATTGACTTTGATAACAAAACTACCTTTAAAGAGCAACATCCCCTAAAAAACAACAAATCCCTTTGAAAAGGGCCTATGTGGCATCAACCTGGACTCAGGGGTAGATGTAACATAGATTCATAAATCCGTGAAACTCCATTTCGTATGATATGTTATGAATTACAGTATGTTACAAATTTAAATTTGTACAATATGCTACGAATTGCAAAATGTATGATATGTTACGAATTCTAATTCCTAGCTAGGTGGCTAGGTAGCTAACGTTAGCTAGGCTAGGGGTTAGGAGTTAGGTTCAAGTTTTAAGGTTAGGGAAAGGTTAGATGACATGATAAGTAGGTGAGTGGTAAAGTAGCTGAAAAGAGTAAGTAGTTGCAAAGTTGTTAATTAGCTAAAATGCTAAAGTTGTTCATGATGAGATTCGAAACACCCATGCTAGATGTTTGCATTATACAGCAGGCCAGAGTATGTGAGCGGAGTGGAGCGGTTGGTTTTCAATGGGCTACATGTAAAAGAAAAATGCAAATCACATGCTTTGAAATATTAAGCTCAGCATTTAACTCTAGCTAACATATTGCGCATATTGGATAAAATGAAATCATAAGCTCACTTGAAATTAAATAATAACGTTATGCTAAATGTCTTTATATAGACTCTATACAATCTTGGAATTCACTTTAAGAAACAGGAGATGGGCCAAAGTCTGTGGCTTCATGTTCATGCGATGGTGCCTGCAATGCAGGCCTGCAGCGGAGAACACCCTCTCCACGCTTGCTGAGCCACTGGGGATGCTAAACACCATTCTGGATAACTAACAGGTCATAACTTTGCCAGGCGGGGCAGTGTTGCGGTTTTGTCTTTCCAAAAGGCTATAACGTCCTCGTCTGCACTTGTTCTCATTGCTGTTAGGTACTTCTCTACTTCACCTTTTGTGTCCAGCGAGGAGCGTTGCGACTTTGTAAAGTAAGAGCCGAACATGCAAAGTCTTTTGTGCGCTTCATTTTGCTCAGGGTCAGGTGTAGGTATTTCTGAAGCAGCAGTTGCACCTGAAAGCGCACCGGTAGCCTAGGTCTCCTTAACAAGGAGCTGGCATATCTCTCCAAGCTGGTTACGCACCAGGTCATCTCTTATCACCCACTCAGTTTTAAATCTTGGATCCAATACAGCAGCCAGGATAAGATGCTTATCTTTATAGTACCGCGCATAACGATTGGAGACATTCTCTGATAGTGTTTCTGCAAACGCATCAATGTCTATCGGCTGAGATATGGTAGTCAAAATGTTCTTGATTTCCAACACCGCAGGGAGAATCATGCCCAGGTTCCCCAATTATTTTTGCATTTTATCTGTAAAGTCCGCTAGTGGCGTCAGTACATCCACCAGAACCTGAAGCCGACGCACTTCGTTTAGGGTGAGTTTGGATTCATCGGATGTAGACTTCAGATTATTTTGCCATAATGGGTCTCTTTCGAAAATCTTCAGCACAGACTCAATCATACGTAATTGGCTGTTCCATCCCGTTATGCAGGCTGTGGTCGGACGCACTCCCAATTTGTCGATTTCTTCTGTGTTCAATGTACTCTTCCTATCAATATTAGCAAGTTTCCCCACTTTCTGAATAAGTACGCTAACACCGTCATGCATGTTAATTGCATCCTTTATTGCGAGCTGAAGCATGTGAATTGGGCATCGTAAATGGAGATTTTACTCCGTGATGTACTTGTTTATCATCATGTCAAAGTTGTTTGTAATATGGTAAATTTAAATCTTCCTCTGTCGGATTCTAATTTTTCCTCCTCTTCATTACTGGTCTCCCCAAAACCAGGCAGGTTGAAGGCCTTGGCCATGTTACTTGCGCTGTCTGTCACCACTCGGAAGCAGCTGTGGCAGCACATTCCAGTTCTTCAGAACATTGTGATATTTTTGGTAAATGGCCTCTGCTGTGTGGCGTCCTTGTATATGTTCACAGCTCAACAACACTGGTTGGGCTGCATTTGCGAAGTGCCGCATCCCTTCTCTTTCTCCGCAGGTTAAGGGTTCATAGTCCATGTACACCATTTTAAAGAAATCCTCATTCCTGCTGACTTTCTTTCTCTGCCAATATAATAATTATGAATAATTTCATTTAATATTATAATATAAAGTACATCATTGCACTCTCCCAAATGAAAGTGTGTTGGTGCACGAATGTCACGTGTGGGTGTTTGTACAGACCAAGGCACAGCGCAGTAATAGTTCGACATGATGTCTTTTAATACTGATTATTAAACAATATGACGAACTATACAAATGAAACACGATATAGCAAACTTAAACACACTTACTTCACGGACAACGGCGATAATGAACCACACCTAGGGTGTGGAACATACAAACATAAATAGGATCCCAAATTAGAGACAATGCATAGCAGCTGCCTCTAATTAGGGATCCAAAACACCACATAGAAAATGGAACCTAGACCTGTCAGACTCTGACCATGGCTACATAGAGAAGCAAAAGGCTTCTCTATTGACAGAGCCTGACAACGACATGCCAAAGTAGTTATATAATTGGAAAATTTAACTATTTGTGAGCAAAGCCTTTCAATTACCAATTACTTTAAAACTAACCGATAATATAACTACTATCACATGTAATAATGTATAAATAAAGTGGGACTTAACTAAATGTTATAATTATTAGGGTAGATGTTGGCCTCAGGCTGCTAGCTACCCTACCCACCTTGTTCCTTTCTGTTAGCATGTTCACGTAGTACACTGTCATGCTTTCGTGTTAAATGGCGTTTCAAATTCCACAATGAATCTTTACTCGTAGTTACCAAATCTCTGCACTCCCTCTCCTGTTCTTGATTTTGCTCATTCCTATAAGTTACTTTAATTTTGCATCTATGAGTTTTTTTCAGATTCTTTATTAAGTATTTAGTAAACTCCATGACAACAACTTAAGCAAATAGCTAAAATTGCATGATGGTAGGGACATGCCCTGATCTCGTGTGCTGCACCGCGCACCACTCAGCGGTATTGGAGCGGTATTTGAGCGATAAGCCTTCTGGCCCGCTCAAAGATCGCTCCTTGCTCCAGTCACATTGGGATCCCTCCGCTCCCACTCCACTCCCGCTCCGGTCAGCTCACATACTCTGACGCCCCGACCCATCCATCCCGACCAACCACCCTACTTTGTTTTTGCCCTAAGTAACCTTCTGTCTTACAGTGCCTTCAGAAACTACACCCCTTTACTTTTTTTCCCCACATGTTAAAGCCTTAATTTAAGATTGATTACATTTAGATTTTTTGGTCACTGGCCTACACACAATACCCAAAATAATTAATGTCAAAGTGGAATTCAGTTTTTCTACATTTTAACAAATGTATTAAAAATGAAAAGCTCAAATGTCTTGACTCAAGTCTAAATAAGTAAAACATTTGCATAACAAGTCCCATAATAAGTTGCATGTACACTGTGTGCAATATTAGTGTTAACACACATACAGATTCAACCACAAAGACCATTATTTATATTCTCACTATTACTTTTTCACCTGGGTGATTTGCATGAGATATGTTACGGGTCTCATTTCCATCCCCCTAGACTACTGGGCAAAAGGGATTCGTAACAAGGTTTTCCAATGCCTCGCAAAGAAGAGCACCTATTGATAGATATGTAAAAAATACCCTTTGAGCATGGTGTAGTTAGTTACACTTTGGATGGTGTATCAATACACCCAGTCACTTCAAAGATTCAGGTGTCCTTCCTAACTTGTTAGAGAGGAAGTAAATCGGTCAGGGATTTCACCGTGAGGCCATTGGTGTTTTTCACAGGTTAATGGCTGTGATAGGAGAAAACTGAGGATGGATCAACAACATTGGAATTTTTCCACAATACTAACCAAATTGACAGAGTGAAACGAAAAAAAATGCATTCTGTTTGCAACAAGGCTCTAAAGTAATACTGCAAAAAAATGTGCAAAGTAAATTTTTGTCCTGAATATAAAGTGTTATGTTTGGGGTAAATCCAATACAACGCTTTACTGAGTATCACTCCATATTTTCAAGCATAGTGGTGGCTGCATTATGTTATGAGTATGCTCGTTAAGGACTGGGGAGTTTTTCAGGATTAAACAGTTTTACGTAATGGAGCTAGTGCAAGCACAGGCAAAATCTTAGAGGAAAATCTGATTCCGTCTTCTTTTCACCAGACACATCAGTAGAACAATAGCCTAAAACACAGGGCCAAATCTACACTGGAGTTTCTTACCAAGAAGACAGTGAATGTGCCTGAGTGGCCGACTTACAATAGACCGTCCTAGAGACATTAACAACACTCAGGTGTGTCCTATTTACTCATTATGATTTCCTTGTTAAAAGAGGAGTGTTATCTGCTGTCCTTTGCAGAAGAATGAATTGTTTGCCGTGTGAGTTTGTCTCCTGAGTGAGTTTTCTAGACTTAGTGTTTGTTGTTTTTCCCAGTGTTACTGTGATCCTACGGTTACTCAGTAAAGTATTATGTTTATCCATAACCACTAATTCCTCATCTGGCCTCTTCTCTGCACCTGGGTCAAACCTCACCATGTCACAGCAAGCTTCTGCCTGCAACATGGAACTTGCAAATTTCACCCAGATCAAGAATGTTGTAACCCACCAAGAAGCAATGCAGGGGGGAAGCAAGAACAACTGTTCCAGATATCAGAGACCCTCCGGTCAGTTACCAACCACAGTCCAACCCCAACCCAGGAGGATCATATGCCCAAGTCTCATCACCCAGTGCTACAGGCGTCATCGTAGTTCCTCCAGGGAACCTGCACTGGGAAACCAAGATCCCAGCCCCCGGTATGACGGCCACTCAGGAGGATGCAAGGGGTTCCTCACCCAGTGCTCTCTGGTGTTCAAGCTACAGTCCTCCGTATTCCACAACGATTGGGCCATGATCGCCTACATTGTCTCTCTACTCTTGGGCAAGGACCTGGCATGGGCAATGGAGGTGTGGGAACAGCAGCCACCATCCTGCAGCTCCATATTAGCCTTCACTGCCGAATTGCGACAAGTCTTTGACCACCCAGTCGGCGGACGAGAAGTGACTGAATTCGCCATTGAGTTCCGCACCCTCGCTCCTGAGAGTGGGTAGAATACGGAGGCACTGGTCATCGCTTTCCACCAGGGTCTGTTTAACTCCATCAAGGATGAACAGGCCTCTCGGGAACTGGTAGAGGACCTCGAGTCCCTAATAACGCTGGCAATCAAGATTGACAACAGCCTTTGTGTGAGACAGCGTCTTTTTGACACCATCCCAGTATCCCTGTTTCCTGAGCACCCCAAGCCGCCCGAGCCCAGCATTAAGGAGTCCATGCAGCTGGGACGCACACGTCTGAGCCCACAGCAAAGAGACAGGCTCATGCGCGAAGGCTGCTGCCTCTAGTACAGAGGTCCCGGCTATCTCCATGCTACATACCAAGAGCTGACGGGAAATGCCAGGGCTCGCCAGGACAAGGGGAGACCCTGACAGGCTGTGCTGTTTCACCCCAGCTACCCAGTCACCGTCTGTCACTACCCGCAACCCTCCACTGGGACAACCGTCAGCACCAGATTTAAGCCTTCATGGACTCCAGGGCCGCAGATAATTTAATTGATCAAGTCTTCGCCAGAGACATACAAATCCCCTGCATGAAATGTGCCATCCCTCTGCAAATTCAAGCCCTCGATGGACGCCCCATTGGTTCTGGTCAGGTGGAATATCAGACCAAGTTCATTCTACTGCAGGTTAGGGTGAACCAATCAGAGACTCCTAGTTTTCTTTTGAAAACCTCCTACTTTTGAAAACCTTCCTCTGACACCACCAAGTATATAGGTCCTGGATGGCAGGAAACTTGGCCATACCAGGCGGGAATGCAACCGGTCAGGATGCTCTCGATGCTGCAGCTGTAGAACTTTTTGAGGCTCTGGGGACCCATGCCAAATATTTTCAGTCTCCTGAGGGGGAAAAGGCATTGTTGTTCCCTCTTCATGAATGTCTTAGTGTTTTTCGATCATGATAGTTTGTTGGTGATGTGGACACCAAGGAATTTACAACTCTCAATCCGCTCCACTACAGCCCTGTTGATGAGAATGGGGGCGTGTTCAGCCCTCCTTTCCTGTAGTCCACGATCAGCTCCTCTGTCTTGCTCACATTGAGGGAGAGGTTGTTGTCCTGGTACCACACTTCCAGGTCTCTGACCTCCTTCCTATAGGCTGTCTCATCGTTGTTGGTGATCAGGCTTACCACCGTTGTGTCATCATTGGCCACACAGTCATGGGGGAACAGGGAGTATAGGAGGGGACTAAACATGCACCCCTGAGGGGCCCCAGTGTTGAGGATCAGTGTGACAGATGTGTTGTTGCCTACCCTTACCACCTGGGGGCGGTCTAACAGGAAGTCCAGGATCCAGTTGCAGAGGGAGGTGTTTAGTCCCAGGGTCCTTAGCTTTGTGGGCACTGAGCTTTGTTAAACGCTAAGCTGTAGTCAATGAACAGCATTCTCGTGTAGGTGTTCCTTTTGTCCAGGTGGGGAAGGGCAGTGTGGAGTGCAATTGAGATTGTGTGATCTGTTGGAGCGGTATACGAATTGGAGTGGGTCTAGGGTTTCTGGGATGATTGTGTTGATGTGAGCCATGACCAGCCTTTCAAAGCACTTCATGGCTACAGACGTGAGTGATAAGAGGCGGTAGTCATTCAGGCAGGTTACCTTCGCTTTCTTGGGCACAGGGACTATGGTGGTTTGCGTGAAACATGTAGGTATTACAGTATCTGTCAGGGAGAGTTGAAAATGTCATTGAAGACACTTGCCAGTTGGTCTGCCCATGCTCTGAGTACACGTCCTGATAATCCGTTTAGCCCCGTGATCTTGTGAATGTTGACCTGTTTAAAGGTCCTGGTGACATCGGCTACAGAGAACGTGATCACACAGGTCCAGTGGCGTGTATTCAGTGGCTTGTATTCATGGATGCCAAGGGAAGCCAGGTTTCCCCAAAACTTGACCAACAAAAAAACATAAAATAATGTATTTTGTCTCTCTGTGCATCATAATTGTCCTTCAATTCGCAAAAGGCTGAATGTATCTAATCGGAAAAAGTATTCAAGTGTACGAAACATTGTCACTCTGTCTCTGTATGTGTATCTATCTGATGCTATCTGGTCAAAAAGAGAATGATATTGTTGCCGCCCATAGCATTGGCGTTTCTCTACAATAAGGTGAGTCAACATGTTTTTTTTATAAAACTATGGGGATTTCCCTAATCTCAACAGAATGAGGCACTTCAATGAGCTTATTTCCCCCAAACCGAGGTCACCTCCAGCAGGATAGACCAAGTCCGGAGCCAGCAGCCCAGTGTGGGAGAAAAAATAGGTCAGACCGGAGGGGCTCCTTGAGAAAGTATAACATATTCATAGCTTTCCACTCATGGTCGGGAAAATGCGTCCGGCCGAACTGTGCTGTTGCCCTGTGGTTCAATGAGTTCCTCCCTTTGTTAATCTACTAACCTTCTAGTGATCTTATATTCCCTGTGGTTGATATAGCTCTTTTCAGCATTCAAAGAATCAATTAAATTCACATTTTATTTGTCACATGCTTCGTAAACAACAGCTGTAGACTAACAGTGAAGTGCTTACTGGCCCTTCCCAACAATGCAGAGAGAAAAATTTTAAAAATAATAAATACACAATGAGTAACGATAACTTGGCTATAAACACAGGGTACTGGTAGAGTCGATGTGCAGGGGTACGAGGTAATTGGGGAAGATATGTGCATATACTGTAGGTAGGGATAAAGTGATTAGACAACAAGATAGATAATAAGCAGTAGCAGCAGCTTATGTGATCAAACAAGGTTCAATGCAGATAGTCTAGGTAGCTATTGGTGAACTATTTAGAAGTCTTATGGCTTGGGGGTAAAAGCTGTTCAGGGTCCTGTTGGTTCCAAACTTGGTGCATCGGTACCGCTTGCCGTGCGGTAGCAGAGAGAGCAGTCTGTGACTTGGGTGGCTGGAGTCTTTGACAATTGTTAGTGCCGTCCTCTGACACCACCTGGTATAGAGGTCCTGGATGGCAGGGAGCTCGGCTACAATGATGTACTGGACCGTACGCACTACCCTCTGCAGCACCTTGAGGTCGGATGCCAAACCAAACGGTGATGCAGCCAGTCAAGATGCTCTCAATGGTGTAGCTGTATAACTTTTTCAGGATCTGAGGGCCCATGCCAAATCTTTTAAGCCTCATGGGGGGGAGAGGCATTGTCACACCTTCTTCACAACTGTGTTGGTATGTGTGGACCATCATATGTCCTTAGTGATGTGGACACCGAGGAGCTTGAATCTCTCGACCCGCTCCACTACTGCCCCTTCGATGTGCATGGGGGCATGCTCAGCCCTCCATTTCCAGTAGTCCATGATCAGCTCCTTTGCCTTGCCAATGTTAAAAGGAGAGGTTGTTGCCCTGGCACCACACTGCCAGGTCACTGACCTCCTCCCTATAGGCGGTCTCATCGTCATCAGTGATCAGACCAACCAACGTTGTGTCATCAGCAAACTTAATGATGGTCTTGGAGTTTTGCTCAGCCACAAAGTTGTGGGTGATCAGGGAGTACAGGAGGAGACAACAAGAGACACGCCAATACTACATCAAGAGATACCTAAGACAACAAGACAGCATGGCAGCAACACATGACAACACAGCATGGTAGCAACACAACATGACAACAACATGGTAGCAACAAAACATGGCAGCAGCACACACGGTACAAACATTGTTAGGCACAGACAACAGCATGAAAGGCACAAGGGTAGAGACAACAATACATCATGTGAAGCAGCCCAAGTGATTGAGTATTTGAATGTAGAGATGCAGTTTAGTGTTTTTTGCAGCTCGTTCCAGTCACTAGCTGCAGCGAACTGAAAAATTGAGCGACCCAAGGATGTGTGTACTTTAGGGACCTTTAACAGAATGTGACAGGCATAACGGGTGTTGTATATGGAGGAAGAGGGTTGCAGTAGGTAGCTCAGATAGGGGGGAGTGAGGCCTAAGAGAGTTTTATAAATAACATAAGTATAGAGTGCAGTGATGTGTCCTATAAGGAACATTGGTGGCAAATCTGATGGTCGAATGGTAAAGGACTTCTAGCCACTCGAGAGCACCCTTACCTTTCGATCTATAAATTACATCTCTGTAGGATTACATCTCTGGGTAGGACGGTCATCTGAATCAGGGTTAGTTTGGCAGCTGGGGTGAAAGTGGAGCGATTACAATAGAGAAAACAATAGATTTAACCTTAGCCTGCAGCTTCGATACTGTATGTGCTAAGTGAAGGACAGTGTACTCTTTAGCCATACTCCCGAGTACTTGTATGAGGTGACTACCTCAAGCTGTAAACCCTCAGGGGTAGTGTTCACACCGTTTGGGGGTTCTTCTTACCGAACCACATGACCTTTGTTTTGGATGTGTTCAGAAGTTTAACACAACATCCGGGGAGGGGCCAGCTGAGTATAAGACTGTATAATCTGCATATAAATGGATGAGAGAGCTTCCCACTGCATGAGCTATGTTGTTGATGTAAATTGAGAAAGGCGAGTGGCCTAGGATAGAGTCTTGGGTACTCCCTTGGTGACAGACAGTGGCTGAGACAGCAGATGTTCTGACTTTACACATTGCAATCTCTGAGAGGTAGTTGGTCTACCATAATCAAAAGCTTTGGCTTTAAAAAGTATAAAACAGAATTGATTGATTACTGTATAACACTGAATAGAATAATACCCTATGCCAACCTATGGCAGGCTAATTAAAGCTGCTTTACATCTGTCACAATAGCGGCAGATGTCAAAATGTCACAGAACACAATGACTCACACAATGAAGTCCACATGTTGGTGAATAACACACAAATACCCACCAATTTATATTTTATAGAATATACTTTACTCATTAATTATCTATGACTATACAGTATGTACTGTAGTACTGTACATACATTATTTATGGATGCTGCTATAAGACTTACTAAGGAAGTCAGGCATGGTGTATACCTACTTACTGCTTAAGACGAGGATCACTTTCCTGTGTATCATACTAGCAGGCAGGGAGACATAGACCGAGATACATAGATACGTGTGGGTGTGTGTGATCAGTCCTCCTCCAGCTCATCTCCTTCTTCATTCTCCTCCAACTTGTCATCTCCCCTCTGTCTCTGTTGTCTGGACAACCAGGGGTTGAACCCTGGTCTACGTTTTCTCAGACTTGAAGAACACTATCTTTGGGCAGCTGCGGAAGCTGTAAAGTCTTCCAAGGGAGGACCCTCCACCGCAGGAACATGGGTCTTTGCAGTTGTGGGGTAGTCAGACTGGACGGCAAATCTGTTTTGATCCTCTTCATTGTTGAGAAACCATGTTCACACACATACACAAGCGTTGCTGTGTCTGTTGTTGAGAAATATCTAGCTTGACTAAGCTTTTTCATGAGCTTCTCCCTCCCCATATCGCATCCTTAGGACATTTTGATCCAATTGATCGGATTGATTGTAAGGAATTCTTTTTTTGGTGTGATTTTTTTTTTTTACTTGTCCATTCAGACAAACTCAGTCTACATTATCCTTGTCCAAATGTTTTTTTTTCTCTTTGTCCTGGGCAAGCATTAATGTCGAGCCCTGAGAGGGTAGAGGCGGTTTATTTAGTCACCGACGTAGTCTCGTCAGGGAGCCCGCTCGTTTACAAATCTTCATCTAAATCTAGGTTAGTGATCGCTGTTCTGATGTCCAGAAGCTGTTTTCAGTCATAGGAAATAATAGCGAAAATATGATGTACAAAAATAATTAAGATCGGAGTAAAAAAACACACAAAATAGCGTTGGTCAGGAGCCCGTAAGACAGCAACTATCCACTGCAACGCCATCTTCTACATCACATAACAGAACATTACAATACAGTGTCCACTAAAAACATAAGAGCACATCTGCATTAGTACTGTATGTCCCACATGAACCTGCACAGTGGTTCCCACTCTACTTTATTTCCATAGCATCTATCCAACATATTCTTAACAAAATCTCAGGATCAAATCCGAGTTTTGCCAGCTTGATTGCTCTTTTGGCACCCACTGAATACAATAGGTGAATTGGTTTGATTCAGCATGCATGTGAAGGGGTGAACACCAAATCATTTAGCAATCAGTGGGTAAACACACATTCCCTTGTTCCTGACAGCAGGAGACATGCCACGACACACACTTGACGTGCCCCAGCAGCAGCAGCAGCAGCAGCAGCGCGTATGCTAGAGGTCACAATGATGAGTATTCCCCACACCGAGGGGTCTCCTGCTGTGGAGACATGTCTCTGATCCATTTGGTTCAGCAGGAGGCCACCTCAACACACACACACACACACACACACCATCAATAAGTCATCACACATCATGCACGCTTGTGTTCATGCCTGACAGGAGAAAACATTATGAAAGAGAGCATGACACCTGTTTGACATGTCAGTACTGGACTATTTTAAAAATGGAATCCGCAGTAGGGGGAAACAGCGCCCCTGGCCGCCCAAGCACCGTTGTTATTGTTTTTGTTGCCGAGCTGATAGTAAAAAAAAAAAAAAAGCAGTACCTATTGTGCTCTTCCATCGCGCGTGTATTGATGTCCGAGGGGGGAAAAAACATTGTTGTTTGCAGCAACTTTTTTGTTGTTGTAATATTGCAAACCGACGTGGCTGTTTCACCATTAAGGACAGATTTAAAAGATGCTCTAGTGAGGAGTATGATTTAAGCAATGTACTGTACATGCTACATGGTTTTTGCAGATGAAACTGCACATAGCTTTTAGGTGAGATAGATAGCTCTTACGATGCCTTTTCATTTTTAATCCATCCTTCAACTTTTTGCTCCTTTTTGAAGATCAACACCAATCATTCCTGTGACGTATTAGTTTGTTCTAGGGATGTGACAAATTGTCCAATTAAACTATAAGAAGAAAAATCATAACATTACATGTAAATTCACAATGCAGATATGGTCCTGCGTTTGACCACTAGGGGGAAATGTAGTTCAATCTATCGCAGTCATTGCTACCAGATGGCGCTCACCTTACTGCTGTCCCCCACCCACTCAGCAACTATGGTAGTTAATGCCATTTTTATGTTTGGTGTTTGAGAGCTCGGGCTTTGTACTTGCAGAACAATCATTGTACAATTTCTCCATCCGGCCGACACAGTTTTTCGACATGGCATCTTGTAGTCTGGTTCTAGCTACAGTGGGGAGAACAAGTATTTGATACACTGCCGATTTTGCAGGTTTTCCCACTTACAAAGCATGTAGAAGTCTGTAATTTTTATCATAGGTACTCTTCAACTGTGAGTGACGGAATCTAAAACAAAAATCCAGAAAATCACATTATGATTTTTAAGTAATTAATTTGCATTTTATTGCATGACATAAGTATTTGATACATCAGAAAAGCAGAACTTAATATTTGGTACAGAAACCTTTGTTTGCAATTACAGAGATCATACGTTTCCTGTAGTTCTTGATCAGGTTTGCACACACTGCAGCAGGGATTTTGGCCCACTCCTCCATACAGACCTTCTCCAGATCCTTCAGGTTTCGGGGCTGTCGCTGGGCAATACGGACTTTCAGCTCCCTCCAAAGATTTTCTATAGGGTTCAGGTCTGGAGACTGGCTAGGACACTCCAGGACCTTGAGATGCTTCTTACGGAGCCACTCCTTAGTTGCCCTGGCTGTGTGTTTCGGGTCGTTGTCATGCTGGAAGACCCAGCCACGACCCATCTTCAATGCTCTTACTGAGGGAAGGAGGTTGTTGGCCAAGATCTCGCGATACATGGCCCCATCCATCCTCCCCTCAATACGGTGCAGTCGTCCTGTCCCCTTTGCGAAAAGCATCCCCAAAGAATGATGTTTCCACCTCCATGCTTCACGGTTGGGATGGTGTTCTTGGGGTTGTACTCATCCTTCTTCTTCCTCCAAACACAGCGAGTGGAGTTTAGACCAAAAAGCTCTATTTTTGTCTCATCAGACCACATGACCTTCTCCCATTCCTCCTCTGGATCATCCAGATGGTCATTGGCAAACTTCAGACGGGCCTGGACATGCGCTGGCTTGAGCAGGGGGACCTTGCGTGCGCTGCAGGATTTTAATCCATGACGGCGTAGTGTGTTACTAATGGTTTTCTTTGAGACTGTGGTCCCAGCTCTCTTCAGGTCATTGACCAGGTCCTGCCGTGTAGTTCTGGGCTGATCCCTCACCTTCCTCATGATCATTGATTCCCCACGAGGTGAGATCTTGCATGGTGCCCCAGACCGAGGGAGTTTGACCGTCATCTTGAACTTCTTCCATTTTCTAATAATTGCGCCAACAGTTGTTGCCTTCTCACCAAGCTGCTTGCCTATTGTCCTGTAGCCCATCCCAGACTTGTGCAGGTCTACAATTTTATCCCTGATGTCCTTACACAGCTCTCTGGTCTTGGCCATTGTGGAGAGGTTGGAGTCTGTTTGATTGAGTGTGTGGACAGGTGTCTTTTGTACAGGAAACGAGTTCAAACAGGTGCAGTTAATACAGGTAATGAGTGGAGAACAGAAGGGCTTCTTAAAGAAAAACTAACAGGTCTGTGAGAGCCGGAATTCTTACTGGTTGGTAGGTGATCAAATACTTATGTCATGCAATAAAATGCAAATTAATTATTTAAAAATACAATGTGATTTTCTGGAATTTTGTTTTAGATCTCTCTCTCACAGTTGATAGTGTACCTATGATAAAAATGACAGACCTCTACATGCTTTGTAAGTAGGAAAACCTGCAAAATCGGCAGTGTATCAAATACTTGTTCTCCCCACTGTATGCCATCATGGCATTAAAGCCAACATCCTCTACCATTGACAATGGCTGCATATCAACTGCAATCATTTCTGTAATCAGTGCTGTTATTTTCTCATTCGCTTATCACACTTCTTTCGTGTGAACTACGGTATCTGCATTGGACCTTTTTGCACTAACTCTTTTGACTCATCACATACGCTGCTGCTACTGTTTATTATCTATCCTGTTGCCTAGTCACTTTAGCCCTACCTATATGTACATATCTACCTCAGTTACCTCGTACCCCTGCACATCGACTCGGTACTGGTACCCTGTGTATATAGCCAACTTATTGTTACTCACTGTGTATTTATTCCTTGTGTTATAATTTTTCTATTGTTTCCTCTGCGTTGTTGGGAAGGGCCGTAAGTGAGTTAGTCTACACCTGTTGTTTATGAAGCATGTGGCAAATAAATTTGATTTGAAGAGCCTGTCTAATGTCTGTTGTTGGGGGCCTGTACTGCTGCCAGCAACGGTTTGGGTCTCATGGTGCAGCCCTTTTAGATTGTTAAGCATTGCACCTGTACTGCCACAAGCTCATTTCCACCTCGCAAAGTTTGCATTTCACTACCTACTCATTTAACTTCTAAAAGTGTTGCTGTCGCTTCCCTGTCTCACTCTCTGCCATTTTTCCAACTGTTAACGACAAGGATGTGCAGAGCACTTTATATCAGTGGCAAATAATTTTTAAGATACAGCACATACAGTATCTCCACCTACTTACGTTACAGCATTGTTGCGTTAGGTATTTTTTACATTTACATTTTTCCCTTTATGATGATCGCGACCTGTTAGTGGTAGTTTTGTGATAACTTTACTGTGATTTAAATGTTGTGGGAAACAAAAATAAAAAATATTTATTGGGTTAACAATCCCAATTTCGTTTAAACAATTTAAACTTTCACACCCCTAGCTTGATCATCAGACAACTTTGGCCAACAGCAACCCTCGTTTGTCATGTTTTGTACAATTGATTCATTAAAGAGAGATTTAGGCACTGTCAACACATGTCCCGGTGAAATTTAAGTTGAGCAGTTTGGTTCACTTCAAAAGCGACAGAACATCCTTGCTAAGAGATCTATTTAAACATTTGCATTGTTTAAAAAATATATGCTATGCTGCTGTTATTTCCCAAGACTGTTGGCGCCTTTACATTTGACTGTGTTTTTTACACACATAGTTTATAAAATATTGTTTTGTATTGGAACATAAATGTGTGATTCCATAAACTGTCTAAAACTAATTAGATAGTTTAGCAGCTACTGTAATTTATTTTTCATACGTGCTTGGACAGCATTTTTTGTTTTGTGACCAATCAATTGAGGTGTGTTTTGAGTCTCGACCCACCATAAGGGTTAAAAAACAACATACACAGACCAAAGAATAAGTAAAACATATATATGTTTTTAAAGGTGGTGACCTGTGTGACCTAAATAATTATCGCCTAGCAAAAATCCTAGAATCCTTGGTAGATGCTTAACTTAGATCCTTTTGAACTATACACCAGTCCGGTTTCAGACCAGGTCATAGCACCATCTGTGCTACTTATTTGGTTTTAATGATCTTCTTAATTGTTTGAATAAGAATAAACACTGTGCAGCCCTTTTCATTGACCTGTCTAAAGCCTTCGATACTATGGATCACTCATTATTTATTCAGAGGCGTGCATCAATTGACCTGGACCAGGCTGCGTGTAGCTGGATTGAAAATAATGCCAATGTCATCCTGTGACCTACCTGGACCCTTGCCAAGACCCACAAGTTGGTCCCGACCCACAATTTGGGAACCACTGCATTATATCACCTAGGATAGGAAATGCAGTTGTCCCAGGAGGGCTAGGAGTTTTGTGGGACCACACACATAGTCACGATGTCCATCATTCCATACATTCAATGAACATGGGCAAGAGAAATTCTGCTTCCAAACTCTTTCCAACACTTTTTAGAGCAGCCACATTGAGATATACCAAAGATAGTAAAAATAGCAGATAACTAGATGAGTGAATCCTCAAAAACTGTGTCACCACTAAAATGAAGTGCCACAATGTCTGGGCATACCATCTATCTTTGTGGCTTAGTGCAGAAGACCCAACTGGTTTCCAGTGCAGTATGTGGGCCAGCCCTGTGGATCCCACATTTTCTCATGGGTAAAGCCCAACCAGGATGGATTGGTGGGAAGAATAAAAACATGAGCTGGCGCACACCCAGAGTAATTTATTATATGTAGAGGTGCTGACTAACGGAGAATAAACTATAAGCTACAAAAATAATAAAAATAGTTGCACACAATAATTTATTGGGTAAATCACCAACGTTTCGGCATCACTGTGCCTTCTTCTTTACCCTGGAGGCTTCATCCAATGGTCTAGATAATCAAATGGAAGTACGGTTGAGAGGACACATGGTCCAGGTACAGACAATGTAGACAGTAGATCTAATGGGAAGCTATGGCAGTGCCAGGCCACTCTGACAAGGGCTTATTCACTGTGGGCTGAAAGCCCTCTCTGTGTCTGTATGGCCTGATTCACAATGACTGGGGAGTGGAGAGGAGACATGGATACAGAGTGAGCCCATTCATCAGATAGTGAGATGCTCTTTCTGAGAAACAGAACATATTCCGGTGGAACACACCAGGCTATCCCAGACACCAACCACTTCCCTTTTACTGTCTGTGAGAGGACATTTGAGATGAGTGCACTTACTGATTAGTTCATGTTGACTGAACTGAACATTGTTACCTATCTGATGAGTTTCTCTACCTTTGCTAATGGATACAATTGTCACTTCTGTCATACTAATACTAAAGTTTGTACAATATCAATTTGAGCAACACATTGGGAGAGATTGAAAGAAAAGTTGATAGCATATTATAATATATTGCTATCAATACAGTTCCCTGATGGCTTGGTTTCTCTCCCTGGTTCTGTCTATCCAGAAGTGTCGGTGAGCCTGTTGTCTCTGGTGGTGACCACCTGTGGCCTAGCCCTTTTCGGTGTCTCACTTTTCGTTTTGTGGAAGCTGTGCTGGGTGCCATGGCGTGACCGTGGCCTCCCCAATGGCCTGAAGGATGGCCAGGGGGACCAGCAGCCAGTCCTGATGGAGGTGGATGGGGCAGAGAATGAGTACAGTGAGGACTGTGTCAAAGAGCCCTCAGGCCTGTTAGTCCCAGAGGCAATCATGAAGATCAGCCACACATCCCCAGACATCCCCCTGGAGGCCCAGTCCAAGGCCAAGGAGAACCATGTCCATCACATCACCCGGGTGCAGCGCCAGATCACTGAGCCCACCTCCTCTGTCCGGTCAGACCCACAACACAGAAAAATTAACAAGTCAATTCAACTTACCATGTTGCATTGTGTCTATAGCTAATGATAACTGGTTTCTCTACCCTCTGTAGACACAACTCCATCCGCCGCCAGATGAACCTGTCCAACCCAGACTTCAACATGGGCCAGTTCCAGAGACAGGAGTCCCTAGCCACTCTGGGCCGGATCAAACCCGAGCTCTACAAGCAACGCTCTGTGGACACGGACGACGACAGGAGGGCGGACAGCTGCGGCCGGATACATTTCATCCTGAAGTTTGACTGTGACCTGGAGCAGCTCATCATCAAGATCCACAAGGCCCAGGATTTACCGGCCAAGGATTTCTCAGGGACTTCTGACCCTTACGTCAAGATCTACCTGCTCCCCGACCGTAAAACCAAGCACCAGACCAAGGTGCACCGCAAGACCCTCAACCCCGTTTTCGATGAGGTCTTCCTGTTCCCTGTGGCCTACACTGAGCTGCCCACACGCAAACTGCACTTCAGCGTCTACGACTTTGACCGCTTCTCCCGCCACGACATCATTGGCCAGGTGGTGGTGGATAACTTCCTGGACCTTGCAGACTTCCCCAGAGAGACTAAACTCTGTAGGGACATCCAGTACGTCACCTCTGTGAGTTAACCTCTACATTTGTCTCACTACAGTATCGTAATATCTGCTTGGGCACATCGACTCGCAGCAATAAATGCACAATTGTGACTTCAAATGAGATAGTGAATAAGAGGACATTATCTGAGAGAGTTTAGTTGGGAGTCACTTCAGTTCTGGTCCCTGATCATTCAACTATGTTTAGGAGTGGGACTGGAAAGAGTTAAACACTTAGAATCATATCTGAACCAGCTCTCCCCTCCCCTCAGGCCTACCAAAATCTGTCCAAACAATACAAAATGTGTAAAGACCATGTAACAAAAAGGCAGGGAGGAAAATACCAAAGTGTAAGTATGTCTGTCCCCGCAGAACCAACCACCCTGGTTTAAACATAAAAATATACTTAGATGGGATGAATAATACATGATCACACCAGGAAACACATGGGGTAGTGACCTAAATCTGAGTTGGCAGTAAAGAGGCTGCTTTGACACAAGGATACAAAGCTTGAGCTCTCTACATTACTCACATGGATCACATGAATCACTGTGGAGAGGTGTGACATACTGAAGGTTTCACCTGTCCAATTGAATCTCACTGGACTCTCAGAAAGGCTCTGAAGTCTCAATAGCAGTCAGTTTCATTGGTGTCTCACTGTAGAAATAAGGACTATGGTGTCATTTAAGGATTGTAGGTTGTCTGCAGTCTCAATGATATACACTACCGTTCAAAGGTTTGGGGTCACTTAAAAATGTCCTTGTTTTTTTTGGACAATAAAATAACATCAAATTGATCAGAAATACAGTGTAGATAATAAGATAGGTACTTTATTGATCCCCGAGGGGAAATTTCTTCGTCAAGCAGCTACAAAAAAAACCCCAGGGCAGGTGCAAAATGCCAGAACGAAAATACACAAAAGACAGATACATGATACATTGTGCGGCAGTATGAAAAAGTATAAAAATACAAGTCTGGAGTGCAAAAATCTATAAAAAGACATTGCATAGTATGGGTGAATGGCTGAATATGTACACTATACATTTTTACAGAGTGTTAGGTGAAAAGAAATGATAAAAAATATTGCAAGTTGATATAGATAAATAAGGAATATTTGCATGGTTAACTATACTACACAGGTAAATGTACAGTTAAATGTACAGGTAAGTGAATATTTGTATGGTTACATTAACTGTACAGGTAAATGACAGGAAGATATACTTAAATAACTAAATGTGTGTATGATATAATTTGGGGTAATAATAGTAATTCCCTTAAAATACAGTCTGCAGGGTTTAATTACAGATAAATGCACGTATTGCACATTCGATATACTTAAAGCAATGAAAAAAGATACAACTGACAGGATGCTAATATGCCTTCCTGAGTGAATGACTACGTACGTTCAGTCCAAGAATTTCTTACAATATTGCACATGATGTAATATAACAACTACATGAATATGTACAGTGGGGAGAACAAGTATTTGATACACTGCCGATTTTGCAGGTTTTCCTACTTACAAAGCATGTAGAGGTCTGTAATTTTTATCATAGGTACACTTCAACTGTGAGAGACGGAATCTAAAACAAAAATCTAGAAAATCACATTGTATGATTTTTAAATAATTAATTTGCATTTTATTGCATGACATAAGTATTTGATCACCTACCAACCAGTAAGAATTCCGGCTCTCACAGACCTGTTAGTTTTTCTTTAAGAAGCCCTCCTGTTCTCCACTCATTACCTGTATTAACTGCACCTGTTTGAACTCGTTACCTGTATAAAAGACACCTGTCCACACACTCAATCAAACAGGCTCCAACCTCTCCACAATGGCCAAGACCAGAGAGCTGTGTAAAGACATCAGGGATAAAATTGTAGACTTGCACAAGTCTGGGATGGGCTACAGGACAATAGGCAAGCAGCTTGGTGACAAGGCAACAACTGTTGGCGCAATTATTAGAAAATGGAAGAAGTTCAAGATGACGGTCAATCTCCCTCGGTCTGGGGCACCATACAAGATCTCACCTCGTGGGGCTTCAATGATCATGAGGAAGGTGAGGGATCAGCCCAGAACTACATGGCAGGACCTGGTCAATGACCTGAAGAGAGCTGGGATCACAGTCTCAAAGAAAACCATTAGTAACACACTACGCCGTCATGGATTAAAATCCTGCAGCGCACGCAAGGTCCCCCTGCTCAAGCCAGCGCATGTCCAGGCCCATCTGAAGTTTGCCAATGACCATCTGTATGATCCAGAGGAGGAATGGGAGAAGGTCATGTGGTCTGATGAGACAAAATAGAGCTTTTTGGTCTAAACTCCACTCGCCGTGTTTGGAGGAAGAAGAAGGATGAGTACAACCCCAAGAACACCATCCCAACCGTGAAGCATGGAGGTGGAAACATCATTCTTTGGGGATGCTTTTCTGCAAAGGGGACAGGACGACTGCACCGTATTGAGGGGAGGATGGATGTGGCCATGTATCGCGAGATCTTGGCCAACAACCTCCTTCCCTCAGTAAGAGCATTGAAGATGGGTCGTGGCTGGGTCTTCCAGCATGACAATGACCCGAAACACACAGCCAGGGCAACTAAGGAGTGGCTCCGTAAGAAGCATCTCAAGGTCCTGGAGTGGCCCAGCCAGTCTCCAGACCTGAACCCAATAGAGAATCTTTGGAGGGATCTGAAAGTCTGTATTGCCCAGCGACAGCCCCGAAACCTGAAGGATCTGGAGAAGGTCTGTATGGAGGAGTGGGCCAAAATCCCTGCTGCAGTGTGTGCAAACCTGGTCAAGATCTACAGGAAACGTATGATCTCTGTAATTGCAAACAAAGGTTTCTGTACCAAATATTTTTGTTTTAGATTCCGTCACTCACAGTTGAAGAGTACCTATGATAAAAATTACAGACTTCTACATGATTTGTAAGTGGGAAAACCTGCAAAATCGGCAGTGTATCAAATACTTGTTCTCCCCACTGTACATGCTTTGTAAGTAGGATAACCTGCAAAATCGGCAGTGTATCAAATACTTGTTCTCCCCACTGTATAAACAATCCTGAATGAATAAGTCCTGAGTGAATGAGTGATTACAGACCATAGTTACTCACGGATGGATGCCTAATTGTTAAACTAGGTCCTAACACCCCAACAGTTCCAGGTCTATGTTGCCGACGGCACGGCACCCCGGTGAGGCATTAAATAATCTAATAGCCGTCCGGCAGAAAGGACCTCCTGTAGCGCTCTCTGGCATACTGTGGTGGGACCAGTCTGTGACTGAAAGTGGTCCTCTGCATCCTAACCATGGCATGCAGAGGGTGGGTGACGTTGCCCATGATGGCCAGCAGTTTCTCTCCGCCACCTCCTCTAGAGTGTCAAGGCTAATCCCCAGAACAGAGCTAGCCTTCCTGATCAGCTTATTTACCTGAGAAGCATCACTGGCCTTTATGGCACACCACTGCAAAAAATATGGCAGACTGGTAGAAAGTATGCAGTAGTTTACTGCACACGTTGAAGGACCTGAGTCTCCTCAGAAAGTAGTCGGCTCTTGCCCTTTTTGTACAGAGCCCCGGTGTTACCAGCCCATTCCAGCCTGTTGTCCATATGGACTCCCAGGAACTTGTATGACCCAACCATTTCCACATCCATCCCCTGTATAGGGACTGTAGTCGGTTGGGCCTTGGTTCTCCTGAAGTCCACCACCATCTCCTTTGTTTTTCTGTGTAGACATTGTTAATGTTGTAAATGACTATTAATGTTGTAAACGGCAGATTTTTTTATGGAATATCTACATAGGTGTACAGAGGCTCATTATCAGAAACCATCGCTCCTGTGTTCCAATGGCACATTGTGTTAGCTAATACAAGTTTATCATTGTAAAAGTCTATTTGTGCTTTTGCAATTATGTTAGCACAGCTGTGCTGATTAAAGAAGAACTAGCCTTCTTTAGACTAGTTGAGTATCTGGAGCATCAGCATTTGTGGGTTCGATTACAGGCTCAAACTGGCCAGAAACAAAGACTTTCTTCTGAAACCCGTCAGTCTATTTTTGTTCTGAGAAATTAAGGCTATTCCATGCAAGAAATTATCAAGAAACTGAAGATTTTGTACAATGCTGTGTACTACTCCCTTCACAGAACAGCGCAAATGGGCTCTAACCAGAATAGAAAGAGGATTGGGAGGCCCCGGTGCACAACTGAGCAAGAGGACAAGTACATTAGAGTGTCTTGTTTGAAAAACAGACAACTGGTCTGACATCACAACTGAGCAAGAGGACAAGTACATTAGAGTGTCTTGTTTGAAGTCCTCAACTGGCAGCTTCATTAAATAGTACCTGCAAAACACCAGTCTCAACGTCAACAGTGAAGAGGCAAAAGCCATATCTTCCTCTGTCCAGTGGCTGTGTTCTTTTGACCTCAATCTTTTATTTTTATTGGCTAGTCTGAGATATGGCTTTTTCTTTGCAACTCTGCCTAGAAGGCCATCATCCCAGAGTCGTTTTGCGGGTACTATTTAATGAAGCTGACATTTCTATGTGACCCCAAACTTTTGAACAGTAGTGTACCTATATGCTGTCTCCCTTGTGGGCCATGTTCTTTTTTTACGAGGGTTTGAGTTAATCAAAAGTGTGTGATTAGGCTTAGACAATGAATAAGTCTGAGGTTAGTACTTTTTGTCATGGGATCTCCTCTGGGCAAGCAAATTAAATAGATCTATATTTAGTACCCATAGAGCAAAAAACACCTGAGCAGCTTCACGTTTCTGGACTATTTGCTAAATGGTATAATTTGAGAGAAGGGGTTTAGAACTGGCCGCAATATCACTGCAAAGTAGACAAATACCTAAAGAGCAGATATTTTCACAACTTTGTTCAAGTCCTAGATTTACCTGTGTGACATGAGTGAACTAACTGGGGAGCTTCAAAGTATCAGGGGATGCAACTCGGAGCATTTAGGAAGCACGCACACATAGCCACACACACAGCCACTCTTCATCCCAGAACTGGGCCAGCCCTCCTGGGACCCAGAGCATGGGATATCACAAGTCCAACCACTAGTCTATGCATAAATCATACCTCAGGGCTAAGTTGGGTTTCAAACATCCCATATTTGTTATTGTATATTATTTAACCTTTATTTATTTAACTAGACAAGTCAGTTAAGAACAAATTCTTATTTACAATGACGCCCATTAAAGTGGTACATCTCCATAAGTAACGCGGACAAGAATACTGTGTGAAGAAGTAACCCACCACCTGTTTCCTAGATAAATCAATTACAAGTAATGTAGCATGTTTGACATGTTTTTAACATACCACTACAATACCTGACGCCTTCCAGGGACAGAGAGCTATACAAATACCCATAAAAGTGACCAGCTCTAAATATTTTACCTGAACTCTATAAGCCTCTACAAGCAGGACTCAAATCCACCTTTATGAGGGTTGATTTAAACTGTTAAACAACAGAACAGAATCACTGGTGATTTTGGCCAGCAGCATACCACCCTGAATCCCACTACTGGCTTGCCACTGAAGCTAAGCAGGGTTGGCCCTGGTTGGTCTCTGGATGGGAGACCATATCCTGCTGGAAGTGTTGTTGGAGGGCCAGTAGGAAGCACTCTTTCCTCTGGTCTAAAAAATAGATCCCAATGCCCCAGGGCAGTGATTGGGGACATTACCCTGTGCTGTTTTTTGGATAGGACGTTAAACGTGTGTCCTCACTCTCTGTGGTCACAAAAGAACCCATGGCACTGTCATAAGAGTAGGGTGTTAACCCTGGTGTCCTGGCTTAATTCTCAATCTGGCCCTCATACCATCATGGCCACCTAGTCATCCTCAGCTTCAAATTGGCTCATTCCTTTCCTTACACTTACCTTGTTAAAGAAAATATCCTGTCAGGGAGATAAAGGACCTGTATGGATGGATGACCTGTTACTGTGGTATACTTTATTTAATTAGACACAGCTTAACTCCATCTATTCTATAACTCAATAGAAGACCAACAGCCTCTTCAGGATCACATTAATTGCAAGGCGGTTATAACAAAGATTTCAAAAAGCACAGTCGTGTCTTGACTATCATTAATGTGATGACATGCTATTTTATCAAATTGATTACCTAACGTTTAACTATTAAGTGATAGAATTAATCACACAACAATTAACTCATTAGTAACCTGGGGTACCATGGAAAAGTTTATTTAATTTATTTAGTTTGGCGTTTTCTGAATTACCTTTTAAAGATCTCTTACATTTCAGTCATCAATCAGTCATTAATTAATTGTTACCTTCTATCAGTCTCATCTGAACGTCATAAAATCCTTCGATATATGCACAAACCCTAGACTCCATGATGAATCAGCGATACACAAATTGGCTTAATTATTTATTTACTAACTAACTAAACAATCACACAGAATTGCATCAACACACAACAAGATAGATTAAACATTGATTACTAATTACACCATGAAAAGTCTAGTGGACTAACCCGGTATGACGGCTGGTTAAACACAGAAATGGAGTGGGGAAAGAAAGAGTGGGAGGAGAGACAAAGGAATTCAACTCGTACATACAGTTGAATAATACGTTCATCATAAATATGGATATTTAGCACCCTAACAACTACTCATTCGGATTTAGAAATGCAATACATATTTATGCTCATGTCTCTGTTGTCACGCTCTGTTAACGCCCGATCAGTCTGTGGAGTGTCTGTTAGAACGGCTCTTCGTTCTGGAAGTGTTCGTTAAAATGTATACATCAAAGTGTTACACAGTGGTGAGAGTTTGTTCTCGTCGTCGTCAGACTGGACCCTCCAAAGGAACACATGCGATGGTCCTCGGTCGAGTTTACTAGGTTAACTGTACTTCAACTGCTGCAGACTGAATGTTCCTGTGTAGTCATCTTCTTCACTCGAGAGTTTCAGAGGGCTACAACCATTTTACACTCAGTAGCTACCCGGCAGTGTACTGGTCTATTGTCCAATCATTCGTGACGTTTTGCTTACCGTCCGCCTACTTGGTCTAATGTAAATTTCGTTAGGAGTATAAGCACTCGGGCAAAAGGGGGCGTTCCATCGAGTTGCTCCAATGTCTGTGCTCCCGAGGGTTACTGATTGAGCAGGGCCAGTCGTGACAGCACTGTAATCTGTGTCTCTGCAACGCCAGTCAATAGTATTGATGTGAGCCAACTTGGGTGACAGGCAGCCTAGCAGTTAAGAAGATTGGGCCAGTAACTGAAAGGTTGCTGGTTCGAATTCCTGAGCTGACTAGATGAAAAATCTGTTGATGTGCCCTTGAGCAAGGCTCCTGTGAGTCAAAAAAAAAAAAAATTGATTAATGGGATGAGTGTGTGGCTTGATCCAATGCAGCATGTTCACTACCTAGCTCCACAATAACTACCACTGCAGCATAATGAGCACATCACATGTCCTTACGTTATGTTTTATTGACCTGCATGGTGGAAACAGACATGGGCTGAATACAAAACTTGAGGAATGACTGATGTAAAATGAGTTTACAACAATATGCAGGCCAACTGCCGAGAGAGGAGCTGTCAAGTTTTGGTTTAAATGTCCACCAGTCCATTGAGTCTTGAAAATATTTTATTTACAAGATGACCACCGAATCATTCCAAAGTCCGAGTGATTTAAATTTGTTAGCTTACCCTGATTCTGTCAGTGTTCATTTAGCAGCCCAGTGAAACACATCGAAAGTGCTGAATCATGTCTTTCCACAGTGGGTCACAACCGCTGACTTTTTAAAATGTATTTTATTGAAACGTTATTTAACTAGCCAAGTTAGTTAAGAACAAATTCTTATTTACAATTACAGCCTACCCCTCCCCTAAACCAATTGTGCGGAGCCCTATGGGACTCCCGATCACAGCCGGTTGTGATACAGCCTGGGATCAAACCAGGGTATGTAGTGACGCCTCTAGCACTGAGATGCAGTGCCTTAGACCGCTGCGCCACTCGGGAGACTTACTGTCTGCTGATGTAATAGGATGACATGGCAAGACATGGTCTTACACTTGCCGGCTATTGCAAAACCATTTTCACTCTCTATCTCCCTCCCTCTTTGTCTCCTTCTGTTTCTCTCTACAACATAGTAGTAACACTCCCTGTATGTTAAGAGGCCATTAAGAGAGAGAGAGAGAGAGATCCTAGGGGGGAAGGTGCAGGATGGATAATTACACAAGATGGACTGTCAACATTCTCTCTCAGCCATATTGGGGACCTTTAGAGCTCAAGTTTAATTTCATTGAAAGAACACAAGTGACCATAATTCCACCACTGATTTGATTTAAGTGCTTCAACGAGTGGAGGAGACTGTTATCCTATAGTCTGTAGATGGAAGTGGGTAATTGGATTATTTAGCCTGAGAGGGATGGGCTGCATGGTTCCACCCCTAATCTCTTTGTGGGTGTGTGTGTGGGGAGGTTGTGTGTGTGTGTGTGTAGTAGAGGCTCAAAGTGTAGGTGTGTGTGTGTGTGTGTGTGTGTGTGTGTGTGTGTGTGTGTGTGTGTGTGTGTGTGTGCATGCGTGCTTTGTACCACTTTACAATGGAGACCTCCTGCCGCGCCTTCTGAGTGATCAGGTCAGTGTAGCAAAATGCGGATTGATGATGATGTAGGTTAGAGGTCACGGTGGTTCCTTGCCCTATGTTGACAGCCTTGATAAATCAACTCCTTTGTTTGATTACATTTATAGTGATTTTGGACGCAGGTCAGAGAGCAGTGATAAAGCCCAATGTTGCTTTGGATACAGTAGACCGCATTAGATCTGTCATTTCAATCATCCACATAGAGAACTTATTGATGCTTGAATGGATGTGACAATTCTACAAGTTTATTTGACTTGTGCGCCGATTACAACAGGTGTAGACTTTACAGTGAAATGCTTACTTACAAGCCCTAACCAACAGTGCAGTTTTTAAGTATAAAATAGGTATTAGGTAAACAATAGATAAGTAAAGTAAGAAATAAAAAACAGTAAAAATAACAGTAGCGAGGCTATATACAGGTGGTACCGGAACAGAGTCAATTTGATGACCTGTTCAGGAGTCTTATGGCTTGGGGGTAGAAGCTGTTGAGAAGCCTTTTGGTCCTAGACTTCGGTACCGCTTGCCATGCGATAGCAGAGAGAACAGTCTATGACTGGGGTGGCAGGCCTTCCTCTGACACCACCTGGTATAGAGTTCCTGGGTGGCAGGCAGCTTAGCCCCAGTGATGTACTGGGCCGTACGCACTACCTTCTGTAGTGCCTTGCGGTCGAGGGCCGAGCAGTTGCCATACCAGGCAGTGATGCAACCAGTCAGGATGCTCTTGATGTTGCAACTGTAGAACCTTTTGAGGATCTGAAGACCCATGTCAAATCTTTTCAGTCTCCTGAGGAGGAATAGGCTTTGCCGTGCCCTCTTCACGACTGTCTTGGTGTGTTTGGACCATTCTAGTTTGTTGGTGATGTGGACACCAAGGAACTGCGGTACACCACTGCTATATGGGTAACTAAACCCTGTTACCACTGTTGACAATGGGCTTGTCAGAGCCATGACAGCCAGGTAGAAAGGCCTGATAGCCCTGGCAAAAGAGCTCCAGTAGGCTGTGAGTTAGCTTCTCGGGGAGACTGGGACTGACCTCTGACAAGGCAGAAGACCAAGCCAGACCTGATAATGAGCGGTTCTCTGTGGAGAGCTGGACTGACCTTTCCTGCTGATGCAGAATCATTCTCCCACTGAGCCCAGGGAGAATGATCTGTTATAACAGGCCCATACAGCTCAGGGCTGAGACTAATTCAGATATCAGGCTAGTGTCAACCAAGCCTGAAGATGCTGCTTATTTACAGTGGGCTCCCAGCTTCTAAAACCAGGGTCTCTGACCAAGTTTATGGTCCAGTAGTCTGCACCTTAACTATGTTGGGTGCCTCCAGCTCCTACCTCAAGAAGAGAGAAACCTACATGGGTCACAGGGTTGTTAGGGTTACATTACAATGTGAGGTGCATGCCTCAATTGGAGGCTCGTGGCCTCCATATTCCCTGCCGGTAACTAACCTTGTGAGTGATGCTGGCGTCTAATGTACACATCACTCTCTCACAGACACGCTATTTTCAGAGGTGATAATTGGAGTGCTGCTCTTCCTGTTCACTGAAACACACGGGTCGTAGCCAACAAAAATAAGCAAAAAGTTCCCCGGCCGTTGGTTGCTGTAGCTTCATTCACCTCAGTCGATCTACAAACACATAGCCTATTACCTATACAATTACAAATGTTTACAGTTTTAAAATCTAATTTCCTGCAATTCTACACATTTTGCCATGACTTATTAATATGATATCTGAGTGAGAGTGACTAACAAAATCAATGGGGAGGTGGAGGTGAGGCATGCTTTGCGTGCCCGGTCAGTAATTTGGCAAGTTTAGATAGCTGGCTTGACTAAGTAGACTAATGTACCAATCAAACATTTTTTACTGACATGAGTGATTGTCAGTGAGTGACATTTAACAAGAGGAAAACTGCTGATGCACAACCAAGCTTTGAATTTGCACCTGGTGTATTCTATTATTCTAACTCTCAACATTAAGTTGAGACCCCGACTGTTCACACAGTTCACTGTGAACCAGGGGAATCTCTAACAGCGAAGCCAGAGCTATATGGTGACATCATGAGACATTCAGTTACTAAACATTTCGCTGACGTTTTCAATACTTTGTAGGACAATGTGGACTTAGGGGATCTCATGTTCTCCCTGTGTTACCTACCAACGGCTGGAAGGCTGACCATCACAATGATCAAGGCAAGGAACCTCAAAGCCATGGACATCACTGGAGCCTCAGGTAGGGGGTCCTTAATGTGGGGACTGGGGTACAAATGCAGTCAACACTGGATGGATAAATGATGTGACAGAGTAGTATATCCAATGAAAGTCATTTCTGTCTCCCAAGCTTTTAATAATGTGGCCCAATGAGCAGAAGCCATGACAAAACATATCCTTGTAGCACAACTATTTAGGAGGCCATGTGTACGTCCAAAATGGCACCCTATTCCCTATATAGCGCACTACTTTTGACCAGAGGCCTATGAGGATGCATCCCATGTGTTACTCCGTGGGTTTACACTTTCTGCCACTGTGTCCCAACTCTCTCTAGATCCCTATGTGAAGGTGTCTTTAATGTGTGAGGGACGGAGATTGAAGAAGAGGAAAACATCCACCAAGCGAAACACTCTGAATCCAGTCTACAACGAAGCCATAGTATTTGATGTCCCTCATGAGAACATTGATCAGATCAGTCTTCTTATAGCAGTGATGGACTACGATCGGTAAATACATATTATTTTGCAACGCTTTTATGAACTGCAACAAATTATAACAGCAGTTTGTTTTTTATTCTGCAAATAGCCTACAAGTCTGTGGACTATGATGCACTGAAAAGGACTCTGAAAACACGCTTTTGGGTAGATAGTATCTTTGCTGTATAAAAACACATATCTGAGACTCCCTAAGTGTAACACGTGTTAGTTGATCATTGGCCTGGAAAGCAGCTGGCATTCTGTTAGCCCAACTCAAGAGAGGAGGAAACAGCACAGAGCAGTACAGACTCTTTTCCTTCTGATGCTGTTCAAAGTAAATATTTGAGGCGGTAAATATAATCTGCCGAACATCACTATAATTATTACACCAAGGAACACGATCGATGTTGGACAGAAAATGCACTAGGATACGTGCAACTACAGGGATTTTAAATCTGTAAGACAAGTGGACTACCTATTTAAGTGAAAATGTGTAGATGTGCACAAATCAACGTGATTTTAAATCAAAAACATGAATGGGAGTGCATGTATGGCAACAAAAGGTTTTAAATTGACCGTATGTTTGTGCTTCCCTCTCACAGTGTAGGTCACAACGAGGTCATTGGAGTGTGTAGGGCGGGCAATGAGGCGGAGTGCCTGGGGCGAGACCACTGGAACGAGATGCTGTCATACCCCCGCAAGCCCATCGCCCACTGGCACCCCCTGGTAGAGGTATGTGTGTGTGTGTGTGTGTGTGTGTGTGTGTGTGTGTGTGTGTGTGTGTGTGTGTGTGTGTGTGTGTGTGTGTGTGTGTGTGTCCATGCGTGCCAATCCATCTGTCCGTCCTTCTGTCTTTCTATGTGAGTCAATACGGAAAGTGATGGAAGAAGACTATCAAAGCTTTATCCTTGACATTATGACACACATCTCACGTGTAAGTAAACAGCAAGGTGTAAGTAGACAGCAAGGTGTAAGTAGACAGCATGGTGTAAGTAAACAGCAAGGTGTAAGTAGACAGCAAGGTGTAAGTAAACAGCAAGGTGTAAGTAGACAGCAAGGTGTAAGTAGACGGCAAGGTGTAGAGCTCTGCTTCTCTAACTCGTATAGGAACAATAAAACACAAGCAGGATTCCATAACCACAATGGCGCCGGAGGAGATGGCTGCCGTTTTACGGCCCCCTAACCAATTGTGCTATTATGTGCGTTTTTCCGTGTTATTTGTAACTTATTCTGTACATTATGTTTCTGCCACCGTCTCTTATGGCCGAAAAGAGATTCTGGATATCAGGACAGCGATTGCTCACTTCGTATTTTTCTTTAACGAGTCGGACGCGAAGGATCTTCTACAGACACCCGACAAGGCCCAAATCCCCGTCATACGCATGAGAAAGAGACAGAGATATTGTGGATGTAGGTCGGGGTGCCTTGTAAGGATCCGATGGCGAGTGAGTAATCTGCCTCTACCATCAGTCCTATTAGGCAACGTACAATCATTTGAAAACAAAATAGACGACCTACGATCACGGATATCCTACCAATGGGACATTAAAAACTGTAATATCTTATGTTTCACCGAGTCGTGGCTGAATGACAACATGGATATTCGCTACATCGGCAGTATAGAACAGCTGACTCTGGTAAGACAAGAGGTGGCGTTCTGTGTATATTTGTAAACAAAATCTGGTGCACAAAATCAAATGTTAAGGAAGTCTCAAGGTTTTTCTCACCTGAGGTAGAGTATCTCATGATAAGCTGTCTATTTACAGCCACAATTTTTTTTATTTCACCTTTATTTAACTGGGCAAGTCAGTTAAGTTCTTATTTAAACCAGCAAAGCTCGGACGACGCAGGGCCAATTATCCGCCGCCCTATAGGACTCCCAATCACGGCCGGTTGTGATACAGTCTGAATTCAAACCAGGTTGTCCGTAGTGACGCCTCTAGCACTGAGATGCATTGTCTTAGACCACTGCGCCACTTGGGAGCCCAAACTGATGCTGGCACTAAGACTGCACTCAATGAGCTGTATAAGGCCATAAGCAAACAGGAAAACGCTCATCCAGAGGCAGCGCCCCTAGTGGCAGGGGACTTTAATGCAGGGAACTTAATTCCATTTTACCTAATTTCTATCAGCATGTTAAATGTGCAACCAGAGGCAAAAGAACTCTAGACCACCTTTACTCCACACACCTTTACTCCCTCGCCCTCTATTTGGCAAATCTGACCATAATTTTATCCTCCTGATTCCTGCTTATAAGAAAAAACTAAAGCAGGAAACACCAGTGACTCGGTTAATAAAGAAGTGGTCAGATGACCCAGATGCTAAGCTACAGGACTGTTTTGCTAGCACAGACTGGAATATGTTCCGGGATTCTTCCGATGGAATTGAGGAGTACACCACATCAGTCACTGGCTTCATCAATAAGTGCATCGATGACCTCGTCCCACCAATGTGACCGGACGTACATACCCGAACCAGAAGCCATGGATTACAGGGAATATCCGCAATGAGCAAAAGGGTAGAGCTGCCGCTTTCAAGGTACAGGACTCTAACCCGGACGCTTATAATAAATTCCGCTATGCCCTCCTGCGAACCATCAAATAGGCAAAGAGCCAGTACAGGACTAAGATTGAATTGTACTACACTGGCTCTGGTGTGTGGCAGGGCTTGCAAACTATTACAGACTACAAAGGGAAGCAAAGCCGCGAGCTGGCCAGTGACACGAGCCTACCAGACTAGCTAAATTACTTCTATGCTCGCTTCGAGGCAAGCAACACTGAAGCATGCATGAGAGCATCAGCTGTTCTGGATGACTGTGTGAGTAAGAATTTTAAGCAGGTTAACATTCACAAGGCTTCAGGGCCAGATGGATTACCAGGACATGTACTCCGAGCATGCGCTGACCAACTGGCAAGTGTCTTCACTGACATTTTCGACAAGTCCCTGACTGAGTCTGTAATACCAACATGTTTCAAGCAGACAAACAAAGTCCCGGTGCCCAAGAACGCTAAGGTAATCTGCCTAATTGACTACCGACCCATAGCACTCAAACGCATTATCCCAGAAACCATAGACCCACTCCAATTTGCATACCGCCCCAACAGATGATGCAATCTCTCTTGCACTCCACAATGTCCTTTCCCACCTGGACAAAGGGAACACCTACGTGAGAATGCTATTAATTGACTACAGCTCAGCGTTCAACACCACAACAGTGGTAGGCCTGATCACCGACAACGATATAGCCTTGTATATAGCCTTGTTACTGTTATTTTACTGCTGCTCTTTAATTATTTGTTATTTACTTATCTAGTTTTTACTTAACACTTATTTTTCTTAAAACGGCATTGTTGGTTAAGGGCTGTTGTAGTCGGTGCATGTAACAAATTAAATTTGATTTGATAGCACAAATGTATACTTGACTTATTTTTGTGCCATCATCAAAACAATCCATTCCTGTAGTGGGAGAGGAGGAGAGAAGGCAGCTTCATTTCTATTTAAAAACACTACTCCTCCACCCTCATTAATGGAGACCAGAAATAGATCAGCATTTATTATGTTGACACAAAATCTATTCATATTCATCTGCGAGGTTGAAAACAGAAATTGGAACAATAATGTTGCCTACACAGTGATATAACTGAAGTGTTTGTCATTGGCTATCATTTTAGCTGCACAATCAGAAGCCCTGGGGTGTATTCACTAGTAACCAAACAGAGCCAAATCAAAGCAAACAGAATTATATGGGTAGGGATCTTCCTGAATTTGTCCAATAGAAACTTGGACCCACCTAATTATTATTATTTCTATGGACACACACACACTTGACTTTTCCTTATTTTCGCTCGTATCTTTTCATGCATTGGTGTTTTGAAATCTTATTGCAAGACTCGCTGACCCCCACAGACAGTTCATCAATAATTCACATCCCATGCCACTTGAGCCAAGGTTGTGCTCCCTCTACACAGAGCCGCTAAACCAGCCCTTTCAACTGTGCTTACTTATCACTCTCTCTCACTCTCAGCTTTTTTAAGCTGTTAAAAGCCAGCTAGAAGGAAAATAAAATAACGTTTTTTTTATATTAAATGGAGCAGAAATTTCGGAGACACAGTGCGGTGACAATTTATTTTCGTACAGAGGCCCGACAGAACCCACAGGGGGTCTACACACACCAAGGCCATTTTCTTTGTAAAATGAATTAAAACTTCAGAATGCACTATGTGACTTCAGTCTCACAGTATCTATTTGCCAAAATTAGATTTCACCTCCGACTCTTTCCCTCTTTGTGCAATTCCACTGTCAAATTGTATTCCCATACCTCATATAACCTGCTTATGGTCATCTTTCTGACTGTGTTTCCTCTCGGTGTGTTCTCTAGTGGATGGGTCAGGGAACTGCAGGTTCCATCAACTCTCTGAAGACTCCTCCCTCACCATGAGGAGAACACAGGGTGGTGAAGGAAAGGAACAGCAGAGAGCCCCAGCATCAAGAGAGGAGGAGAGAGCAGTATGCTAGTAATGGTAGATGTTACACTTGGTTTCCCCGACATAGATAAAGCTTAATGCTGGTCTAAAAAGCATGCTCAATAGAGAATCTACATTTTAAAGTACTTTTTTGATCCAGGACCAGGCTTGAACCATATCTTGGGAAACCATCCCTATGTGCTCTCTTCTCAGAGTTTGTGCCTCCATGACATTCTTGCATGGGGGACCATGTTTAGTCAGCTGCATGTCCAGTTGCCATTCATTAGTAGTATTTGTTAAAAAAAAAAAAATGCGGAAATCTAAAAAGTGTTATTGTTTAGTCTTTTTTTAGTAATTATATAGTCTTTTTGTGTCTTGTTAAAAAACACATTGTTACAATTAATTGATCTTTGTTATTTGGTTACAGTGCGTGGTTCTTTCTTTTTGAGCGTAATATTGCTCTTTGGTTGATTACTTAGTGAGATACTAACATATTGTAAACATAAATGTACCATGAAACTAAGACCTAGTATGTAAGTTGTCCATTAAGATGTTACTAAATAAATATTTATATTATAAGTTTACCACACAAAGACAGACGGGTGATTTTACGATCTCAAGAGTGAATTTCTGTATCAGGAAGATGAGAGAGGCCTTAGAGCCTGTCCTTGGCACCTTTCTCCACAAAGACCCTCTCCACACCTGCAGTGACAAGTCCGCAACAGGCCACAGACACACATGACAGATGCCAAGCCCTGCGCCAAACCAGTTGAAGGCCAAACAAACAGCAACAAGGTTGCAGCAGGGTGATAAAATATCAAAACTTATGAGATGTGATTGACGGACAGTGGGGAGTGCTCCAATCAGAGTGTGTCTGAGCGTCACACTGGGCTGCTGATGAGAACACAACACAGGACCGGAGCCAGATCCATCTGCAGTGCTGGAGCCAGGTTTAGAATCAGTCCCCTCCCTCAGTGATATCACATCATCACCCAGCACTGTGCAGTCAGCAGGTAGTCAACATCAATCACAGAATTTAACAGTCAATGTTAATGTTGAAATGAAATGCCAAACGGTATGAATAGAGACAAATGGCAATATATTTCTCTACTTAAACATACGACGGAAGGCTCTTAGTTTTTCTGTCTGTCTTTATTTTATACATAACTGGAATTGTTTCTCGCGATGAAGACCAACAGTTAGAGGAAAACATGAGGTAGTCAGAATGCAGTGTAGACAACTGATTTTGTCAACATTCTCAACTCCTATCTCATTGTACAGGGCCCCATTTGGGACATTTTCCACTGACACTTCTGGCATGTTCTTCAGGTAAATATAGTCAGTGAACAAGCATGTTGTGACAGTAGTAGTAATACTACTACAGGAGAGGGAGGCCCAGGAGCACCTGGGTGAGGTGCCGTGTACAACTGTAATCAGGACAAGGGGATGGGAGAGATGGTAGGGCTGACGGGGGTTGGGTTCCGTGGTGCGCATGCGCTCTCACTAATCACATATTTCAGCATCCACCCCTCTGCTCCAGTAATTACTGGAAAATAAATCATTTAACATCAGGATCTCTCTGAAGTGCAAAGCAGTGCCAAACTGGGTGTGCTCTCATGACTGCTCCACAACACAGCCACCACCAGAGAGAACAGGGGACACGCTCTTTGAACAGGGACATGGGGGCAAAGAGGGAATATGGACAAAGTAATGTATCCTTTTATGAATTCATATCTTCACCCCACTCTTTACCCTTCAGTCTAATCTTACTTAACAGTTTCTCAATCGCTTTGGCTCATTATGGGTATCTACAACTTCAAGAATTATATACAGGCATCATTGAAGTACAGTAAATCTCCCTGTACAATATACCATGTGCACACCAATGGTTTACCTGGACATACTTGTACCGCAGATCCTTCACTCTGTCAATATAGTCATTCGATTATTTTTTCAAAACCCTGTATAGTGGAAATGCTGACAGAATTGATATTTGCGAAGATATTGTTGTCATTTATCGTTGTATTTTGGATCTCTCTTAGCCTGATGGAATTGTTGGCTATGAACATGTTGCAGATTTCTTGTTCTTGCTGATGGCTGAGTACTGATGGCTGAGTACTGTCTTTGCCTTCTACCTCTTCCTCTATGATGTCTTCCTCTATCACCAACACCACACATTCTTACACATCTTCGTATTTCTCTTCCACAAGCATGTAGCTGCTGTTCAGGGTTGTATTGTTCCTCCATGTTCTAAAATGGTAGTGATTGAGCTGTGGGCAAGCTCCATATATGTGCTTCCAAACTTGATTGGTTGATTGGTAAGATTGTGAATCCTATTTCATTACTATGTCACCTGGCAGGTCATTTGCCAATTTAGCAGACATCACAAACATCCCATGTCATAGATATTTATGGAATATACATGTATGTCTGACAGATTTTGATAATTGAATGGATCATTTTGCATGTGATGGCTCACACGACGAAATAAAGAGTTTGACAATTTCACTGAGAATCAACTCATCAGTTTTGATCAGCAAGCCATGTGCATGTAGTTATTGTGCAAATTGTAGACAATTGTACTTACTCTTTTGCACACATGTTCCAAAACACGCGCAATTTGCTTAAATGAATAAGACATTCTAATTGTTCAGAGATTTGAAATTATTGTTTTGAAAAAAATCATTCTCATTCGAGAATTGTGCCAAAGCTATTGAGAAAAACTGTAATTAAACCTCTTGTTTAATGAAAATGTAATTGAATCTATCCGCTGGTTTTCAATCTTGGTTTGTTTAATGGTGTGTGTCAGAGCAACAGAGAGAGTGTGAATAAGAATCCCCCAGCAGATAGGCAGAGCCATGTGATATATTGGGAGACCTGAGGTGCTCCCAGGCTGCAGTCTGCTCATAGTCAAGTGCTAATTTAAAACATGTGGCCTGTCAGGGGACAAAATGCCCCAAGTAGATCTCCCAGGAAAACAATTGATGAACAAGATAGGAAGATCACAAGAGGTGATGACAAACAAGCATGTTTAAAAAGCCATCCGTAATGAGGATTTGACAGATGAGACTGCAATGATGCAATGGGTAGAAAATGTTGATTTTCAGTTTGACCATGTTCAACAGAAGCTCACACTCAACAGACACACTAAAGTATTACCGTTGGATGAGTTCATGTCCAAGGCAAATTACTCTTTACAGCAGCTGAAAACTGAAAATGTGGTATCCTTAGTAATGTGATAAAAATGAAAAATAAATATTCACGGTCTCCACCGCAACAGTGTGTGGGAGTCTATTCAACATGTCTGTCCTCCTACACACCTGTATAAGTGCAATATAAAAATACAATTGACCTTAACAAATTCTGAACTTTTTATTCTGAGCTCAATGATAGCATCTGCAAGATATCTGATTTGTGTGTTACATTTTGAACACTGTAAATTGTACTGTGCTCACGACTAATGTGACCTCTTAATTCACACTTACCATGCTAAACCAGCCTCTTCACATACAGTCAGCTCCAAAATTATTGGCAAGCTTGATAAAGATGAGAAAAAAACACTGTATAAAATGTATAACACAAATACTGACATATATTGTATGCAAAAAAGGGAAAGTTATATTTGTTTATACTAATAAAATGTATCAGAAAAAGATAGGAGTCAAAATGATTGGCACCCCTGTTTCAATACCGTTCAATACCTTGCAAGGATAATGGCACTGAGACTTTTTCTAAAATGTTTAATGAGATTGTGGAGAACTTATTGGGAGGGATCTTAGACCATTCCTCCATACAGAATCTTTACAGATCCTTAATATCCTTTGTCTTCTCTTATGGATTGCCCTCTTCCATTCAAACCATAGGTTTTCAATGGGGTTCAAGTCCGGAGATTGAGATGGCCATTGCAAAATGTTGATTTTGTGCTCAATTAACCATCTCTTTGTGGATTTTGATGTGTGCTTGGGGTTATTGTCTTGCTGGTAGATCCACTTGCACCCAAGTTTCAGCCTCCTGGTAGAGGCAACCAGGTTTTTGGCATAAAAAATTCTGGTACTGGGTAAAGTTCATGATGCCGTTGACCTTAACAAGAGCCCCAGGACCAGTGTAAGCAAAATAGCCCCATAACATCAAAGACCCACCAAAGAGCTCTATTTTCATGTAATCCAACAAATATAAATGCCTGGGCCCAGATATGACAAAACCTAAGAAGCTTCTTAAGAAAAAAAATAAGACGTTCATAAGGTACTTCGTAAGTAATTTCTCAAGAATATCTTAAGATTTAATGATTTTCTTCCGAACTTTTCAAATATCTTCTTACTGATCATCTTAAAATGTTTGTTACAAGGCAACCGTTTTAGCTAGCTATCTAGCAATGGCAATCATGTTAGCATATTTTGTACTGAGATGACTGTTCTAAAACATGTTCTTGGGTTTAAAATAATATATTTGTGAGTGAATTAAACATGTGAATGTTCTTTGCATTCATGAGCTTTTTCTCTCACTGCTCTGAGTTTAAGACAAGGGTTTAGCTATCTTGGAATTAAGAACATTTCCAATAACTTTATTTTCAATTAGCTAATTTCTTCTTAACTTTTTGCTTAAGGAGAAACATAAGTAGTGCAAGAAAATTTCCAATAATCTTTTTGAGAAATAGCAACTTTGCTTAACATTCTTCTTAAGGCTATAGTAAAGGAAACATTTTTTGTGAATCTAGGCCCTGGAGTTTGCTAAACGGCATTGGAACTTGGATTGGAACCAGTGCTATGGTCAGATGACATGAAAATAGAGCACTTTGTCCACGCACAACAGTGGTGGGTTTTGCAACGAAAGAAAAATGCATATGCAGAAAATAACCCCATACTTAACTTGTCTGAGCAATTGCATTAGTATAAAATAATATACTTTTGCAAACAATATAGCTCAGTATTTGTAGTATTTATTTTTATATTGTCTTTATCGAGGGAGCTCTTAATCATGGACCTGGTTGTATATTTGACACATAGGTAACTGCCAAAATAAAGGAAACACCAACATAAAGTGTCATAATAGGGTGTTGGGCCACCATAAGCCACCAGAACAACTTCAATGCACCTTGGCATAGATTCTACAAGTGTCTGGAACTCTATTGGAGGGATGCGACACCATTTGTCCATGAGAAATTCCATCATTTGGTGTTTTGTTAATGGTGGTGGAAACGCTGTCTCAGGCGCCGCTCCAGCATCTCCTATAAGTGTTCAATTGGGTTGAGATCTGTTGACTGATACAGCCAATCAAATTATTCAGTGACCACTCGTGCCCTGTGGATAGGGGCATTGTCATCTTATGGGGCCATAGTCATGGTAGCCAAAATAATGGCCTACCCAGCATTTATATACATGACCATAAGCATTGCTTAATTAGCTCAGGAAGCACACCTGTGTGGAAGCACCTGCTATCAATATACTTTGTATGCCTCATTTACTCAAGTGTTTCCATTATTTTGTCAGTTACCCGGATACGCACACACGCAAACACACACGCACACACACACAAGCACGCACACAGAGCCACACCTAAGCATGCACACACACACTCACACACACATGAATGCATCTTTCACACATTGCACAGGTGAGCAGCTGCAACCGTACTGTATGTTCTGATGTGGTCATCTGACCTAAATGACTACTTAGATTTTTCCATTTTCCATTTCCAACACTGCTAAATCTATAGTCTATTTGACATTCCCTATGCAGATCTGTGAACGTGCTTCTTAGCTGGGTCCTTTCAAACAAGAGGTTGCACTTAGTTAACCTCCACTACTTTTCCTCTGCGTATCTCAGTGATACCACAACTACTAACACACTACACTTATGTCTGTTTACAGAAAAACACTGAATGGTAGAGAAACTGTTGTAATTGATAGCTACAAAGGAACGATGGACTCGATTATCAAACTCAAGCCTCTTCCCTGGACTAAAATATAAATATCCAGACGTGCAGACTCATAATGTTCCAGTAGAGTAGTCTAGACTCCCAGGGTGTTCTCGTTAGTCGCTTCCATTTTTCTCCCCTTCTTCCCTCAAATTAAACGAAGCCCAGACACAATAGGGCTGTTTAACAAGGGCCTTTTCCAATTAGAGCCTCAGGAATCACACTGTTTTCTGTGATTTCAATTTGCAAGTTATTAATAACAACCGGCTCCACACACCAGGACTGTGGGAGAAACCCATTTCAGATTGGAAAGGATTAATTGTGTTACAGCTCTTTCATGAAATACACTATACATACAAAAATATCTGGACACCCCTTAAAATTTGTGGATTCGGCTATTTCAGCCACACCTATTGCTGACAGGTGTATAAAATCGAGCACACAGCCATGCAATCTCCATAGACAAACATTGGCAGTATAATGGCCTTACTGAAGAGCTCAGTGACTTTCAACGTGGCACCGTCACAGGATGGCACCTTTCCAACAAGTCAGTTTGTCAAATTTCTGCCCTGCTAGAGCTGCCCTGGTAAACTGTAAGTGCTGTTATTGTGAAGTGGAAAGGTCTAGGAGCAACAACGGCTCAGCCGCGAAGTGATAGGCCACACAAGCTCACAGAACGGGACCGCCGAGTGCTGAAGCGTAAAAATCATCTGTCCTTGGATGCAAAACTCACTACCGAGATCCAAACTGCCTCTGAAAGCAACATCAGCACAAGACGTGTTCGTTGGGAGCTTCATGAAATGGGTTTCCATGGCCGAGCAGACGCACATAAGCCTAAGAGCACCATGTGCAATGCCAAGCAACGGCTGGAGTGGTGTAAACCTCGCCGCCATTGGACTCGGGAATGATGAATCACGCTTCACCACCTGGCAGTCAAAATCTGGGTTTGGTGGATGCCAGGAGAATGCTACCTGCCCCAATGCATAGTGCCAACTGTACAGTTTGGTGGAGGAGGAATAATGGTCTAGGGCTGTTTTTCATGATTCGGGAAGGCCCCTTAGTTCCAGTGAAGGGAAATCTTAACACTACAGCCTACAATGACATTCTAGATGATTCTGTGCTTCCAACTGTGTGGCAACAGTTGGGGGAAGGTCCTTTCCTGTTTCAGCATGACAATGCCCCCATGCACAAAGTGAGGTCCACACAGAAATGGTTTGTCGAGATCGACTTGACCAGCCTGCACAGAGCCCTGACCTCAACCGCATCGAACACCTTTGAGATGAATTGGAACGCAGACTGCGAGCCAGGCCTAATCGTCCAACATCAATGCCCGACCTCACTAATGCTCTTGTGCTGAATGGAACGAAGTCCCTGCAGCAATGTTCCAACATCTTGTGGAAAGCGGAGGCTGTTATAGTAGCAAAGGGGGGACCGACTCCATATTAATGCCCATGATTTTGGAATGAGACGTTCGACGAGCAGGTGTCCACATACTTTTGGTAATGTAGTGCAAGTTGGCCATTATTTGTTTGAATAACTTATAACTTCAGAATAATACATACATTAAACTTAGATAAACAAAGAAACTGATTATTTAAATAATAAATAAATTACTTAGTGCAGACATCCAGTTCACCTCTATACACACATGCATGCACGTACACACTGCATTCTCCAGTAGTAAATATCCCCATTAAGCTTGCTTTACTCCATGGCATGCTCTGATCTTATGGTTCCTCATCAGCCAGTCTGACTCTCAGCTCATTACGGCAGGAAGGGAAGTGTGGCCCACTTTCATGCTCTTATCTAAATGGACGTGAATCAGAGGAGTGGCCGTATGAAGCTGCTGCTATCTACAGCACTGTAAGTTACAGCCAGCCTGGATCAGGGGTAAAATTGTGATTATTCCACCAGCGAGCAGCATTTAATTGAAAGAGCAGAAAATGAGGTCACTTAGCCTGCAAACACTATGATATCATCAAGAGATTGCACACATTGACTATTAGCAGATAATTGTCCTGCCTATTTCACAGCAAAATAATGGCTTGCTATCGTCTGACCCGTTGCTCATTGAATTATAGGTGTTATAGATGATCTATTCGAGTTAAAAACAAAAACAAAAACATTCATGGGTTGAGATAGATTGCCCTCCAAGAAATTAGAATGAGGCAAATCAGTTGAGCACTCTTAAGAGCAAAAAGGGTTATTTTTTAGATAAATGTCATAATAAGTGTTAAAATGGGGCGGCTTCTAAAATGTCTTGTGTAAATGAGTTGACGTGAGGTAGTTGCATTATTCATATTATTCAGGGATCAGAGCACTGGATCCTCAGTGAGCCATTTGGAGGGCCTCAGAGCTCCTCCCGAGCCCAGGGACTGAAAGAGAGCACAGTGCAGTGGGCGAGGACAGCTACAGAAACACTGGCCTTCCCCTGGGACCGAGGTTCACTTAGCTAGCAAACTATACCATGAATACCACTCTGGGATGCACACTGGTACCACTGTGGTACTCAGCTAACATACAGGGAGATGAGGCTGGTTGAAGCTGGTTGTTAGCGTTGCTGATAAAAACAATATTTGCTAAATGCCAATAGAAATTGATTTATCCTTCATTCATGTTGAGAAGCTGCAACATGGCTATTGTTCTTCTAGGTGACAGAAACTCTTTCATTAATTTATCTTGTAAGACTGTCTTATTTTTTCTATTTAATTTTACTCTCAGCAGGTTTTGGAACATCTGATCTTAGAGTAGGCTCTCTATTCGTAATAAGAACCAGCTACACATGCTGTGAGTATGATCTCCTCAACAGGCGTCAGTTTATAAGCCTCAAGAGTTAATTCTCAAGCTGGTCTTGATGGATCATCCACATACAGCCCAGATGTTGACCAGATAGACTATGGAATCAGATACAAATAGGATTATCCAGCCATGTGCTTTGACCAAGACGACTGTGGGGTCTGGCAAACAGGGAACAGCAGCATCCCAATAAGAAACGGATAGGACTTCTGCCCGTGTTTAGCCCGTCCATCTATATTAAAGGGACACACCCACGCTAAGCTCAGCTCACAGCACAGCTCACAGGGGGCAGCAGGTAGCCTAGTGGGTAGAGTGTTGGGCCAGTAACCGAAAGGTTGCTGGATTGATTACCCGAGCCAACAAGGTGAAAAACCTTGAGCAAAGCATTTAACCCTAATTTGCTCCAGGGGCTGACCCTGTAGGTAGGCCGTCATTGTAAATAGGAATTTGTTCTTAACTGACTTGCCTAGTTAAATAAAGGTTAAATTTAACATGTATTTTGGATCACAAAACAACTTATCACTCCCTGCGGTTAATCTCTTGTTCATTCTCTCCTGTTTACTGTTTCATTGTAGTCACTAGATATCAAACAATATCAACAAATAGAATACTTTTTCCAAGCAAAGAGATACTTGTATTTGTATTTATTATGGATCCCCATTAGCTGCTGCAGCTGCAGCCCTCGACGTTGCCGGCCTTCTAGCCGTCACCGTCTTCTCACTTATCTCATCACCCAATCACGGACTGTATTTGTCACCCAATTGTACACACCTGTTTTCCATGCACTATCAGTAGGTGCATATATACCCCTCTGTTTCCTGAAGGCTTCGTGTTGCATTGTTTATTATGTCATTGTGTATGTGGATACGTATGCCTAATATATATCGTGCGCGGCACGCTTATCCGTGGCATTGTACGCATCAGTAATTCGTCCTTTTCCTGTTAGTGCCCAGTGTTTTGTGGCGATCCTTTATTTTGGGTTACGACCCCAGTTGTTCTGAGTTATATTTTCTTCTATTCATGGTGGTGTACATTAAACACGAACAACCTGCGGTCTGCGGTCAGCTCTCCCTTCTTCCACATGACACAAGGGCCAGCAGTGCTGCCTTGTTCTGAGCCAATTGCAATTTTCCTAAGTCCTTTTTTGTGGCATATGAAACGTAACATATGATACTAAATGGAGTATCTCGGTCTACGTACAGAAAAATCTGAAATGCTCTGAGACCAGGCTGATTAAAGGCTCTCTTCTTGTTATTGAGCACATTTGGCATGGAAAAGGACTCATAGCAGTGCATTTTTGTCTTTCAGAGGATCAAGAGATTGTGGACATCAGGCGCGTAACTTGCGGGTGGACGGGGGGATCACCCAAAATTAGAAACAGGTCAATTAGACCCCCTCAATAATATACCATGATGAGTTTGATTGATTTGAAGAAAAAAAATACCCATTGTAAAGTGCCATGGCTTTGCACCACAGTGATTCAGTTACTTATTTTATGATTGGATCCCCCAGCCGCCAAATACAATTTTGGTTACACAGGTCCCCCAGAGGCAGATAGAGAGATAGATAGATACAGTGGGGAGAACAAGTATTTGATACACTGCCGATTTTGCAGGTTTTCCTACTTACAAAGCATGTAGAGGTCTGTAATTTTTATCATAGGTACTCTTCAACTGTGTGACGGAATCGAAAACAAAAATCCAGAAAATCACATTGTATGATTTTTAAGTAATTAATTTGCATTTTATTGCATGACATAAGTATTTGATACATCAGAAAAGCAGAACTTAATATTTGGACGACGCAGGGCCAATTGTCCGCCGCCCTATGGGACTCCCAATCACGGCCAGTTGTGATACAGTCTGGATTTGAACCAGGTTGTCTGTAGTGACGCCTCTAGCACTGAGATGCTGTGTCTTAGACCACTGCACCACTTGGGTAAGTCTCTAAGAGCTTTACACACCTTGATTGTGCAATATTAGCCCTTTATTCTCTTCAGAATTCGGTCTGTCAAGCTGTTGGAGATCATGGCTAGTCAGCCATTTTCAAGTTTTGCCATAGATTTTCAAGCAGATTTAAGTCAAAACTGTAACTTGGCCACTCAGGAACATTCACTGTCTTCTTGGTAAGCAACTCCAGTGTAGATGTGGCTTTGTGTTGTAGGTTATTGTCCTTCTGAAAGGTGAATTCCTCTCCCAGTGTCTGTTGTAAAGCAGTATGAAGCAGGTTTTCCTAAAGGATTGTGCCTGTGCTTTGCTCCATCCTGTTTCTTTTCATCCTGAAAAACTCCCCAGTATTTCCTGATGTCAAGCATACCCATACCATGATGCAGCCACCACCATGCTTGAAAATAAGGAGGAAGTTACTTAGGGATGCGTTGTATTGGATTTGCCCCAAACATAAAGCTTTGCATTTAGGCCAAAAAGTTGCATACAAGATCCATGTTTTGGAATATTTTTTATTGTGTATATTTGTATTCTTATTTTCACTCTGTCATTTAGGTCACTATTGTGGAGTCACTACAATGTTGTTGATCCATCCTCAGTTTTCCCCATCACAGCCATTGAACTCTAACTATTTTAAAATCACCAATGGCCTCATAGTAACATCACTGGGAAGTTTAAATTCCTGTCCTGCAGCTCAGTTCAGAAGGACGACTGTATCTTTGATGTGTCTGGGTGATTTAATACATAATCCACATTAACTTGACCATGCTTAAGGAGATATTCAGTGTCTGATTTGATATTGTTACCCATCTACCAATCACTGCCCTTCTTTATGCGGCTTTCGTAAAGGCTCCCTGGTCTTTGTAGTTGACGTCTTCAGACATGGATGGACATTAAATACTGACTTGTATCACAGTGACCTGGATGGAAAATTACCAACTCTCAAATTCAAATACAGAGCTATGGATGCAAGGACTGACCATCCATGATATCAAATATTTTGTTTTAACCATGTTTTGAGGCAGTACAGTGCTCGTTTACATTGATGTTGTTTACGAACATTGGAGTGAAACAAGCTTATACTTTAGTTTCTGGGATACGACAGTTGAACTAAGCTTGAGGCATTTCTAGGTTATATTGTACTTTGTATATTGTACAATTTTTTACTCCTGGACTAACTTAGGCTTGTCTAAACAAAAGGGATTAATACTTACTACACTATATTTTAGTTCTCATTTATATTCATCTTACTTTTTTTTTTTTTACTTTGACATTACTTAGTATTTTGAATTCATTGTTGACATCAAATGAAAATTAAATAAATTTTTATCCCAATTTGTAACACATTCAAATGGAAGAAATACCCAACCCTCCCTTGGTAAGCTAAACAAAGTGCAGAAAAGCACACAAGGCAGTAGGCTACAAGCAATTCTTCCAAAATGTAATTAGAGGGAACACACAGTTCTAAGCGCACAGCACATTGTCATTACGCCCTCCTCCTTGCTGGCTAGGCAGAGGGGAGGGGAGGAGGGGAGGGGTCAGTTTTATGACTTAACAACGTCATAAATTCCTTGCAGAGACGCTCTCCCCCTGGACTTGTACTGTATACATGTTTTGAAAGTTTAAACCGATTAAAAGTGTCTCGCCTGCTCCTGCTCCCGCTCCCCTTCCCTGGTGCTCGAGGGCGGACTCCTTCACCTGGTTGATTACCCCCGCTATATTTGTATGCTCCTCTGTTTTTTCCCTGTGGCAGCATTGATTGTCGTGTTGTGTTCATGTCCAGATGCTGTTCCTGTTCTGTTGCATGTCCGGTATTTATTAAATGTTTCAATCCCTGTACCTGTGAGGGCTGGGTAGTGGTGAAGCCGCTACTCCCATCTGGGGGAGTGGATTGAGCCACAACCCAGTCCTCACATCAGTGAGGGAGGATTAATGATCCCCAATCAGAGACAGCTGTCTAGAGTTGTCTCTGATTGGGGAGAGTATTTAGCTGCCCTCCAAATCCACCTGTGTGTGGATCATTATTTGTTTGTTCGTGTTTGTCTGCATGATGGCAGAACTCAGTTAAGTCACGGTGTTTCAGTTTGTAGTAGTTTGTTTTCTCTCTCCTTTTATTTTGAATGCCTTGTGAGAAGATCTCATTCATAAATAAAAAGGAATGTCACTCCATCAGCGCTCCGTTTATCGTCCCTTCTGTACGCATCGTGACAGAATGATCCACCACCCGTCCGGGACGCAACGGAGCCTGACATTGGGAGATATCCTCCTCGGTATGGGGAAAATTACCGAGGAGGAATACTCCCATTATCGTGCTGTGGAGGAAGGCTGGGGTCCGGAGCAGCGGCACCGACGTCGGGGAAAGAGTCGGCGGGCCAAAAAAGCTAGGGACCAGCCTGGAGCCCAGAAAAACCCCCAAACTGATTTTGGGGGGGGCTATGGGGGTGGTCGGGGATCGAGGGAGAAGAGCCCCAACCACTGCACTCGTGGGGGTTCCCGGAGGAGCCCCTACAGCCATGGGAGCGGAAGTACAGAGAGGAGTCGGAGGAAGACGACGACGATGTGCTTCTGTTCCCTCACTCGTGAGGGTTCACGGAGGAACCCTCACAGGATGGGGATTGGCGCTGGAGAGACGACAGCAACAGTCCTAATCCAGTACCAGTTCCCAGCCCGGTGCCTTCAGCGCCGATCCAGAGTCGGAGGAGGAGGAGACCGACTCAGCGCACCTAAACATCGGTGCGCAACAAAAGCCCGGTGCGACCCGTGCCAGCTCAGCGCACCAGCCAAACGGTGCGTCTGCCCAGTCCGGTACGCCCAGTGCCGGCTCCTCGCACCAGACCTCCAGTGAAGGTCAGCAACCCTGAGCCTCCAGTGAAGGTCAGCAACCCTGAGCCTCCAGTGAAGGTCAGCAACCCTGAGCCTCCAGTGAAGGTCAGCAACCCTGAGCCTCCAGTGAAGGTCAGCAACCCTGAGCCTCCAGTGAAGGTCAGCAACCCTGAGCCTCCAGTGAAGGTCAGCAGCCCGAGACCTCCAGTGAAGGTCAGCAGCCCGAGACCTCCAGTGAAGGTCAGCAGCCCGAGACCTCCAGTGAAGGTCAGCAGCCCGAGACCTCCAGTGAAGGTCAGCAGCCCGAGACCTCCAGTGAAGGTCAGCAGCCCGAGGCCTCCAGTGAAGGTCAGCAGCCCGAGGCCTCCAGTGAAGGTCAGCAGTCCGGAGCCCAATCCGGGTCCAGCCGTCTGCTCCGCTCCAGAGCCAGAGCAGTCCGCTCCACCGGTGCCCAGTCCGGGGCCGGTCGTCTGCTTCGCTCCAGTGCCGGAGCAGTCCGCTCCACCGGTGCCCAGTCCGGGGCCGGTCGTCTGCTCCGCTCCAGAGCCAGAGCAGTCCGCTCCACCGGTGCCCAGTCCGGGGCCGGTCGTCTGCTTCGCTCCAGTGCCGGAGCAGTCCGCTCCACCGGTGCCCAGTCCGGGGCCGGTCGTCTGTTTCGCTCCAGTGCCGGAGCAGTCCGCTCCACCGGTGCCCAGTCCGGGGCCGGTCGTCTGCTTCGCTCCAGTGCCGGAGCAGTCCGCTCCACCGGTGCCCAGTCCGGGGCCGGTCGTCTGCTTCGCTACAGTGCCGGAGCAGTCCGCTCCACCGGTGCCCAGTCCGGGGCCGGTCGTCTGCTTCGCTCCAGTGCCGGAGCAGTCCGCTCCACCGGTGCCCAGTCCGGGACCGGTCGTCTGCTTCGCTCCAGTGCCGGAGCAGTCCGCTCCACCGGTGCCCAGTCCGGGGCCGGTCGTCTGCTTCGCTCCAGTGCCGGAGCAGTCCGCTCCACCGGTGCCCAGTCCGGGGCCGGTCGTCTGCTTCGCTCCAGTGCCGGAGCAGTCCGCTCCACCGGTGCCCAGTCCGGGGCCGGTCGTCTGCTTCGCTCCAGTGCCGGAGCAGTCCGCTCCACCGGTGCCCAGTCCGGGGCCGGTCGTCTGCTTCGCTACAGTGCCGGAGCAGTCCGCTCCACCGGTGCCCGAGCCGGGGAAGGACATCAGCCCCTCTCCAGGGTCGAGGGCTCCCACACCAGGGTCCAGACAGGACTTGGTGAATCGCGGGAGTACTGAGGGGGGAACCATCGCACCGGGGTCCGGACCGGAACGGGTGTTGGGCTTCCACGCCCTAGCTGGCTCGAGAGGTTTCCTTGCCTCGGTTGGTTCGGCAGGTTCTCATTCCACGTCATGCTTCAGCCGGCTCATCGAGCTCCTACGCCCCAGCCGGGCCATCGGGCTTCTATGCCGCAGCTGGATCGTCAGGCTGTCATGACTCTGCCGGATCGTCAGGCTCCTACACCTCAGCCGGCTTGCCAGGCTCCCACGCCTCTGCCGGCTCATTGGGCTTCTACGCCTCAGCTGGCTTGTCCAGTGCCCATGCCTTGGCCGGCCCATCCGGATCGCCCAGGTGGGACGCGGGTGGCGCCCCTAGAGGGGGGGTACTGTCACGCATCCACCCGCTCCCCTTCCCTGGCACTCGAGGGCGCCAGGTTACCCGTCATTACACACACCCGTCACCATCATTATGCGCAGCAGCGCTCGTTGGACTCCTGGACTCTTCACCTTGTTGATTACCCCCGGTATATCTGTATGCTCCTCTGTTTGTTCCCTGTGGCAGCATTGATTGTCATGTTGTGTTCATGTCCAATCAGGTTGTAGAAACATCTCATGAAAGATCAATGGAAACAAGATGCACCTAAGCTCAATTTCGAGTCTCATAGTGTCAGGCTCTGCCTATTTGCTTCTCTATGTAACCATGGTCAGAGTCTGACAGGTTTATTCTTTCTGTATCTGGTGGTGGTTTGCGTTGGATCCCTAATTAGAGGCAGCTGCTGCGCATTGTCTCTAATTAGGGATCCTACATAGGTTTGTAATTTTCACACTGGGTTGTGGGTCATTATTATTATTTCGCAGTCACGGTGACAGTAAGTGTGCAACATTTTGGTACGTCCATCCGTCATTCATGTTTGTTTTGGTGAACGTGACGTTGTGTCTATCGTGTTTGTTTTTGTGTTGTATAGTTCGTTAATTTGTAATATTTATTATACATAGTATATAAATAATAAATGTCGAACTACAATCCCTGCGCTGCGTCTTGGTCGAGGTAAGCACCCTCTCATGACAGAACGACCCACCAGTACGAGACCAAGCAGCGTAACTGGGGAGAGACGGAGAGAGAGGAAGTGCCGCGTTATAGACGGGGCACGAGACGGAGAAGAGCCCGAAAGCAACCCCAAGGTGATTTTGGGGAGGGGCTATGGGGGTGGTCTGGTGTAGAGGAAGAGTTGGATACATCATGGTCAATTAGGTAACAACAAGCTATGAAAAGGACCCGGTAAGACTTCTAAGATCTAAGCCTACAGTAAATCCAATGTGGGTAAGCTGAACATGACTTCTTGAGAAGTGGCATGTCAATACAAGGCTAAACATTACCAAGCAGCACTGTCTTTGATTAAGTTTTAGTATTATGTATTGACTGTGTAACCTTTACCAGTGGAGGAAAAACTACCTGATTGTCATACTTGAGTGAAACTAAAGATACCTTACAGATTTTCTCAACCGCTTTGGCGCAGTTCTCGAATGAGAATTTTTTTTTTTCAAACAATACGCTTAAATCTCTGAAACATTAGTTTCTTGTTCACACCAGATTTGAATTTCTTATTCATTTAAGCTATTTGCACGTGTTTTGGCATGTGTGCAAAAGAGTACAATTGTCTACAATTTGCACAATAACTACATGCACATGGATTGCTGATCAAAACTGATGAGTTGATTCTCAGTGAAATTGTCATACTCTTCACAACTTCTAAACATTCTTTCATCGTGTGAGCCATCACATGCAAAATTATCCATTACACCCCAGGAAAAAGTTTGGAATAATACTCATTCAAGGGTTTTTCTTTATTTGCACTATTTTTTACATTGTAGAATAAAATTGAAGACATCAAAACTATGACATAACGCATATGGAATCATGTACTAACCAAAAAAGTGTTAAACAAATCAAAATATATTTTATATTTGAGATTCTTCAAATAGCCACCATTTGCCTTGATGACAGCTTTGCACACTCTTGTATACAGAGTGCAAAATGTAGTGCAAAATGCAGTAAGGTTAGGAGGTAGGACAATAAATAGACCATAGTGGTGAAATAAATTACAGATTATCATCAATTAACACAGGAATGAAGGATGTGCAAATTATGATGTGCAAATAGATATACTGGAGTGCAAGATTTGTGAAAATAACAAAAATAAATATGGGGATGAGGTAGTAGTGTGGGCTATTTACAGAAGGGCTATATACAGGTGCAGTGATCGATAAGCAGCTTTGACAACTGATGCTTAAAGTTATTGAGGGAGATAGGAACCTCTAGCTTCAATGATTTTTGCAATTCGTTCCAGTCATTGGCAGCAGCGAAGTGGAAGGAATGGCGGCCAAAGCAGGTGTTGGCTTTGGGGGTGACCAGTGAGATATACCTGCTGGAGCGCATGCTACGGGTGGGTGTTGCTATAGTGACCAGTGAGCTGAGATAGGGCGGGGATTTACCTAATAAAGACTTATAGATGACCTGGAGCCAGTGGGTTTGGCGACGAATATATAATGAAGGCCAGCCAACGAGAGCATACAGGTCGCAGTGATGGGTGGTGTATGGGGCTTTGGTGACAAAACGGATGGCACTGTGATAGACTACATCCAATTTGCTAAGTAGAGTGTTGGAGGCTAGTTTGTAAATGACATCGCCGAAATCAAGGATCGGTAGGATAGTCAGTTTTACAAGGGCATGTTTGGCAGCATGAGTGAAGGAGGCTTTGTTTTGCGAAATAGGAAGCCAATTCTGGATTTAAGTTTGGATTGGAGATGGTTGATGTGAGTCTGGAAGTTGAGTTTACAGTCTAACCAGATGCCTAGGTATTTGTAGGAAACATATGTACATGTATATATTCCTTAAATATCTATGACATTGAATGTTTGTGATGTCTGCTAAATTGGCAAATTACCTGCCAGGTGACATAGTAATGAAATAGGAATCACAATCTTACCAATCAACCAATCAAGTTGGAATAGGAACTTCACAACCCTGAACAGCAGCTACATGCTGGTGGAAGAGAAATACGAAGATGTGTAAGAATGCGTGGTGGTGGTGTTAGAGGAAGACATCATAGAGGAAGGTAGAAGGCAAAGAATAAGAGTCCCTGATTAAACCAGAGCCACAATTGTGGACCATGTCATAAACCATGGTCTTACAATGGAAGAGGCTGGTCGGAGAGTACAGCCTAATGTAAACAGGTCCACTGTGTCATCAATTGTGCAAACATTCCGTAGGGAAAACAGATAAATATGTACTAGTTCTTTACTTTAGTTACAGCATTTCATTCACAACAATACAGCACCTATTGTAAAGGTAAGTGCAAGTCTGAAAATCACAATGTACCGTAAGATATGTATGAGGAATATACAGTAATACAGCACAATTTTAATTTTACAGCACAAAGAACAAGAAATGAGCAACATGTTTATAGCCAACAATTCCATCAGGCTAAGAGAGATCCGAAGTGCAACCATAAATGACAACAATATCTTCGCAACTATCAATTCTGTCAGCATTTCCACTATACAGGGTTTTGAAAAAATTATCTAATAACTATATTGACAGAGTGAAGGATCTGCGGTTCCAGTATGTCCAGGTAAACCATTGGTGTGCACATGGTATATTGTACAGGGAGATTTACTGTACCTCAATGATGCCTGTATATATTTCTTGAAGTTGTATATACACATAAGAACAGAAAACATTTATACTTTACTAAACTGTCTGATTCTAGAATAGGCTATGTAAAACTAACTTTATATTTTGTGTCTGTGTTACTAGATAGAGAATAATGGAGCTGGAAGGACATTAAATGACCCACATTCTTGTTTTTGTGGACGAGGCTGGGTTCAATCTTGCCAAAGGCAGGAGGCACACCAGACCAATGTGGGGGCAATATTACACATTGGCACACCAGGCCAATGTGGGGGCAATATTACACATTGGCACACCAGGCCAATGTGGGGGCAATATTACACATTGGCACACCAGGCCAATGTGGGGGCAATATTACACATTGGCACACCAGGCCAATGTGGGGGCAATATTACACATTGGCACACCAGGCCAATGTGGGGGCAATATTACAATGTGTGCTGCCATTTCTGGGAATGGTGTGAGCACACATATTCCATACATTTGGCCCTATAACACCCAACTTCTCCTGGCCTTCCTAAATACACTTTACAGAGACCTAATACCAGAACACGAAAGAGGTTTAGTTAGACCAGATTTGCCAAGTTATGTAATTGTGTGGGATAATGTCAGCTTCCACCGAATCAACATTGTTAGGGAATGGTTTGCTGCTCATGAAAAGGATAACAATGGAGTTCCTTCCACCATACTCCCCATTCCTGAATCTGATAGAATAGTTCTTTTTCAGCATGGAGGTGGAAAGTATGACTATCGGGCACAAGATCAGATGTCTCTGTTAGATGCCATGAATGCTGCTTGATTTTTTCCCCCGGTGAATCGCAAGGGAAAACGTCAGATGTGATGTCACATAAAACAGTTGTGACAACTGCACTTACAGTTTAGAGAATGTTAAGACTGTTTCAAAAAGTGAGCCAAAGCGATTGAGAAAAACTGTAATAGAAAATGACTCAAGTAAAAGTGAAAGTCAACCAGTAAAATACTACTTGAGGAAAAGTCTAAAAGTATTTGGTTTTCAATATACTTCAATGTCAAAAGTAAATGTAATTTCTAAAAGATACTTAAGTATCAAAAGTAAAATCAGACGGCACCATTTTCTTGTTTTTAAAATGTACTGATAGCCGGGAGCACACTCCAATACTCAGACATCATTTACAAACGAAGCATGTGTTTTTAGTGAATCCAACAGATCATAGGCAGCAGGGATGACCAGGGATGTTCTCTTGATAAGTGTGTGAATTGTAACATTTTCCTGTCCTGCTAAGCATTCAAAATGTAACGAGTACTTTTGGGTGTCGGGGAAAATGTATGGAGTAAAAAGTACCTTATTTTTCTTTAGGTATGGAGTGAAGTAAAAGTAGAATTAAGAAAAACACATATTGTTCTTTACCCTTATGTAGGAACCTTGCAACATTTACTTGGGAATGCATATGGACTTAATGCCAGTGCGGATTATTATTTGCATGGGATACACATATAAACATACAGTATAGTAGACCACGCAGCAAGTGTCTGATGAAGCCAACACTAGACGTCGGAAATGGCAGATTTCTGATACCTGACCAAAAGTATGTGGACACCTGCTCGTCGAACATCTCATTCCAAAATCATGGGCATTAATATGGAGTTGGTCCCCCTTTGCTGCTATAACAGCCTCCGCTCTTCTGGGAAGGCTTTGCACTAATGTCGGAACGTTGCTGCGGGGACTTGCTTCCATTCAGCCACAAGAGAATTAATGAGCTAGGTCACTGATGTTGGGCGATTAGGCCTGGCTCGTAGTCGGCGTTCCAATTCATCCCAAAGGTTTTCAATGGTGTTGAGGTTAGGGCTCTGTACAGGCCAGTCAAGTTCTTCCACATTGATCTCGACAAACAATTTCTGTATGGACCTAGCTTTGTGCAAGGAGACAATGTCATGATGATACAGGAAAGGGCCTTCCCCAAACTGTTACCACAAAGTTGGAAGCACAGAATCGTGTAGAATACCACTGTATAATGTAGCATTAAGATTTCCCTTCACTGGAACTAAGGGGCCTAGTACAAACCATGAAAAACTGCCCCAGACCATTATTCCTCCTCCATCAAACTTTACAGTTGGCACTCTGCATTGGGGCAGGTAGCGTTCTCCTGGCATCCGCCAAACCTAGATTTGTCTGTCGGACTGCCAGATGGTGAAGGGTGATTCATCACTCCAGAGAACACGCATCCATTAATCCAGAGTCCATTGGCGGCGAGCTTTACACCACTCCAGCCAATGCTTGGCATTGTGCATGGTGATCTTAGCTTTGTGTACAGCTGCTCGGCCATAGAAACCCATTTCATGAAGCTCCCAACAGTTCTTGTGCTGACGTTTCTTTGGCGAACAGTTCTTGTGCTGATTTTGCTTCCATTGAATATAATTTGTCATCATGGCGTTAGTGATTCTTATTTTGCATGCTGAAATCTCAACAAAAGTGGACACACATTTTTTTTTCCTTCCATTGGCAATGAACAGTTACAGTTCAACATGAGATGTTTTCAAGGCCACAATGCTGAAGTGGACTGAAAGGAAACCTCTACTGTCCACCAATGAAAGTATACTATGTCTTTCGAAAGTAGCTGTCACTTTCTGACACAGAGAGCTGAAAGAATAGTCAGATAAGTATTTTTATTCTGTATCTATGAACGGGACCCAGTCTCTCGTTCTAAATGTACATTTGCCATACTGGCTGGCAACGTTATTATCCCTTGCTTGTTATGTAGCCAACTACGGATAGCATACAGTCATGTCAAAACAGAATAACAGCAAATTAGCAGCATTTGCATTTGTTTAAGCTGTTTTCTAGTGACATTTATTTGGATGCATCCATAACAATGTGCTAATGAGGTTCGATTTTGCCTGGCATAGAAAATGTGCTCTCTCGTCAGGAAACTGTTGTTCAGAGGAGCGAGCCAACAACAACAGCTAACACAATCACTTCAAACTGAAGCTGGAAATACTGCAAAATAGCTGCACTTCATTTCGTTTTACTTTTTTCAATTGACATTTCTTTGTATATATCCATAAAAATGATGCCAGCTGATTCATGATTTCGACTGGCTGAGAAACGCGGCCTGCCTGTCTGTCTCGTCCCGACTCACGACACGTTCATTACTATGGGACAGCTGGTGATAAAATTTGAATATTGAAACAATGTTGCAAATGTCGGAGAGACAGACAGCAAGGTTTATACAAATCTCAGCTGTTGAAAACTAAATGTTAGTCTAAAAGAAATGTGAGATAATGTCTAGATGCTTTTTATACTGTAGATCAAGTTTATAAATTGCCTGGCTGAGTTGATGAGACAGTGGACTGCACAGTCAGATGGAACAGAGTAAATATGCATTTTAACGTAATAGATTTAGGGTAACTTATGGAATAGGCATCGGCTGGAATGCGGTTGTTGCGGTGGTTTTAACCAATCAGCATTCAGGATTAGACCTACCCGTTGTATAATACCTCATAAAACAAGTTCTAAGCAATTCAGCTTTTGAGGGGTTGTTTACCATATCACACACAGACAAACAGATGATACAGACAGGCATAGTGGCAAACACACATTCAAACAGACACGACCTGACCACCCCAGACATAAAGTGCTTCTGCCTTACATCAAGGTTAATGCATAAGCTATGTCTAGTTATTACTTTTCAAGTTAAAACCCACATCCCACCAATTTCATTCTACAACAGCATACATAATTGATCATTAGGATTTGAAAAGCAATTATGCCTTTTGCATTCATAATGCATACTGTACCACTACATTAACTGTTAAGAGGGACTGATCAGGCGTGCGATTAAAAATCTCTGGATGAAGATTTTGCTAACTATTGTAGCCTTTATCAAATTCTTAATAACAAAACTATTAAAGTAGCAAAACAAACTGACAATGATACATATCATATTACAGGAAGTGGTGATTGCTGAAAGTACACAAACTCTATCAATGTACAAGAATCACATGGACTTACTGGACTGGATACAGCTGGCATGCAGGTCCTCAGGAGGAAATTAAAACATTAGTCTTCTCCGGATAATGTGGCACCACCTGCTGGTAGGAACAAGGTTACTGCCTGTTGGAATCACTGAAATCAACCCTATTGGCAGAGGGCTAGCATTATTGGGCCAAAAGGGATCTTCTAAAACAATAACCACAGATGAAGACATATTTTCAGAGCCAGTGCCTTTTCAGAAGTTATCTGACTAATGTTTCAACATCTATAACAATGAAATAACAGCCAAAACCTACAATATTTAATAAATACATTATATTATTACAATATCTTAAATAGACAACATGCCTCTACATTTTGGGAAATCTTTATACCATGGGGAGAAAAACAATACTCCAGAAAATAATAGATCAATACCTTCATGAGTGCACTATAAAACTCATTAGACTTTTTGATCATGCATAGTTTTATCTTTTTGCAGGAC